>CAWUFW010011205.1:0-632191 GCA_963921515.1 Calotriton arnoldi
GTTACGTATTGCTGACCGGTTTCTGGCATTCCAGCCGTCATCAGCCAGGCTTGCTTGAATCCAGTGGCAAAGTGAGCAAGGGACCCACGCCTGGGCATACCCCCGCCAACTTAGGGCGAACAAAGCGATACTAAAAGGGATGATGGACGGAACGCTTGAGCCAATCAAACACTCACCCCCAGTCAACTGATCTGGGTTTAATCCATCATCATTCTTTAGCTCACTCCACCACCCCAGTTCAGACATGGCCATATGCAAACCAGTCTGACCCTGTGCCTCATGGGAACAGTCCAGCCCGAACTGCCAAGCCATGTCTTCCCTGGACCGGAAACAAGCATCCTAGGACCGGTTTCTGGCATTCCAGCCGTCATCAGCCAGGCTTGCTTGAATCCAGTGGCAAAGTGAGCAAGGGACCCACGTCTGGGCATACCCCCGCGAACTTAGGGCGAACAAAGCGATACAAAAGGGGATGATGGACGGAACGCTTGAGCCAATCAAACACTCACCCCCAGTCAACTGATCTGGGTTTAATCCATCATCATTCTTTAGCTCACTCCACCACCCCAGTTCAGACATGGCCATATGCAAATCAGTCTGACCCTGTGCCTCATGGGAACAGTCCAGCCCGAACTGCCAAGCCATGTCTTCCTGGACCGGAAACAAGCATCCTAGGACCGGTTTCTGGCATTCCAGCCGTCATCAGCCAGGCTTGCTTGAATCCAGTGGCAAAGTGAGCAAGGGACCCACGTCTGGGCATACCCCGCCAACTTAGGGCGAACAAAGCGATACAAAAGGGGATGATGGACGGAACGCTTGAGCCAATCAAACACTCACCCCCAGTCAACTGATCTGGGTTTAATCCATCATCATTCTTTAGCTCACTCCACCACTCCCAGTTCAGACATGGCCATATGCAAATCAGTCTGACCCTGTGCCTCATGGGAACAGTCCAGCCCGAACTGCCAAGCCATGTCTTCCCTGGACCGGAAACAAGCATCCTAGGACCGGTTTCTGGCATTCCAGCCGTCATCAGCCAGGCTTGCTTGAATCCAGTGGCAAAGTGAGCAAGGGACCCACGCCTGGGCATACCCCCGCCAACTTAGGGCGAACAAAGCGATACAAAAGGGGATGATGGACGGAACGTTTGAGCCAATCAAACACTCACCCCCAGTCAACTGATCTGGGTTTAATCCATCATCATTCTTTAGCTCACTCCACTCACCCCAGTTCAGACATGGCCATATGCAAATCAGTCTGACCCTGTGCCTCATGGGAACAGTCCAGCCCGAACTGCCAAGCCATGTCTTCCCTGGACCGGAAACAAGCATCCTAGGACCGGTTTCTGGCATTCCAGCCGTCATCAGCCAGGCTTGCTTGAATCCAGTGGCAAAGTGAGCAAGGGACCCACGTCTGGGCATACCCCGCCAACTTAGGGCGAACAAAGCGATACAAAAGGGGATGATGGACGGAACGCTTGAGCCAATCAAACACTCACCCCCAGTCAACTGATCTGGGTTTAATCCATCATCATTCTTTAGCTCACTCCACCACTCCCAGTTCAGACATGGCCATATGCAAATCAGTCTGACCCTGTGCCTCATGGGAACAGTCCAGCCCGAACTGCCAAGCCATGTCTTCCCTGGACCGGAAACAAGCATCCTAGGACCGGTTTCTGGCATTCCAGCCGTCATCAGCCAGGCTTGCTTGAATCCAGTGGCAAAGTGAGCAAGGGACCCACGTCTGGGCATACCCCCGCCAACTTAGGGCGAACAAAGCGATACAAAAGGGGATGATGGACGGAACGCTTGAGCCAATCAAACACTCACCCCCAGTCAACTGATCTGGGTTTAATCCATCATCATTCTTTAGCTCACTCCACCACTCCCAGTTCAGACATGGCCATATGCAAATCAGTCTGACCCTGTGCCTCATGGGAACAGTCCAGCCCGAACTGCCAAGCCATGTCTTCCCTGGACCGGAAACAAGCATCCTAGGACCGGTTTCTGGCATTCCAGCCGTCATCAGCCAGGCTTGCTTGAATCCAGTGGCAAAGTGAGCAAGGGACCCACGCCTGGGCATACCCCCGCCAACTTAGGGCGAACAAAGCGATACAAAAGGGGATGATGGACGGAACGCTTGAGCCAATCAAACACTCACCCCCAGTCAACTGATCTGGGTTTAATCCATCATCATTCTTTAGCTCACTCCACCACCCCAGTTCAGACATGGCCATATGCAAATCAGTCTGACCCTGTGCCTCATGGGAACAGTCCAGCCCGAACTGCCAAGCCATGTCTTCCCTGGACCGGAAACAAGCATCCTAGGACCGGTTTCTGGCATTCCAGCCGTCATCAGCCAGGCTTGCTTGAATCCAGTGGCAAAGTGAGCAAGGGACCCACGCCTGGGCATACCCCGCCAACTTAGGGCGAACAAAGCGATACAAAAGGGGATGATGGACGGAACGCTTGAGCCAATCAAACACTCACCCCCAGTCAACTGATCTGGGCTTAATCCATCATCATTCTTTAGCTCACTCCACCACTCCCAGTTCAGACATGGCCATATGCAAATCAGTCTGACCCTGTGCCTCATGGGAACAGTCCAGCCCGAACTGCCAAGCCATGTCTTCCCTGGACCGGAAACAAGCATCCTAGGACCGGTTTCTGGCATTCCAGCCGTCATCAGCCAGGCTTGCTTGAATCCAGTGGCAAAGTGAGCAAGGGACCCACGCCTGGGCATACCCCGCCAACTTAGGGCGAACAAAGCGATACAAAAGGGGATGATGGACGGAACGCTTGAGCCAATCAAACACTCACCCCCAGTCAACTGATCTGGGTTTAATCCATCATCATTCTTTAGCTCACTCCACCACCCCAGTTCAGACATGGCCATATGCAAATCAGTCTGACCCTGTGCCTCATGGGAACAGTCCAGCCCGAACTGCCAAGCCATGTCTTCCCTGGACCGGAAACAAGCATCCTAGGACCGGTTTCTGGCATTCCAGCCGTCATCAGCCAGGCTTGCTTGAATCCAGTGGCAAAGTGAGCAAGGGACCCACGTCTGGGCATACCCCCGCCAACTTAGGGCGAACAAAGCGATACAAAAGGGGATGATGGCGGCTGGAATGCCAGAAACCGGTCCTAGGATGCTTGTTTCCGGTCCAGGGAAGACATGGCTTGGCAGTTCGGGCTGGACTGTTCCCATGAGGCACAGGGTCAGACTGATTTGCATATGGCCATGTCTGAACTGGGGTGGTGGAGTGAGCTAAAGAATGATGATGGATTAAACCCAGATCAGTTGACTGGGGGTGAGTGTTTGATTGGCTCAAACGCTCCGTCCATCATCCCCTTTGTATCGCTTTGTTCGCCCTAAGTTGGCGGGGGTATGCCCAGACGTGGGTCCCTTGCTCACTTTGCCACTGGATTCAAGCAAGCCTGGCTGATGACGGCTGGAATGCCAGAAACCGGTCCTAGGATGCTTGTTTCCGGTCCAGGGAAGACATGGCTTGGCAGTTCGGGCTGGACTGTTCCCATGAGGCACAGGGTCAGACTGATTTGCATATGGCCATGTCTGAACTGGGGTGGTGGAGTGAGCTAAAGAATGATGATGGATTAAACCCAGATCAGTTGACTGGGGGTGAGTGTTTGATTGGCTCAAACGCTCCGTCCATCATCCCCTTTGTATCGCTTTGTTCGCCCTAAGTTGGCGGGGGTATGCCCAGACGTGGGTCCCTTGCTCACTTTGCCACTGGATTCAAGCAAGCCTGGCTGATGACGGCTGGAATGCCAGAAACCGGTCCTAGGATGCTTGTTTCCGGTCCAGGGAAGACATGGCTTGGCAGTTCGGGCTGGACTGTTCCCATGAGGCACAGGGTCAGACTGATTTGCATATGGCCATGTCTGAACTGGGGTGGTGGAGTGAGCTAAAGAATGATGATGGATTAAACCCAGATCAGTTGACTGGGGGTGAGTGTTTGATTGGCTCAAACGCTCCGTCCATCATCCCCTTTGTATCGCTTGTTCGCCCCTAAGTTGGCGGGGGTATGCCCAGACGTGGGTCCCTTGCTCACTTTGCCACTGGATTCAAGCAAGCCTGGCTGATGACGGCTGGAATGCCAGAAACCGGTCCTAGGATGCTTGTTTCCGGTCCAGGGAAGACATGGCTTGGCAGTTCGGGCTGGACTGTTCCCATGAGGCACAGGGTCAGACTGATTTGCATATGGCCATGTCTGAACTGGGGTGGTGGAGTGAGCTAAAGAATGATGATGGATTAAACCCAGATCAGTTGACTGGGGGTGAGTGTTTGATTGGCTCAAACGCTCCGTCCATCATCCCCTTTGTATCGCTTTGTTCGCCCTAAGTTGGCGGGGGTATGCCCAGACGTGGGTCCCTTGCTCACTTTGCCACTGGATTCAAGCAAGCCTGGCTGATGACGGCTGGAATGCCAGAAACCGGTCCTAGGATGCTTGTTTCCGGTCCAGGGAAGACATGGCTTGGCAGTTCGTGCTGGACTGTTCCCATGAGGCACAGGGTCAGACTGATTTGCATATGGCCATGTCTGAACTGGGGTGGTGGGAGTGAGCTAAAGAATGATGATGGATTAAACCCAGATCAGTTGACTGGGGGTGAGTGTTTGATTGGCTCAAACGCTCCGTCCATCATCCCTTTGTATCGCTTTGTTCGCCCTAAGTTGGCGGGGGTATGCCCAGACGTGGGTCCCTTGCTCACTTTGCCACTGGATTCAAGCAAGCCTGGCTGATGACGGCTGGAATGCCAGAAACCGGTCCTAGGATGCTTGTTTCCGGTCCAGGGAAGACATGGCTTGGCAGTTCGGGCTGGACTGTTCCCATGAGGCACAGGGTCAGACTGATTTGCATATGGCCATGTCTGAACTGGGGTGGTGGAGTGAGCTAAAGAATGATGATGGATTAAACCCAGATCAGTTGACTGGGGGTGAGTGTTTGATTGGCTCAAACGCTCCGTCCATCATCCCCTTTGTATCGCTTTGTTCGCCCCTAAGTTGGCGGGGGTATGCCCAGACGTGGGTCCCTTGCTCACTTTGCCACTGGATTCAAGCAAGCCTGGCTGATGACGGCTGGAATGCCAGAAACCGGTCCTAGGATGCTTGTTTCCGGTCCAGGGAAGACATGGCTTGGCAGTTCGTGCTGGACTGTTCCCATGAGGCACAGGGTCAGACTGATTTGCATATGGCCATGTCTGAACTGGGGTGGTGGAGTGAGCTAAAGAATGATGATGGATTAAACCCAGATCAGTTGACTGGGGGTGAGTGTTTGATTGGCTCAAACGCTCCGTCCATCATCCCCTTTGTATCGCTTTGTTCGCCCTAAGTTGGCGGGGGTATGCCCAGACGTGGGTCCCTTGCTCACTTTGCCACTGGATTCAAGCAAGCCTGGCTGATGACGGCTGGAATGCCAGAAACCGGTCCTAGGATGCTTGTTTCCGGTCCAGGGAAGACATGGCTTGGCAGTTCGTGCTGGACTGTTCCCATGAGGCACAGGGTCAGACTGATTTGCATATGGCCATGTCTGAACTGGGGTGGTGGAGTGAGCTAAAGAATGATGATGGATTAAACCCAGATCAGTTGACTGGGGGTGAGTGTTTGATTGGCTCAAACGCTCCGTCCATCATCCCCTTTTGTATCGCTTGTTCGCCCTAAGTTGGCGGGGGTATGCCCAGACGTGGGTCCCTTGCTCACTTTGCCACTGGATTCAAGCAAGCCTGGCTGATGACGGCTGGAATGCCAGAAACCGGTCCTAGGATGCTTGTTTCCGGTCCAGGGAAGACATGGCTTGGCAGTTCGGGCTGGACTGTTCCCATGAGGCACAGGGTCAGACTGATTTGCATATGGCCATGTCTGAACTGGGGTGGTGGAGTGAGCTAAAGAATGATGATGGATTAAACCCAGATCAGTTGACTGGGGGTGAGTGTTTGATTGGCTCAAACGCTCCGTCCATCATCCCCTTGTATCGCTTGTTCGCCCCTAAGTTGGCGGGGGTATGCCCAGACGTGGGTCCCTTGCTCACTTTGCCACTGGATTCAAGCAAGCCTGGCTGATGACGGCTGGAATGCCAGAAACCGGTCCTAGGATGCTTGTTTCCGGTCCAGGGAAGACATGGCTTGGCAGTTCGGGCTGGACTGTTCCCATGAGGCACAGGGTCAGACTGATTTGCATATGGCCATGTCTGAACTGGGGTGGTGGAGTGAGCTAAAGAATGATGATGGATTAAACCCAGATCAGTTGACTGGGGGTGAGTGTTTGATTGGCTCAAACGTTCCGTCCATCATCCCCTTTGTATCGCTTTGTTCGCCCTAAGTTGGCGGGGGTATGCCCAGACGTGGGTCCCTTGCTCACTTTGCCACTGGATTCAAGCAAGCCTGGCTGATGACGGCTGGAATGCCAGAAACCGGTCCTAGGATGCTTGTTTCCGGTCCAGGGAAGACATGGCTTGGCAGTTCGTGCTGGACTGTTCCCATGAGGCACAGGGTCAGACTGATTTGCATATGGCCATGTCTGAACTGGGGTGGTGGAGTGAGCTAAAGAATGATGATGGATTAAACCCAGATCAGTTGACTGGGGGTGAGTGTTTGATTGGCTCAAACGCTCCGTCCATCATCCCCTTTGTATCGCTTTGTTCGCCCTAAGTTGGCGGGGGTATGCCCAGACGTGGGTCCCTTGCTCACTTTGCCACTGGATTCAAGCAAGCCTGGCTGATGACGGCTGGAATGCCAGAAACCGGTCCTAGGATGCTTGTTTCCGGTCCAGGGAAGACATGGCTTGGCAGTTCGTGCTGGACTGTTCCCATGAGGCACAGGGTCAGACTGATTTGCATATGGCCATGTCTGAACTGGGGTGGTGGAGTGAGCTAAAGAATGATGATGGATTAAACCCAGATCAGTTGACTGGGGGTGAGTGTTTGATTGGCTCAAACGCTCCGTCCATCATCCCCTTTGTATCGCTTTGTTCGCCCCTAAGTTGGCGGGGTATGCCCAGACGTGGGTCCCTTGCTCACTTTGCCACTGGATTCAAGCAAGCCTGGCTGATGACGGCTGGAATGCCAGAAACCGGTCCTAGGATGCTTGTTTCCGGTCCAGGGAAGACATGGCTTGGCAGTTCGTGCTGGACTGTTCCCATGAGGCACAGGGTCAGACTGATTTGCATATGGCCATGTCTGAACTGGGGTGGTGGAGTGAGCTAAAGAATGATGATGGATTAAACCCAGATCAGTTGACTGGGGGTGAGTGTTTGATTGGCTCAAACGCTCCGTCCATCATCCCCTTTGTATCGCTTGTTCGCCCTAAGTTGGCGGGGGTATGCCCAGACGTGGGTCCCTTGCTCACTTTGCCACTGGATTCAAGCAAGCCTGGCTGATGACGGCTGGAATGCCAGAAACCGGTCCTAGGATGCTTGTTTCCGGTCCAGGGAAGACATGGCTTGGCAGTTCGTGCTGGACTGTTCCCATGAGGCACAGGGTCAGACTGATTTGCATATGGCCATGTCTGAACTGGGGTGGTGGAGTGAGCTAAAGAATGATGATGGATTAAACCCAGATCAGTTGACTGGGGGTGAGTGTTTGATTGGCTCAAACGCTCCGTCCATCATCCCCTTTTGTATCGCTTTGTTCGCCCTAAGTTGGCGGGGGTATGCCCAGACGTGGGTCCCTTGCTCACTTTGCCACTGGATTCAAGCAAGCCTGGCTGATGACGGCTGGAATGCCAGAAACCGGTCCTAGGATGCTTGTTTCCGGTCCAGGGAAGACATGGCTTGGCAGTTCGTGCTGGACTGTTCCCATGAGGCACAGGGTCAGACTGATTTGCATATGGCCATGTCTGAACTGGGGTGGTGGAGTGAGCTAAAGAATGATGATGGATTAAACCCAGATCAGTTGACTGGGGGTGAGTGTTTGATTGGCTCAAACGCTCCGTCCATCATCCCCTTTGTATCGCTTTGTTCGCCCTAAGTTGGCGGGGGTATGCCCAGACGTGGGTCCCTTGCTCACTTTGCCACTGGATTCAAGCAAGCCTGGCTGATGACGGCTGGAATGCCAGAAACCGGTCCTAGGATGCTTGTTTCCGGTCCAGGGAAGACATGGCTTGGCAGTTCGTGCTGGACTGTTCCCATGAGGCACAGGGTCAGACTGATTTGCATATGGCCATGTCTGAACTGGGGTGGTGGAGTGAGCTAAAGAATGATGATGGATTAAACCCAGATCAGTTGACTGGGGGTGAGTGTTTGATTGGCTCAAACGCTCCGTCCATCATCCCCTTTTGTATCGCTTTGTTCGCCCTAAGTTGGCGGGGGTATGCCCAGACGTGGGTCCCTTGCTCACTTTGCCACTGGATTCAAGCAAGCCTGGCTGATGACGGCTGGAATGCCAGAAACCGGTCCTAGGATGCTTGTTTCCGGTCCAGGGAAGACATGGCTTGGCAGTTCGTGCTGGACTGTTCCCATGAGGCACAGGGTCAGACTGATTTGCATATGGCCATGTCTGAACTGGGGTGGTGGAGTGAGCTAAAGAATGATGATGGATTAAACCCAGATCAGTTGACTGGGGGTGAGTGTTTGATTGGCTCAAACGTTCCGTCCATCATCCCCTTTGTATCGCTTTGTTCGCCCTAAGTTGGCGGGGGTATGCCCAGACGTGGGTCCCTTGCTCACTTTGCCACTGGATTCAAGCAAGCCTGGCTGATGACGGCTGGAATGCCAGAAACCGGTCCTAGGATGCTTGTTTCCGGTCCAGGGAAGACATGGCTTGGCAGTTCGTGCTGGACTGTTCCCATGAGGCACAGGGTCAGACTGATTTGCATATGGCCATGTCTGAACTGGGGTGGTGGAGTGAGCTAAAGAATGATGATGGATTAAACCCAGATCAGTTGACTGGGGGTGAGTGTTTGATTGGCTCAAACGTTCCGTCCATCATCCCCTTTTGTATCGCTTGTTCGCCCTAAGTTGGCGGGGGTATGCCCAGACGTGGGTCCCTTGCTCACTTTGCCACTGGATTCAAGCAAGCCTGGCTGATGACGGCTGGAATGCCAGAAACCGGTCCTAGGATGCTTGTTTCCGGTCCAGGGAAGACATGGCTTGGCAGTTCGTGCTGGACTGTTCCCATGAGGCACAGGGTCAGACTGATTTGCATATGGCCATGTCTGAACTGGGGTGGTGGAGTGAGCTAAAGAATGATGATGGATTAAACCCAGATCAGTTGACTGGGGGTGAGTGTTTGATTGGCTCAAACGTTCCGTCCATCATCCCCTTTTGTATCGCTTTGTTCGCCCTAAGTTGGCGGGGGTATGCCCAGACGTGGGTCCCTTGCTCACTTTGCCACTGGATTCAAGCAAGCCTGGCTGATGACGGCTGGAATGCCAGAAACCGGTCCTAGGATGCTTGTTTCCGGTCCAGGGAAGACATGGCTTGGCAGTTCGTGCTGGACTGTTCCCATGAGGCACAGGGTCAGACTGATTTGCATATGGCCATGTCTGAACTGGGGTGGTGGAGTGAGCTAAAGAATGATGATGGATTAAACCCAGATCAGTTGACTGGGGGTGAGTGTTTGATTGGCTCAAACGTTCCGTCCATCATCCCCTTTTGTATCCTATATTCTAGACAGCACCCTGCCATATTACAGAGACCACCCTGGCATACTATAGACAATAACCTGGCATATTATAGAAAGCTCCCTAGCATAATATACATATTACAGTGGCATATTGTAGAGAACAACACCCTGGCATATTATAGACATTACACTGGCATATTATAGAGAACACCCTGTCATATTATAGACATTACACTGGTCTATTATAGAGAACACCCTGGCATATTATAGACATTACACTGGTCTATTATAGAGAACACCCTGGCATATTATAGACATTACACTGGCCTATTATAGAGAACATCCTGTCATATTATAGACATTACACTGGCGTACTATAGAGAACACCCTATCATATTATAGACATTACACTGGTCTATTATAGAGAACATCCTGTCATATTATAGGCAGCAGCCTCCTATATTGTAGACAGCACCCTGCCAAATGATAGACCCCACCACGGCAAACGATAGAGAGTGCCCTGGCATATTACCCACTTTACACTGGTATACTATAGAGAACATCCTGTCATATTATAGACATTACACTGGTCTATTATAGAGAACACCCTGGCATATTATAGACATTACACTGGTCTATTATAGAGAACACCCTATCATATTATAGACATTACACTGGTCTATTATAGAGAACACCCTGGCATATTATAGACATTACACTGGCGTACTATAGAGAACACCCTGGCATATTATAGACATTACACTGGCCTATTATAGAGAACATCCTGTCATATTAAAGACATTACACTGGTCTATTATAGAGAACACCCTGGCATATTATAGACATTACACTGGCGTACTATAGAGAACACCCTATCATATTATAGACATTACACTGGTCTATTATAGAGAACACCCTATCATATTATAGACATTACACTGGTCTATTATAGAGAACACCCTGGCATATTATAGACATTACACTGGCGTACTATAGAGAACACCCTATCATATTATAGACATTACACTGGTCTATTATAGAGAACACCCTGGCATATTATAGACATTACACTGGCGTACTATAGAGAACACCCTATCATATTATAGACATTACACTGGTCTATTATAGAGAACACCCTGGCATATTATAGACATTACACTGGTCTATTATAGAGAGCATCCTGTCATATTATAGACATTACACTGGCGTACTATAGAGAACACCCTATCATATTATAGACATTACACTGGTCTATTATAGAGAACATCCTGTCATATTATAGACATTACACTGGCGTACTATAGAGAACACCCTATCATATTATAGACATTACACTGGTCTATTATAGAGAACACCCTGGCATATTATAGGCAGCAGCCTCCTATATTGTAGACAGCACCCTGCCAAATGATAGACCCCACCACGGCAAACGATAGAGAGTGCCCTGGCATATTATAGACATTACACTGGCATACTATAGAGAACACCCTATCATATTATAGACATTACACTGGTCTATTATAGTGAACACCCTGGCATATTATAGACATTACACTGGCCTATTATAGAGAACATCCTGTCATATTATAGACATTACACTGGCCTATTATAGAGAACACCCTGGCATATTATAGACATTACACTGGCCTATTATAGAGAACACCCTGGCATATTATAGACATTACACTGGCATATTATAGAGAACACCCTGGCATATTATAGACATTACACTGGCCTATTATAGAAACATCCTGTCATATTATAGACATTACACTGGCCTATTATAGAGAGCACCCTGGCATATTATAGACATTACACTGGCCTATTATAGAGAACACCCTGTCATATTATAGACATTACACTGGCCTATTATAGAGAACATCCTGTCATATTATAGACATTACACTGGCGTACTATAGAGAACACCCTGTCATATTATAGACATTACACTGGTCTATTATAGAGAACACCCTGGCATATTATAGACATTACACTGGCCTATTATAGAGAACATCCTGTCATATTATAGACATTACACTGGCGTACTATAGAGAACACCCTGTCATATTATAGACATTACACTGGTCTATTATAGAGAACACCCTGGCATATTATAGACATTACACTGGCCTATTATAGAGAACATCCTGTCATATTATAGACATTACACTGGTCTATTATAGAGAACACCCTGGCATATTATAGACATTACACTGGCGTACTATCGAGAACACCCTGTCATATTATAGACATTACACTGGTCTATTATAGAGAACACCCTATCATATTATAGACATTACACTGGTCTATTATAGAGAACACCCTATCATATTATAGACATTACACTGGTCTATTATAGAGAACACCCTATCATATTATAGACATTACACTGGTCTATTATAGAGAACATCCTGTCATATTATAGGCAGCAGCCTCCTATATTGCAGACAGCACCCTGCCAAATGATAGACCCCACCACGGCAAACGATAGAGAGTGCCCTGGCATATTATAGACATTACACTGGCGTACTATAGAGAACACCCTATCATATTATAGACATTACACTGGTCTATTATAGAGAACACCCTGGCATATTATAGACATTACACTGGCCTATTATAGAGAACACCCTGTCATATTATAGACATTACACTGGTCTATTATAGAGAACATCCTGTCATATTATAGACATTACACTGGCGTACTATAGAGAACACCCTATCATATTATAGACATTACACTGGTCTATTATAGAGAACACCCAGTCATATTATAGACATTACACTGGTCTATTATAGAGAACACCCTGGCATATTATAGACATTACACTGGCGTACTATAGAGAACACCCTATCATATTATAGACATTACACTGGTCTATTATAGAGAACATCCTGTCATATTATAGACATTACACTGGCGTACTATAGAGAACACCCTATCATATTATAGACATTACACTGGTCTATTATAGAGAACATCCTGTCATATTATAGACATTACACTGGCGTACTATAGAGAACACCCTATCATATTATAGACATTACACTGGTCTATTATAGAGAACATCCTGTCATATTATAGACATTACACTGGCGTACTATAGAGAACACCCTATCATATTATAGACATTACACTGGTCTATTATAGAGAACATCCTGTCATATTATAGACATTACACTGGCGTACTATAGAGAACACCCTATCATATTATAGACATTACACTGGTCTATTATAGAGAACATCCTGTCATATTATAGGCAGCAGCCTCCTATATTGTAGACAGCACCCTGCCAAATGATAGACCCCACCACGGCAAACGATAGAGAGTGCCCTGGCATATTACCCACTTTACACTGGTATACTATAGAGAACACCCTGGCATATTATTGGCAACATCCTCATACAATATAGGCAGCACCCTAGTAAATAATAGACTGCACCCTGGCATGTTATAGACAGCAGCCTGGTATGATTAAGACAGTACCCTGGCATATTAGAGAAGGGACTTTTCACCAAGTGTATATTTTAATATATAAATGTTATACTTTTTGCCTGGGATAGGAGCAACGAAGCGTAAATTGTTCAATTGCTGTTTCTTGATTACTGTAATAACCTTACATATCAAACAATAGGCCATCAGTGGCTGCCTTCACTGAGCTCCATCTTAATTATAATAGCACACTTAATAGGATGTCTTTTTTAAACTTCTACCGTATGCTAGGTGTTGGAGATCATGTTCTGCTTATTTGCACATGGGTCTTATCACTTTTTAATTTTAATCTGCACTTGCACGGTGATCGTTATCCTTTTAAAAGGTTGTAAGACGCAGGTCGTAGTTCTTGTTTTTTTCTTATTTTTTATTTGTAAGGTTAGTCTAGAAAACCCATATAAGAGAGAGACCCTGCATTGAGTAAGAGTATTTGTACAAGGATTGTCCTTTTAGGTTGATTACTCTCTGCTCTCAGACAATTATGGCTAACACGACTAGTAATTCGAATTTTATATAAAGTTTTAACCATGCAGCCATGTAAAATTTTAAGTATAACTATTTATTGTTGTTTTGTTATGTATTGTATGCTGCTTTAAAGATCCTGGAGATCAAATAAAGCTTACTCCCATATTATAGGCACCGCCTGCTATATTATAGACAGTGCCCTGACACATTACAGACCTTACACTGGTAAACTATAGCGAACACCCTGACATATTATAGGAACATCCCAGTATAATATAGGCACCACCATAGTAAATTATAGACAGCAGCCTGGCATATTATAGACAGCAGCTTGGAATGATTTAGATAGTGCCCTGGCATATTATGGACATTACACTGGCATATTATAGAGAACACCCTCAATTATTATAGGCTCCACCCTGGTATATTATAGACAACATCCTGGCGTAGTGGGGCAGCACCCTGCCATATTATAAACAGCTTCCTGTCGTATCATGCAGCACTCTGGCATACCAAGCATCAGCCTGCCATACTGATCTGAACCCTGATATTAGTGCAGTACCCAGCCCCAGTGAGCAGCATTGCAATACTCTCGACAGCACCTTGAAATATTGAGCACCGGGCTGATATTATTGGCACCACTCTGGATGCCATAGCAGGGCCCTGGTGTTATCTGCAGCACCCCGGCCCACCCATAAACAGCTGGGAGCACCCTGGCACATCAAGGTGTGACCTGATGATGCAAGCAGCACTCTCGAGCGTTGAGTGTGCCCTGATGTTACAGGCAGCAACCTATCACATCACACATTAAGTTCTGCTCTCTTATTACCGGCTCTACGAGACCGGACTGCCTGGTATTTAGTGGGAACCCGGTTGCTTACAATATATATATGACAGTGGTTCCTATATATATATATATGATCAAGGTCCGAGGAACGGACCGAAACGCGTTGGGCTGGCAATGCCCCTTTTGCCCAAATAAAGGAAAATATAAGCAAATCCCCAGTGAGTGCGCATTCAATCTTTGCCTTGTGCGAAATGTGGACTCATATATATGTATATATCTATGGTGAGAGGATGTGGCATAATGACCAGAACTGCAGACCACGGAGCCAGGGTTTGGGGGCTTGCGGACGGACCAGGTTCGAGTCTCGGCGTCAACATCCTGTGATTCTGGGCAAATCACTTACAGGCACATGCATCAAAAGAAAAACCGGTCGAAAATGGGCAGATTCTCAGAATCTGCCCCTTTGCGATCGAGTATTTACATTTGGGATGCATCATCCCAAATGCAAAAATCGCAATTTAAGTAATCTCTAAATTGCGATTACTTAAGTTGCGATTGCATTTAAGGAATCGCAAATTGAGATTCCTTAAATGCAATGCAACAAAGTAAAAAATTAGCGATTTCGCTACTAGGGGCGCAAATTACCATGAAGTTGAACTTCATGGTAATTTACAAAACTTGAGAAATGCACTAAAGTGCATTTTTCAAAGTTGATGGTTACACACACACGTCCTTGGGACATGTGTGTGCGCAACATATGTGCACGGATCAATTTCAGGGGTGCAACAGGCTGTCCTTTGACACCCCTGCACCCTTGAATTGCATGCGCAATTTGCGAGTACCTATTGGTACTCGCAAATAGCGCTCATAATTTCCCATTCATTCCTATGGGCCTGTAGGCCCATAGGAATGAATGGAAGCCATTCCTTATTTGCGACTCGCAACTTGCGAGTCGCAAATAAGGAATGTGAAAGAATCGCTATTATTATAGCGATTCCTACATGCATAGGATTTTGCGAATCCTTAATTGCGAATCCTTAATATTCGCTATTAAGGACTCGCAAAATCCTAGCTTGATGCATGTGCCAGTTAATTTCCCCTGGCTGCAATTTAGCGCCTTGAGACCCTCACGGGTTCACAAACCCTAGATCATTATTATTATATACACAGTCACTCCTGGTGTTTAAGCCTTATGCACCAGGAAAACAATCTCCTGAGTGGCTTTGTAAGGATTAGCAAATGGAAAAATAGAGTTTTCGATTCTTGTGTGTTAACAGATAGATATACTGCAGAGCCGCCAACAATACAGTGCCATTCCCTGCACTCTATTAGCGAGGCCTGAACCACTTCTACAATTTTGAACATATTTCCCTGATTAACTCTGAAACTATCCTGCCTGTGGTGGAACATGGGTGCTATATGACTGACTACCACTCACTGTTCCTGTTCCAATGAAGACCCAACGGATTTAGTACCTTGTCTGGTTGAAACGTTAACTTATGTAGATTGGCTTGTACGCTGTGGACTGTAAGTAGCCAGAGGGGTACACAGAATGATGGAGCTCCCCTGCAGAATGTAATGAAGGGCCACTGAGTTTCCTACATCTTAGAGATATTCATTGGCCTTTGACTGAACTGGGGGCCCCCTTGAAGGGTTGGGGGCCCCCCTGTGCCTCAGGGGTCAGCCTTTGGCTCCTGTGACAATAAGTCAATTCTTTCCTTAAAACAGTGTCTTGCTCCTGCCCTATGGTTTTGAATCAGCCAAAGCTTAGTTTAGGAATTGTACTGGTTCCACTAGCGTCGTTTGATACTCACTCATTTCCTTCACATTTAAGCACTTTAGCATTGGGCTGTCTTCAGTTTATTCAAATAAATCCAGATGGGCCGCTGCTTCCTGTATGCTTCTGCTACGAGGGGCACAGAGGGGAAGTGAGCCTTACCCTGACTTGACTGGCAGAACTATGACATATTGAGCAGCAATCTGATATTTTCCATAATGGGGCACTGACAGGTGTTAGCAGCAGCTCCAGAACTTTCAGAATATTAATCTGAGGATTTTGGCAACAAGCAGAAATATTAAACAGTTCCTGATATCAAAATTACACTGGACGACTGTGAACTCACTGGAGTATGACAGCTGCGCCGTGGCACCAACAACAACATGCAGCTTCAGTGTTCCAAATGCTGCTCAGTGTGCAGCATAACACTGGAGTATCCCAAGGTACTGCTCACTATGCTGCATAACAGAGGAGTATCCCAAGGTGCTGCTCAGTGTGCAGCATAAAACTCGAGTATCCCAAGGGTCTGCTCACTATGCTGCATAACAGAGGAGTTTCCCAAGGTGCTGCTCAGTGTGCAGCATAAAACTGGAGTATCCCAAGGTACTGCTCACTATGCTGCATAACAGAGGAGTATCCCAAGGTGCTGCTCAGTGTGCAGCATAAAACTGGAGTATCCCAAGGTACTGCTCACTATGCTGCATAACAGAGGAGTATCCCAAGGTGCTGCTCAGTGTGCAGCATAAAACTGGAGTGTCCCAAGGTACTGCTCACTATGCTGCATAACAGAGGAGTTTCCCAAGGTGCTGCTCAGTGTGCAGCATAAAACTGGAGTATCCCAAGGTACTGCTCACTATGCTGCATAACAGAGGAGTATCCCAAGGTGCTGCTCAGTGTGCAGCATAAAACTGGAGTATCCCAAGGTACTGCTCACTATGCTGCATAACAGAGGAGTTTCGCAACATGCTCCTCAGTGTGCAGCATAAAACTGGAGTATCCCAAGGCACTGCTCAGTGTGCAGCATAAAACTGGAGTATCTTATGGCGCTGCTCAGTGTGCAGCATAAAACAGGAGTATCCAAGGGCGCTGCTCAGTGTGCAGCATAAAACTGGAGTACCCCGAGGCGCTGCTCTGGGTGCAGCATAAAACTGGAGTATCTCAAGGCGCTGCACAGTGTGCAGCATAAAACTGGAGTATCTAAAGGCGCTGCTCAGTGTGCAGCATAAAACTGGAATATACCAAGGTGCTGCTCAGTGTGCAGCATAAAACTGGAGTATCCAAAGGCGCTTCTCACTGTGCAGCATAACACTGGAGTATCCCAAGGTGCTGCTCTGTGTGCAGAATAAACTGGAGTATCCCACGGTGGTGGTCAGTGTGCAGAATAAAACAGGAGTATCCCAGGGTGATGATCAGTGTGCAGCATAAAATAGGAGTATCCCAAGGTGCTGCTCAGTGTGCAGCATAAAACTGGCAAGGGCGCTGCTCAGTGTGCAGCATAAAACTAGAGTATCCCAAGGGGCTGCTCTGGGTGCAGCATAAAACTGGAGTATCCCAAGGCGCTGCTCAGTGTGCAGCATAAAACTGGAGTATCTAAAGGCGCTGCTCAGTGTGCAGCATAAAACTGGAATATACCAAGGCGCTGCTCAGTGTGCAGCATAAAACTGGAGTATCCAAAGGCGCTGCTCAGTGTGCAGCATAACACTGGAGTATCCCAAGCCGCTGCTCAGTGTGCAGCATAAAACTGGAGTATCCCAAGGTGCTGCTCAGTGTGCAGCATCATACTGCAGTATCCCAAGGTGCTGCTCAGTGTGCAGCATCAAACTGGAGTATCCCAAGGTGCTGCTCAGTGTGCAGCATAAAACTGGAAGTAGTCCAAGAGTGCAGACCAATGTGCTGCATAAAACTGGGTATCCCAAGGTGCAGATCAGTGTGCAGCATAAAACAGGAGTATCCCAAGGTGCTGCTCAGTGTGCAGCATCATACTGGAGTATCCCAAGGTGCTGCTCAGTGTGCAGCATAAAACTGGAGTATCCCAAGGCGCTGCTCTGTGTGCAGCATAAAACTAGAGTATCCCAAGGCGCTGATCTGTGTGCAGCATAAAACTGGAGTATCTCTAGGTGCTGCTCAGTATGCAGCATAACACTGGAGTATCCCAAGGCGCTGCTCAGTGTGCAGCATAAAACTGGAGTATCCCAAGGTGCAGATCAGTGTGCAGCCTAAAACTGGAGTATCCCAAGGTGCAGATCAGTGTGCAGCATAAAACTGGAGTATCTCAAAATGCAGATCAGTGTGCAGCATAAAACTGGAGAATCCCAAGGTGCAGATCAATGTGCAGCATAAAACAGGAGTATCCCAAGGTGCTGCTCAGTGTGCAGCATCATACTGGAGTATCCCAAGGCGCTGCTCAGTATGCCGCATAAAACTGGAGTATTCCAAGCGCTGCTCTGTGTGCAGCATAAAACTGGAGTATTCCAAGGTGCAGATCAGTGTGCAGCATAATACTAGAATATCCCAAGGCGTAGCTCAGTGTGCAGCATAAAACTGGAGTATCCCAAGGTGCTGCTCTTTGTGCAGCATAAAACAGGAGTATCCAAGGGCGCTGCTCAGTGTGCAGCATAAAACTGGAGTATCCCGAGGCGCTGCTGTGGGTGCAGCATAAAACTGGAGTATCCCATGGTGCTGCTCAGTGTGCAGCATAAAACTGGAGTATCTAAAGGTGCTGCTCAGTGTGCAGCATAACATTGGAGTATCCCAAGCCGCTGCTCAGTGTGCAGCATAAAACTGGAGTATCCCAAGGCGCTTCTCAGTGTGCAGCATAAAACTGGAGTATCCCAAGGTGCTGCTCTGTGTGCAGAATAAACTGGAGTATCCCACGGCGCTGCTCAGTGTGCAGCATAAAACTGGAGTATACCAAGGTGCTGCTCTGTGTGCAGCATAAAACAGGAGTATCCCAGGGTGCTGATCAGTGTGCAGCATAAAATAGGAGTATCCCAAGGTGCTGCTCAGTGTGCAGCATAAAACTGGAGTATCCAAAGGCGCTGCTCAGTGTACAGCATAACACTGGAGTATCCCAAGGTGCTGCTCAGTGTGCAGCATAAAACTGGAGTATCCCAAGGCGCTGCTCAGTGTGCAGCATAAAACTGGAATATCCCAAGATGCTGCTCTATGGACAGAATAAACTGGAGTATCCCAAGGGGCTGCTCAGTGTGCAGCATAAAACTGGAGTATCCCAAGGTGCTGCTCTGTGTGCAGCATAAAACGGGAGTATCCCAAGGTGCTGATCAGTGTGCAGCATAAAATAGGCGTATCACAAGGTGCTGCTCAATGTGCAGCATAAAACTGGAGTATTCCAAGGTGCAGATCAATGTGCTGCATAAAACTGGAGTATCCCAAGGTGCAGATCAGTGTGCAGCATAAAACTGGAGTATCCCAAGGCGCTGCTCTGTGTGCAGCATAAAACTAGAGTATCCCAACGCGCTGATCTGTGTGCAGCATAAAACTGGAGTATCTCAAGGTGCTGCTCAGTATGCAGCATAACACTGGAGTATCCCAAGGCGCTGCTCAGTGTGCAGCATAAAACTGTAGTATCCCAAGGTGCAGATCAGTGTGCAGCATAAAACTGGAGTATCCCCAGGTGCAGATCAGTGTGCAGCATAAAACTGGAGTATTTCAAAATACAGATCAGTGTGCAGCATAAAACTGGAGAATCCCAAGGTGCAGAACAATGTGCAGCATAAAACTGGAGTATCCCAGGGTTCTGAGCAGTGTGCAGCTTAAAACTGGAGTCTCCCAAGGCGCAGATCAGTGTGCAGCATAAAACTGGAGTATCCTAAGCTGCTGATCAGCAGAATACTGTAGTATCCCAAGGAGCAGCTCAGTGTGCAGCAGAAAACTGGAAGTATCCCAAGGCGCTGCTCAGTGTGCTGCATAAAACTGGAGTATTCCAAGGCGCTGCTCTGTGTGCAGCATAAAACTGGAGTATTCCAAGGTGCAGATCAGTGTGCAGTATAAAACTGGAGTATCCCAAGGCGCTGATCAGTGTGCAGCATAATACTGGAATAACCCAAGGCGTAGCTCAGTGTGCAGCATAAAACTGGAGTATCCCAAGGTGCTGCTCTTTGTGCAGCATAAAACTGGAGTATCCAAGGGCGCTGCTCAGTGTGCAGCATAAACTGGAGTATCCCGAGGCGCTGCTCTGGCTGCAGCATGAAACTGGAGTATCCCAAGGTGCTGCTCAGTGTGCAGCATAAAACTGGAGTATCTAAAGGCGCTGCTCAGTGTGCAGCATAAAACTGGAATATACCAAGGCGCTGCTCAGTGTGCAGCATAACACTGGAGTATCCCAAGCCGCTGCTCAGTGTGCAGCATAAAACTGGAGTATCCCAAGACGCTTCTCAGTGTGCAGCATAAAACTGGAGTATCCCAAGGTGCTGCTCTGTGTGCAGAATAAACTGGAGTATCACACGGCGCTGCTCAGTGTGCAGCATAAAACTGGAGTATACCAAGGTGCTGCTCTGTGTGCAGCATAAAACAGGAGTATCCCAGGGTGCTGATCAGTGTGCAGCATAAAATAGGAGTATCCCAAGGTGCTGCTCAGTGTGCAGCATAAAACTGGAGTATCCAAGGGCGCTGCTCAGTGTGCAGCATAAAACTGGAGTATCCCAAGGCGCTGCTCAGTGTGCAGCATAAAACTGGAGTATCTAAAGGCGCTGCTCAGTGTGCAGCATAAAACTGGAATATACCAAGGCGCTGCTCAGTGTGCAGCATAAAACTGGAGTATCCAAAGGTGCTGCTCAGTGTGCAGCATAACACTGGAGTATCCCAAGGAGCTGCTCAGTGTGCAGCATAAAACTGGAGTATCCCAAGGTGCTGCTCAGTGTGCAGCATAAAACTGGAATATCCCAAGATGCTGCTCTGTGGACAGAATAAACTGGAGTATCCCACGGGCCTGCTCAGTGTGCAGCATAAAACTGGAGTATCCCAAGGTGCAGATCAGTGTGCAGCATAAAACAGGAGTATCCCAAGGTGCTGCTCAGTGTGCAGCATCATACTGGAGTATCCCAAGGTGCTGCTCAGTGTGCAGCATAAAACTGGAGTATCCCAAGGCGCTGCTCTGTGTGCAGCATAAAACTGTAGTATCCCAAGGTGCAGATCAGTGTGCAGCATAAAACTGGAGTATCCCCAGGTGCAGATCAGTGTGCAGCATAAAACTGGAGTATTTCAAAATACAGATCAGTGTGCAGCATAAAACTGGAGAATCCCAAGGTGCAGAACAATGTGCAGCATAAAACTGGAGTATCCCACGGTTCTGAGCAGTGTGCAGCTTAAAACTGGAGTCTCCCAAGGCGCAGATCAGTGTGCAGCATAAAACTGGAGTATCCCAAGCTGCTGATCAGCAGAATACTGTAGTATCCCAAGGAGCAGCTCAGTGTGCAGCAGAAAACTGAAGTATCCCAAGGCGCTGCTCAGTGTGCTGCATAAAACTGGAGTATTCCAAGGCGCTGCTCTGTGTGCAGCATAAAACTGGAGTATTCCAAGGTGCAGATCAGTGTGCAGTATAAAACTGGAGTATCCCAAGGCGCTGATCAGTGTGCAGCATAATACTGGAATAACCCAAGGCGTAGCTCAGTGTGCAGCATAAAACTGGAGTATCCCAAGGTGCTGCTCTTTGTGCAGCATAAAACTGGTGTATCCAAGGGCGCTGCTCAGTGTGCAGCATAAACTGGAGTATCCCGAGGCGCTGCTCTGGGTGCAGCATGAAACTGGAGTATCCCAAGGTGCTGCTCAGTGTGCAGCATAAAACTGGAGTATCTAAAGGCGCTGCTCAGTGTGCAGCATAAAACTGGAATATACCAAGGCGCTGCTCAGTGTGCAGCATAACACTGGAGTATCCCAAGCCGCTGCTCAGTGTGCAGCATAAAACTGGAGTATCCCAAGACGCTTCTCAGTGTGCAGCATAAAACTGGAGTATCCCAAGGTGCTGCTCTGTGTGCAGAATAAACTGGAGTATCACACGGCGCTGCTCAGTGTGCAGCATAAAACTGGAGTATACCAAGGTGCTGCTCTGTGTGCAGCATAAAACAGGAGTATCCCAGGGTGCTGATCAGTGTGCAGCATAAAATAGGAGTATCCCAAGGTGCTGCTCAGTGTGCAGCATAAAACTGGAGTATCCAAGGGCGCTGCTCAGTGTGCAGCATAAAACTGGAGTATCCCAAGGCGCTGCTCAGTGTGCAGCATAAAACTGGAGTATCTAAAGGCGCTGCTCAGTGTGCAGCATAAAACTGGAATATACCAAGGCGCTGCTCAGTGTGCAGCATAAAACTGGAGTATCCAAAGGCGCTGCTCAGTGTGCAGCATAACACTGGAGTATCCCAAGGAGCTGCTCAGTGTGCAGCATAAAACTGGAGTATCCCAAGGTGCTGCTCAGTGTGCAGCATAAAACTGGAATATCCCAAGATGCTGCTCTGTGGACAGAATAAACTGGAGTATCCCACGGGCCTGCTCAGTGTGCAGCATAAAACTGGAGTATCCCAAGGTGCAGATCAGTGTGCAGCATAAAACAGGAGTATCCCAAGGTGCTGCTCAGTGTGCAGCATCATACTGGAGTATCCCAAGGTGCTGCTCAGTGTGCAGCATAAAACTGGAGTATCCCAAGGCGCTGCTCTGTGTGCAGCATAAAACTAGAGTATCCCAAGGCGCTGATCTGTGTGCAGCATAAAACTGGAGTATCTCTGGGTGCTGCTCAGTATGCAGCATAACACTGGAGTATCCCAAGGCGCTGCTCAGTGTGCAGCATAAAACTGGAGTATCCCAAGGTGCAGATCAGTGTGCAGCCTAAAACTGGAGTATCCCAAGGTGCAGATCAGTGTGCAGCATAAAACTGGAGTATCTCAAAATGCAGATCAGTGTGCAGCATAAAACTGGAGAATCCCAAGGTGCAGATCAATGTGCAGCATAAAACAGGAGTATCCCAAGGTGCTGCTCAGTGTGCAGCATCATACTGGAGTATCCCAAGGCGCTGCTCAGTATGCCGCATAAAACTGGAGTATTCCAAAGCGCTGCTCTGTGTGCAGCATAAAACTGGAGTATTCCAAGGTGCAGATCAGTGTGCAGCATAATACTAGAATATCCCAAGGCGTAGCTCAGTGTGCAGCATAAAACTGGAGTATCCCAAGGTGCTGCTCTTTGTGCAGCATAAAACAGGAGTATCCAAGGGCGCTGCTCAGTGTGCAGCATAAAACTGGAGTATCCCGAGGCGCTGCTGTGGGTACAGCATAAAACTGGAGTATCCCAAGGTGCTGCTCAGTGTGCAGCATAAAACTGGAATATACCAAGGCGCTGCTCAGTGTGCAGCATAACATTGGAGTATCCCAAGCCGCTGCTCAGTGTGCAGCATAAAACTGGAGTATCCCAAGGCGCTTCTCAGTGTGCAGCATAAAACTGGAGTATCCCAAGGTGCTGCTCTGTGTGCAGAATAAACTGGAGTATCCCACGGCGCTGCTCAGTGTGCAGCATAAAACTGGAGTATACCAAGGTGCTGCTCTGTGTGCAGCATAAAACAGGAGTATCCCAGGGTGCTGATCAGTGTGCAGCATAAAGTAGGAGTATCCCAAGGTGCTGCTCAGTGTGCAGCATAAAACTGGAGTATCCAAAGGCGCTGCTCAGTGTACAGCATAACACTGGAGTATCCCAAGGCGCTGCTCAGTGTGCAGCATAAAACTGGAGTATCCCAAGGCGCTGCTCAATGTGCAGCATAAAACTGGAATATCCCAAGATGCTGCTCTATGGACAGAATAAACTGGAGTATCCCACGGGGCTGCTCAGTGTGCAGCATAAAACTGGAGTATCCCAAGGTGCTGCTCTGTGTGCAGCATAAAACGGGAGTATCCCAAGGTGCTGATCAGTGTGCAGCATAAAATAGGCGTATCACAATGTGCTGCTCAATGTGCAGCATAAAACTGGAGTATTCCAAGGTGCAGATCAATGTGCTGCATAAAACTGGAGTATCCCAAGGTGCAGATCAGTGTGCAGCATAAAACAGGAGTATCCCAAGGTGCTGCTCAGTGTGCAGCATCATACTGGAGTATCCCAAGGTGCTGCTCAGTGTGCAGCATAAAACTGGAGTATCCCAAGGCGCTGCTCTGTGTGCAGCATAAAACTAGAGTATCCCAACGCGCTGATCTGTGTGCAGCATAAAACTGGAGTATCTCAAGGTGCTGCTCAGTATGCAGCATAACATTGGAGTATCCCAAGGCGCTGCTCAGTGTGCAGCATAAAACTGGAGTATCCCAAGGTGCAGATCAGTGTGCAGCATAAAACTGGAGTATCCCCAGGTGCAGATCAGTGTGCAGCATAAAACTGGAGTATTTCAAAATACAGATCAGTGTGCAGCATAAAACTGGAGAATCCCAAGGTGCAGAACAATGTGCAGCATAAAACTGGAGTATCCCAGGGTTCTGAGCAGTGTGCAGCTTAAAACTGGAGTCTCCCAAGGCGCAGATCAGTGTGCAGCATAAAACTGGAGTATCCCAAGCTGCTGATCAGCAGAATACTGTAGTATCCCAAGGAGCAGCTCAGTGTGCAGCAGAAAACTGAAGTATCCCAAGGCGCTGCTCAGTGTGCTGCATAAAACTGGAGTATTCCAAGGCGCTGCTCTGTGTGCAGCATAAAACTGGAGTATTCCAAGGTGCAGATCAGTGTGCAGTATAAAACTGGAGTATCCCAAGGCGCTGATCAGTGTGCAGCATAATACTGGAATAACCCAAGGCGTAGCTCAGTGTGCAGCATAAAACTGGAGTATCCCAAGGTGCTGCTCTTTGTGCAGCATAAAACTGGAGTATCCAAGGGCGCTGCTCAGTGTGCAGCATAAACTGGAGTATCCCGAGGCGCTGCTCTGGCTGCAGCATGAAACTGGAGTATCCCAAGGTGCTGCTCAGTGTGCAGCATAAAACTGGAGTATCTAAAGGCGCTGCTCAGTGTGCAGCATAAAACTGGAATATACCAAGGCGCTGCTCAGTGTGCAGCATAACACTGGAGTATCCCAAGCCGCTGCTCAGTGTGCAGCATAAAACTGGAGTATCCCAAGACGCTTCTCAGTGTGCAGCATAAAACTGGAGTATCCCAAGGTGCTGCTCTGTGTGCAGAATAAACTGGAGTATCACACGGCGCTGCTCAGTGTGCAGCATAAAACTGGAGTATACCAAGGTGCTGCTCTGTGTGCAGCATAAAACAGGAGTATCCCAGGGTGCTGATCAGTGTGCAGCATAAAATAGGAGTATCCCAAGGTGCTGCTCAGTGTGCAGCATAAAACTGGAGTATCCAAGGGCGCTGCTCAGTGTGCAGCATAAAACTGGAGTATCCCAAGGCGCTGCTCAGTGTGCAGCATAAAACTGGAGTATCTAAAGGCGCTGCTCAGTGTGCAGCATAAAACTGGAATATACCAAGGCGCTGCTCAGTGTGCAGCATAAAACTGGAGTATCCAAAGGTGCTGCTCAGTGTGCAGCATAACACTGGAGTATCCCAAGGAGCTGCTCAGTGTGCAGCATAAAACTGGAGTATCCCAAGGTGCTGCTCAGTGTGCAGCATAAAACTGGAATATCCCAAGATGCTGCTCTGTGGACAGAATAAACTGGAGTATCCCACGGGCCTGCTCAGTGTGCAGCATAAAACTGAGAGTATCCCAAGGTGCTGCTCTGTGTGCAGCATAAAACAGGAGTATCCCAAGGTGCTGATCAGTGTGCAGCATAAAATAGGCGTATCACAAGGTGCTGCTCTGTGTGCAGCATAAAACTGGAGTATTCCAAGGTGCAGATCAATGTGCTGCATAAAATTGGAGTATCCCAAGGTGCAGATCAGTGTGCAGCATAAAACAGGAGTATCCCAAGGTGCTGCTCAGTGTGCAGCATCATACTGGAGTATCCCAAGGTGCTGCTCAGTGTGAAGCATAACATTGGAGTATCCCAAGGCGCTGCTCTGTGTGCAGCATAAAACTGGAGTATCTCACAGGTGCTGCCCGTATGCAGCATAACACTGGAGTATCCTAAGGCGCTGCTCAGTGTGCAGCATAAAACTGTAGTATCCCAAGATGCAGATCAGTGTGCAGCATAAAACTGGAGTATCCCCAGGTGCAGATCAGTGTGCAGCATAAAACTGGAGTATTTCAAAATGCAGATCAGTGTGCAGCATAAAACTGGAGTATCCCAAAGTGCAGATCAATGTGCAGCATAAAACTGGAGTATCCCACGGTTCTGAGCAGTGTGCAGCATAAAACTGGAGTCTCCCAAGGCGCAGATCAGTGTGCAGCATAACACTGGAGTATCCCAAGATGCTGATCAGCAGAATACTGTAGTATCCCAAGGTGCAGCTCAGTGTGCAGCAGAAAACTGAAGTATCCCAAGGCGCTGCTCAGTGTGCTGCATAAAACTGGAGTATTCCAAGGCGCTGCTCTGTGTGCAGCATAAAACTGGAGTATTCCAAGGTGCAGATCAGTGTGCAGTATAAAACTGGAGTATCCCAAGGCGCTGATCAGTGTGCAGCATAATACTGGAATAACCCAAGGCGTAGCTCAGTGTGCAGCATAAAACTGGAGTATCCCAAGGTGCTGCTCTTTGTGCAGCATAAAACTGGAGTAGTCCCAGGCGCTGCTCAGTGTGCAGCATAAAACAGGAGTATCCAAGGGCGCTGCTCAGTGTGCAGCATAAAACTGGAGTATCCCAAGGCGCTGCTCTGGGTGCAGCATAAAACTGGAGTATCCCAAGGCGCTGCTCAGTGTGCAGCATAAAACTGGAGTATCTAAAGGCGCTGCTCAGTGTGCAGCATAAAACTGGAATATACCAAGGCGCTGCTCAGTGTGCAGCATAAAACTGGAGTATCCAAAGGCGCTTCTCAGTGTACAGCATAACACTGGAGTATCCCAAGCTGCTGGTCAGTGTGCAGCATAAAACTGGAGTATCCAAGGGCCCTGCTCAGTGTGCAGCAGAATTCTGGAGTATCCCAAGGTGCTGAGCAGTGTGCAGAATAAAACGGGAGTATCCCAGGGTGCGGATCAGTGTGCAGCATAAAATAGAGTATCCCAAGGTGCTGGTCAGTGTGCAGCATAAAACTGGAGTATTCCAAGGTGCAGATCAGTGTGCTGCATAAAACTGGAGTATCCCAAGGTCCAGATCAGTGTGCAGCATAAAACAGGAGTATCCCAAGGCGCTGATCAGTGTGCAGCATAATACTGGAATATCCCAAGGCGTAGCTCAGTGTGCAGCATAAAACTGGAGCATCTCAAGGTGCTGCTCTTTGTGCAGCATAAAACTGGAGTATCCCAAGACGCAGCTCAGTGGCAGCATAAAACAGGAGTAACCAAGGGCCCTGCTCAGTGTGCAGCAGAAATCTGGAGTATCCCAAGGTGCTGACCAGTGTGCAGAATGAAACTGGAGTATCCCAAGGTGCAGATCAGTGTGCAGCATAAAACAGAAGTATCCCACGGTGCTGATCAGTGTGCAGCATAAAACTGGAGTATCCAAGGCGCTGCTCAGTGCGCAGCATAACACTGGAGTATCCCAAGCTGATACTCACTGTGAAGCATAAAACTGGAGTATACCAAGGCACTGATCAGTGTGCAGCATAAAACTGGAGTATCCCAAGGTGCAGATCAATGTGCAGCATAAAACTGGAGTATCCCAAGGTGCAGATCAGTGTGCAGCATCAAACTGGAGTATCCCAAGGTTCTGACTCAGTGTGCAGCATGAAACTGGAGTTTCCCAAGGCGCAGATCAGTGTGCAGCATAAAACTGGAGTATCCCAAGGCGCTGCTCACTAGGCAGCATAAAACTGGAGTATTTCAAGGCGTTGCTCAGTGTGCAGCATAAAACTGCAGTATTCCAAGGTGCTGACAAGTGTGCAGCATAAAACTGTAGTATCCTAAGGCGCATCCCAGTGTGCAGCATAAAACAGGAGTATCCCATGGTGCTGATCAGTGTGCAGCATAACACTTGAGTATCCGAAGGCGCTGATCAGTGTGCAGCATAAAACGGGAGTATCCCAAGGCGCTGCTCTGTGTGCAGCATAAAACTGGAGTATACCAAGATGCTGCTCAGTGTGCAGCATTAAACAGGAATATCCCAAGGTGCTGATCAGTTGTGAAGCATAAAATTGGAGTATCCCAAAGTGCTGCTCTGTGCAGCATAAAACTGGAGTATCCCAAAGTGCTGCTCTGTGTGCAGCATGGAACTGGAGTATCCCAAGGTGCTGCTCAGTGTGCAGCATACAACTGGAGTATTCCAAGGTGCTAATCAGTGTGCAGCATAAAACTGGAGTATCCAAAGGTGCTGCTCACGATGCAGCATAACAATAGAGTATCCCAAGGTGCTGCTCAGTGTGGAGCATAATACTGGAGTATCCGAAGGAGCAGTTCAGTGTGCAGCATAAAACTGGAGTATCCCAAGGCGCAGCTCAGTATACAGCATAAAACTGGAGTATCCCAAGGTGCTGCTCTGTGTGCAGAATAAACTGGAGTATCACACGGCGCTGCTCAGTGTGCAGCATAAAACTGGAGTATACCAAGGTGCTGCTCTGTGTGCAGCATAAAACAGGAGTATCCCAGGGTGCTGATCAGTGTGCAGCATAAAATAGGAGTATCCCAAGGTGCTGCTCAGTGTGCAGCATAAAACTGGAGTATCCAAGGGCGCTGCTCAGTGTGCAGCATAAAACTGGAGTATCCCAAGGCGCTGCTCAGTGTGCAGCATAAAACTGGAGTATCTAAAGGCGCTGCTCAGTGTGCAGCATAAAACTGGAATATACCAAGGCGCTGCTCAGTGTGCAGCATAAAACTGGAGTATCCAAAGGCGCTGCTCAGTGTGCAGCATAACACTGGAGTATCCCAAGGCGCTGCTCAGTGTGCAGCATAAAACTGGAGTATCTAAAGGCGCTGCTCAGTGTGCAGCATAAAACTGGAATATACCAAGGCGCTGCTCAGTGTGCAGCATAAAACTGGAGTATCCAAAGGCGCTGCTCAGTGTGCAGCATAACACTGGAGTATCCCAAGGAGCTGCTCAGTGTGCAGCATAAAACTGGAGTATCCCAAGGCGCTGCTCAGTGTGCAGCATAAAACTGGAATATCCCAAGATGCTGCTCTGTGGACAGAATAAACTGGAGTATCCCACGGGCCTGCTCAGTGTGCAGCATAAAACTGGAGTATCCCAAGGTGCTGCTCTGTGTGCAGCATAAAACAGGAGTATCCCAAGGTGCTGATCAGTGTGCAGCATAAAATAGGCGTATCACAAGGTGCTGCTCTGTGTGCAGCATAAAACTGGAGTATTCCAAGGTGCAGATCAATGTGCTGCATAAAATTGGAGTATCCCAAGGTGCAGATCAGTGTGCAGCATAAAACAGGAGTATCCCAAGGTGCTGCTCAGTGTGCAGCATCATACTGGAGTATCCCAAGGTGCTGCTCAGTGTGAAGCATAAAATTGGAGTATCCCAAGGCGCTGCTCTGTGTGCAGCATAAAACTGGAGTATCTCAAGGTGCTGCTCCGTATGCAGCATAACACTGGAGTATCCCAAGGCGCTGCTCAGTGTGCAGCATAAAACTGGAGTATCCCAAGATGCAGATCAGTGTGCAGCATAAAACTGGAGTATCCCCAGGTGCAGATCAGTGTGCAGCATAAAACTGGAGTATTTCAAAATGCAGATCAGTGTGCAGCATAAAACTGGAGTATCCCAAAGTGCAGATCAATGTGCAGCATAAAACTGGAGTATCCCAAGGCGCAGATCAGTGTGCAGCATAAAACTGGAGTATCCCAAGGTGCTGATCAGCAGAATACTGGAGTATCCCAAGGTGCAGCTCAGTGTGCAGCAGAAAACTGAAGTATCCCAAGGCGCTGCTCAGTGTGCTGCATACAACTGGAGTATTCCAAGGCGCTGCTCTGTGTGCAGCATAAAACTGGAGTATTCCAAGGTGCAGATCAGTGTGCAGTATAAAACTGGAGTATCCCAAGGCGCTGATCAGTGTGCAGCATAATACTGGAATAACCCAAGGCGTAGCTCAGTGTGCAGCATAAAACTGGAGTAGTCCCAAGGTGCTGCTCTTTGTGCAGCATAAAACTGGAGTATCCCAGGGCGCTGCTCAGTGTGCAGCATAAAACAGGAGTATCCAAGGGCGCTGCTCAGTGTGCAGCATAAAACTGGAGTATTCCAAGGCGCTGCTCTGGGTGCAGCATAAAACTGGAGTATCCCAAGGCGCTGCTCAGTGTGCAGCATAAAACTGGAGTATCTAAAGGCGCTGCTCAGTGTGCAGCATAAAACTGGAATATACCAAGGCGCTGCTCAGTGTGCAGCATAAAACTGGAGTATCCAAAGGCGCTTCTCAGTGTACAGCATAACACTGGAGTATCCCAAGCTGCTGGTCAGTGTGCAGCATAAAACTGGAGTATCCAAGGGCCCTGCTCAGTGTGCAGCAGAATTCTGGAGTATCCCAAGGTGCTGAGCAGTGTGCAGAATAAAACGGGAGTATCCCAGGGTGCGGATCAGCGTGCAGCATAAAATAGGAGTATCCCAAGGTGCTGGTCAGTGTGCAGCATAAAAGTGGAGTATTCCAAGGTTCAGATCAGTGTGCTGCATAAAACTGGAGTATCCCAAGGTCCAGATCAGTGTGCAGCATAAAACAGGAGTATCCCAAGGCGCTGATCAGTGTGCAGCATAATACTGGAATATCCCAAGGCGTAGCTCAGTGTGCAGCATAAAACTGGAGCATCTCAAGGTGCTGCTCTTTGTGCAGCATAAAACTGGAGTATCCCAAGACGCAGCTCAGTGGCAGCATAAAACAGGAGTAACCAAGGGCCCTGCTCAGTGTGCAGCAGAAATCTGGAGTATCCCAAGGTGCTGACCAGTGTGCAGAATGAAACTGGAGTATCCCAAGGTGCAGATCAGTGTGCAGCATAAAACAGAAGTATCCCACGGTGCTGATCAGTGTGCAGCATAAAACTGGAGTATCCAAGGCGCTGCTCAGTGCGCAGCATAACACTGGAGTATCCCAAGCTGATACTCACTGTGAAGCATAAAACTGGAGTATACCAAGGCACTGATCAGTGTGCAGCATAAAACTGGAGTATCCCAAGGTGCAGATCAATGTGCAGCATAAAACTGGAGTATCCCAAGGTGCAGATCAGTGTGCAGCATAAAACTGGAGTATCCCAAGGTTCTGACCAGTGTGCAGCATGAAACTGGAGTTTCCCAAGGCGCAGATCAGTGTGCAGCATAAAACTGGAGTATCCCAAGGCGCTGCTCACTAGGCAGCATAAAACTGGAGTATTTCAAGGCGTTGCTCAGTGTGCAGCATAAAACTGCAGTATTCCAAGGTGCTGACAAGTGTGCAGCATAAAACTGTAGTATCCTAAGGCGCATCCCAGTGTGCAGCATAAAACAGGAGTATCCCATGGTGCTGATCAGTGTGCAGCATAACACTTGAGTATCCGAAGGCGCTGATCAGTGTGCAGCATAAAACGGGAGTATCCCAAGGCGCTGCTCTGTGTGCAGCATAAAACTGGAGTATACCAAGATGCTGCTCAGTGTGCAGCATTAAACAGGAATATCCCAAGGTGCTGATCAGTTGTGAAGCATAAAATTGGAGTATCCCAAAGTGCTGCTCTGTGCAGCATAAAACTGGAGTATCCCAAAGTGCTGCTCTGTGTGCAGCATGGAACTGGAGTATCCCAAGGTGCTGCTCAGTGTGCAGCATACAACTGGAGTATTCCAAGGTGCTAATCAGTGTGCAGCATAAAACTGGAGTATCCAAAGGTGCTGCTCACGATGCAGCATAACAATAGAGTATCCCAAGGTGCTGCTCAGTGTGGAGCATAATACTGGAGTATCCGAAGGAGCAGTTCAGTGTGCAGCATAAAACTGGAGTATCCCAAGGCGCAGCTCAGTATACAGCATAAAACTGGAGTATCCCAAGGTGCTGCTCTGTGTGCAGAATAAACTGGAGTATCACACGGCGCTGCTCAGTGTGCAGCATAAAACTGGAGTATACCAAGGTGCTGCTCTGTGTGCAGCATAAAACAGGAGTATCCCAGGGTGCTGATCAGTGTGCAGCATAAAATAGGAGTATCCCAAGGTGCTGCTCAGTGTGCAGCATAAAACTGGAGTATCCAAGGGCGCTGCTCAGTGTGCAGCATAAAACTGGAGTATCCCAAGGCGCTGCTCAGTGTGCAGCATAAAACTGGAGTATCTAAAGGCGCTGCTCAGTGTGCAGCATAAAACTGGAATATACCAAGGCGCTGCTCAGTGTGCAGCATAAAACTGGAGTATCCAAAGGCGCTGCTCAGTGTGCAGCATAACACTGGAGTATCCCAAGGCGCTGCTCAGTGTGCAGCATAAAACTGGAGTATCTAAAGGCGCTGCTCAGTGTGCAGCATAAAACTGGAATATACCAGGCGCTGCTCAGTGTGCAGCATAAAACTGGAGTATCCAAAGGCGCTGCTCAGTGTGCAGCATAACACTGGAGTATCCCAAGGAGCTGCTCAGTGTGCAGCATAAAACTGGAGTATCCCAAGGCGCTGCTCAGTGTGCAGCATAAAACTGGAATATCCCAAGATGCTGCTCTGTGGACAGAATAAACTGGAGTATCCCACGGGCCTGCTCAGTGTGCAGCATAAAACTGGAGTATCCCAAGGTGCTGCTCTGTGTGCAGCATAAAACAGGAGTATCCCAAGGTGCTGATCAGTGTGCAGCATAAAATAGGCGTATCACAAGGTGCTGCTCTGTGTGCAGCATAAAACTGGAGTATTCCAAGGTGCAGATCAATGTGCTGCATAAAATTGGAGTATCCCAAGGTGCAGATCAGTGTGCAGCATAAAACAGGAGTATCCCAAGGTGCTGCTCAGTGTGCAGCATCATACTGGAGTATCCCAAGGTGCTGCTCAGTGTGAAGCATAAAATTGGAGTATCCCAAGGCGCTGCTCTGTGTGCAGCATAAAACTGGAGTATCTCAAGGTGCTGCTCCGTATGCAGCATAACACTGGAGTATCCCAAGGCGCTGCTCAGTGTGCAGCATAAAACTGGAGTATCCCAAGATGCAGATCAGTGTGCAGCATAAAACTGGAGTGTCCCCAGGTGCAGATCAGTGTGCAGCATAAAACTGGAGTATTTCAAAATGCAGATCAGTGTGCAGCATAAAACTGGAGTATCCCAAAGTGCAGATCAATGTGCAGCATAAAACTGGAGTATCCCAGGGTTCTGAGCAGTGTGCAGCATAAAACTGGAGTCTCCCAAGGCGCAGATCAGTGTGCAGCATAAAACTGGAGTATCCCAAGGTGCTGATCAGCAGAATACTGAAGTATCCCAAGGTGCAGCTCAGTGTGCAGCAGAAAACTGAAGTATCCCAAGGCGCTGCTCAGTGTGCTGCATACAACTGGAGTATTCCAAGGCGCTGCTCTGTGTGCAGCATAAAACTGGAGTATTCCAAGGTGCAGATCAGTGTGCAGTATAAAACTGGAGTATCCCAAGGCGCTGATCAGTGTGCAGCATAATACTGGAATAACCCAAGGCGTAGCTCAGTGTGCAGCATAAAACTGGAGTATCCCAAGGTGCTGCTCTTTGTGCAGCATAAAACTGGAGTATCCCAGGGCGCTGCTCAGTGTGCAGCATAAAACAGGAGTATCCAAGGGCGCTGCTCAGTGTGCAGCATAAAACTGGAGTATTCCAAGGCGCTGCTCTGGGTGCAGCATAAAACTGGAGTATCCCAAGGCGCTGCTCAGTGTGCAGCATAAAACTGGAGTATCTAAAGGCGCTGCTCAGTGTGCAGCATAAAACTGGAATATACCAAGGCGCTGCTCAGTGTGCAGCATAAAACTGGAGTATCCAAAGGCGCTTCTCAGTGTACAGCATAACACTGGAGTATCCAAGGGCCCTGCTCAGTGTGCAGCAGAATTCTGGAGTATCCCAAGGTGCTGAGCAGTGTGCAGAATAAAACGGGAGTATCCCAGGGTGCGGATCAGCGTGCAGCATAAAATAGGAGTATCCCAAGGTGCTGGTCAGTGTGCAGCATAAAACTGGAGTATTCCAAGGTGCAGATCAGTGTGCTGCATAAAACTGGAGTATCCCAAGGTCCAGATCAGTGTGCAGCATAAAACAGGAGTATCCCAAGGCGCTGATCAGTGTGCAGCATAATACTGGAATATCCCAAGGCGTAGCTCAGTGTGCAGCATAAAACTGGAGCATCTCAAGGTGCTGCTCTTTGTGCAGCATAAAACTGGAGTATCCCAAGACGCAGCTCAGTGGCAGCATAAAACAGGAGTAACCAAGGGCCCTGCTCAGTGTGCAGCAGAAATCTGGAGTATCCCAAGGTGCTGACCAGTGTGCAGAATGAAACTGGAGTATCCCAAGGTGCAGATCAGTGTGCAGCATAAAACAGAAGTATCCCACGGTGCTGATCAGTGTGCAGCATAAAACTGGAGTATCCAAGGCGCTGCTCAGTGCGCAGCATAACACTGGAGTATCCCAAGCTGATACTCACTGTGAAGCATAAAACTGGAGTATACCAAGGCACTGATCAGTGTGCAGCATAAAACTGGAGTATCCCAAGGTGCAGATCAATGTGCAGCATAAAACTGGAGTATCCCAAGGTGCAGATCAGTGTGCAGCATAAAACTGGAGTATCCCAAGGTTCTGACCAGTGTGCAGCATGAAACTGGAGTTTCCCAAGGCGCAGATCAGTGTGCAGCATAAAACTGAGTATCCCAAGGCGCTGCTCACTAGGCAGCATAAAACTGGAGTATTTCAAGGCGTTGCTCAGTGTGCAGCATAAAACTGCAGTATTCCAAGGTGCTGACAAGTGTGCAGCATAAAACTGTATATCCTAAGGCGCATCCCAGTGTGCAGCATAAAACAGGAGTATCCCATGGTGCTGATAAGTGTGCAGCATAACACTTGAGTATCCGAAGGCGCTGATCAGTGTGCAGCATAAAACGGGAGTATCCCAAGGCGCTGCTCTGTGTGCAGCATAAAACTGGAGTATACCAAGATGCTGCTCAGTGTGCAGCATTAAACAGGAATATCCCAAGGTGCTGATCAGTTGTGAAGCATAAAATTGGAGTATCCCAAAGTGCTGCTCTGTGCAGCATAAAACTGGAGTATCCCAAAGTGCTGCTCTGTGTGCAGCATGGAACTGGAGTATCCCAAGGTGCTGGTCAGTGTGCAGCATACAACTGGAGTATTCCAAGGTGCTAATCAGTGTGCAGCATAAAACTGGAGTATCCAAAGGTGCTGCTCATGATGCAGCATAACAATAGAGTATCCCAAGGTGCTGCTCAGTGTGGAGCATAATACTGGAGTATCCGAAGGAGCAGTTCAGTGTGCAGCATAAAACTGGAGTATCCCAAGGCGCAGCTCAGTATACAGCATAAAACTGGAATATCCCAAGGCGATGCCCAGTGTGCAGCATCAAACTGGAGTATCCCAAGGTGCTGCTCTGTGTACACCATAAAAATGAAGTATCCCAAGGTGCTGCTCAGTGTGCAGCAGAAAATGAGTATCCCAAGGCGCAGCTCAGTGTGCAGGATAAAACTGGAGTATCCCAAGGCACTGCTCAGTGTGCAGCATAAAACTGGAGTATCCAAGGGCCCTGCTCAGTGTGCAGCAGAATTCTGGAGTATCCCAAGGTGCTGAGCAGTGTGCAGAATAAAACGGGAGTATCCCAGGGTGCGGATCAGTGTGCAGCATAAAATAGGAGTATCCCATGGTGCTGGTCAGTGTGCAGCATAAAACTGGAGTATTCCAAGGTGCAGATCAGTGTGCTGCATAAAACTGGAGTATCCCAAGGTGCTGATCAGCAGAATACTGGAGTATCCCAAGGTGCAGCTCAGTGTGCAGCAGAAAACTGAAGTATCCCAAGGCGCTGCTCAGTGTGCTGCATACAACTGGAGTATTCCAAGGCGCTGCTCTGTGTGCAGCATAAAACTGGAGTATTCCAAGGTGCAGATCAGTGTGCAGTATAAAACTGGAGTATCCCAAGGCGCTGATCAGTGTGCAGCATAATACTGGAATAACCCAAGGCGTAGCTCAGTGTGCAGCATAAAACTGGAGTATCCCAAGGTGCTGCTCTTTGTGCAGCATAAAACTGGAGTATCCCAGGGCGCTGCTCAGTGTGCAGCATAAAACAGGAGTATCCAAGGGCGCTGCTCAGTGTGCAGCATAAAACTGGAGTATTCTAAGGCGCTGCTCTGGGTGCAGCATAAAACTGGAGTATCCCAAGGCGCTGCTCAGTGTGCAGCATAAAACTGGAGTATCTAAAGGCGCTGCTCAGTGTGCAGCATAAAACTGGAATATACCAAGGCGCTGCTCAGTGTGCAGCATAAAACTGGAGTATCCAAAGGCGCTTCTCAGTGTACAGCATAACACTGGAGTATCCCAAGCTGCTGGTCAGTGTGCAGCATAAAACTGGAGTATCCAAGGGCCCTGCTCAGTGTGCAGCAGAATTCTGGAGTATCCCAAGGTGCTGAGCAGTGTGCAGAATAAAACGGGAGTATCCCAGGGTGCGGATCAGCGTGCAGCATAAAATAGGAGTATCCCAAGGTGCTGGTCAGTGTGCAGCATAAAACTGGAGTATTCCAAGGTGCAGATCAGTGTGCTGCATAAAACTGGAGTATCCCAAGGTCCAGATCAGTGTGCAGCATAAAACAGGAGTATCCCAAGGCGCTGATCAGTGTGCAGCATAATACTGGAATATCCCAAGGCGTAGCTCAGTGTGCAGCATAAAACTGGAGCATCTCAAGGTGCTGCTCTTTGTGCAGCATAAAACTGGAGTATCCCAAGACGCAGCTCAGTGGCAGCATAAAACAGGAGTAACCAAGGGCCCTGCTCAGTGTGCAGCAGAAATCTGGAGTATCCCAAGGTGCTGACCAGTGTGCAGAATGAAACTGGAGTATCCCAAGGTGCAGATCAGTGTGCAGCATAAAACAGAAGTATCCCACGGTGCTGATCAGTGTGCAGCATAAAACTGGAGTATCCAAGGCGCTGCTCAGTGCGCAGCATAACACTGGAGTATCCCAAGCTGATACTCACTGTGAAGCATAAAACTGGAGTATACCAAGGCACTGATCAGTGTGCAGCATAAAACTGGAGTATCCCAAGGTGCAGATCAATGTGCAGCATAAAACTGGAGTATCCCAAGGTGCAGATCAGTGTGCAGCATAAAACTGGAGTATCCCAAGGTTCTGACCAGTGTGCAGCATGAAACTGGAGTTTCCCAAGGCGCAGATCAGTGTGCAGCATAAAACTGGAGTATCCCAAGGCGCTGCTCACTAGGCAGCATAAAACTGGAGTATTTCAAGGCGTTGCTCAGTGTGCAGCATAAAACTGCAGTATTCCAAGGTGCTGACAAGTGTGTAGCATAAAACTGTAGTATCCTAAGGCGCATCCCAGTGTGCAGCATAAAACAGGAGTATCCCATGGTGCTGATCAGTGTGCAGCATAACACTTGAGTATCCGAAGGCGCTGATCAGTGTGCAGCATAAAACGGGAGTATCCCAAGGCGCTGCTCTGTGTGCAGCATAAAACTGGAGTATACCAAGATGCTGCTCAGTGTGCAGCATTAAACAGGAATATCCCAAGGTGCTGATCAGTTGTGAAGCATAAAATTGGAGTATCCCAAAGTGCTGCTCTGTGCAGCATAAAACTGGAGTATCCCAAAGTGCTGCTCTGTGTGCAGCATGGAACTGGAGTATCCCAAGGTGCTGCTCAGTGTGCAGCATACAACTGGAGTATTCCAAGGTGCTAATCAGTGTGCAGCATAAAACTGGAGTATCCAAAGGTGCTGCTCACGATGCAGCATAACAATAGAGTATCCCAAGGTGCTGCTCAGTGTGGAGCATAATACTGGAGTATCCGAAGGAGCAGTTCAGTGTGCAGCATAAAACTGGAGTATCCCAAGGCGCAGCTCAGTATACAGCATAAAACTGGAATATCCCAAGGCGATGCCCAGTGTGCAGCATCAAACTGGAGTATCCCAAGGTGCTGCTCTGTGTACACCATAAAAATGAAGTATCCCAAGGTGCTGCTCAGTGTGCAGCAGAAAATGAGTATCCCAAGGCGCAGCTCAGTGTGCAGGATAAAACTGGAGTATCCCAAGGCACTGCTCAGTGTGCAGCATAAAACTGGAGTATCCAAAGGCCCTGCTCAGTGTGCAGCAGAATTCTGGAGTATCCCAAGGTGCTGAGCAGTGTGCAGAATAAAACGGGAGTATCCCAGGGTGCGGATCAGTGTGCAGCATAAAATAGGAGTATCCCAAGGTGCTGGTCAGTGTGCAGCATAAAACTGGAGTATTCCAAGGTGCAGATCAGTGTGCTGCATAAAACTGGAGTATCCCAAGGTCCAGATCAGTGTGCAGCATAAAACAGGAGTATCCCAAGGTGCTGATCAGTGTGCAGCATAATACTGGAATATCCCAAGGCGTAGCTCAGTGTGCAGCATAAAACTGGAGCATCTCAAGGTGCTGCTCTTTGTGCAGCATAAAACTGGAGTATCCCAAGACGCAGCTCAGTGGCAGCATAAAACAGGAGTAACCAAGGGCCCTGCTCAGTGTGCAGCAGAAATCTGGAGTATCCCAAGGTGCTGACCAGTGTGCAGAATGAAACTGGAGTATCCCAAGGTGCAGATCAGTGTGCAGCATAAAACAGAAGTATCCCACGGTGCTGATCAGTGTGCAGCATAAAACTGGAGTATCCAAGGCGCTGCTCAGTGCGCAGCATAACACTGGAGTATCCCAAGCTGATACTCACTGTGAAGCATAAAACTGGAGTATACCAAGGCACTGATCAGTGTGCAGCATAAAACTGGAGTATCCCAAGGTGCAGATCAATGTGCAGCATAAAACTGGAGTATCCCAAGGTGCAGATCAGTGTGCAGCATAAAACTGGAGTATCCCAAGGTTCTGACCAGTGTGCAGCATGAAACTGGAGTTTCCCAAGGCGCAGATCAGTGTGCAGCATAAAACTGGAGTATCCCAAGGCGCTGCTCACTAGGCAGCATAAAACTGGAGTATTTCAAGGCGTTGCTCAGTGTGCAGCATAAAACTGCAGTATTCCAAGGTGCTGACAAGTGTGCAGCATAAAACTGTAGTATCCTAAGGCGCATCCCAGTGTGCAGCATAAAACAGGAGTATCCCATGGTGCTGATCAGTGTGCAGCATAACACTTGAGTATCCCAAGGCGCTGATCAGTGTGCAGCATAAAACGGGAGTATCCCAAGGCGCTGCTCTGTGTGCAGCATAAAACTGGAGTATACCAAGATGCTGCTCAGTGTGCAGCATTAAACAGGAATATCCCAAGGTGCTGATCAGTTGTGAAGCATAAAATTGGAGTATCCCAAAGTGCTGCTCTGTGCAGCATAAAACTGGAGTATCCCAAAGTGCTGCTCTGTGTGCAGCATGGAACTGGAGTATCCCAAGGTGCTGCTCAGTGTGCAGCATACAACTGGAGTATTCCAAGGTGCTAATCAGTGTGCAGCATAAAACTGGAGTATCCAAAGGTGCTGCTCACGATGCAGCATAACAATAGAGTATCCCAAGGTGCTGCTCAGTGTGGAGCATAAAAATGGAGTATCCGAAGGAGCAGTTCAGTGTGCAGCATAAAACTGGAGTATCCCAAGGCGCAGCTCAGTATACAGCATAAAACTGGAATATCCCAAGGCGATGCCCAGTGTGCAGCATCAAACTGGAGTATCCCAAGGTGCTGCTCTGTGTGCACCATAAAAATGAAGTATCCCAAGGTGCTGCTCAGTGTGCAGCAGAAAATGAGTATCCCAAGGCGCAGCTCAGTGTGCAGGATAAAACTGGAGTATCCCAAGGCACTGCTCAGTGTGCAGCATAAAACTGGAGCATCCGAAGGTGCAGAACAGTGTACAGCATAAAACTGGAGTATCCCAATGTGCAACTCAGTGTGCAGCAATAACCGGAGTATCCCACGGCGCTGATCAGTGTGCAGCATCTTATTGGAGTATCCCAAGGCGCTGCTTAGTGTGCAGCATAGAACTGGAGTATCCCAAGGTGCAGCTCAGTGTGCAGCATGAAACTGGAGTATCCCAAGGTGCTACTTAGTGTGCAGCCTAAAACTGGAGTATCCCAAGGTGCTGCTCTGTGTGCAGCATAAAACTGTAGTATCCCATGGCGCTGCTCAGTGTAGAGCATAAAACTGGAGTATTCCAAGTTGCTGACCAGTGTGCAGCATAAAACTGGAGTATATTGAAAAACAGCACAGTGTGCAGCATAAAACAGGAGTATCCCATGGTGCTGATCAGTGTGCAGCATACAACAGGAGTATCCCAAGGCACTGCTCAGTGTGCAGTAAGCATAAAACTGGAGCATCCCAAGGTGCTGCTCAGTGTGCAGCATTAAACTGGAATATCCCAAGGTGCTGTCCAGTTGTGAAGCATACAATTGGAGTATCCCAGGGTGCTGCTCAGTGTGCAGCATAAAACTGGAGTATCCTAATTGAATGGAGAGAAGACGGAGGTCTTGATCTTCGGGAGTAAACAGGAAATATGGTCCAGTGACTGGTGGCCGGACGCGCTTGGCGTCTGTCCCTCTCCGGTCTCCCATGGTAAAAACCTGGGGTTATCGTGGATAATTCACTGTCCCTGAACTTGCAGGTTAGTAGGACAGTTTCCACGTGTTTTGGGATCATTAGGATCCTACGGAAAATTTCCCATTATCTCTCTTTTGATGCACGTAAGCAGGCTGTCATTGCACTGGTAACATCCAGATTGGACTATTGTAATGCCCTTTATTTGGGCATTAACAAAGGCTTAGTGCGACGTCTGCAGATGGTGCAGAATGCCGCAGCCAGGCTGGTGATGAATTTACCTAAATATCATTCAGTCACAGCCGCTATTAGGGTGCTGCACTGGCTGCCTGTGGACCGTAGGATCCTCTTCAAGACCTTGTGCATGACTCACAATGCCTACTACGGGTCAGGTCCTGAGGCGATTAAGGCCATTATCCATCGTTATGTTCCTAGCAGGCGGCTCCGGTCTGCAGATAAGAATCTGCTTATAGTACCGAGATTCAAGAAGGTTACATGGGGAGGTAGAGCCTTCTCCACTGCTGCTGCTAGACTGTGGAACTCCCTCCCGGAACAGCTCTCAAGTCAGGTGTCCCATTCTCTTTTCCGCAGGGCCATAAAGACCTGGCTTTTCTCACAGACCTCGGTATGAGCATGTCTCTTTGTCTGCACCCTTAGGTCCGCTTATAGCGCCTTGACGCCCTTGGGCTTAGTTCGCGCTTTACAAATTTCATATTCATTCATGCTCTGTGTGCGGCATAAAACAGGAGTATCCCACGGTGCTGCTCAGTGTGCAGCATAAAACCTGAGTATCCCAAGGTGCTACTCAGTGCGCAGCACACAACTGGAGTATTCCAAGGTGCTGATATGTGTGCAGCATAAAACTGGAGTATCCAAAGGTGCTGCTCACTATGCAGCATAACAGTAGAGTATCCCAAGGTGCTGCTCAGTGTGCAGCATAATACTGGAGTATCCCAAGGAGCAGCTCAGTGTGCAGCAGAAACCTGGAGTATCTCAAGGTGCTGACCAGTGTGCAGCATAAAACTGGAGTATTCCAGGGCGCTGCTCAGTGTGCAGCATAAAACAGGAGTATCCAAGGGTGCTGCTCAGCGTGCAGCATAAAACTGGAGTACCCCAAAGCGCTGCTCTGGGTGCAGCATTAAACTTGAGTATCCCAAGGCGCTGCTCAGTGTGCAGCATAAAACTGGAGTATCTCATGGCACTGCTCAGTGTGCAGTATACAACTGGAGTATCCCACGGTACTGCTCAGTGTTCAGCATAAAACTGGAGTATCATAAGATGCTGACCAGTGTGCAGCATAAAACTGGAGTATCCCACGGTGCAGCTCAGTGTGCAGCATAAAACTGGAGTATCTAAAGGCGCTGCTCAGTGTGCAGCATAACACTGGAGTATCCCAATCCGCTGCTCAGTGTGCAGCATAAAACTGGAGTATCCCAAGGCGCTGCTCAGCGTGCAGCATTAAACTGGACTATCCCAAGGTGCTGCTCAGTGTGCAGAATAAAACTGGAGTATCTCAAGGTCAAGCTCAGTGTGCAGCATAAAACTGGAGTATCCCAAGGTGCTGCTCTGTGTGCAGAATAAACTAGAGTATCCCACGGAGCTGCTCACTGTGCAGCATAAAACTGGAGTATCCCAAGGTGCTGCTCTGTGTGCAGCATAAAACGGGAGTATCCCAAGTTGCTGATCAGTGTGCAGCATAAAATAGGAGTTTCCCAAGGTGCTGCTCAGTGTGCAGCATAAAACTGGAGTATTCCAAGGTGCAGATAAGTGTGCAGCATAAAACTGGAGTATCCCAAGGTGCAGATCAGTGTATAGCATAAAATAGGAGTATTCGAAGGTGCTGCTCAGTGTGCAGCATCATACTGGAGCATCCCAAGGTGCTGCTCAGTGTGCAGCATAAAACTGGAGTATCCCAAGGCGCAGCTCTGTGTGCAGCATAAAACTGGAGTATCCCAAGGCGCTGCTCAGTGTGCAGCACAAAACTGGAGTATTTCAAGGTGCTGCTCAGTGTGCAGCATAAAACTGGAGAATACCAAGGTGCTGCTCAGTGTGCAGCAAAAAAACTGGAGTATCCCAAGGTGGAGATCAGTGTGCAGCATGAAACTGGAGTATCCCAGGAAGCAAATCAATGTGCAGCATAAAACTGGAGTATCCCTAGGTGTAGATCTGTGTGCAGCATAAAACTGGAGTACCCCAAGGTTCTGACCAGTGTGCAGCATGAAACTGGAGTTTCCCAAGGTGCAGATCAGTGTGCAGCATAAAACTGGAGTATCCCATGGTGCAGATCAGTGTGCAGCATAAAACTGGAGTATTCCAAGGTGCAGATCAGTGCGCAGCATAAAACTGGATTATCCCAAAATGCAGATCAGTGTGCATCATAAAACTGGAGATTCCCAAGGTGCAGATCAATGTGCAGCATAAAAGTGGAGTATCCCAAGGTGCAGATCAGTGTGCAGCATAAAACTGGAGTATCCCAAGGTTCTGAGCAGTGTGCATCATAAAACTGGAGTCTCCCTAGGCGCAGATGAGTGTGCAGCATAAAACTGGAGTATCCCAAGGTGCTGCTCAGCATAATACTGGAGTATCCCAAGGTGCAGCTAAGTGTGCAGAATAAAACTGAAGTATCCCAAGGCGCCGCTCAGTATGCAGCATAAAACTGGAGTATCCCAAGGCGCTGATCAGTGTGCAGCATAAAACTGGAGTATCCCAAGGTGCTGCTCAGTGTGCAGCAGAAATCTGGAGTATCCCAAGGTGCTGACCAGTGTGCAGAATAAAACTGGAGTATCCAAAGGCGCAGATCAATGTGCAGCATAAAACTGGAGTATCCCAAGGTGCAGATCAGTGTATAGCATAAAACAGGAGTATTCGAAGGTGCTGCTCAGTGTGCAGCATCATACTGGAGCATCCCAAGGTGCTGCTCAGTGTGCAGCATAAAACTGGAGTATCCCAAGGCGCAGCTCTGTGTGCAGCATACAACTGGAGTATCCCAAGGCGCTGCTCAGTGTGCAGCACAAAACTGGAGTATTTCAAGGTGCTGCTCAGTGTGCAGCATAAAACTGGAGAATTCCAAGGTGCTGCTCTGTGTGCAGCATAAAACTGGAGTATCCCAAGGCGCTGCTCAGTGTGCAGCAAAAAAACTGGAGTATCCCAAGGTGGAGATCAGTGTGCAGCATGAAACTGGAGTATCCCAAGAAGCAAATCAATGTGCAGCATAAAACTGGAGTATCCCCAGGTGTAGATCAGTGTGCAACATAAAACTGGAGTATCCCAAGGTTCTGACCAGTGTGCAGCATGAAACTGGAGTTTCTAAAGGTGCAGATCAGTGTGCAGCATAAAACTGGAGTATCCCAATGCGCTGCTCAGTGTGCAGCATACAACTGGAGTATTTCAAGGTGCTGCTCAATGTGCAGCATAAAACTGGAGTATCTCAAGGTGCTGCTCAGTGTGCAGCATAAAACTGGAGAATCTCAAGGTGCTGTTCAGTGTGCAGCATAAAACTGGAGTATCCCATGGTGCAGATCAGTGTGCAGCATAAAACTGGAGTATTCCAAGGTGCAGATCAGTGCGCAGCATAAAACTGGATTATCCCAAAATGCAGATCAGTGTGCATCATAAAACTGGAGATTCCCAAGGTGCAGATCAATGTGCAGCATAAAAGTGGAGTATATCAAGGTGCAGATCAGTGTGCAGCATAAAACTGGAGTATCCCAAGGTTCTGAGCAGTGTGTATCATAAAACTGGAGTCTCCCAAGGCGCAGATGAGTGTGCAGCATAAAACTGGAGTATCCCAAAGGTGCTGCTCAGCATAATAGTGGAGTATCCCAAGGTGCAGCTCAGTGTGCAGCATAAAACTGAAGTATCCCAAGGCATCTCAGTATGCAGCATAAAACTGGAGTATTCCAAGGTGCTGCTCTGTGTGCAGCATAAAACTGGAGTATCCCAAGGCGCTGATCAGTGTGCAGCATAATACTGGAATATCCCAAGGCGTAGCTCAGTGTGCAGCATAAAACTGGAGTATCCCAAGGTGCTGCTCTTTGTGCAGCATAAAGCTGGAGTATCCCAAGACGCAGCTCAGTAGTAGCATAAAACAGGAGTATCCAAGGGCGCTGCTCAGTGTGCAGCAGAAATCTGGAGTATCCCAAGGTGCTGACCAGTGTGCAGAATAAAACTGGAGTATCCAAAGGCGCAGCTCTGTGTGCAGCATAAAACAGGAGTATCCCACGGTCAGTGTGCAGCATAAAACTGGAGTATATCAAGACGCTGATCAGTGTGAAGCATGAAACAGGAGTATCCCACGGTGCTGATCAGTGTGCAGCATAAAACTGGAGTATATCAAGACGCTGATCAGTGTGCAGCATGAAACTGGAGTATCCCAAGGTGCAGATCAATGTGCAGCATAAAACTGGAGTATCCCAATGCGCTGCTCAGTGTGCAGCATAAAACTGGAGTATTTCAAGGTGCTGCTCAGTGGGCAGGATAAAACTGGAGTATCCCAAGGCGCTGCTCTGTGTGCGGCATAAAACTGGAGTATCTCACTGTGCTGCTCAGTGTGCAGCATAAATCTGGAGTATCTCAAGGTGCTGCTCAGTGTGCAGCATAAAACTGGAGTATCCCAAGGTGCATATCAGTGTGCAGCATAAAACTGGAGTATTCCAAGGTGCAGATCAGTGCGCAGCATAAAACTGGAGTATCCCAAGCTGCATATAAGTGTGCAGCATAAAATTGGAGTATCCCAAGGTGCAGATCAATGTGCAGCATAAAACTGGAGTATCCCAAGGTGCAGATCAGTGTGAGGCATAAAACTGGAGTATCCCGAGTTTCTGACCATTGTGCAGCATGAAACTGGAGTTTCACAAGGTGCAGATCAGTGTGCAGCATAAAATTGGAGTATCCCAATGTGCCGCTCAGTGTGCAGCATAAAACTGGAGTATTTAAAGGCGCTGCTCAGTGTGCAGCATAAAACTGCAGTATCCCAAGGCGCTGCTCTGTGTGCAGCATAAAACTGGAGTATCTCAAGGTGCTGCTCAGTGTGCAGCATAAAACTGGGGTATCCCAAGGTGCAGATCAGTGTCCAGCATAAAACTGGAGTATTCCAAGGTGGAGATCAGTGCGCAGTATAAAAATGGAGTATCCCAAGGTGCATATAAGTGTGCAGCATAAAACTGGATTATCCCAAGGTGCAGATCAGTGTGCAGCATAAAACTGGAGACTCCCAAGTGCAACTCAGTGGGCAGCAAAAAACTGGAGTATCCCAAGGCACTGCTCAGTGTGCAGCATAAAACTGGAGTATCCCAAGGTAGAGATCAGTGTGCAGCATAAAACTGGAGTATCTCAAGGGGCTGATCAGTGTGCACCATAATACTGGAGTATCCCAAGGCGTAGCTCAGTATGCAGCATAAAACTGGAGTATCCCAAGGTGCTGCTCTTTGTGCAGAACAACTCTGGAGTATCCCAAGGCACTGCTCAGTGTGCACCATAAAACTGGAGTATCCCACGGTGCTGCTGAGTGTGCAGCATAAAACTGGAGTATCCCTAGGTGCAGATCAGTGTGCAGCATAAAACTGGAGTATCTCAAGGTGTAGCTCAGTGTGCAGCATAAAAACTGGAGTATCCCAAGGTGCTGCTCTTTGTGCAGCACAACTCTGGAGTATCCCAAGGCACTGCTCAGTGTGCACCATAAAACTGGAGTATCCCACGGTGCTGCTCAGTGTGCAGCATAAAACTGGAGTATCCCAAGGTGCTGACCAGTGTGCAGCATAAAACTGGAGTATCCCAAGACACAGTTCAGTGTGCAGCATAAAACAGGAGTATCCAAGGGCCCTGCTCAGTGTGCAGCAGAAAACTGGAGTATCCCAAGGTGCTGACCAGTGTGCAGCATAAAACGGTAGTATCCCATGGCGCAGCTCAGTGTGCTGCATAAAACAGGAGTATCCCACTGTGCTGATCAGTGTGAAGCATAAAACTGGAGTATACCAAGGTGCTGATCAGTTTGCAGCAGAAAACTGGAGTATACCAAGGCGGGGCTCAGTGTGCAGGATAAAACTGGAGTATCCGAATGTGCTGCTCAGTATGCAGCATAAAACTGGAGCATCCCAAGGTGCAGAACAGTGTGCAGCATAAAACTGGAGTATCCCAAGGCACAACTCAGTGTACAGCCTAAAACAGGAGTATCCCACGGCGCTGATCAGAGTGCAGCATACCACCGGAGTATCCCAAGGCACTGATCAGTGTGCAGCATCTTACAGGAGTATCCCAAGGCACTGCTTAGTGTGCAGTATAGAACTGGAGTATCCCAAGGTGCTGCTCAGTGTGCAGTATAAAACCGGGAATATCCCAAGCTGCTGCTCAGTGTGCTGCATGAAACTGGAGTATCCCAAGGTGCTGCTTAGTGTGCAGCATAAAACTGGAGTGTCCCAAAATGCTGCTCTGTGTGCAGCATAAAACTGGAGTATTCCTTGGCGCTGCTCAGTGTGCAGCATAAAATGAAGTATTCCAAGGTGCTGACCAGTGTGCAGCATAAAACTGTGGTATCCTAAGGCGCATCCCAGTGTGCAGCATAAAACAGGAGTATCCCATGGTGCTGATCAGTGTGCAGCATAACACTTGAGTATCCCAAGGCGCTGATCAGTGTGCAGCATAAAACGGGAGTATCCCAAGACGCTGCTCTGTGTGCAGCATAAAACTGGAGTATACTAAGATGCTGCTCAGTGTGCAGCATTAAACAGGAATATCCCATGGTGCTGATCAGTGTGCAGCATAACACTTGAGTATCCCAAGGCGCTGATCAGTGTGCAGCATAAAACTGGAGTATCCCAAGGTGCTGCTCTTTGTGCAGCACAACTCTGGAGTATCCCAAGGCACTGCTCAGTGTGCACCATAAAACTGGAGTATTCCAAGGTGCAGATCAGTGTGCAGCATAAAACTGGAGTATACTAAGATGCTGCTCAGTGTGCAGCATTAAACAGGAATATCCCAAAGTGCTGCTCAGTTGTGAAGCATAAAATTGGAGTATCCCAGGGTGCTGCTTAGTGTGCAGCATAAAACTGGAGTATCCTAAGGTGCTGCTCAGTGTGCAGCATACAACTGGAGTATTCCAAGGTGCTAATCAGTGTGCAGCATAACACTGGAGTATCCAAGGGTGCTGCTCAGTGTGCAGCATAAAACTGGAGTATCTCAAGGTGCTGCTCAGTGTGCAGCATAAAACTGGAGTATCCCAAGGTGCAGATCAGTGTCCAGCATAAAACTGGAGTATCCCAAGGTGCAGCTCAGTATACAGCATAAAACTGGAGTATCCCAAGGTGCATATAAGTGTGCAGCATAAAACTGGAGTATCCCAAGGTGCAGATCAGTGTGCAGCATAAAACTGGAGTATCCCAAGTTTCTGACCAGTGTGCAGCATAAAACTGCAGTGTCCCAAGGCGCAGATCAGTGTGCAGCATAAAACTGGAGACTCCCAAGGTGCAGCTCAGTGGGCAGCAAAAAACTGGAGTATCCCAAGGCACTGATCAGTGTGCAGCATAAAACTGGAGTATCCCAAGGTAGCGATCAGTGTGCAGCATAAAACTGGAGTATCTCAAGGGGCTGATCAGTGTGCACCATAATACTGGAGTATCCCAAGGCGTAGCTCAGTATGCAGCATAAAACTGGAGTATCCTAAGGTGCTGCTCTTTGTGCAGAACAACTCTGGAGTATCCCAAGGCACTGCTCAGTGTGCACCATAAAACTGGAGTATCCCACGGTGCTGCTCAGTGTGCAGCATAAAACTGGAGTATTCCAAGGTGCAGATCAGTGTGCAGCATAAAACTGGAGTATCTCAAGGCGTAGCTCAGTGTGCAGCATAAAACTGGAGTATCCCAAGGTGCTGCTCTTTGTGCAGCACAACTCTAGAGTATCCCAAGGCACTGCTCAGTGTGCACCATAAAACTGGAGTATCCCACGGTGCTGCTCAGTGTGCAGCATAAAACTGGAGTATCCCAAGGTGCTGACCAGTGTGCAGCATAAAACTGGAGTATCCCAAGACACAGTTCAGTGTGCAGCATAATACAGGAGTATCCAAGGGCCCTGCTCAGTGTGCAGCAGAAAACTGGAGTATCCCAAGGTGCTGACCAGTGTGCAGCATAAAACGGTAGTATCCCGTGGTGCAGCTCAGTGTGCTGCATAAAACAGGAGTATCCCACTGTGCTGATCAGTGTGAAGCATAAAACTGGAGTATACCAAGGCGCTGATCAGTTTGCAGCAGAAAACTGGAGTATACCAAGGCCCTGATCAGTTTGCAGCATAAAACTGGAGTATCCCAAGGCGGGGCTCAGTGTGCAGGATAAAACTGGAGTATCCGAATGCGCTGCTCAGTATGCAGCATAAAACTGGAGCATCCCAAGGTGCAGAACAGTGTGCAGCATAAAACTGGAGTATCCCACGGCACAACTCCGTGTACAGCCTAAAACAGGAGTATCCCACGGCGCTGATCAGAGTGCAGCATACCACCGGAGTATCCCAAGGCACTGATCAGTGTGCAGCATCTTACAGGAGTATCCCAAGGCGCTGCTTAGTGTGCAGTATAGAACTGGAGTATCCCAAGGTGCTGCTCAGTGTGCAGCATAAAACCGGGAATATCCCAAGCTGCTGCTCAGTGTGCTGCATGAAACTGGAGTATCCCAAGGTGCTGCTTAGTGTGCAGCATAAAACTGGAGTGTCCCAAAATGCTGCTCTGTGTGCAGCATAAAACTGGAGTATTCCTTGGCGCTGCTCAGTGTGCAGCATAAAATGTAGTATTCCAAGGTGCTGACCAGTGTGCAGCATAAAACTGTAGTATCCTAAGGCGCATCCCAGTGTGCAGCATAAAACAGGAGTATCCCATGGTGCTGATCAGTGTGCAGCATAACACTTGAGTATCCCAAGGCGCTGATCAGTGTGCAGCATAAAACAGGAGTATCCCAAGGCGCTGCTCTGTGTGCAGCATAAAACTGGAGTATACTAAGATGCTGCTCAGTGTGCAGCATTAAACAGGAATATCCCATGGTGCTGATCAGTGTGCAGCATAACACTTGAGTATCCCAAGGCGCTGATCAGTGTGCAGCATAAAACTGGAGTATCCCAAGGCGCTGCTCTGTGTGCAGCATAAAACTGGAGTATACTAAGATGCTGCTCAGTGTGCAGCATTAAACAGGAATATCCCAAAGTGCTGTTCAGTTGTGAAGCATAAAATTGGAGTATCCCAGGGTGCTGCTTAGTGTGCAGCATAAAACTGGAGTATCCCACGGTGCTGCTCAGTGTGCAACATAAAACTGGAGTATCCCAAAGTGCTGCTCTGTGTGCAGCATAAAACTGGAGTATCCCAAGGTGCTACTCAGTGTGCAGCACACAACTGGAGTATTCCAAGGTGCTGCTCACTATGCCGCATAACAGTAGAGTATCCCAAGGTGCTGCTCAGTGTGCAGCATAATACTGGAGTATCCCAAGGAGCAGCTCAGTGTGCAGCATAAAACTGGAGTATCCCAAGGCGCAGCTCAGTATGCAGCATAAAACTGGAATATCCCAAGGCGATGCCCAGTGTGCAGCATGAAAGTGGGGTATCCCAAGGTGCTGATCAGTGTGCAGCATAAAACTGGAGTGTCCAAAGGTACTGCTCACTATGCAGCATAACAGTGGAGTTTCCCAAGGTGCTGACCAGTGTGCAGCATAAAACTGGAGTATCCCATGGCACTGCTCAGTGTGCAGTATACAACTGGAGTATCCCACGGTACTGCTCAGTGTTCAGCATAAAACTGGAGTATCATAAGATGCTGACCAGTGTGCAGCATAAAACTGGAGTATCCCAAGATGCAGCTCAGTGTGCAGTATAAAAAGGAGTATCCCACGGTGCTGATCAGTGTGCAGCATAACACTGAAGTATCCCAAGGCGCTGATCAATGTGCAGCATAAAATGGGAATATCCCAAGGCGCTGCTCAGTGTGCAGCATAAAATGGGAATATCCCAAGCTGCTGCTCAGTGTGCAGCATAAAACTGGAGTGTCCCAATGTGCAGATAAGTGTGCAGCATAAAATTGGAGTATTCCAAGGTGCAGATCAGTGCGCAGCATAAAACTGGAGTATCCCAAGGTGCATATAAGTGTGCAGCATAAAACGGGAGTATCCCAAGGTGCAGATCAATGTGCAGCATAAAACTGGAGTATCCCAAGGTGCAGATCAGTGTGCAGCATAAAACGGGAGTATCCCAAGGTTCTGACCAGTGTGCAGCATGAAACTGGAGTTTCACAAGGTGCAGATCAGTGTGCAGCATAAAACTGTAGTATCCTAATGTGCTGCTCAGTGTGCAGCATAAAACTGGAGTATTTCAAGGCGCTGCTCAGTGTGCAGCATAATACTGGAGTATCCCAAGGAGCAGCTCAGTGTGCAGCATAAAACTGGAGTATCCCAAGGTGCAGCTCAGTGTGCAGCATCAAACTAGAGTATCCCAAGGCGCTGCTCTGTGTGCACCATAAAAATGGAGAATCTCAAGGTGCTGCTCAGTGTGCAGCATAAACTGGGGTATCCCAAGGTGCTGATCAGTGTGCAGCATAAAACTGGAGTGTCAAAGGTACTGCTCACTATGCAGCATAACAGTGGAGTTTCCCAAGGTGCTGACCAGTGTGCAGCATAAAACTGGAGTATCCCATGGCACTGCTCAGTGTGCAGTATACAACTGGAGTATCCCACAGTACTGCTCAGTGTTCAGCATAAAACTGGAGTATCATAAGATGCTGACCAGTGTGCAGCATAAAACTGGAGTTTCTCCCTTTCTCCCTGTCTTGCCCACCCTCCCCCTCTTTGTATTCATGCCGTTCTGCTTTTGCCTTGTTCTCCTTTCTATCCACCTGTCTGACCGATACCCGTTGGTGCTTCCTTGAGAGCTATAGGGGAGACTGGCCTCGGACTACCTCACTGGCCGTCACCTACCCATTCGGTCTTTGGGCTGACTTTACCTCTGTCTCTTATTCCTTCCTCCCCCTCGTCCTCTCCCTCTCACTCCCCCTCTCCCCTTTCCCTCTCTACTGATCTCTCCTTCTCTCCTGTTAATGTGTCTCATATATTTTGATGTAACGTAAAATTGTTATTATTGTTGTAACTTTGCTGACCTTATGTAAAGCGCTCTGATACCTACGGGTCTAGCCAGCGCTATATAAAACTCTTTAAATAAATAAATAAAATAAAAATCCCAAGGCGCTGATCAATGTGCTGCATAAAACGGGAGTGTCCCAAGGCGCTGCTCAGTGTGCAGCATAAAATGGGAATATCCCAAGCTGCTGCTCAGTGTGCAGCATAGAACTGGAGTATCCCAAGGTGCTGCTCATTGTGCAGCATAAAAGAGGAATACCCCAAGGTGCTGCTCAATGTGCAGCAGAAAACTGGAGTATCCCAAGGTGCTGACCAGTGTGCAGCATAAAACTGGAGTATGCCAAGTCGCAGCTCAGTGTGCAGCATCAAACAGGAGTATCCCACAGTGCTGATCAGTGTGCAGCATAAAAGTGGAGTATCCCCAGGCGCTGTTCAGTGTGCCGCTAAAACTGGATATTCCAATGCGCAGCTCAGTGTTCAGCATTAAACTGGAGTATCCCAAGGTGCAGCTCAGCTTGCCACCGTCCTGCTCCATGTACTAAGGTGCCTCTCAATGTGTCAGGGTGCTGCTCAGTTTGCTAGATGCTCCTCAGTGTGCCACGTGCACTCAGATATGCCCTGGTACTGCCAGCAGGAGCAGGATACCAAAGTGCTACTCAGAGTTGTGTGCACCTGAGCCGCTTCCCTTTACAATAAGATGCTGCTTAATGTGTCAGGTGTGCTTTTACACATGCGAGCTTCTCAATACGCCTTGCGCTCGTCCGTTTGGTGGCACCCAGTGCCCTCGTTGCGGCCTTTGTTGCCCCAGATCTTTTGGTACTGAGAGCAGGAAGTGAGCAGGCAGTCTTAAAGAGCCCTTTGCATGAAGGCTGCAAATAATGACTGAGCAAGCATTACTCTTCTCCCCACCAGCGAGCTTTCACCTTAATTACATTTAAAGCGTTAGGGATTCTTGCATCACGTTTTTATTAAATTCAGGCGGTAAGGCCCCAGGAAATGACTAGCCCACTGCCCCAGCTGACCAGCCAGGCCCTGCGGGCAGTTTAATTGCTAGGATTGGGGATGCCCACGCCTATCAAGGGCCCCACGCCAGTGTTGACCCTGTCAGCTTGTCCTTGCTGTTCACCTAGGAAAGGCCTGCAGAGATCCAAAGGGACATATGAAACTACAAGGCCCAGAACACACTTTGCTGTTCCTGAAAAAGACCCAACTTCCTGAAAGAGGTACAGAACAATTACGATGCACTTTAAAGCTCTGTATTTTTTTTGGAAGTGGTATACCTGTGCAAACAAAGCCCTCGAGGGTTTCACATTTATACAGTTTAAAATATGAAATATATACAACATAAACCTATGAAAACAGTACCACATATAGCTACCGAAGTATTCCGCAGTGGCGGCTTCTCCACAATGCCGGAGGAGCATCGCCCCACTGCCTGGTTCAGAGCCAGCAAATGAAAAATAAAACGATGTTCTAGCATTGTTTTATTTTTAATTTGCCGCCTCTGAGCCAGCTTGTGCAGGGAGGGGAGGGGCGGGGCATGGGAGGAGGAGTGCCATGTGCACTCCCTAAGTACGCATATGTGTTTGGCCGCCGTCTCAGGTCGATCAATACACAAATTCGCACTTAGGTTTCTCCAGCCTGGCTGCATTGAAGAGCCAGCCTGGAGAAAACCCCACAGACTCCCTGGTCTGAGCGGAGCGTCTTTTCAGTCCGCTCAGGCCAATCCCCGCGCTACTCTCCTAGTAGGAGTGCAGTGCGGGGATTGGATGGGAGCCTGTTCCAGGAGCCGCCGGGACCAGAAAGAGAAGAGAAGAGGAAGCGCGACACGGGAGGCGGCCGGCACCTTCAGGTCAGTTTAATTTTTATTATTATTATTAACACCCCCCCCCACCCTGCGCATCCCCTCCCGCGCTAACAAAGATCAAAAAATGCATGTTGGTTGGGAATGTTCCCTGGTGAACAGGCATGTACCCCATAGCCTGCGTATTGAACTGCCTGTGAAACTGGTATCCTGGCTTTTATTTTGACTCTGGTGTCAAATTAAAAGAGCGTGTGAGCAGAGGCCTAGGCATATACTTAACAGTGCAAGATCCAGACCCTGTCCTGTGACCTGGGGGTGCAACAAGCTTGCCCCTATACTAGTCATTGGATTACTTGTGCACATCACATAAAGTAGTGGTGGCAGTGTACCAGGTTTAGTAAATTTGTAGTGTAACAAGGAATTTTTCTCTATGTCTACTGACGGTTGTAAACTCTATACCGCTACCCATCCCTAAACCCTAAAAACACCTGTAACACTCTATACCCCTACACAACACTAAGCCCTAAAAACACCCTTACCAGCCAATACCCTTACCCACTCCAAACCCTAAAACACCCTTACTACCCTATATCCTTATCCACCCTAAACCCTAAAAACACCCTTATTACCCTATATCTCCACCCATCCCTAATCCCTAAAAACACCCTTACCATCCAATAACCTTACAGGTTGGCTTGCTTGGTATTCTACCAATTCAAAGCTGTAATACTGTGCCTGGAGTGGTAAATGGCTTTTGTCATTTTACAGCTCGGCATGAAGAGCACTGTGCTAGTCCTATGCTTAAAGACTTTGCTGTGGAAATGGCAAAAGACTTTGTCCGTTTCTATCTTGGCGTGGATGGCACTGGCTAATCCTATGCTTAAAGACTTTGATAAAAAAGCAGACATTTGAGGTGAGCAAATTTAGAGTGTCGCTGGTGTTGAGGGTGCTTTATACTGGAGCTGCTTTCCACCTAAACTTGAGAACTACCCAGAGTTTGCTGCTTCTTTTTTGCATAATGTATGCATCACTCAATGTCTGAAAGGGTATTTTTTGATTAATATATATATATTGTATAGTATTGTAAATGCATTTATATAGCGCTTACTACCCCTTACAAGGCTTCGAAGCACTTTTTCGGCAAGTAGCACGTTACTGCGGTACCCATAAAGGTTTAGTGGTGAATTAGTATAGTGAAATATGAAAGTAATTTGAGTGGTGGATATGTTAGTCAGTTATTTGGATTGAGAAGGATAGCGGAGGGATAGAAGAGGGAAAAAGGTTTGCATTTATATAGCGCTTGCTACCCCTGATGAGGGTAGTGGAGGGATAGAAGAGGGAAGGATTTAGAAATCTTTTTTGTTGTTTTTTTTTGTTTTGGAGCTCAAAGCAGTAGGAGGAGGCTTGGGATGAGTAAAAGGGGGGAGGTGGAGGGGGAAGAGTCAGACAGAGGGAAGCGTTCAGAAAGGCTTGTTTTGGGGGATCGGAATAGTAAAAGAGGTATGAGATGATGTATGGAGGGGTAGAGTAGGGAAGAGTCTAAAAAGGGTTATTTTGGGGATTGTGGCATGGGGTTTGGGACGAATGAAAGAGTGGAGGTAGAGGATATATAGATAGAGGTATGGGGTGAGAAATAGGGTAGTGCATTGGAAAGAGTAGTAGAAAGAGGTTTGAGATAAGTCAGAAAGTTGAGGCAGAAGATATATTGAGAGAGGTATAGGGTGAGAAATAGGGTAGTGAACTGGATATGCTGAATTGGAAGAAAAGTAATAAATATATAGATCCATAAGTACATGGAAGGTATATAGATGCATAAAAGGAGGTAGTATATGTAGCTTAAGGATGCATTAAATAAACTCCGGCTTTCAAGTGTTGTTGTACTTTAAATTAATTTTATTTATTTATATATTTTTTGTAATTCAATAGTGAAGCAATAGTAGATAAATAGTTATGATAGAAGATTTACTTATTTATGCAGTCACTTATATACATGTTAAAAGCATAGAATAGTGTAACTATCAGTAATATGTACATTTGTTAAGCAGAACTAATGAATATATATATATATATATTTCTTTTTAAAACATAATTATTCTACACGTTTATACAAAGCAATACACATATATAGGTACATATCAATAGTACAAATAAATGCTTATATACAGAGGGAAATGCTGTATATTTCTGTTTGTGTATGGTGGTTATGTGAGAAAGAGTCAACTCTTGAGTAGTTTTCTGAAGATAAGGTGGTTATCTGTGGATCTTATGTGGTTAAAGAGTTCCATAGTTTGGCTACTTGAACAGAGAAGAATGTGCCACCCATGGCTTTTTCCTAGTATCTTGGGATTTTGAGGTGAAGTGCCACTCTAGAGTGAAAGTTCCTTTGTTGAATGTGTTTGGTGATTTTATTCCTGATGAAGAACGGTCTTGTTCCATTTATCACTTTGTGGGTGATACAAAGCAACTTGAACGTGGATCTTCTGGCAACCGGTAACAAATGCAGGGCTTTCAAGGCAGAGAGATGTGGTCTTGTGGTTTTATATGTAAGAGTAGTCTGGCAGCCGAGTTCTGAATCCATTGTAGTCTTTTCATGGTTGTTAAAGGTGATCCGTGGTAGAGGCTATTGGCGTAATCGAGTTTGGACAGAACAAGGGAGATGGTAGCCTGGACCTTGTGTGGAAATTCCAAATGGGGGAAGATTCATAACAGAATATATATCTATATATATCTATCTATATATATATATATATATATATATATATATATATATATCAAGAACCACAATCCTGATGAAACATCCTCCTTAAACGAGAAATCAGGTACGGACCACCAGATAAATTGAATATCGTGCTTTATTGTGGATTGTCAGCAGCATGACGCGTTTCGACCGAGTTTCCCCGGTCTTGATCACATGACATGTCAGGACCAAATCACGTTTATATACAGAATTGCACCATGGGGGCAGTCCTTCCCATACCTTTCATAGAGCTAAACAACAGACTTTCATTTCTCATCTTGCTCAAATGGCTACATAAATCAACGCAATATTGTATCAATTCATAAAAATACAAATAATTGATTGCTTTCTCTATAAATAGTAAATACAAATCATTGTTCATTTCCACTACCATAAATGGGTAAATACGAAATTACTCTTTGTACACAATATAGGGCCAGTGCCCAATGATATGGTTGTTTCATGTAACCAAAATTAAATTTAAACATGACGCTCAAAGTTGGCTCACATCTGTTATTTTCCTAAAGTGCATAGTGCAAAATTAATGCCCAAAAAAGTGCAAATAGTGCTAAAAAACTATGATAGTGATAAAAAGTGAAAACGAGCCAACTATTAAGTCATAGTTGAATCATTTACTTAAAATTATAATAAAATGTAATAGGAAGGCTGGACATAAGCTCAAAACCTCATTATCATAAATGTAAAGTGCAAATGCAAAGTACAAATAAATATAAACATCAATGTATTATGCCTGGTACCAGAGACCTTGATTTACATTAACTTCATTGAGTTCAATAGCAATTTTAACCTCTCACTTAAATGTGCAAACTACAGCAGTGCAAATACGCATTTTTCTAAAAAAAAAACAAAGTTAAGACATATTATTCCTAAACATTTCATTTCACCCCAATAAAACCATAATCATTAATACAACTCTATAGCTTAACCAATAATCGCCAGACCATACACCTCACAGACACCGAATCAAAACCAGTAAAACCAGTAAAACCAGCTAAAACTCGGTATAAAATAAGGCCAAAGTCCACCTAAAAACTAGTCAAGCTAAAAAGATGTATAAGTAATAAAACCTCATTTCATATATATAGCAGCAATAGAAAACAACAAATAAATAAATGAATAACTGTAGATCTTTCATCAGGGGATCTCCTCATAGCTAATACATATTTGATAAAAAATTCATTCATGAATAGCAATATTATAAACAATGTTCTAAAAAATTATAGAGGTCCTCTCCAGTATTCAGGCCATTTGGCATCTTAGTGTCAAGTAGTAAAATATATTGACTCTCCAGCTGTCGCAACTTTCTTTCCCTGTTACCCCCTCTTAATGACCTGGGGACTGCATCGATTACAAAATATATATATATATATCACGGTGCGAGGAGTAGCAATAGAAAAGATCTCCACGAGCCCACCGATCGAGTTACAAGGTATTAATTTTGGTGGCAGAGAAAGACGCGTTTCGACCACGTCCGTGACAAAGACCACGGACGTGGTCGAAACGCGTCTTTCTCTGCTACCAAAATAAATAGCTTGTAACTTGATCGGTGGGCTCGTGGAGATCTTTTCTGTTGCTACTCCTCGCACCGTGATATTGCGGCGGCGGCGTCCGCCTGCAAAGCCCTGACTTGCCAGGAAGGGCGTTCTCTTTCGACCAAACCTGCTTCTGGATATCTATATATATATATATATATATATATATATATATATATATCATCAATAAAAGTTGCCCTTTATGGAGACGCCACTCGTGGGGATTATCACCTTTTTAATGAAGACTGCAGGGCTAACAGGATTGCACACACCAATTCAAAATTTCAGAAGCCTGACGCGTTTCAAACATTGCTGTCCTTGTTCACAGGCAGAGAGAGAAAGAAAGAACAGCAGCAGCGTTTGTGGACACCTGATAACCATTTTCCAAGTCCTGCCCAAATGGGCGAAGCCAAACGGCATTCTGGGACTTGTTGTCCCACAAATGTTCCTCCCAAGTGGGTGCAGCTGAGTTTCTGATTAAACTCGAATGTCTTACCCCAGTGGGTCGAATTGGTGCCAAAGAACTGTGTGTGCTGCATAACAAGTCCTTCAAAACGGTCCTCCCCACTCCAATAGCGCTGAAACTTCAAGCTGCCAGGATCCGCCTCTGAGCAGTAGGGCGTCTCCGCGACCGGACCGGCCGCTACAAATCCATCAATAAAAGTTGCCCTTTATGGAGACGCCACTCGTGGGGATTTTCACCTTTTTAATGAAGACTGCAGGGCAAACAGGATTGCACACACCAATTCAAAATTTCAGAAGCCTGACGCGTTTTGGGATATTTCTGCTTGGAGCCATTGCTACCTGCTGGGAGAGCCATCACTTAGCACAAAGACTATATGTACCTGGAGACCAGCCTGGAAATTACACTTGAAGCAGAACCAACCCAAACTGTTTATAAAACCTTAAACAGTGGATACACATCCCCTAGCTGGAAGATGCATATATAAGTGGAATCCAAACCACCCCACTTTGTTTCATTTCCAAGGACTTCCTTACCTAGGTGGGGAGAGCTCTGCAGATTACTCATAGGACTGTAGTGTTACCTTGGCTGTGTATTCATGACAGCTTAATAATCAAACTGGACTCCTCCAATACTCTTGTATAGACCGCCCACAGCGATGCCGGAATTTCCCAAAGCAATTGCAAATAGCATCACGTCCTTGACCGTAGACTATGCTAAAGTCCTGGTCAGAGGAGACATGAACTATTGGGCTATTGAGGCGGAAGGGGGAAAGGGCGCTAAGGAACTGACTGAGTCCTTACAAAGTCTAAACCTCACGTAACACATCCAAGTACCCACGCACATTAAAGGTCACACACTTGAGTCTGGTCTATTAACCTTACCCTTCAGAACTTAGCAATCCACCCTTGTGTATGGTCAGATCATTATACAATTAGCTTCACTTTGAGTGATATTACTCTTCCCAAAACCTTGCCCCATCAAAAAGGCTCATCTAGAAACTGGAATCACATAAACATGGAGTTCTTATGTAATACCCTGAACCGCGAGCTGCCTATAAGTCTGGACAACATAGACAACTTTGAGAGAGAGATTGCCAACTGGCAACTGAACGCCATCAACACTCATGCCCCTGTACAGGCTCAAACCTCTCGTATTAGGCGGCACGAAGCATCTAGATGGTTCACTGCCGACCTAAAATCTTCTAAACTTAGAGCATGCCAGGCCAAAAGGAAATGGCGTAACACCTACTCGACAGAATCTAGATAACAATATAATGTGAGCCTCATGGCATACAAAAAGCCATCCTGGAGGCAAAAAAATCGTTTTTACTAACAAAGTACTTAACTCAAATAACAAGACAAAAGATATCTTTAATACAGTAAGGGAGTTATCAAACCCTGATCGTGTGACCCCCTATCATTGCTACACAGAAATTATGTAGTGATTTAAACTCTTTTTTGTAGATAAAATTAAGAAAATCGAAGAATCCATAGATTCCAGCGACAAGGATGTGGAAGAACTTTCACAAAACACCAACTCCAATTTTATGGCTGCTTTTCCATGCCTAAATAAAGAACATCTCTTTGAACTCCTGAATAAAGTAAAAGAAGGCTCCCATAAAGATGCATGTCCCCCCACCCCCCATATACAAAAATCAATTTTTACGGCATTCCTGGAGACTATCCTTGCCCTGCTGAATCTATCCTTGACACAAGGGACTGTGCCGTCCGCCTTTAAAAAAGCAGTGGTTATTCTGCTGCAAAAAAAGCAAGGTATTGACCCTCAGAAGCTGCACAACTACAGGCCTATATCCCTTCTTCCCTTTCCGGCTAAACTACTGGAGACACATGTAGCCAAATTCTTTAGCACCTTTATAGAGGGAACTAATTTTTTAGATTCCCATTAGGCAGGTTTTCGTCCATCCCATTCCACCGAATCTATCATACTATCAGCCATGGATGTTTTAAAAGGAAAGGTGGACGAGGACTGCACTCAGGCCCTGATTCTCTTGAACCTGTCTGCAGTCTTTGATACCGTCAACCATGATATATTGATGTAATATATTGCTGCAACAGGTCTCAGAGGTGCTGCCCTAAGTTGGTTTAAATCCTTCTTAGAGAACCGGAAGCAATGAGTGTGGCTTTCGCCCTACAAATCCGGCATTGTTAATATGAGCTGTGGAGTACCGCAGGGTTCCTCTCTATCCCCGCTTCTCTTTAATGTTTACATTTACCCCCTCATAGTTAGGCTTCGTCAGATGGGCGTAAAGATCTACAACTACGCTGACGACATGCAGCTGATCTTTTCCATCGAAGACTCAATAAACTCCAAGGAGTTTCTTAGGAACACCATGCTGTTCATCAGGAACTCGATGAACAATAATCAATTAAAACTGAACTCCGAAAAAAACGAAATCATCAACCCCAAAAATAAACTCCTGCACTGGACTCCTGCACACTGGCCCCCGGAGCTAGGCCCTGCACCTACTCCAAAGAATACGATTAAGAACCTAGTCATACAGATCGACTTGGAACTTTCCATGAGCTCGCAGATCGGCTCGGTTACCTCTGCATGTTTTTTTCAACTTTGGAAATTGCAAAAAATAAGAAGGTTTTTCAGCAGAGAGGCCAGCATCCAAATCATTATTGCTTTGAATTTATCAAAAATTGATTATGCAAACACGATTTACTTAGGCCTCCCGCAAAATCAGAAATACCGTCTGCAGCTTATACAAAATCAAGCTGCCAGAATTATCTATCAACAAGGCAGACGATGTCACATCAGGCCGCTGCTGAAAGAGCTCCACTGGCTTCCTGTGTTTAAAACTGGATGCATCCTGTTTAAAGCTATACATGGCATAGATCCCAAGTACATATCCTCAAGAATTCACAAATACTCTCCACACCCTAAGATCCATGCACATTAATTTATTGGTAGTCCCCAGATTCAGACGCAAACGGACAGGAGGGTCGCGTTTTTCAATACAGGGACCCCAATTCTGGAACTCTCTGCCTACACCTCTGAGATTAGAAACAGACCATCTGCGATCTAGAAAAAAGCTGAAGACCTGGCTTTTTATCGAAGCTTACATTTAGTTATGGATTTCTTAACCGGTGACTCCAGAATTAAAACTCAGCGCCAAGAGACCTGCAGGTGAATGTGCGCTTTAGAAATTTACAATAACATAACATAACATAACAGACACTCTCCCAGAGGTGAAGGAATTCACCTCAAATCTGAACGTTCTGCTGTATTAGATGAGGCTAAGCTTAGAGCCCTGAAGCCTGCCTGCTGGCTGAGAGAGGGGAGCTGTGTGCCTGTCTTTGCAGGAGGAGAGACTGTCCATGAGGAGAAGCCCAGCATGTTCCTGGAATGGGGAATAGCCACAGCAAATGAAGTCCTGCCAGGGAGATAAGCTAGCAGACAACTTTGATTGGAAGGGGTCCCCCCTGCCTCCCTGAATAGTGATCCACATCAAGTCTTCCATTGACAGCAAGATTCAAGCAAGATTAGCAAGAGTGGCAGCCTGCTGCAGCTGAAAGACTGGTGCTGCTGATGCCAATGCCAAAGCCTGATCAGCCCAGATGACGCAACTACCGAACCCCATGTCCCTTCTGCAAAACTAGAGAGGCCGCAACCCCTGAAAACTTGAAGGCATTGGATGAGTCCACCGTACCGAGATCCCCCAAACTCTTCACGTTCCCAGCATGGCCCTCGCTATGGCACTGAGAGCTCCAAAGCCACCGCCCCATGAGTGGGCCCACTGCATGTGCATGTCCAGAACCTGCCAGGACTCCTACTGCCAAAAGCAGGTAACCATGGTGCATAAGAACTGAGTGCCAATGAGAAGTGGACTGAAGCCTGCCTCATGAACTTCAAGTTGTACAAAGGAAAAAGCAAACTGAACAATATATACCCTTGGGGGGATTGAGTGACTGCACCTGAGCCTAGCCAGCACTGTGTCCCTGATTAGATGCCAAGGTCACAGGCGCTAGGGTTCTTTGTTAGCGGGGATGGATATCCAAGGGTGTAGTGCCTAGGACCACAAGCAGGATTTTACTCCTATATCAATAGAAAAAAAGATATAGCAATTATCAAGGTATTTTTCAAGCAGGTGAGATTTCAGAGAGTGCTAAACTATGTTGAAAGAGTTGAGCCATCAGTATATTAGGAGCATCCCCTGAGAATTATTTGGCAGTGGGGGATCCTTTCTTTAAATGTTTTCTTTGTAATGAATAGTATATTTTGCTTCTAACCATGTAGAATCCCTCTTGGTGGTATGTTTCTGTTACAGATGTTTAGGGGTATTAAGGTATAGTGCTTTGTAAGGTAATAAGGCAGTTTGAAGGAGGAGTGTACCAGTGTTATAAGGCCATGCTTGTGGAATTTAAACAACTTTGGCAGCAGCATGCTGGACAGCCTTGAAAGGTGCAAGGCTTTTTTTGGGAGTCCGGTGAAAAGAGCATTTCCATAGCCAAGGCACGAATAGTCATGGGATTGCACGACAGTGCTTTTAGATAATTCGGAGATGGAAAAGGTTTACAGTTATGGAGGGGTATGAATTAGAAGAAAACTCAATAGTGCATATTTTAAATATGTGTTAATCTTCCTCCCTAATATGGCACCATGGCATTACAAGGTGGCCCTCTGACTGAGAGGCTGATCACACAGTGACGCCCTGATTCCCCCTGGGGAGCACCTGTGCTCCAACGGTGGCTGGCTGGTGGGAGATCCCAGCTCACTGGTGAGCCTCTGGAAATACTGGCCCTGCTGCTTGTGGATAGGTGTCTCTTTGGTCCTGGGAGCACCTGATCTCATGTGTTCTCTTTCATTATAGTGGATGAGGAGGCACTACTGTTCTAACTTCGGTGACTGAGTGTGGGGACTGCAGCGACGCATGTATGGATCCTGCTGTGACTGGGTTACGTGGCGTGCGTGCTGGGCACCCAGAAACTGCTGGCCTGCTCTCAGCTGAGAAGTGCTGGTGGGGTCCCTCCAACAGAACACACATGGGGTGAAATAAACAGACTGCACCCTCTCAGGGGAACACTATGGAGCAATACACCACTGCGACCCCTCTTCTTCAGCGGCAGACATGACAGGCAGGGCATATGGAGGACCCTGGTCCGGGTACATCTGCAAAGGAGCCATCCCGTGCAGAGCTGCTGGCGGCCATACAGGGGCCAGGGTAGCTCTTGAGGAGAAAATAGAGACAGTGGCGCTAGAAGTCAATCTCCTCTGTGCTGATCTCAGATTGTGTCGAATAAGGCCTGGGTGGCAGAGGGCTCCATCTCTGAACTTCAAACCGAAGTTGCAACATGGTGGAATCAGATGGCGATGGTCACTTCCAAGTCTGGGATTCTTGAGGCGAGGATCAAGGATGCTGAGGGCAGGTCACGCTATAATAATATTCATCTTATAGGGTTCCTGGAGCGAGCCGAGGGCAATGCCACAGAGACATTTGTGGAGCGCTGGATCAGGAATGTGCTCAGGCCTGCCGGACTATGTACCATGCTTACCATTGAAAGAACACACTGGGCACTGGTGGCTCCCCCTAGGCCTGGAGCGCTGCTACGTGCCATAATAGTTCGGATCCTGAATTACAGAGACCGGGACTGCATTCTTCAGGCTGCCCGGGAAACAGATACTGCCCAGTTTGAGAATCATAGAATATCCATATATCCGGACTATACCAACAAGGTCCAGGGCTCCAGGAAGGGCTTCTTAGAGGTGAAGGCCAAGTTGCGCTCCACGGGTATCCGCTACATGCTCTTATATCAAGCACTCCTGTGGGTCTTTTCAGGGGGCAAGTCCCACTTCTTTGATGCCCTGGAGGATGAGTGGCGTTGGCTCGAGATGCGGGACATGGTACCCGACAGGTTCGGACATGATCAATCAGGCTCCGGGAATGCACTGGGGGTCCACAGTCCCAATTGGACGTCACATGAGTTTTCTAGGATGGATGACCCCTTGCAGTCTGGTGGTGAGGACTCCTCCAGGGTCGAGATTCAGGGGGACAGAACCATCTGTGGGTCTTTTTTTCTTGTTTCTCCGCACAATTATCTGCGGAGGGGTGCAGATTGAAATGCATATCATATTCCAAGAGTTGTGTATGGGAACTGAGTTCATCAAGGGATGTCTTGATTCACACCATTGTTTGCACTGTTCTGGTGGGGTCGCCATAGGTTAACCTGCTGTATAATTTTCGACAGATACGATGTTTCCTATTGGGGGGGCAGGGGCTGCAACCTCCACGTTAGTGGTAGGCTATAGTTTCGGGTTTAGGGTTTAGGCTGTGGTTCCTGGCACCAAGGATGCAAATGGATGTGCAGTATGTGTTGTTATTGATGTTATACTGTATATCTGGGGTGGGGGCGTTGAAGGGGTGTTTTTGTTCTCTTTTTCCATGGATCATGGGATGTTACGATTTAATGGCAGTGCACCAAAACTATTATCTAATTGTCCACTATTGTCAGAAGTGTTACATGATCATCCTGGCTTAGACAAGGGTGGGGGTGGGGTAGACGGGGAGCAAACAATCACAACAGTAGAGGGGGGCGCTAGAGGGCGCATTGCAAAATGGCCGCTCTGTAGAGCTGCTCCGCCGGCCGTGCTCAAAATCCGTCAGTAATCCTTGAAATCCAGGCCCGCCGTCTGCCCTAACCCACTGCAACAGCTTCCTGACTAGCGGCGGACTGTGGTGGCCGATGTTCGTGGTCGACAACAGCGTCTTTGCAGAGATATCGGCGAGTGCGAGTCGGACTTCGCGCTGACAGCATGGCGGCTCCGGGCGCGCTCGGACTGGGCGCTTAAGGTAGGCCGCGGCTGGCGCTGAGGGGGGCTGGAGTGCTGGGGTTGTGCGCGGATCCCTGGCCTGGCTTGCGGTGGGCTGCGTGGCGGCACCTGGGGGGCCGGTGGCATTCAGCTGCCACGCACCTCGTGGGCTGGAGGGCCGTGCTACCTCCGGGGCCTTGACCGCGCGGCCTGCCGCTGGCGGATCTAACGGTGAGCTGTGTCGCATCTCTGGACCTCGCGGCCCACCGGCGCATGGTCGCGGGCCTGCTGTGGGCTGCTCGGGTTGCCGCTTTGTGTCCCTGATTGCCGCCGCTTAGCGCTATATACCTGGCCTGTGCACTGCCATATCGCCCTCATTATCCGGAGGGCCTCCTTGCTGCCATTGGCCTCCGGGCTCTCTGATCTGCGGGGGGTACAAGGCTCCACCGGGCGAACAGCTGCATTGAAGTTGCCCCGGTTGCGGTGCACACAGAGGAACCGCCGCTGCGCTACACGACCCTGTGGTACCTACCTGCAGCTAGCGTGGACTGCGTCTGCCTCCTCGTGTCTGTCCGGACAGCGCTGCATCTGCCTGGGCGCACCCTCCCATGCCTAGGCCTACTCCATGTCCTGGCTCTCCTAATACTGGCGTCCGCCAAAGGCTCAGACCTGCTCTGTTTTTCGCTGCCTGGTGTTCCTCCCCTTCTCCGGGCATGGTGCTGGCCTGATACCTTCGCCAGCTTGCTCCTGTTCTACCTTCATTGCTGGCTCATCTTCTCATCACCTGCTCGCTGACATGATGTGGTCGCCCGCCTGGCCGGTCATTTGAGGTTGGTTGGGGACAGCTGCAACCTGGACTTCTGAGGGAACACTGCATCGCTCACACTGCTACCTCCGCAGCCTCCCAGGCCCCCTTACAGTACGTTTTTGCTACGGACGCTACAACACTGCCTATTGCTGGGGCTGCAGTGCAATTCGGACATTGTATAGGCCTGTGTTCTCTAGCACATCCAACCTACTGGGCGCGCTGATCTGGGTGTGCGCCATGGGGAAAAGCCAGCCGCGCCTAACCTTTGAGCCCCGGAAAACAAACAGGGCGGCTCAGCATGCAGCCTCGGACTCGGAGGCGGACACTCCTAACGATCACTTGACAAATATTGACAAGACACTTCTTGCGGGGCAGGCCAGCCTACAATCTATTGATGGCAAGATCGATCACCTCAACCTCCGCATGGATCACATGTCGTCCAAGCTGGACAAGCATGCGCAGCGTCTGGGGGAGGCCGAGAAGCGCATCTCAGATGCAGAAGATGGGCTGCAACAGGTTACCCAGAAAGCGACTTCTATGGAGAAAGTTCTTGCTGTCATCCAGGCCCGTAATGAAGATTTGGAAGCTAGGTCGCGCCACAACAACGTGCGCATTACGGGCCTGCCAGAGTCCACGAATACGGGACGCCTTGAGACATACATGGAGAAGCTCATACGTGATGTCTTTGGCCCGGAACAGCTATCGCAGGTCTTCATCGTGGAGCGTGCCCATCGCTCCTTGGCTGCAAAACCCCCACCGGGTGCCCCACCTTGTCCCATCATCGCCCGCCTATTAAATTATAGAGATCGGGATGCGATTCTCCGCCTTGCCAGGGAGAGGGGCACCATCACACATGAAGGCAACACCCTTGCTTTCTACCCCGATTTTACATTGGCGGTACAGGAGGCCCGTCGGGAGTACCAGCCTGCCAAGAAACTTCTCCTAGCTGCACATATCCCGTACGCCATGCTCTATCCTGCCAGGTTACGAGTGGAGGACAACGAGAAATACAAGTTCTTCAATTGCCCGAAATCAGCTCTAGACTTTGCCAAAACTATATCCCGTCACAATCGGTCCCCCGGATCCTCGGGAGGAGCGGACGCTGTGGATCACGACGATGCAGTTGCTGACCAAGGCGGACACTGACGCAGCTGGGTAGCAAGGGTGCATTGCCTCTGGCCCTTTCTCCTCTGCTATTGGCCTATGTCCTAATGGCCGGGACCTTTGGGAGGCTGCAGTAACTCCTGAACGATGGCAGATAATGTTTGAATGCTAGAGGCCTTTATGTTCACATTATGTTGGGATGGCTATCCTACAGGTCTTAGTTTGATATGTGATGGCAGCGGCCGAGGCTGGTAGGTCATGATAGCTCGGCCACCTCCTACTTCTACCGGGAGGGGAGTTTGCGCGCGGCGCCCCCCCTTATATGGGTGTTCCCCGTCAATGGTTACTTCCTCGGTACTCTGCTGAGGTTTTGTTTGTGGGTGTTCGGGATGGCTTTAGCGTGTTGGGGTTGCTGAAGTGGGTGGGGGGAGTGAGGTGGGAGGGAAGGGCTTATGGGTTGTTCATGTGGCCGGACGAATACTGGTTCCGTCAGATATTGTTTATGTTTCTCTGTGTACATCTAGTATAAGTGGTAGATTACTTAATCATTATGCTCTGCTTTCAATATGCACGGTAATGGTGTGACTGTCCACTGTGTAACATGGAATGTGAGGGGGTTAAACTCACCGAAGAAGATCCGCCAGGTGCTGGCTCACTTGGATCGACATAGTATCAGCATTGCCCTTTTTCAGGAAACTCACTTGACACGACATACTGATCAGCTAGTGGGGGCCCGCTGTGCTGGCTTTCGCCTTGCCTCCTCTTATTCTTCTTACAGCCGGGGTGCCCTTACACTGATATGGAAAGGTCTTTCTTTTACGGCTCATCGTACACACACTGACTCTGAAGGGCGTTATGCTATCGTGCATGGTACACTAGCAGGCAAACTGGTCACCATAGTTAACTGTTATGGTCCAAATGTAGATGATCCTGGTCTATACGTGAACCTTTTAGCGGTCCTGCGAGACTGGCCGGATGCAGCGATCTTATGGGGAGGGGACCTCAACACGCACCTGGACCCCAGCAAAGACAAATCTAGCGGTAGGGACGGGCACTCACCAAGGGCAGCTCAGGTGGTAAATTCCGGACTGGAAGAGTTTGGTTTATTAGATATTTTGAGGCATAGACATATAGACACACTGGCAGGCACACATATTTCATCACTACATGGCAGCTGGTCCCGCCTTGACTACTGGCTGGTGGGTGACAGGGTGGCGGGTTGGGTAACGGAGGTAGAAAATCTGCCACGCACTCTGTCTGATCACTGCCCTGTCCAACTCACTCTATGCATTCCTACGATAACCACGAGACCCTTTACTTGGCGCTTCCACTCTGCGTCACTGCTCGATCCTCTCTACTTGGAAACCATCCGTGAAGCTATTACAAAATACTTTGCTGTCAATACGGGGACGGTTGATAGTGCCGGAGTGCTTTGGGAGGGTTTTAAGGCTACTATTCGGGGCACGTGTATCAGTACAACAGCCGGTATATTAAAAGATATTCGGGGACAGATTGCCAAGGTAGAAGCCACGTTAGCTGGACTCGAGCGCGATTATGACTGTGCGCCCAAGGAGTCAACTCTGGCGTCTCTTAAAGACGCCATGCTTGAACATGCGAAACTAGCAGAGGAAGAAATGCGAAATATATCCAAACGCTATGTGGCTCGCTCTTATGGAGAAGGAGGACGGCCTGGACACCACTTAGCCCAAAACATTAAACACCGCCTAAACCAAGACATCATTACTAAGATAACAGACGCGTCGGGGCAGGATCACTATAACATTCCTGACATTACGGAGCAGTTTAGACAGACCTATGAGGCGCTGTACACATCTCAGGGTGAGACTGACCGGGTGGAACTCGATACTTATCTGTCACGGGTGGCCATTGCCTGGCTGTCGGAAGGGCAGAGGGATTATTTGGGTCACCCTATCGCAGTGGAAGATATCCGGGCGGCCATAGCCTCTCTCCTAACAACAAAGCCCCAGGCCCGGACGGCTTTACCTCTGAATTTTACAAAGCGTACGCAGAGGAGCTCGCCCCTTTTTGCTGGAGATGTATGCGGAGGCCTACGACTCGGGCATCCTTCCTCCGTCCCTTCGTGAGGCCTTAATCATCACCTTATTAAAGAAGGATAAAACCCCTGAACACTGTGACTCTTATAGGCCGCTATCAGTAATCAATACTGACGTGAAAATATTAGCGAAAATCTTGGCCACACGCCTCCAACCATTGATGCAGAATCTGGTCCTCCCAGACCAATCTGGGTTCATACCCACGCGTTCTACATCTTACAATCTCCGTACCGTGTTCGCGTTGTTTCACACTCTCTCTCCTGACTTGCCAGCTGTGGCTGTCATGCTTGACGCCGCTAAGGCGTTTGATTCAATTGAATGGGGCTATTTATATTTTATACTTCAGCGTATGGGCTTCTCCCCCTTTTTTATCAATTGGGTTAAACTCCTATATGCACGACCCACGGCCCGAGTCCGGGTGAGGGGTCACACCTCGGACCCGATTACCATCACTAGAGGCACTCGGCAGGGGTGCCCACTGTCGCCGCAGCTGTTTGCCCTGACTTTGGAACCCCTGGCCTGTCTTATTCGACAATGCCACAAACAAGCGGCGATCCATCTGCATCATCGCCCCCTCATCATTTTGCTTTATGCAGATGACATGCTGCTTTTTATCCGCGAACCCCGCACTTATCTAGCGCCAGTTTTGCGCGAATATATCCGGTTTGCACGCTTCTCCGGGCTATCTATAAACTGGACCAAATCGGTAGTACTGCCTTTGACCATATGTACAAGGCCGCATGAGCTAGACTTCCCCCTTGTATGGTGCGGCAGAGTCAGTTAAGTATTTAGGAATCTGGGTGCATCGTGATCCTGATATAGTCTTTCGTGAGAATTATGGCACGGCTATAACATGGCTGGAGCGTCAGGTAGACAAATGTATTCGCCTTCCGCTCTCTCTTGCGGACCGCATTGCACTTATAAAAATGGTGGTGCTGTCAAAATTCTTATATCTTTTCAATAACGTGCCTATTCCCCTCACTCAACATTTTTTTAAGACATTACGGTCGTTGCTCCTTCGTTTGATCTGGGGTGGGAAGCAGGCTCGAGTGGGCTGGCAGACTCTCCTTCTTGATTATAAACATGGGGGCTTTAACGCACCTGATATCTATCTGTACTATCTATGTGCACAGGCACACTATGCACATTTCTGGTTTGCATCTCACGACTTCATCCCTCATGTGGCGGTGGAACACTGGGACGCGCACCCCATTCCCCTGAGCTCTATTCTTACTCACAGCCGTCGGCTTACCCCCCGTGCCGAAATCAATACCATCAACTCGACGATTGCGGCATGGCGGGCACTGGGCCGCCTAGCTGGGAAGTTACCCTTGTATTCTCCGCTGCTCCCCATTGCTTGCCATGAGGGCATCTCGGTGACACATGAGGAGGGACTCATGCGTGTTCTGGCTCGGGCTGGCATTGAGAAAATGCAGGATTTATTCCCTAATGGGTCGTTTTTGACGTCTGCAGATACGGAATATATCCAACATAAAACCCTTTTGTTTACTTTTTCACTGCATAGATTGAGAGGTGCATCGCAGGTTCACTTTCCTACATTTCTTGCGGAACCTCCGTCGTCCATGGCTTTGAACACCTTACTAACTAGCCCCACTAGGCGCAAGCTTGTTACTAAATTATATCGGGCCGCCAGGGCGGATAGGACACTCCCCGAGGATAAGAGTCTGAATAAATGGAATGAGAACTTAGACCCGCCGCTCACCCATGAAGATTGGGAACATTGCTGTGCATTAACTGGTGCCCTCACATCCAATGGGAACCTCCGCATTATACATTTTAAGTTCCTTCATCAGACCTACCATACACCTCACCGGCTTTTTAGATATGGTCTCAGAGAGTCTGATGCGTGTAGATTTTTGGCGCGGATTTTTGGCACCTGGCCTGGTCCTGCAACAAGGTGAGGACCTACTGGACTAAATAGAGAAAACAGGCCCTCCCTAAGTTACATGTAGGTCCAAGAGGAGGGAGGAAGGGAACCAAGGAAAGAAAAAGAACCTCTATACCGACCTATTCAATTTATTACACGACCAGAAAGGTTCTATGTTAACATCATACCCTCATAATATGCATCTAATTGGATATATATCCTAATTACATAGATAACTCATCAGACTTTTACTACTTTTCCAAAACATTTTATTATACAAGTTATTTCTTTGATTATATAATTTTTTTATACAAATAAATTGCAAAGGTACATACATTTATAACACATAAGATGGGCTAAATTTTCACAGATAATTGTTTTTGAATATCAATCCATTATTTTAACATAAGACATCCCAAAGCGAACACAGACTAAAGATAAAACTGACTCTCATCATCCACTACCAACAAATTACTGTCATTCATCCACATTTATACCATACCACACATTTCATAGAACATACAAGTTAAAAAAGTTTCGACCCTGTGGAGGGTCCAAAAATGGTTGCATAAGAGTTGATGAAGATGTTATCAAAAAACCCAGCTCAAAAATATTATGCTCCAAGGGACCACTTCTCAAAAGACAATTATGGTCTACGCGCGTTTCAATGGAAAAACCATCTTCCTCAGGACCAAGGTGTAGTGAAACTCAATTAAGACATGGGATGTCTAAAATTAGAAAAACAAGAAATTGCCAATGAGCTAGAGGGAGATGAAAACAATGTTAATTCAAGTAAAATTAATTTATTTCTTTGGATTATATTTTATTTTATATCCTTACTCATACTGATGCTCAACTCCAGTGAGAAAATCACATCTGACGGTGCAGTGAGATATTTTGTGCCATGCTAATAAATACAGTGAATTAGAATTAATAGAGAAACAAATACCAGATAATGCCCAGATTGTGTACTCGGACAGGATTGAAAAAAGTTTACAGAAACAGCAAAGAATGGGAGAATTCATTCCAAAAGATACAGAAACCGATACATACCCAGTGAACTATATTTCCAACAGAGAGACCAGACTTATAGTGAAACAACTACTAAACAGTACCTCAAAGTAATTCTCATATGCGACCTGCTCCAGTTAGTATGTCATCTGGCAGCAGCAAAGTAGGATAATGTACTACAAGTGAGAATAAGTCAACAGTGAGTTAGGAACAATATTTTGATTTCTGTGGTGGAACGAAAAAGTCAAAATATACTTCCCAGTACCTCTAGAGATGATGTCCAAAGACAATAAGCTTCAATATCTATTTACAACCTGCAAGCCAGCAAGTAGAAGCCAAAATACTGCAAAGTAATAATAATAAGCACATCAGGATTTGTCTTTGGGAGTCTGATAGACGAAAAAAAGGGGGGGGAAAAATCTATCAAATACATATGTATTTACCCTTAGAAGAAATGAAGCCTCATTCCTTTAAACGATGATGGAACTGGGACCTTAAAGTGCAAGCTGTGAATATGCGTTCTAGATTCTTCTGTCACAGGCTCTTGTCAGACCTTTTCAAAAATCTCTGCCAATGGGGAAGACACAAATATTCCTCTTAGTATATGTCAGAGAGACTGCCTACTCACTCCAACCGAAAACAGAGGCAGCGACACTATACTATCAGAACCAAGTTCTAGAATGCCAGTAACTCATCAACCTTGCAGGCAAACTCTGAGACTACCGTGTAGTTACATTTTCCAAAGCCGGGGAGGAACTAGATTATATTATTTATAATTGAGCCTTTCTTCCAGTATGTATTTACAAAGGTTTCCTCTTACACCTATAACTGTCTATCCAAAAGCTCACACTCGGGAGAGGGCGCCAATACTAATAAACCCAGAAAGAACCTTAACCTTAGCTACCGGAATAAATTCGGCAGTATAAAAACGGGCATGAGCCCGGCCAGGTAGACACCACTATCTAAGAACAAGAAAACGGCATGGAGATCTTACCTCCGATAGATATCGTCCCGCTGTTAGAAACACCATCCACGTGCGGTATACAGCCGTGCGTACAGAGGATCTATTTGTACGTGTAACCATTGCGTAAACTAACGCGTAGCGAGCCTGTCAAAGCTCGCGTTGATTGACGCGACCAACAAAAAGCCCTCAGAAAGCGGCCGCCATATTGTAGTGGATATAACTATCGATCCCTATTGTGAGAAATTTTATCGTCGTCTTATTCATGCCATCCCCTCTTGAGCTAGGGGGTCTAAAACTAACAATTCAGAAAAGATGTAAGTTATCCACATTCAAAATACTATGGGACATCCATACAATTATAGTTCCATCTCAGTTGAAACTGGGACAAATGCTGGCATCCATAAAAGTCCCAGAAATTGTTGTTCACATCTAACCACGTTCGAGAGTATTAGGAGATATCTATACAGACTTTGAATGCTATATGATGCAAATCCACATCATATCTCACATTATATATGGTATTCTCACGGGAATCACCAGAAAACGGCCGCCATATTTAAGTGGGAAGCTCAATATCAGAACGAAAATAACACAAACTCAAGACCTCCAAATGTTACACGCTTACATAGTAATTCTCAGCTTAATGGTCCCATATATCTACATCTTAATCCAATAGTGAGTGCAAGAAAAGTACTTAGGCTGCCATAATGCGTCAGGGCTCTAAATAGAACAAAGGTAGTCGAGGTACTTTTAACAGATAATAATAAATAATAGCACCTACTCTACCCATAGTCAGATACTAATAATTCAAATGATCGTATATTATGAATTAGTATTAACGATCAGATGGTAAGACTCTGTCTACTAGTGTACTCTACCTAGTGCAATACATTTCAGAGTACAGCTAATTCCAATCTAGGAAATAAAGATGCAGAAAATAAAAGGGCACTTATAAATGATACATTTATGTTACAATCCACGTGATTTCTTCATTAAGACCTCTCCGTACTGTATCGCAATGAAAAATCCAAAAGGTTTCCCTATTCTTTCTTACTTTTTCTGTATCATATCCCAGTATCGGGTTGATTTTTTCTAAAATCAGCCATTTGAGATCATACTCACTGTGATTATTTTCCATATAGTGTTTTACCATAGGAGCTTGTGTTTTGTGTGTCCTAATGGCAGATTTGTGTTCCGACAGTCTCAGGCGAAATTCTCTCCCTGTTTCTCCTATGTATCCAAGTCCACACGGACACAGGATAAGATATACTGTGTTACTACTTCTACAGTTTGTGTGGCTTTTAAGCTTCCCTGTTTTCGTGCCATAAGACCATACTTCCGTAGTCATAGCTGTTGGACAAGCATGGCAGGTACCACATCTATGGTTACCTAAGACTGGTGGAAGCCCATCTAGTGTACTTTGCTCCCTGATTTTTGTAGGTATTTTTACTCTACTATGGACTAGCTTGTCTCTTAAGTTAGAATTTCTACGAAATGCCACAATCGGTTTCATTAGTGCCATACTGTCTTCGTTGGTGTTTAAAATCTTCCAATTCCTATGTAAAACCTGTCGTATTTGTGGAATGATTAACAACACATACAAGCCTTTCTAAAGGTTGTTTTTCCCTTACGCTAATAAGACTATCTCTATTATAGTATTTAGCACGTTTCATGGACTGTCTAATTAAACGTTTAGGATCTACTGGACTACAGTGACCACTACATTAACAAAAACTATTGGTGTCAATTTGATTTGTTCGCCCCAGGTATGTTTATTGGGACTGCTCCCCTTTTTGAAAGGCGCTAAAGGCAAACTAGCTAGAGTGGCGCTGCTCATTGCAAAGAGGCGAGTGGCGATGGTGTGGGATAGTAAACGGAGCCCTACATAGGCGCAATGGCTTAAAGACTTGGCATATTGTAGGGAGAATTTGGTGTTATATGCGGAAGAGTTACCTATGACCTCTCGGCCAAATGATATTTGGGAACCCCTGCTGATCTACTTACGTTCCATTGTCTCGCATGAAGCCTCTGACACGGAAGCTGTATAAATGCTGATATTATTAATGACTGTGATGTACTATTACTGTAACTATGCTGTAGCAATTGGAATCTACCCATCTATGTATGTATTTTTACGGCCATTCTTTTTTATTTTTCCTTTTTTGCTGTTTTTGTAATTGATGATATTGTTCCCTTTTATTTCCTCATTCGTTCATACTGTCATTATGTTGCATTATCGTCAGTATGTATCTTATGTTGCACCATGAAAATCATAAAAAAAACACTCACAACAGTATGGTTGATTGTACGAATATTGCCACATGGAATGTGCGAGGCCTGAAGGAGTACACCAAGAGATATAGAGTCCATTCTTTCTTACTGCACCACAAGGTGCAGATAGCCTTTCTCCAGGAGACCCACTTCATGGGGGATGAAGGCCCAGAAGCTGGGTAAGAAGTGGAGAGGTCAATTATTTTCGACCACTTACTCTACTTGCGCAAGAGGGGTGGCAATCTGGATTGCACCCGGGGTCCCATTTAAACACATTTACAGTGAGACGGATATAGGGGGCTGATACATTCTACTACAGGGTACCCTGGATGGGAAGGCCATTACACTCCTTAACACTTTCACACCTAATATCCATGACAGACACTTCTTTGACCGTATTCAGGATTTACAGGGCGACAGTGTGGGCCATCTGGTGATATGGACGGGAGACTACAATTGTATCTTTGATGGGGACATGGACAGGTATTCTCCAAACATGAATCTAAACCTCTGATGACTACGTCTATGTCCATTGTCACGCGTAACCTGGAGACTGCATGGGGTATCTCACTTGGGGAGATACCTCTCGGACCATACCCTTGTGTTGTTGCGCCTGCGGTGGGGGAACGCCCTACATCGCGAGCAAAGCTTGTGCATGCCCTCTGAACTCCTGGCGGACACAGTGTGTTGGGAGACGCTGGCACTCTCTCTCACCAAATTTTTGTCGATTAATTGGGGGACCGCCACCACCAGGGCACTAGACTGGGAGGCTCTCAAGGCAATTATGAGGGGGGCCTGTATAGGGACCACATGTGGGATTAGAAGGTAGCTAGAGGCCGACCTAGTGAGTCAGGAACGCCACTCCGCGGAGCTTCAGAGCTCTCACCTGGCTACAATGTAGTCGCGGGTAGAGGAGCTCCGGGTCCGCAGGGAGGTGCTGCTCGCCTGGGACAAACTAGATAAATGCACACTGCTCGCATACCATCAGCGCTTGTATAGAGAAGGGGACACATCTGGCAGGATGTTAGCTTGGATACTGAGAAGGGAGCAGGAGATCCCCCCCATTCTCCATATTCGTGCACCTGCCGGAGCTCTGGAGGCCGGTCGTCGGGCTATCTTGAATATCCTGGTAGGACATTTCAGGATGATGTACCAGGCTGGTGACGTGAGCCCCGAGGAAGGGATAGAGGAATACCTGGTGGTGTGGGATTGCCAGTCCTCCTGCTGGAGGAGCTGGAGAGGGAGATTTCTTTGGAGGAGCTGGGTGAGGCAATAAAGACGCTTAGTAGGTCTAAAGCCCCCAGAGGAGAAGGATTCCCCATTGAATTTTATCAGGCTTATTCCACAATTCTAAACGAAAAACTGCTAAAGGTATTTCAGGAGGCAAGGAGAAGTGGTATTTTTCCGCCCACTATGAGGGAGGGAGTTGTCTGTCTTATGCCAAAACCGGGTGGGGATGCCACGGACCCCTCCTCTTCTAGGCTGCTCACAATGCTTAATACAGATGCCAAAATTCTGTGCTAGCTGCTTACGACTCAATTGGGAGGGGTCATTCAAATGTTAGTACATGAAGACCAATGTGGCTTTATGCTGGGGTGCAGCACTGCGTTCAATTTACCAAGGCTCACTCATGTGCTCCACAAGACCATCAATGACAATCGGGCACTGGCCCCCCCCTAGACTTAGAAAAAGCCTTTGATACGCTGGAGTGGGCTTACCTAATGGCGGTTCTGCATGGTATGGGATTGGAACCTGTGTTTTGCAGCTGGGTGGGACTTCTGTACACTGGTTCTATGGTCCGCTTCAGAGTTGGAAGTGACTCCTCGGAGTCGTGGGCGGTAGGGAAGGGGACTAGACAGGGTTAGCCCCCTGCCACCCCTGCTTTTCGCTCTGGCAATTGAACCCCTGGCCTTGATGTTACATAAGGAATTGGAGCAGTGGGGATTGGGTAGGGGACACCTTGCATGTTATCTCCCTCCATGTCCACACCCCAGAACGATCAGTGCCGATTTTAATGAGCTTGCTTTCTGCCTGTGGTCAGGTGTCCGGGCTTTGTGTCAATGTCAGTCAGCCGCTGTTGTTTACACTTGGGAGTCTGAGCGGAACGCCTCCGGCCCTGTTGGCAGATCTGGGCCTCAGATGGGAGACTGAGAGGTTTTGGTGCCTCGGCGTTAAGATTGCTCACACTGAGGTTGTGTTTAAATGCCTAAATGTGGACAGTCTCCTGGAAAGGCTGGAGGCCCTTATTGCTTTCTGGACTAGACTCCCTCTGTTGGTGATGGGCAGGGCAGCGGTGGCAAAGATGGTCTTCCTTCCTCGGTGCCTTTCCTTAGTCCAAAACTCGTTGTTCCCACTCAGGCTGCAATTCGTCTGCAAATTGGATAGTCTGCTCATTAAGCTGGTGTGGGCAGGGAGGCGCATAGAGTGGCGTTATCAGTCCTCAAACGTACATGGAGGATGGGGGACTTGCCCTCCCAGACCTGCATGTTTATTATTACACAGCCACTCTGCAGTACACGGCGAGGGGGTTGACAGACTCCGACAACTGGGAGAAGGCACTGTATGCTGGAATGCTGGGTGGATATACCCTGGTGCGTTTATTGATGAAAGGGAGTCGCTACGAACATCCAGTCCCCTACTTGGTGCAACGGACAGTGATGGTGTGAGAGACTGTGGTCACGAGGGTGTTGTGCAGAGCCCCCTTTGACAGGGAGCTCAACCTGTGGGATTTGGTACCTTTCCGTGCAGTTGAACATGATATGTCCATGGACCAATGGAGGATGGGAGGATGTACAGTAGCTGGTGACATGTACCCGGGGGAGGTTTTTGTCACCTTTAGAGATGCACAGACAACGTTTGGGGTGGGACCAGGTCACTTTCTCCACCATGCCAAATTGGAAAATACTGCCAGGAAGGTATGGGCCGGGTTCCCAGTAGCACCTCGGCCCACCCAAGTGCTTAGTGGAATGCTGCAATGGGGAGACATGCAGCATCTAATTACCCTGTTTTATGGCGCGGTGCGGGCAGATGCAGAGAGTGTCACGTGTGCGGCGTGTGGGGTCTGGGCCGGGGAGTTGGGGGGACACATCTCGGATTCCCACTGGGTCTGCGCTTGTGAACTGGTGAGGCGGGTGTCCTGTAACCACAGGTTTAAGTTACTTCATTTCAATTTCCTGCATTTCACCTACATTACCTCCAGGTAGATGAATAGAATTGACCCCATAAGAGGAGCCAGTTGTGGGGAGGTGGGAGCCTCTTTCTTACACTTAGCCTGGTCCTGTGCTGGAATACAGGGCTTCTGGAGTGATGTGGTGCCAGCCATAGTCAGGGTGATGGAAATTGCAGTCCCCCTCACTCCGATGGCCTGCCTCCTAGGAGTGGTGGCGAGGCCCAAGGGTCGCAAGATCCCCTACAAGCTCACCCATCTAGCATTGCTATTATCGAAAAGGAGAATAGCCTTTGGATGGATGGGTAACAGACTGCCACAGATTGACTCTTGGCTTAGGGACATCTGAGAATGGGGTGCAGCGGAGGAAGCTCACATGCGCCTCGCCCGTATGGATGAGAAAGCTGAGGATGCGATTATGATCTGGGGCTCGTTCTTAATACATTTAATGAAGAAGGCAATGGCAGCTCAGGGGATGATATGGAAACTGAGATGTGAGAAATATGTTTATTATTCTATGCTACCTAGTGCTATATATGACAACTAACTGTGACAGCTCATATATGTGTATATTTTGAGTAACTGGTTTTATATTTTGGGCTAACCATTCTACTATTACCAGTGGATGTGTTTGCCTCCTGTGACCTACATGACGTTCTAGTGTTGTATTATTCATGACACTGCCTAGATCTATGGATGTGGTATTCTCATTGATATACATCCTGACTATTGCACTGCTTGTTTTGTTTCTGTTATGTTTTGTTCATGTGAGAAACTTAATAAAACAAAGTAAAAAACAAAAGATTCAGCATATTTAATATGACATCTAAATATTTAGTATATTTAACAATTTGAGACTGAAATCGTGGAGATAGATTTGAATGTATTCAGTTTCCTTTCATATAGAAGTCACATTTTAGTGAGAGGAAAAGAAATTCTGTTTTTAATTCATTTAGTTTCAGGTGTCATCATTTTAACCATGTCTTTATTTGCCTCTTAGTTGGTTAGGCAGGAAGATAAACTTTGTGATCCGAATTGGCAGAGACTAAAAAGTAAAACTGGGTATCATTTCTGCACGGACGATACTGAATCCCTAAACATTGTTCCAGGGGCAGTTCTCACAAGGAAAAATCTATGCAGATGTCCTGGCAAATTGTAGAAAGTATATTCAATTCATTTTAATTCTTTATTTGGATCTGTCATGCACATGATTAAAAATACTCTTTATATCTTGCAATAAATTGCAACATCAAGCTGAAGTAATTCCTATTAAAAAAATATGGATCACACATAATTACAAGGTCCACAATGTATTGAGATGCCAGATCGAGACAGAACTGTTGAAGCCCAGAACACAGATTTACACTCTGTTATTTAGGCTGGTTTGATTGTATGCACCCACACTTTGTATACTGGATTTTATATTAAACACATGCTTTCATCTAAACTAGTTGACATTAAGGTATGCAGAGTTAGGTATAGGTAATCTATACTTATTTATCTTTCGATATTTTGGATTCAATGTTTTATCCTCCATACTTGCATACCTCCATTTTCTAGCTTTGATATTCAGGGGGCATACAGTGTCCACTTCACATACATCTTAAGGAATGCATTTGTATGTCCTAAGACAACGGACAGAGCAACTTTGTGTCGACCCGCCTCCTCCAGCCACATCGCCCCCACTGGTTCCACCCAAAAACAATGCTCACTGGACTGGCTTCAAACTCTATGACGACGACTCAGTGGCCAAAATCATATCCTCCCTAAAGCCTAACAACCACTTTAATGACCCGCTCCCTTCCAACTGCCTAGCTGCCGTCGCACAATCCATTATTCCTAGCTGGACTACAATAATTAACGCCTCTCTCCGGCAGGGAATGATGCCCGACTCTCTAAAAGCCGGCCAAGTCCTACCCATTCTGAAAAAGCCGTCACTAGATCCAGCCTCCCTGACAACTTCAGACCCATCTCCAACATCCCCCTCTTAGCCAAAGTGATGGAGAAATGTGTGCAGCAGCAACTAAGTCAACACATCAACAACTTCCACCTGCTCGATGACTTCCAATCCGGATTTAGACCAGGGCACAGCACCGAAACCACTATGCTCCACATCGTTGATGATGCTCTCCGGGCCCTTGACCTGGGCAAGGCCTGTCTCATAATCCTCCTAGACCTATCCTCGGCCTTCGACACGGTCAACCATGAGAAACTACTCGAACGCCTCAAATTCAGGATGGGTTTGGATGGCACTGTTCTAGATTGGTTCAGGTCCTTCCTCCAAAACCGGTCCCAGAGATTCCTTGTCAACAGCAACCTATCCCTACCATCCCCGGTCACGGTTGGAGTCCCTCAATGATCAACACTGTCCCCCACCCTCTTCAATCTTTACCTGGAAACGCTCACCGAAGTACTACGCACTGCCAATATCTCCTATCACATGTACGCTGATGACACTCAGATCTACATCAAAACCTCATCTCTCGCAGAGATCCTCTCCCTGAACGAAGCCTTGAAACTCACTGTCCAATGGCTTGCATCCAATCAACTCAAACTCAACGCAAAGAAAACTGAATTTCTCCTGATCGCCCCGCCCAATACCAACCTTGAGATTCAATCATGGATTAAGGCTATTAGAGCCTTGAATTGCCCACCAACCATCGTGGATTCGGCCAAATCCCTGGGAATCACCCTCGATAGCAACCTGAACATGCGGGACTACATCAATTCAATGGCCAAATCAGCTAGATTCCACCTGAGCTACCTTAGGAAACTGAAACCCTTCCTCGATGCTCCCGACCTAAAAATGGCAGTCCAAGCACTTGTCATCTCTAGACTGGAATATGGCTGTTCTACCCTCTCGGGTCTACCCAAGATCTCCCTGGCACCTCTAAAAGCCTGCCTCAATGCGGCCGCCAGACTACTCACCGACACGAGGAAATACGACCATATTTCCCCACACTTGAAAGCTCTCAACTGGCTTCCCTTGGAGGCAAGAATACAGCTCAAAGTAGCATGCATCACGCACAAAGCCTTATACTCTAACTCTCCTGCATATCTGAGGCAGAAACTTGTGATCTCCGGAGGAATCAGAAACTCCCGATCTGCCAGAGACCTCTTGCTCCAACCTGCACGCTTCGGGAAAAAAACTTACAACCGGGCTTTCTCCGGGGCTGCTCCAAGAATATGGAACTCTCTCCCACCGGACATCAGAAGAATCCCCTCTCTGACTCGCTTCAAAAAGGATGCCAAAACATTCCTTATGGGTAAATTTCTCGCTTAAACCTTGCCTCTACCACCACTACGGCCCTGATCTATAACAATCTATTGCCTCCCTTCGGATTATCTAGCTCACCCCATCAGAAACTGGGGGCCTTGTCGCAAACATTGGTTAACGTAATCTGTAAATATGTTACCTCGTTCCTGAGTATTTGGATATTTAATCTGTAAATACATGCCCTATCTCCCTTGTGTACCCTGCACCTTGCCCTCTCTCATTCAATCCGCAACTGGATGATGGTATGCCTATTCTGTACATGGCTATGTTTTCCTGTAAAGCGCTCTGATACCCTAACGGGTCAAGTTCGCGCTCTATAAAACTCATAAAATAAAATAAATAAAAATAAACAGGTGCCCACTGTTCACATGTAACACACATGAAGATGGATATTGGCACAGAGTTCCAAAATCTCCTTACATGGAACTTGACCCAACTGAAGGTAAGGTATTCTTGGTGATGGCCTTCAAGGTAAGATTCAGGGCAGTCCTCGGTTCCAGATGAATCACAGAAAATGTATGCCAGTGATCCAGTTATTAATGGAAATCATATGCAGGTTACTAGATTTTTCATGGAAAACGTAAGCACGTGACTGGATTATTTTCTGAGAATAGATGTAAATGACACTGTTAGATGTGAAATATTCATGCAACTATTCGGGTTATTTCTTGAAAATGTATGCTGGTGTGCAAATTAACCATAGGAAATGTATAACAGTTATTTAGCCCTTTTGTCAAAGTACCATCAGATCTCACTCTAGTAATGTTTATTTTATTTCAGTATTATTGTCAAGCGTCCGGCAAGGAGTTTGCCAACTACACCACACGGAAAGAATGAAAGGATCCTGGTTTGCAAAAAACGTTTGATTTTTGATATGGAAGAAACTTTGGATTTAGATTTTAGATACGTCTGCAAATGTATTCATTATAAACAAATACTGCGAATCAGAATAAATGAAGGAGTGAAGTGTTTCCCCAGCATCCACAGTAGAGCCATGCTCTCATAGGCGAGGAGAAGCACGCGGTAATAATCTGATACAGAGACTTTAAGGATCCACCACATGCTCATAAAGTGTCACCGCAGTCCAGGGGTGCAAGGGTGAGATAACGTGAACGACAGCAGACCACTTTCTGAAAGTACCATCAATAGTGCACAGTTTCTACTGCAAAAGCAGAACTGCCAGCCAGGGCTGCTTCATGTCTCAACCCCAAAACAGGCGAAACATTGCATTTTGGGTTACCATAGTGAAGCAGTTACATAGGCTCCCTGTGGTTACGTCCTCTATTGGTAACCAAGATATTACTAATTTCTTGCTCTGCTAGGTGGAGATTGCCCTTCTCTGGTCTAAAAACGAATGTGTAAGACCCAGTAGGTTACTTTAACCTCTCTGGGTTATGGGAATAAATGATATTGCATCTTCCTTCGAGAGATAATTTTCTTGAGCTAGGTATGGATTCTTCGGTTAGTGGCTGCATGTTTATTAATATAGATCATTTTTAGTACAGCATGCAACAATGGTTAGAGTAGTGCAGTAGTTCTCAACCTTTTTACTTCTGAGGACCCCACTTAATCCTTACTGGAATCCGGGGACCCTCCCACTGATTCCTTATTGGGATCCGGGGACCCCAGTAAGTCATTACTGGAAGCTGGTGACCGCCACCTAAGCAATTTTAATGATTTGAACCACGAAGCAAAACACAAAAATACAGAAACAAGCATTCATTAAACAAATATAGGAATGAATAAATATTTTATTTGATACCCAAACAAATGCAAAAAAAATAAAAATTACATTTTAATGGGAATGTTGGAGATTTTCTAAATTAAATTGAGGCCACTATATTCTCTCTGATGTACTTTCACTGCTCCCATGAATCAATCTGAGGATACCAACTTAATTTTTAGCCTCCGATCTTAAATTCCTTCACATTTACAGAATGTTTAACATTTTTCAATTTTACATTTTGCTTCTTTTTTATATACACTTTATTAAACTATTAATATTTAATTTTCTAAGCAGTTGCAGACCTCCTGAGAAGGTGCCGTGGACCACCAGGTGTCCCCTGGACTACAGGTTAAGAACCGCTAGAGTAGTACACAAATAAAATGGTGCCTTTTTGTACTAAAATTCAAAGTGCTTCCAACGGCGACCGTATTTCCCTGGCACGAAGAAGGGATTGCTTTTAATCCTGGCAGAGTGACCTACAGACCAGTCTCCTTGTTGACCTCAGAGAGGTGTAAAGTGAATGTCACCTCTATTGAGTAAATGGCTCTGCCTATACGTACCTACACCCGGTCCTAGAAATATCATCCACCCCATCTTTAAGCTGTTGTCCAAAGTGCTTTTTGGAAATGCCAGAGAGTTGCTGCTCACCTGCCTAGCTGGCTGCCCTCAGTAGACTGTTGCTTACCAGACTCTTGCACTGGTGGGCAGTAACAAAGGATGCAGAACATAGTTGGACTGCTAGCTCAGAAGCATAGAAGATGCTGCATCCCAGGTGGCCAAGAAGCATCTTGGGTTTGAATGTTGAAGTGGGTGAACCCAATCTAGTACATCGTCCCTAATGCCTATATAACATGAAGGGTGGGGACTGCAACCCGTCACCTGACCATCATGAGAAGCACCTCCTGATCCTATATTCTGAGCAGAGGGCTTTGTGCTTTCATGAGTTGGGCAGATGGTGCTAATTACCCAACAGAGAAGACTAGCCTGCTGATTCTCTTTAGATCTCTACCTCAGAATGTGCAAATAACTTCCTGGACTACCCTCAAAGACAACTACTGCTGCGTGATCTGTGTCAAAGGGGGTACACCACGGAGTTCCACTGCAACCTCAACCTGGTGCATCCTCCTTGCGGGAGCGAGTGGAACTACTGTGGCTCTTGGGAAGCACCGGCCACCTTGGAATAGTGCTGAGAAGGCCACCTTCACGCATCTAAACTTGGGTCGTCCTGTCTGAGTGCTGCTCTGTTAGTTGCCAGGCACCTAGAAGACCCCATGTGCTAACAATCGTATCCAACCTTCTGTACAGCTAAGGTCACCAGATGACTCCTTTTCTCCAAGGACACCAGCCCTCACTGTGAGGACCAGCAGACTTTGACCAAGAGAACGAGAAAGAAAGGAAGAAGAGGAAGAGAAGGAAGAAAAATACAGGAAAACTGTGACAAAGGGAGAAAGCAACATTGAAAAAGAAACTACAAGCATACGATAAAAAGGTGAGAAGTGTAGTGTGGCGGCAGAAAGAGAGGTGAGGTGGAACCAAGACTGCATAGACTTGTTATTCGGCGACACAGGTAGACGGCAGTGCTGGCAGTTGGCCCCTAAAAACACCTTGGGCCTTGCACATATTTTGCTACAAATTGAGCATGTACTTTCTGGAAGAAAGATGTGGGTGCCTGAGCAAGAGCGCAAAGTCCTATAGTAGAGGACAGGCCTTCTGATATCTGTGGGTTATGCGTTTTCGTGTGCCCCTATCTCAGGGCTTTAATTGGGCCGGGTCTCACCGGTGCTGAGCACCAGCAGTTTTTGAAAGGGAGCCTCGAAACGGGTCTCTATCGGGCTCTGTTTTGTGCCCTGGCAAGGCAGTCCATTTTTTCCGGACTGCAGTGGCAGCAGGCACATCGATGTGCGCTGCTCACACTGCTCACTTCTCACTAGTGGAGAAGTTACGGCTTGAGGTCATGCCAGGTGAGTGTTGTAGGGGAAGGGAACTCCTTTAAAGAGAGTCATTTTCTCTCTGGATTTCCCTTCTCTTTTTGAAACTCAGGAGCAGCAACATTGTCATGGTGTCACCAGGGCTTTAAGTCGAAGCTTTTTCAATATTATATACAAGCCATAGTTGCTGCTTATTTATCTTATGCTACTAACAACCACTGACAAAGCCAATAGTCCTGACTTGTTGTAGGTATGCTGTTACTTGTTGTATCATATATCTGGATGCAATGACAGAAACAGCAAAATACAAGTCGGGCGTCACACTATGCTAAGCACAGATTTTTAGCTTATGTGTTTTAAGCCACGCCCTTAATTACATTGGCCACGCCCATTTGAGAGACCCCCCCAGTTTTTTCATCCCACTTAAAGCCCTGCCCTATCTGCCCCCATGATCTGTCAGCTTTATCCAGTGTTTATCAAAGTTTAGGTCTGTGCATAGTAAAGTAAATAAGGAGCTTTTCTTCATTCTAACTGTAATAACTCGGCCTGCACAGCTGTATCATTACTGCTGTCCTTGTCATACCTTACCACACTGCAGCTCCGGCTGTGTTGTTTCCCTCTCCATTCCCAGTGGCACAGAGGCAGCAGGAGCCTCTGCTCGGTCTCTCTGGTGACAGGAAGCCAGGGCTGGGGTTCCAGAAGCTCGCATGGTGCCCTCTGTGAGGCGATGAACTGTTCCCACTCCCTGCAAACCAGTGAGAGGCAGGGACCCTGCAGCTCTGGATGGATCACTTGTTATTCATTCTTGGGCGCGGCGGCGCCTGCTCACAGCATCCTTCACACTCTTGTCTTCATCGGCAGTGCTCTACGTTCATTGACAAAGGCTGCACGGGCCCCTCAGAGGGCCTCCGCCTCTACCTCTGTGGGTACCACCAGTGCTTTAAATGGGCCGGTACTCACCGGTACTGAGTACCGGCACTTCTTAGATTTATAACTCTGAGTACCGGTACTTCTCTACTGCCGTGGAGAGTACCGGTACTCATGAGAGGTAGGCTCATAGCCTGTGCTGGTGCTCACCATCACGCTGTGCTTGACAGAGCAGGGTCCGTTCAGGCCCTGTGCTGTCAATCACATTCACACTATCCCGTGCATTCCTGCTAGCACAGGAATCATGTCAGTGCCCTGGCAGTGGCAATCAGGCTACGGCCAGTCCGGCCCTGGTGGCAATTAAAAAAGCCATGGTAGGTGAAGAGAAAAGATGGCTTTCATCTTCCTTAGTCTTTTGTGTGTCTGCTATGTTTGTGTGTATGCCTGTTTTTGTAAGAAAAAAGTGAGAGAAAGAGAGAGAGAGAATCCAGACACTCTCTGTAGGTATTTTAAAGAAAATGGGTGGCACTTTGTTTGTACATGTCTGCTCCGCGACAAAGATTCATAAATAACGTAAAAGGGAGGGTGGGTGAGTGAGTGGAAGGATGAGTGAGCGAGGGTGGATGGATAGATAGATGGATGGATGAATAGATGGATGGATGAGTGAAAGCATGCATGGGTGAAAGAGGGTGGATGATTGGATAAAAGGGCGGATGATGGGTGGATAAGTGAAAGATTGGATGGATGAATGACAGGGAGGAAGGATGGATGAAAGGGTGGATGATGGATGATTGAAAGGAGGGATTGAGTGAAAGGGTGGATGGAATAAAGGAGTGAAAGGGTTGATGGATGGATGAGCGAAAGGATTGATGGATGAGGGAAAGGGTGGATAAAGAGATGGATGAGTGAAAGGATGAATGGATAGGTTTGGAGATGGATGGATAGGTTTGGATATGAAGGGTGGATAGACGGAATGGTGAAAAACTGAATGATTGATGAAAGACTGAATAGACAATAGAATGTACAGGTTAAATGGTGGACATCAGCAGGTAAATGGTAGGATGAAAGGATGAATGGATAGATCGATGGAAGAGACAAGAGATATCTTCTGGGGAGGGTCATGATGAGTTGCTTCATTTGCTTGGTGCCACAAGAGCTTTGGTTCGACGTGGGGATATTTTCAGTTTCTTCCTACTCGCGTGCTCAAAAATATTTAGTATTGTGCCAAACAGCAATTAACAGTATGACATTAAGAAGGTGCAACTATTGCAAAAAAAGGAAATGTTAACATATTATCGCATTTCTCTTTCATTTTGTGTAATGAGATAACCTGGTTTGTTTATATAAACACATTTCATGTATTTTGGTATGTGCTGCAACTAATATAGAAGTTGTTAAGTATCATCATGTCTTGCCCTTAGCCCCCTCACTACACCTCTAGCTCATTTTAATGAGTACCTGCACTTATTTTTTCCCATTTACAGCAATGGGTACCACGGTCCTGTAATGTCCCTTCAAGTGCGCTATCCCCCACCCCCTCACTCTTCCTGCCCCTGCTCCTTCTGGCGCCGATCCCTGCTCTCTCTTGCTTCCACATTTCTGTTCCATCCTCCTCTGCTGTATCTGTGTTCTGAAGCCTCATCTCTCGTCTCCACGCCCCTGCGGCCTTCGAGTATTTAACAAGCTCCACGCACCTCCTATATGACTGTCCTGGTCCCTTTGCCTCCTGGAGGCTCTCGCCCCCGTTCAGAAAGCCCTGCTGCCTTGCCCCACATCTCTGTCCTGCTCCCACCATCTCTAGCATCTCGCCTCCACGACGCAGCGGCCTGCAAAGGGTGAACTTACTCTGCTCCGTCCAGTGCTCTACACTGGCCCCTTCACACCCAAACTCCCTGACTCAGCTTCACCAACGCCCCCAAACGCTTACCTTTGTATACCTCTCAAACTTATGAGACTTTACAGAGGGTAAAATCAAGTGGTTTTGCAGGATGAGCCAGTTGAAATAATGACGATGAAACAAATAATGGAGGTTGCAGAAGATGTTCATGATGGGTCATCCCATTTACGTCCAAGGGAAGCATTTTGCCTGTTTCTCTTGGATGAAGTTGAGTCCGAGTAGGTTATCCCCTCCAAAAGGGGGTGAGTTGAGGGGTATGCCTTTTAGCTACGCTACTGCCATATCTTTGCCCTGCTCCTTCCAGCTTCCAGCTCCCTCCCTCTCCAGCTATTACGTTTCTAGCACTGCTTCCTTAAGCTCAACCTCCCTCCCCTGCTTTCTCTAGCCCCCAACTCCTGCCCCGTCTGACTTCACCTCCAGCTCCAACGTCCCTCCCGTGCCACTCCCTTGCCAACATCTCACTGGCGCTGCCCTCCTGACCCATCTGACTACTTCCTAGCCCTCTGCCCCTCCACCTCCCACTGCCTTCCCATCTGCTCTCACTACCACCTCCTTAGCAGTGATTTCCCTTCTCCTGCATCCAGACCCTTCTAACTACACCTGACGTCTCTTGTGCCCTCCAGCTTCTACCTTCTACCCTGCTCACTCCCAGTGCCACCTCCAGGGCACTGCTCCTGCCAGCTCCTGGCACTGCTCCCGTCACCTCCACCGCACTGCTCCTGCCAGCTCCAGGCACTGCTCCCGCCAGCTCCCACCTCTTGGCCCTTATGACTTCATCCCCCACTCAGTGAGCTCCCAGCTCCCTCCCTTGCTCCCTCTGGCTGCTACTTCCCTGGCAGTGCCCCTTCCAGCTCCTTCCTACTCCCAGTGACGTTTTAAGGGTTTGTAGGGCCCCGGGCAAGTATTATATTTTGGGGCCCCTCGGTTAGAACAACTTTGAATTTATTACCCTTTTTCTGCTCATTGTTAGAATTGAAAATGTAATTGCCGTGTTGCTCGTACTTCATTCTTCATTAAGTTAGCATTCATGACGCCATTTTTAGTTGCCGCCATATTTGTCCCATGATCGACGCTGAGCTTCTGTCCTCACATCGCTTGCCTCAGCAGAAAACTGCCTCAATGTCTCCTTGGCTGATATCTCTCCAAGGCCGAGCTTCTCTGCACTAATGAGTGTACTCTCTATTGTAACATTCCTTTGCTGCTAGTTAGACCCATTCCCACCTTCTAGAATGGCGGGCACGGGCTGAGCAACCTTGGGGCAGAGATAGTGTGTACCCGGCCCCAGGATTACAGCTCATCCTTGTTTACCTCCTTTTTTCGCAGTTGCACGCACCGGAATTTTCCAGTCTGGGCGTGTACTTGGGGAATTGGAAATGTATAATACCTGATATCATATTGGGGGGAGGCAGTCCCTCGGCCGTCATCTCAGGAGACTGGTCAGACTGGGCTCCGCTGCAGCGCAATACTAATAAATAACTTGGTTTGTATTCTCTACTGTCTGATCGACTCTTCATTGTTTGGCAGGCTGAGAGGTGGTCGTGAGTGACCCCGTTGGCCCTAATTGGGTCACTTCCTTCATCATTCACATCCCTGTGATGCCAAATAACATTGAATTGTATGTTAAACTTTCAGAAACAGGGGAACATCTCAAAACACAAAGGGCCTGATGTCCACCAACCAAATAGTACGAAAAGAAAGCTTGAACAAGTATTGATCAAACCATTTCTTTTTTTGTTTCAATCTATATTTTGTACAACAATTAATGTGGAATTCAGTGTAAAACCAGCTTGTTTCTCCCACTGTAGGAAAACATGCTATGGGTGACTCGTTAGGTATTTAGCGGGCTACTGCTTAATATTAAAATAAGAAATATGCAACTTGCCGTTGAAATTGTAGCTTTACTTTTCCAGTGTTCGCAATCACAAATGCATCTCCCATCACTACTGGCGTTCTTGCTGCAAGAGTGAAAATCAAAGTGCCGTGCTGAGGATTTTCCGTTAGTTAAAATCTAATCAATCAATCAATCAAAACATTTGTAGAGCGCACTACTCACCCGCGAGGGTCTCAAGGGGCTAAGGGGGGGGGGGAAGAAAAAACTGCTACTGCTCGAACAGCCAGGTCTTGAGAAGTCTCCTGAAGGTCAGCAGGTCCTGGGTCTGTCGCAGTTGAATGGGGAGGGTGTTCCAGGTCTTGGCGGCGAGGTGGGACAAAAGTTCTGCCACCGGTGGTAGTTCGGTGGATGCGTGAGGGAGAGGTCAGCGGATCGAAGCTGGCGGTTGGGAGTGTAGAAGGTGAGTCGTTTGTTGAGGTATGTTGGTCCGGCGTCGTGGAGTGCTTTGTGAGCGTGGGTAAGGAGTTTGAAGGTGATCCTCTTGTTGACGGGGAGCCAGTGCAGGTCTCTCAGGTGGGCAGTGATGTGGCTGTGGCGGGGGATGTCGAGGACGAGGCGTGCGGAGGCGTTCTGGATGCGTTGAAGTCTCTTCTGGAGTTTGGCTGTGATTCCCGCGTAGAGGGCGTTGCCGTAGTCCAGCCTGCTGGTGACGAGGGCCTGGGTGACCGTCTTTCTGGTTTCGATGGGGATCCATCTGTAGATCTTGCGAAGCATGCGGAGGGTGTTGAAGAAGGAGGAGGATACGGCGTTGACTTGCTGGGTCATTGACAGTGATGCGTCCAGGATGAACCCCAGGTTGCGTGCGTGGTCGGTGGGTGTCGGTGCAGCTCCTAGCGAGGCCGGCCACCACGAGTTATCGCAGGCGGACGGGGTGGAGCCGAGGATGAGGACCTCCGTCTTGTCCGAGTTCAGCTTCAGGCGGCTGTTCTTCATCCATTCGGCGACGGCCTTCATTCCTTCGTGGAAGTTGGTCTTGGCGGTGGTGGGGTCCTTGGTGAGGGAGAGGATCAGCTGGGTGTCGTCGGCGTATGAGACGATGTTGAGGGCCTGCGATCGGACGATGTTGGTGAGTGGTGTCATGTAGACGTTGAAAAGGGTCGGGCTGAGGGATGATCCTCGGGGTACGCCGCAGGTGATCTTGGTGGCTTCGGATCGGAATGGAGGGAGGCAGACTCTCTGGATTCTGTCGGTGAGGAAGGAGGTGATCCAGTCCAGGGCTTTGTCGCGGATCCCGCGTTGTGGAGGCGTGTGCGTAGGGTGTGGTGGCAGACGGTGTCGAAGGCGGCCGAGAGGTCTAGGAGGATGAGGGCCAAGATTTCGTCATTGTCCAGCAGGGTCCTGATGTCGTCGGTGGCGGCGATGAGGGCGGTTTCGGTGCTGTGGTTGCTGCGGAATCCAGATTGGGACGAGTCCAGGGCGTTGTTCTCTTCGAGGAAGCGGGTCAGTTGTCTGTTGATGATCTTCTGGATGACTTTCGCCGGGAACAGGAGCAGGGAGATAGGCCGGAAGTTCTTGAGGTCCGTTGGGTCCGCCTTGGGTTTCTTGAGTAGGGCGTTGATCTCAGCGTGTTTCCAGCTCTCCGGGAAGGTGGCGGTCTCGAAGGAGCTGTTGATGATCTTCCGGAGTTGGGGCGCGATGATGGAGCTCGCTTTATTGAAGATGTGGTGGGGGCAGGGGTCTGACGGTGATCCGGAGTGGATGGTGTTCATGGTTTTGATGGTTTCGTCGTCATTGACGTGGTTCCAGGAGATCAGGAGGCCGGTGTGGCTGGGGGGCGGTGAGTCTGGGTGTCGGTGGCTGTCGGGGGGGTCAGAGTGTTGAAGCTGTCGTGGATGTCTATGATCTTGCGGTGGAAGAAGGTGGCTAGCGAGTTGCAGAGGTCTTGTGACGGTGGGATGTCGTTAGAGCTGGAGCTGGGGTTGGCGAGTTCCTTCACGATGGTGAAGAGCTCTTTGCTGTTGTGTGCGTTGTTGTTGATGCGTTCCTTGAAGGAGGTCCTTTTGGCGGTTCGAATGAGTTGGTGGTGTCTGTGGCTGGCGTTCTTGAGGGCTGCGTGGTTGTCCGGTGTCTGTTCGTGGCGCCATTTCTTCTCGAGTCTTCGGCAAGTCTGCTTGGATGCTTGGAGGTCGGTGGTGAACCAGATGGCCCTTCTGTCGGTGCGGCTGTTTGAGGGTTTCTTGAACGGGGCGAGGGTGTTGGCGCAGTCGTCGATCCATTGCCTGAGGTTTCGTGCGGCTGTGTCGGTGTCGGTGTGGTCGGTGGGTGGGTCTAGGGCGAGGGTGGTGATTAGCTGGTCTTCGGTGACCTTGTTCCAGCTGCGGTGGGGGATACGTTGCGGGTGGTTGTGTGCGGTGTTTTTCTCGAAGGAGAAGTGGACGCAGCGGTGGTCGGTCCAGTGGAGTTCGGTGATGTGGCTGAAGGTGACGTGGTTGCTGGCGGAAAAGATGGGGTCGAGCGTGTGTCCGGCGGAGTGGGTGAGTGTCGTGACGAGTTGTTTGAGTCCGAGGTTGGCGAGGTTGTCGAGCAGGGTGGTGGAGTTGATGTCGTTGGCGTTGATGGAGCAGAGAAAATAAATTTTTTTAACCCCTAACAAATTTTATAAATAATTAATAAAATGTTCGTTTAAATGTATTAATCAACACTGTACGTGTGGGAAGGGTAATACGCAAGTGTATGTGCTGAATAATCTATTAATGGATGTCCGTGTGTCTAATTATAACATAAAAATAAATGCGTACTAATTTAAAATAAATGCATGATTTTGTGCTTCATAGAAATAAACGTGTCGTTGCAAAAACAATAGTGATGGTAAGTAAGAAACAGCTTAAATGTTGCTTTCTGCTAGGTAATAACTAATTGGGGTACGTAGATGACGGGAGGGAAACGAAAAGGCTATTTTTCTCTATTTTAATTATGTTTTGTTTATTTCAAAATAGTGCTTCTAAAGTATAACCGAGTGGCGATATAAAATGGCTGCCAGTTAATGATGTGCGCAAATGCGGGGAAACACGTGACAAGGGAGAGAAGTCGGAGAAAAGCTAACCTCGTGATGTTGCTGAGAGGCTAGGATGCGAGAAATGGTCAAGGCTGATGTGACCTAATTGAACTGATAGTGTGCCGTGGTGATCAGCAAAGACCCTTGGGAAACCAGTTTAAGAGAAAGGACAATGACTGCAGAGTTCTCGAATGTATCGAAAGAAGTTACAAATGTACTGATCGAAGCGGATGGAAACATGTCTTGAACTGTGAGAAAGGAAATGATCCAAGGACCATTGGATCCAAGAGAACTTGATTAAAAGAATGAATAAGATGACATGCATGGACCAATGAAAGAAAAGCGTGTTATTAATGTTGCAACAATTAGTTAGCAAAGTTAGAATTAGGGTATAAGAGGGCCTACTCTAGTGGGAGGGGGTCGCAGTCACAGTCAGGAGCGGAGTTGGAGAGTCGTGTTGGTGTTGGTGGCTTCCAGTGCTGGGTGGTCCTGATCGATCCATTACTGAGCGGGAGATGCTGAAAGACTGTTAGATGAGACGGGTTGCAGGTAGCTGATGCTGACGAGCTGAAGTTTCTGTTGCTGTCTTAATTTTCCAGTTGAGTATGAGAATCAGGTTATTTCCAATCCTTAAACTTAGGTTAGAAATCATTAGGCTAAATTAGGAAGGTAGGCAGGTAATTAGGGTTTTGCTTCATGACGAAAATTTCCTTTCTGCAATAAATTGATTATGCTTAATAAATATTTGAATTAATAATGAATGAATAATTGAATAAAAGTTTAAATTCTTTCTCATGCTTTCAAAATTATATAAAATTTAAGATTTTTTAAATCAAATGACTCAGTGGTTATTTTCCTAGATGATTGGTTATTGTGATTCAGCTGGTCTTAATCACTATGAACTAATTTTTTACATGAATGATTCATCGACAAACCAATGAGTAGGAATATCTTAAAGAAAATAACTAAAAGAAAGTGATAAGTTAAGGTAATAAGATATCCCGGCTCCTTCCAGCGGTACATAAATGGTGTTTTCCATTTAGTTCTCATGCTTCTCCTAGGAATACAGAATTTCGTAAAAGTGTAAAGGAAATCCAGGTGTGTGCGTGTGTGTTAGGCGATGTTTATGGGCCCCATCGTCATGTGGATGTGAGAAAATATAATTTGCCCCTGGATGACCTATAAGTGACCTAGGAGGAGAATAGTTTTTATTGTACGCGCTGCATCAGATTTCTTGGTAGCAGAGTTATGGTTTTCTATAGATTAGTTTAGTGATTATTGTTTATTGATTATTGATTATTTTTGATGACTAACACTATATGTTGAGTCGCGTTATGTTATATGTGAGTTTTCACGCTTCTGGGATGTAGGAAGTGGAACACGTGTGGCAAGAGAAGTCACATGGAATTTGGTACATGGTCTGAATTCATTTTGGTAATAACACAGGTTGTGTTATGTTAGGGATTTTCTGTACGAAAAGTGTGTAACTGAAATAGCAAATCACGTTTTCTTGTGAAACTTTGGCCTTAATTCTCAGGAGCCTAGTCTCCACATGTGTCTTATCCCCAGAGAAACGAGTACATTGTTTGCTTGAAAGAAGGGTAAGGTAGAGGGAAGTGCTACTTTATCGGCGAGAGTAAATAATTCTGTGGTAGGGTAGAGGTAAGCGCTGCCTACTGGAAATACAGGATTCTTGTGTAAAAGGACAAAGCTGTCACTTTTGTTTAGCGAATCAGACTATGGAATTGTTTTAATTGTTGTAACTAACGGAGAAAACAGTGAAAAGAGAATTGCCGATAAATTTTGTAAAGGAGGGGTAAAAGAGCAGGAGTGACGTAAAACAGTGCCGCGCTAGGATTGGATAGTGCGCTAGTCACGTGAACACAGAGTCAGGAGTGACGTAGAAAAGTGCCGCGCTAGGATTGGTTGGTTCGTGGACGAAGGAAATTGTTCTGATTGGTACGTTAGTGTGAGTCGCGCTGTAATTGGTTGAAGTTCCGTACACAGAACAGCGTTAGCGTAAAGAGAAAAACAAATAGAAAACATGCCGTATTACGAGTATGAAAGGGAGAGAACGTCATGGACGACAAAATTAAAGAATTTCTTTAAGAAAGACAAAAAGGTCGTGACTAGAGAGGGACAAGTAATTCCTCCGCCGAAATCAGCAGCTTCACATATGATGCTGAAATATGGATATCATACATGCATATGGTTGGAAAATTGGGCAAAGTATACGAAGAATGATGGTGCTTTAGCTTTCCCTGAGAATGGTTCGTTTAGTGTAGCGGTTTTGCGAAATTTGCGAGAAAAGATGACAAATCTAGAACCTAGACCTAGACCGACACAGTTTGAAGCGTTGACGGAATGGGAGGATGAGATGTATGAGCGAGAGAGATTCAGAGGTTTAAGGGATCATGAGTTTATGCCTGGAAGGATGTGGGAATAAATCATGAAGATAGAATAAAACGATGGAGATGTGCTAACATGACAGGAGGTTTGTTTCCAGCTTTTACAGTTGAGGAAGGGACTAAGAAAAAACGGACTGAGAAAAAGAAACATATGGAGAGGGAGAAATATATGCATGAGAGCGAAACGGATGATGAATTGCTGGAAGATATTCTAAATAGAAATCCACCTCCGTATCAGCAGAGTTCTACAGTGGTGACACCAAATGCGCCGCTAATAGAGACTATGCGAAATAAAAGTCCGGAAAAAAGAATTGAAATAAATAGGTCACAAGAACAAATGAGAACTTCACAAAATGAAGGAATAGAAAGCGACAATGCAAGCGAATTAGCAAGGACAACCAAAGAACTAACTGAAAAGATCAGAGAATTAACGAAAAATATGGAAGCAGTTACTGTGCCTGTAACAATAGGTCCAGTAATACCAGTTTTTGAGAATCAGAAAATTGATGAAAGATCTTTGGTGATTCCCATGAGTTCACAATTTCAGAGAGAAAAAGAAAGAATGGAACAAAGTGCAAGTACAAGTAATTTGGCTAGTACTTACAGACCAAGTCCACCTACAAATTTGACGGTGAATGAGTGCAATGGTAGGAAAATGCATATGGTAACAGAATCTGCAACAGAAACCCATGAAAAGAGTGGTAATTGGGTAGAACTAAATAATACACCCATAGGTCCGACTCCTGATGAGTTAAATGAGTGGATGAAGGCATTTAAAATAAAAGAACCAGAAGAAAAACCATTAGATGTAATTAGATTAAAAATTGACATGGAAGAATTAATTCTAGGAACGATTGGTACAGAAAAGATACAAAATTACCAGGATGATGAAATAATGTTTCTGTGCAAAAGTATTACATGGAGAGCAAAGAATTTACATGACAAACTAGAAGAAGTAGCCAGTGAAATTGGAATAGACTTTGCGAAAGTGAAAACGTTGCAGAAACCATATAGAGTAGACTTTTGTGAAAAGGATATTGAAAATTTGAACACGGCAGGAAGGCTGACACAGATAAAAGAGTTAATTGTGTTGTTGAGAAAATGGGGTGATGTGGACAGATGGAAGGTTAGATGGACAAAGAAGAATGAGAAAACTACAGACAAAGCTTCTTTGGCTTTTATGATAACTGAAAAGGAACCTGTTGCCAGAGAATACCCTATGAGAGAAACTCCAGGTGGTAGTTATGTGCATGTTCCTTGGACTAGGCAGGACATACTGTCATTTACCAATGACTTTCCAAAGCTGAGAGAGAAACCAGTTGAGTGGTACCGACAAGTAGAGAGATTTGTAAAGGTTTCAAAAGTATTGTGGATAGATTTAGAAGGATTATTTGACATAGTGGTACCAACTGATTTGTGGTCAGAATGTAAGATTACAGTTGACTGGCCAACTACAGAATATCCAAGAGATCCTAAGACAGGAGCTCCAGGTCCTGATGTGAGGAAGAAGTATGATAAGGTGATTACCTTTTTGAAGAATAAGATTCCTCCTAAAGAGACAGATTGGGTAAAAATCGATCGAACTACACAAGAAAGTAAGGAGTCTGTACATGCCTATTATGAGAGGTTGTTGTTGGTTTTCAAGCAGTATAGTGGATATGAGGAATTAAGTGAAAAAGATATGAGTCATTTTGTGTACAGATTTGTGTTTGGATTGAAACCAGAGATTAGTGAAATGATTAAAAAGCATATGATTAATTGGCAGAATGGCACAGTCGATGATGTGCTGAGGTATGCTAAGTATTGCAGTGATGATATTGAGAGTAAACAGCGTAAATTGAAAGAGAAGGCAATGTGGGCACAGCTGAAGGTGGCAGAAAAACAAGAAGCTCAATTGGACAATAATAATGGGAATGAAACAGGACCGAATAAAATGCGACCTAACATAGGTAAAGGGAAAGGTCAAGTGAGTTTAGAAGAAGCAAAGAAGAAATGGCCATGTCATAATTGCGGAAAATTAGGGCATTGGAGAAACGAGTGTAAGTTCCCACCTAAACCTAATCCGGAAAATCAATCATTAACTCCACAGGTGCAGAATGAGGTAGTTGTTCAACAAAGTCAGGTGCCGCAACCATCACTTCCCAACACTGTTAACCAGCAAAGATACAGTACAGAAACAGGATTCTACGGAGGAGAGCAGGTAACACAGTTGCCGCGAGCAGCTAACATTTCTCAGTATTGGTTGCGTCAGAGTGAGGATGACCCGGATGAAAGATTCTGACGGTGCCCAGGAGAGGGGAAAGAGTGCGTACTTGGCGCAATTCTAGAGGTAGATCAGTCTGGTCCCTTTGTGGATGGAGAAGTGAATGGTGCAAATGTAACATTCCTTGTCGATACTGGAGCTACCCGTTCTACTGTTAGATCAGTGGAAATTCCAAACCTTCCTCTCTCAGGTGAATGCATCCAAGTGGTAGGAGTAGCTAATCAGCAGATTAAAACACCACTTACTGAATTAGTGGAAGTAAAAATTGGTTCTTTTAGCAAAATGCATAAATTTGTAGTGTGCGATTGTAGTCCTGTAAATCTTTTAGGTCGTGACCTCTTGTGCAAGATGAATTGCACAATTTATTGTACGCCAGATGGAATTGGATTTCAGACCTCAGATGAAGATGTCTTGTATAAAGTACCTTTGATGAATCAAGAACCTGAAATGAATGGTTTGTTTCCTGCATTTGATGCAGAAAAACTTCCAGAAGAACTAAAAATTGCAGTGAAGGAAAGTGTGTGGGATTTTACAGGAGAAGATATTGGATTAATGAAAGAAGTTGATCCCGTAAAAGTAACAGTAAAAGAAGGAACAACTTACCCGAATACGCCACAGTACAAATTAACTCCAGAAATAATTGAAGGAATAACTCCTGTAATAAATAAAATGATTGAACAGGGAATTTTAAAAGAAATAATGAGCAGTCCATGTAATTCACCTATTATGGGACTGAAAAAGCCAAATGGAACATATAGAATAGTACAGGATTAGAGAAAGATCAACAAAATAGTTGTGCCCTGTTGTCCAATAGTGCCAAACCCTGCAGTAATTCTATATCAAATTCCACACGAAGCTGAGTGGTACACTGTGATAGATTTGTGTCACGCATTTTTCTCTAGTCCTTTGCATCCAGATAGCCAGCCATTATTTGCGTTCCGGTTTGGAGAGCGTATTTTGGCATGGTGCCGAATTCCTCAGGGGTATACAGAAAGCCCCTCAATCTTTAATCAGATTTTAAAGAAATCTCTGGAAGATTTGAAAATGCCAGAAAAGTCAGTGATGGTGCAGTATATCGATGACCTGTTGGTGGCATCGAAAACAAAAGAAGCATGTGTAAATGATACAATTGCTGTACTGAACCATCTAGAGAAAAGAGGACATAAAGTGTCTCCTTCAAAATTGCAATTTTGCCAAAAAGAAGTTCAATATTTAGGGCATAAAATTGAGAAAGGAGTGCGGAAGATAGCGACAGAAAGAGTAAGAATGATTCAAGGAATGAGAGCACCAATGACGCAAAGAGAGGTAAGAATGTTTCTGGGAATGGTTGGATATTGCCGACAATGGATAAGTGGCTTCTCTTTGATTGCAAAACCATTACAAAAGTTGACCAAGAAAGATGTAAGAGACCCTTTTGAGTTAAACAATGAAGAAATGAAATCTTTCAAAGAATTGAAAAAGAAATTGTGTGAGGCCCCTGCATTAGGCATGCCTGATTATGAGAAGGATTTTGAGTTGTACTGCAGTGAAAGAGATGGATGTGCGTTTTCAGTACTGGTACAAAAACATGGAACAATGAAAAGACCAATTGCTTATTTTTCAGCTGTTTTAGATCCTATAGCAAAAGCATTGCCCGGATGTCTGAAAGCAGTTGCTGCTACTTGTGTAAGTCTGGAACAAAGTGAAGGTATAGTGATGGGGTATCCACTGAGAGTATATGTTCCCCATTCAGTAGAAATTCTTTTGACAAGAACAAAAACACAGTACATGACACATAGTCGGCTGACTAAGTACGAAAAAGTCATCTTGAGTGCTGAAAATGTGACCATAGATAGATGCATGAATGTGAATCCTTCAACGTCATTGCCAGATGAGGAGAGTATAATTGAACAAGACGAAGTAGATCATGATTGTCTGAACGTGCTGGAATATTGCTCGAAACCAAGAGCTGACATAAAAGATGAACCGTTAAAGGAATCCGATTATGTCATGTTTGTAGATGGTTCATGTTTGAGAACAAAAGAAGGAGTTTTAAGCGCAGCTTACGCAGTGTGCACAGTGGCAACTGTGATGGAAGCGTCTTGTCTGAAAGGAATAAGGTCTGCACAAGTTGCGGAACTGATTGCTTTGATTCAAGCATGTAAATTAGGAAGAAATATACGAGTCACGATTGTGACCGATAGCCAATATGGTTTCGGCATCGTACATGATTTTGGTCAGATTTGGTCACAAAGAGGTTTCTTGACGTCTGCAGGAACACCTATCAGAAATGGAGATTTTGCTAAAAAGCTGCTTGAGGCGATACAGTTGCCTAAACAAATAACTGTAGTGAAGTGCAAGGCGCATAAGAAAAACGAAGATTACATAGCTGTTGGCAATAATTATGCTGACGAGATCGCCAAATATTGTGCAGAGAACATGGTGTCCATGAACAAAAATAGAGAAAGGGAGCATATCTCTTCTCCTTTGCTTTTTACTAATACTGTCGAGACATGGGATGAAGTAAGACAGTTACAAGAAACTGCAAGTGATGAGGAAAAAGATTACTGGATAAAAGCAGGATGTAGAAAACAGGAAAATAATGGTGTGTGGGTGTACAGAGACGAAAGACCAGTTATGCCTGATAGCATGATTGCAGACATGGCACGGATGTACCATGGACAAGCTCATATTGGGAGAGATGCAATGATCAGACTTTTTAGACAAACCTGGTATAACCCAAAATTCAGAGCCATAGCTGAAAGTCTTTGTCAAAGATGTCTTATTTGTCAGCAGTTTAACCCAGGAAGAAAGACGGTAGTGAGTCTAGGAACAATAGGACGAGAAGGAGGTCCGTTCACTAGAATGCAGTTAGACTTTATAGAAATGCCCCCTAGTAACAGACTAAAATATGTTCTAGTGGTCGTCTGTTTGTTTTCTCGTTGGGTGGAGGCATACCCCACTAGAAGGAATGATGGAACAACGGTAGCAAAACTTATGCTGCGAGAGTTCATTCCAAGGTATGGTTTTCCAGTCACGTTTGAGACAGATAGAGGAACACATTTTCAAAATGAGTTGATCCAATTGATTTGCGAAGCATTGAGTATTAAACAAAAACTACATTGTGCTTACAGACCAGAGGCTTCTGGGGTAGTGGAGCAAATTAATGGAACAATTAAGAACAGAGTTAGGAAAAATGTGTCAAGCTACAGGACTCAAATGGCCAGATGCACTGCCTCTTGTTCTGATGACCATCAGAAGCATCCCTGAAAAGAAAACTGGACTTAGTCCTCATGAGATGATCATGGGACGAGCAATGAGACAAGCACAAGTACCTGTCAACAAGTTATTGACTATAACTGATGATCTAGTACTGGATTATTGCAAGGGACTGGCTGATGTGGTGCGTTCTGTGTTTCATCAGGTTGGACCGGATGCGACCACTCTTGAAAGAAAACCAGCCCACGACTTGAATCCAGGAGACTGGGTCCGTATAAAAATCCACAGGAGAAGAAACTGTCTAGTTCCTCGCTGGGACGAACCTCGACAGGTAATCCTAGTGACAACGACTGCAGTCAAGTGTGCAGGAGTGAAGAACTGGGTCCACGCCAGCCACACAATCAGAGTTCAAGAACCTACTGATCGACATGTGAGTCGACGTCTGGAAGTGTGGGATAAAAGTTTAACGGCTGGGACAACAAGGATAAGAGAAAGGGTGCCAGAACTTGAAGATCGACCTGAAAGTCGACATCTGGAAACCCCAACTGCAAACACCTCTAGAGAAGAAGAGGAAGAAGAAGAAAGAAATTCAGAAGTTCCAGAACCTGAAGATCGACCTGTAAGTCGACATCTGGAAACATCTGACACAAGTTCAGGATCTGATGATTCAGTTGCAAACTGTGAAGAATTCCGAAGGAGAACTTGGGGTTATAAACCAATTCGAGAAGAAAATGAGCAAGAAATTGATCTAGATGAGCAACCAAGTACAAGTTATGGTGGAAATCCTTCAGAAATAATATTAATAGATGAAGTAGGGAAAGAAGTACACAAAAGTTAGAGAATCGAGAAGAACCCCGAGGAGCAATAGGGACAGATAGAGAAACAGAAGAGCAGGGAAATTTAGAAGCAGAAAGGGAGGAAAACACCAAATCGGAAAAACACCGAGGAGGGACAGTAATAAGGGAACACAAGAAGGAGAAGACAGATCCACCAGTAGGAGATGACGAGATCATAAGTTTCAAAATAAGAGACAATAGTGAAACAGTTGAAACAGAAACTGAAGAGAGTGGAGAAGAGGAGAAGGCAAAAACTGAATCAAGAAAAAGAAATTGGAAATCAGAAAGAGAAGAAAAAGAAGAAAGATGAAGCCAAAAGGCCAAGAAAAGGAGATAATTGGCCCAACAGCTATATAAGAAAATTGAGATATAGAATAATAAGAGCTGGAGACGAAAGTTCTGAACAAGTGAATGAAATAACAAGTCAAAAGGGACAAGAAAAACCCAGTGGAAAAAGATTACAAAAGTCCAAAAGAACAAAGAAAGTGAATGCAAAGTATAAGTCACCTGAGTGGCTGTATATCGCACTGACGGATTACAAAGAAGAAGAAAACACTCACGAGAACCAGAGACTAAGAAGTCGAATGGGAAAAGGTGAGATGCAACAAACCTGAAGTGAAGACTTATAGTGCTTCTGCCGGACATGACAATTTTACTGGATGTGACAAATCACCGGATGTGACAACGAAAGAATTCTGGAAAGAATTAAAAGAAAGTACCAAGCAAAGACTTTTTGAAAGCAGAGTGGCATCTAAGTCATTTCTGAGGTGTAGTGACACAATTTTCTGAAACTTAACAAATAAATAAAAGAAAAATGGAAAATACTAGGGATAGAAGAGATAAATGTGAGTTTATAAAAAGATGGTGTAAAATGTGCTGCTTTTGTACAGGGTTATTAATGACCATATGGATAGTTTTAGCAATCACAATTCCTATTAGTTTAGCTGTAATAGAAGCAAAGAATGATACTAAACCAGAAAAAGAAACTAATATTAAAGAACCAGTTATTTTAAGAAGTAGTGCAGAATTACATAAGGATAAGTCAGTAACAGACTTTTCTAAAAATGTTTTTACAAAATTGTTGTACGAATATGTAGAGACAATGGATGTGAGAGATTGTTATGTTTGTATGCAGTTGCCTGCATCAGTGTCAGAAGGTGTGACTTATCATCACCTACCTCTAACTTATGGAATAACCTGTAGTGTAATAGCAAGTTTATTTTATAAAACAGGTAGATTAGAATCTTATTATACTGATATAGATAAGATTTTTGCAAACATTCCAGTAGTACCAGAACTTAACAAAGTAAAACCAGCAAAAGTTTTAGGAGAATTCTTTCTAGAACATAGAAAATTAACGTTAGAAGAAATAGTTAGTAACAACCTTACCTGTGAGTTAAAGAAAGAAGAAAAGGTATTTTTAGAAATGGTTGAAGAAAGAAGAATGAAATTTCAAAAAGAAGCAATAAAAGAGGAAGGAACACATCTATGGACGTTTGAGGAAGGAAATCATGAAGGGAAAAAGATAAATGCAGCAATGACATTAGATTGGCCGCAAACAGGAAAGTTGTGTATTAGAAGAAATAAGACAGTCTATGACAATTACTTTGTAGGTTCCAGTATCTGCCATGACAATTATCAAATTCTGGGAGGTTGGGGATTCAAAGTTGGAAAAGATCCAATATTTCCAGGTATCTATTATATTTGTGGGAATAGAGCTTATTACAGGTTACCGGACCATTGGTATGGAACTTGCTATGTAGGCCTGGTCTTTCCAAAAATCTTTCATATGGACAGAGAAGAAAAAGGAACATACAAGATGATTAATAGCTTTACACGTAGAAAGAGGGAAAGTTTTTCAGAAATTGTAGGTGATATTTTTGGAGCATTAATACCAGCAGTGGGAATATCTTTGAATGCATTTAAAATTCGGAAATTATCCACAGTAGTAGATCGGTTGTCTACAGATACTGCGGGAGGGTTCTTAATGGTAAATACCGAAATGGTTGCCATGAGAGCTATGGTGATGCAAAATCGGCTTGCCCTTGATATTCTTTTGGCAAAGGAGGGTGGAGTCTGTGGAATGTTGAAAGTCCAACATTGTTGCACTTACATTCCTGATAAAAGTGAAAATATACAGAAGTATATTACAAATATTACAAATTTGCACAAAGAACTAGTTCCACTGGAGGTTGAAAGTGTCTTGGGAAAACTTGGTAGAGGGTTTTCTTCAGTAGCAAATTGGTTGACCAGAATGAGTAGACTAATGATAGGAAAGTTATAATAATAGCAACTGTAGTAATACTGTTAGCCATGGTGTTGAAAATAGTAATAACGTGTATAAAAAGAAAAGTAAGACAAAATAAGATAAAAAGAAATAACAGAATAATGGAAGAGAGAGAGAGAGAAATGGGTGAAATTGAGTTAGAGAAAATGAAAGAAAACATGTATAAGGAGACAAGAAGACAAGATGAAGGAGAAACAGATGTGTAACTAACAAAAAGCAAAGGATGAAAAACATATACTGCCTGAAAAAGAAGTATAACTTGGGTTTTATGTGGTGATTTAAAAATCACCAAAGGGGGAGTTGATGGAGCAGAGAAAATAAATTTTTTTAACCCCTAACAAATTTTATAAATAATTAATAAAATGTTCGTTTAAATGTATTAATCAACACTGTACGTGTGGGAAGGGTAATACGCAAGTGTATGTGCTGAATAATCTATTAATGGATGTCCGTGTGTCTAATTATAACATAAAAATAAATGCGTACTAATTTAAAATAAATGCATGATTTTGTGCTTCATAGAAATAAACGTGTCGTTGCAAAAACAATAGTGATGGTAAGTAAGAAACAGCTTAAATGTTGCTTTCTGCTAGGTAATAACTAATTGGGGTACGTAGATGACGGGAGGGAAACGAAAAGGCTATTTTTCTCTATTTTAATTATGTTTTGTTTATTTCAAAATAGTGCTTCTAAAGTATAACCGAGTGGCGATATAAAATGGCTGCCAGTTAATGATGTGCGCAAATGCGGGGAAACACGTGACAAGGGAGAGAAGTCGGAGAAAAGCTAACCTCGTGATGTTGCTGAGAGGCTAGGATGCGAGAAATGGTCAAGGCTGATGTGACCTAATTGAACTGATAGTGTGCCGTGGTGATCAGCAAAGACCCGTGGGAAACCAGTTTAAGAGAAAGGACAATGACTGCAGAGTTCTCGAATGTATCGAAAGAAGTTACAAATGTACTGATCGAAGCGGATGGAAACATGTCTTGAACTGTGAGAAAGGAAATGATCGAAGGACCATTGGATCCAAGAGAACTTGATTAAAAGAATGAATAAGATGACATGCATGGACCAATGAAAGAAAAGCGTGTTATTAATGTTGCAACAATTAGTTAGCAAAGTTAGAATTAGGGTATAAGAGGGCCTACTCTTAGTGGGAGGGGGTCGCAGTCACAGTCAGGAGCGGAGTTGGAGAGTCGTGTTGGTGTTGGTGGCTTCCAGTGCTGGGTGGTCCTGATCGATCCATTACTGAGCGGGAGATGCTGAAAGACTGTTAGATGAGACGGGTTGCAGGTAGCTGATGCTGACGAGCTGAAGTTTCTGTTGCTGTCTTAATTTTCCAGTTGAGTATGAGAATCAGGTTATTTCCAATCCTTAAACTTAGGTTAGAAATCATTAGGCTAAATTAGGAAGGTAGGCAGGTAATTAGGGTTTTGCTTCATGACGAAAATTTCCTTTCTGCAATAAATTGATTATGCTTAATAAATATTTGAATTAATAATGAATGAATAATTGAATAAAAGTTTAAATTCTTTCTCATGCTTTCAAAATTATATAAAATTTAAGATTCTTTAAATCAAATGACTCAGTGGTTATTTTCCTAGATGATTGGTTATTGTGATTCAGCTGGTCTTAATCACTATGAACTAATTTTTTTACATGAATGATTCATCGACAAACCAATGAGTAGGAATATCTTAAAGAAAATAACTAAAAGAAAGTGATAAGTTAAGGTAATAAGATATCCCGGCTCCTTCCAGCGGTACATAAATGGTGTTTTCCATTTAGTTCTCATGCTTCTCCTAGGAATACAGAATTTCGTAAAAGTGTAAAGGAAATCCAGGTGTGTGCGTGTGTGTTAGGCGATGTTTATGGGCCCCATCGTCATGTGGATGTGAGAAAATATAATTTGCCCCTGGATGACCTATAAGTGACGTAGGAGGAGAATAGTTTTTATTGTACGCGCTGCATCAGCGTTCTCGAGGTGGAAGTTCAGGTCTCCGAGGAGGATGTAGTCTGTGGAGGCCAGTGCGTGCGGGCTGACGACGTCTGTGATGGAGTCGCTGAACTGTGGTCGGGGTCCGGGGGGTCTGTAGACGAGGGTTCCTCTGAGGGTGGTGTTGGGATCGATGTGGATTTGGAAGTGCAGGTGTTCGGCGGTGCTGAGGGTGTCTTCGGCGCTGGTCGAGATTCTGAGGGTATTCCGGTGGAAGATGGCGATTCCTCCTCCCGGTCTGTTGGTGCGGTCCCTGCGGGTGATCTTGTAGCCATCCGGGATGGCTATGGCAATGTCGGGCGCCGATGCGGGGTTTAACCAGGTCTCAGTCAGGAAGGCGACGTCCGGGGAGGAAGAGTCGAGCAGGTCCCAGTGTTCGACGGCATGCTTGTGGATGGAGCGGGTGTTGAGTAGTACGCACCTGAGATGGTTTCGACCTGCCCTGGTGGGCGGGGCAGGACGCGCAGGTGTTTGCTGGCTGGTGAAGCTGCAGCTTCGGCCGGTGAAGGGTCCGTGGGTGAGTTTCGGGGTGGCCTGGAAGCAGGTGGTTGATCGGCCGGCGTTGAGTGCATGGAGGAGGTTGGCGTCGTAGTGGCGTCTGGTGTCGTGGTGCTCGCGGGGGCCTGGGGTTCTGACGCTGGGCGCGGTCCAGGCGCGGACGGGCACAGACGGGCTTGCCTTCGGCGCGCCAGCAGCGCGGCCGCACAGCGGACGCCATAAGAAGGGGAGGTGGGAGGGAGGAGCAGCTGGGAGGCGGGTGGGAGGGCGAATGGGCGAGTGAGGGGGGCGGGGCCGCAGGGGACGCAGCGGTGGGAAAAACAATCAGAGAGCTACGGGGGAAAAAGGAACCAGGGAGCTACGGAGAGAGGGGGGCAGGATGACGTGAATACAGGAAAAGGCAGCACAGGAAGGCAGACACAGTGGGCCAGAAAAGCGGGCAAAAAAACAGCAAAAACGAAAAAACGAGAGCGGGCACAGGAGGCTCGAACTCGCGCTCGCGGCAGCAGCGGAAGGAAGGACATGGGCACAATCAGGTGGTGCTAGCTGTGCGGCATGGGGAGCGACCTGCCTGAACACAGGGTCAAGGGTCGCTCTCCTCACCGCGCAGCGGCCGCCATAAGAAGGGGAGGTGGGAGGGAGGAGCAGCTGGGAGGCGAGTGGGAGGGCGAATGGGCGAGTGAGGGGGGCGGGGCCGCTGGGGATGCAGCGGCGGGAAAAACAATCGGAGAGCTACAGGGGAAAAAGGAACCAGGGAGCTACGGGGAGAGGGGGGCAGGATGACAAAAATACAGGAAAAGGCAGCACAGGAAGGCAGATACAGTGGCCCAGAAGAGCGGGCAAAAAAACAGCGAAAACGAAAAAACGAGAGCGGGCACAGGAGGCTTGAACTCGCGCTTGCGGCAGCAGCAGCGGAAGGAAGGATACGGGCACAATCAGGTGGTGCTAGCTGTGCGGCGTGGGGAGCGACCTGCCTGAACACAGGGTCAACTCAAGGGTCGCTCTATCTAATCTAATCACTTTCTCCTAACTGATCTTTCCCTGCCTTGTCCCTCTCCTATTTAATATGTGAGCACTTCTCTGGTTAGACAGTTACCTGCGATTCTGCTGAGTAAGAGAAAAGTGATGGAGCAGGATACAGGAGATGGACAGAGACATACCTATAACAGTATAGCTAGTGATGTGGAGTAGAGGGCAGAGACATACAGAGAACAGTATAGATAAAAATGTGAAGTCGGGGCAAAGGAGTAGAGATGGAGATGCTGTAGAAGGGTATGTGTGGTAGGAAGCGATGTAAAGTAATTAGAGAAAAGTGAGGTACCCAGAAGGAAAGCTAAAGATAGGTAGAAAGAGGAAGATGTAGGTTGTAGAGAAAGAGAGGTGAGAAATCAACTAAGGTTTTAAAGAGCGTAGAAATGGAGAGAGATGGGGAGAAAGAAATATAGAGAGAGGCAGAGGCATACAGTAGTCCAAAGAGTGAGGTAGACAGAGGTAATATAGAAAATGAGATTCATTCAACTGAGGTAAATGCAGCAAGAGGTATAGGTAGATAAAGAGACTTGAGGAAAAACAGAGATGCAAGGTAGAGGTAGACCAAAAAGTGGAAGTTGAAAGGTAAACATGGAATTGAAAATAAGAAGTGAAGTTTATACAGAGGCACAGAGTTGTGAGAGGAAGAGATTGTGATGTAGTCTACAGAGAAAGAGGTTGAGAGTAATAGTTGAGGTGGAGGAGGTGAATTGAAATTAAGAAGGAGGTCTAGAAAGAGGTATGCGATTGTGTGTGAGAGAGAGGAGTTGATGTTAGAGAAAAACGAGTGGAGGTAAAGAAACAGAAGTAGCTCAAAAGAAGTATGATATTTAGGTAAAGAAAGGGGAACAGAGATAGAAACAGAGAAAGGAGGTGGAGAGGTAAGGTAGTGGCAAAATGGTGAGGTAAATTGAGAGGTGAGGTAGTGAGAGCAAGCGGTGGGCATTAGAGAGGTGAGGCAGTGAGGGAGATGTAAACTAGAGAAAGAAATGAGATAGAGTGGTGGGGTGGTGAGGTAGAAATATGACTGAGAGAGTTAGAGAGGAATATGGTTGTAGAAACAGAGAAAGATGGTAAACATAGAGACGAGGTTGTGTGGGAAGTACAATAGATGGAGAGTAGGTACTGACAGGTTAAATGGAAAAGTAGCAATGAGGTGCTGAGAAAAGGATGAGATAGAAATCTGGCATACAGAGAGGGGACCAAGAGTGATACCGAGTGAGAGAGTTCTTGAGAGAGAGGTATATTGGGTATATTGAAAGAGAGGTGCGCTAGACAAAGGTGAGGCGGTGAGAGCTAAGCTAGAGAAAGAGATACATAGACGGAGAAAGAGGTCAAGAGAAAGGGTTAAGGTAGAAGAGGTGAGATGAGGTGAAGTAAGGAGAGAGAATTGACACAGAAAGATTATTCTTGAATTTAATTTCCACCAATTGCCTGAGAATGCGGGGGTTAACTCTGGACGGGCCATAATTGCACACTAAGGGGCAGATTTATTATTTTTTAGCTCAACACAGCGCAGCAACCAAGGTGGAAAAAGCAAAGCAGCGCAGAGCCATATTTATTTAAAGAATGGCCTTCTGCTGCTCACTACCCCTATGATGGCGCGCAAAGCGACTGCCTAGTGCCCCACTTGACCTTTGCACCATGGTGTAGCGGTGTGTGTGTGTGTATACTGTTTAGCACAGGGTTTGTACTGGAAGCATACTCTCCCAGTACAAAATGCTATGCCTATAGAAATTCATAACCACCCCACACATTCCAAAAGTGATGAACCGTGCAGCACACATGCAATTAGTGGAATGTTTCAATCAATCAGGTGACTTGTAAAGCGCGACTACTCACCTGTAAGGGTCTCAAGGCTCTGGAGAAATTGAAACATTTTTCCATCTAAGCGCCTGCTTTGAGGGGGCATTTTTTTATGCGAAGCCTGATGTGTCTATCTTTGTAGGCCAGGTGTAGAAGGCACAAACCCTTTGTAAATCTTGTCCTGCTTCTCTTTGACGCCTCCTCGGCTCTCTAATTAGAAAAAAGCAGTTTTTTTTTATCAGCAATGTTATTATGCCAGAACTTTTGACTGTAACACTCACTTTACCAGGAAGGCCCCAAGGCAATAGCCTAATATGCCCATGCTTTAAAATGTCTCTGCCCTCCACATCTGGCCCCTTGCCCCTCCAGCTCCCACCGTCTTTCCCTGCTCCCTCTGCCCAACCTCTCACTAATGTTGTTCCCTCAACCTCTTTCACCTGGGTCTTCTGACTACTCCCCAGCCCCTTCTCTTCCAGCTCCCAGAGACATCCTGTGTACTCTGGCTACCACCTCCTTAGCAGTGCTCTCCTTATTCCCAATCCAGACCCTTCTGACCACATCTCTGTGACCCTCCAGCTCCCACCTCCCTCCACTGGTCACTCAGGTTGCCACCTCCATGGGCCTCTTCCCTCCAGCTCCCAACTCATAGTGCCCCCCCCCCTGCTCTCTCCACTCCCAACTCCTGATCCTTCTGACTCTGTCCCACCTCCCTAGCCCTCCAGTTGCCACCTCCCTCGCCTTCTCCCTCTAGTTGGGGTTGTCCCTGCTGCTCCAGCTTTCACATTAATGCGCCCTTGATGCCCACATGCTGGCAGTAGTTGAGGCTGATAGAAGGCATCCTGTACAATCTGTTTTAGGGTGACTGCCTTTGCATCCTCCTGGGAGGTGGCGTGGGTGAGCGCACCCTGCATTCCAGAACAAGGCCCTGCTAGGAGAGGCTTGAGATACTGTGGGTGAGTCAAGAATAACATTCCCTGCTGGGGCTGTGCCAGGCAGACTCTGTTACACTAACATGTACCAGGAGCTCCTGTAATGCACGTACGCCTGGGTCGAATGGTGCCAGCCCATATGCTGAAAATAGCTTTCCTGGAATAGTAATTACGTTGTTGCCTGATATCGATAGTAGATTACCAATCAATATTCATAAAACTTTATTTAAAACCTAACTTCTGAGCAGGTCATTGAGAGCGCCGCTGGCGGCTTATTAGTGGTTGGATGAAGTTGTGTATTTTGTTCACATGCAGTTCCTGCGAGAACTTGGGGTCTACGCATGCTACACTAGGGTGGTCAACCCACATAAAAATCAGGAACGGCCATGATGTTTTTCGTGGTGCCATCTGATATCAATAAGAATCCTGCATACCTGCCCCTCGTGCCTGTCCAAGTCCTGTAAGCCACGCTGTAAACGTTGTTAGCACAGAGCACGCAGCACACCCCTAGTTTCACAGTCCCCTTGGGACATTTCTGCTCCAGGCATCTCTCCTAGAAAGAACCCTATGCCGTAGGCTTGGGTAAGGAAGACAGGAAATTAGGCGTGCTACAGGTAACCCAATAATCAGGATGTAGTCAAGATTATGGTTTGGTGATAGAAATTGCCTAGGGGCCTAGGCATTTATGCATTGTATTTAGAAGGATCTCCACCCACAACAGGAACATCACAGAGTCCTTTCTTGGTTTTGTAAAAATGTTTTGGTGACCAAAGAGTTTAAGGAGATGAAATACATTGAGATAGGGTGTGGTTCTGCATCTTTAAGTGTGAGTCCTGTTAGAGGCATCAAGCTTTGGCACTGCTCTTACAAAAATGGAACCTCGTTTCACATCTAGTGTTACCAATGATAGAATAGCATTACTAAAGAGCCTGACCCACAAAGAGAGTCCATTTGACAAGCCCCTAGGAACAGCAAGGAGTCTTATCATCTTTGACTCTACTTTAAGAAGTGTCATTGTGAGTCTTCTTCAGGACGCTCGCAGAATCCACGGCGTGAGGACCCCGAAGGCTCAGATCCACTTGAGAGACTGGCTGTTGTTGCTTTGGTTCGTGGGAGGCACAAGTTCCCAACGCCGTGTTGATTTGCTCGCTCTGTGGCCTGCATACTTTGTACTCTGCTGACCTTTGAGCGCTTTTCCAGATTCCTGATTTTTCTTCAGTCTTGGATGTTCTGGGTTGTGGGCTTGCTTCGTGGTGTCCTGCAGCCTGTATCCCAGCGTGGATGGATTAGAAGATTGGAAGGGTCCCACCAGAGGAGGTCCTAGCTCTTGGAAGATAAACTCAAGCGCTACATCTGCCCCCTTCCTTCAGGGTGATCCAGCAAAACTGTCTCCTCATCCCATGGATGAGAGTAGCTTGGGTAGATGCACAGACTTCTCGGTTGCGCTTTCTAATGTTGGAACTCCCACCAACTCTTGCGATGCTAAGGATCTACTTTCTTCAGTTCTGAAGGAATTTGGAAAAACCTGTCTTTATAAACTATAACGGCAATAAGTTAATTTGTGGGCTTGGTTGCCTCCTTAGCGCCATGAATATATGGCATACCAGTGCTTAAAAAATAAAATATTACAGAATCAGAGTTCTTAGCTCCTAGCTGGCCGTGTCCCATTCCAATGTAATCTCTCATTTTCTCCCCAGATGAATGTTTCCAATGCCTGGTTTTCTAGGACGCCCTGCTGCAAGCCTGTCTTCGGAGCCATCCTCTGTGTCCCTTTCCTCTGGCGCTTCTCTGCAGCAGCTCTAAATCCTTGCAGTACAGGATGCCTTTGCCCTGGCTGCGATCCTATAATATTGTTTCAAATGTCTGTGCGTGTGATTTGTGGCTGCTGTTCTGCACCTCGTTTCCCCTTTGTAAAGGAACAGTGACTGCTTCTTAGCAACACCATTGGCAACGCTCCCCCCCCCTCCAACCAATACTGCATGCTGATAATAAACACACAACACGTTACTTGTTTGGGAAAAATTGCTGCAGGTTTATTACATACACCGTTATGTAATAAGGTGGGTTATCTTACGGGCGATCCAAGGGCAGGCAACCATCTGGGCCGCCTGCCCGCCTGATGAGCCATGCAGCACTGGGCGAACCCCATCTGTGCTGCCACTTCTGGTGATCCTTCTCCCTGATCACCTGACACATGGTCCCTTCCTACTCACGCCCCTTTCAGGGCGGAGCGTAGCATAGCAAACCCCCAGTTGTTCAGGCCCACAACCGCCCGAAGGACTAACGGGGCGCCGACACGGTTTTCCAGTCACCTCCCATGAGGCTCTTAGGATTTGGCTCTAGCACCTCCTATGGTGCTGCGCAGAGAGGGGCACCCTTCTGTCCCCCTTGCTTCCAGATCGCCCTGTAACTCCGCCTGCAACGAAAAAGACAACATTACAACATTCTCTGCCTCCCATCAGCCCGGAACCACGCCGGGTAAGCGGTAGGGTGGGAGACGGTGTGTCCGGGCGCGAAAAGAGGAAGAAATGTGGTGGGGGAGGCTATATACCCTCCCCTATCCTCGCGCCCCCGGAAGTGACGCTGCTTCGCGCGTCAGGGACTCCTCCCCGCGTCCCTGCCCCTGAGGGGGGAGGGGTGTGCCCAGATGTCACTAGAGGGCTGCTCCTCCTAGTGGCCCCTGCGGGGCCTCGGACAGCCGCATAGCAACACCATTGGCAACGCTCCCCTCCAACCAATACTGCATGCTGATAATAAACACACAACACGTTACTTGTTTGGGAAAAATTGCTGCAGGTTTATTACATACACCGTTATGTAATAAGGTGGGTTATCTTACGGGCGATCCAAGGGCAGGCAACCATCTGGGCCGCCTGCCCGCCTGATGAGCCATGCAGCACTGGGCGAACCCCATCTGTGCTGCCACTTCTGGTGATCCTTCTCCTGATCACCTGACACATGGTCCCTTCCTACTCACGCCCCCTTTCAGGGCGGAGCGTAGCATAGCAAACCCCCAGTTGTTCAGGCCCACAACCGCCCGAAGGACTAACGGGGCGCCGACACGGTTTTCCAGTCACCTCCCATGAGGCTCTTAGGATTTGGCTCTAGCACTCCCTATGGTGCTGCGCAGAGAGGGGTACCCTTCTGTCCCCCTTTGCTTCCAGATCGCCCTGTAACTCCGCCACAGCTCTGGAGGTGGCCCCCGTCACCGCCAGGGCCCCCACCCAGCAACTATGGTCCTACCTGCAACCTCTCATTTCCAAGGCCTCCCGCAAGTCTAACAGGAAAAGGTCCATCCCCACTGGTGATAGGTGAACACCATCCGCCTCAAAGTATCCCTTCACCTTTTCTTGAATCATCTCATGCCTGATGAATCCCAGGCCCCTTTGGTCGGTGAACTTGCGCATTGCCCCGTTCACTCGCTTCCGGGAGTGCTCCACTGCCTCCCCAGACTTTTCCCCTTGCCATACTCTGCGTGGAATCATCTCTGACCAACAGACCTCACATTGCCCCATGCGTTTGACGATTTCACCCAAGTCATTTTTCATGGCCTGCAAGAGTAGCCTTCTCCCCATGGCAATGAGGTCATTTCCCCCCAGGTGTATCACCAATATTTTTGGCAGAGCCCCCTGGGCGGCTAGTCTCTGTTCCAGTCTGTTCCTGAGGGTGCTCCATCTCATTCCGGGGAAACCCATCCACTCAAACTGTGTCTTTGAAAACCCCGCGTCCAATTCCGGCGCGCCGCCCACTGGGCCACCCTGGTGATGAATGAATGCCCGATCACCCATACCTGGAACCCTAGTAGAGTAAAGGACACCATTTACACACTTTGTACTTTTAATGTTCAATTTCACACAAGTATTATGACATGTAGTACACTCAAATTCACTGCACACTATGAATACAAACAAATTCCTTCAAGGACGGACGTACCGTTTGTAGCATTCGGACTCCCAACGCCCCACCTTTTTACCCCTTCTGGCTCCATTCCTGCTTTGAACGCAGACGTGGCCGCACCTATTCTGAAGGAATGGCTGGTGTATTTTTGCCTGGCTGGGCAAGGCCCGCCCGAGTTAAGCTCGCCCTCATCAAGCGTTCCATCTGGTACTTTGTCAGAGGACCCTGATCTGCATGGATCAGCAGATAACCGGGGCGTTGGGACGGAGCGCCAAGTATTCCCTGACCTTGGCGACCGGGCAGTACCTGTGGTCCCCTAGCGGCCTTAACTCCACATCGACCCCCCGCCCTGCCTGGTCCGTTTTGGACCTCCTGAGGTGGATGGACAGGGTGCCCACCAGGACGACATCCTTAATGCTTAAGGCATTGCCCGACCGGTCCAACTTGGACCTGGCCACCAATTCACTTATCCTAAATGCACCAAAAAACGCTAGGCAGAAGGCGGCCGCAAAGAGCGACGCCTCGTACTGCGCAGTAGGTGACCCCTTCTAATACGTCCAGCATGACCTTGAGTGTGTCGAAATCTATGGGGGCCCTGTTGTCTGGAACTCTGGGCTCCTCTCTGGCCCAACCCTTGAGGGCCGCCCTGATGATGAAGGACATGGTTGGGTCGCTCCCCCCCGTGAGTTTGGCGTCGTGGCTCACTGCCGCCAAGTGGCCACACACCCAGGAATGGCTCTTCCCCTGTTCCTTGGCCCACACTACGAATGCCTGCACTGTGCCCTCCCTCGGCAGCGGGGAAAGTCCCAGTGACTGTGCCACTTTCTTGAAGGTGGCCAGGTGTGCCCTGTATCGCTTCCTGGTACCTGGGGCCAATGAGCATTCGCCCAGTGCTCTCAATCGTTGCTCCACTGCAAGATTCTCCAGAGGTGTGCCGGGAAGGGGGTCATCTCCGCTCTCGCTTGCGGCCAGGCCTCCCGGAAACGGAGCCACTGAAAACGAGAAAGAGCGTCAGCTGCCACATTCTTGACCCCCTCGATATGCCTCGCCCTGAATTCAACATTGCAGCGCAGGCATGCCCTGACTAACTCTCTGAGAAGAAAGAGGACCAACGGGCACTTAGCTGTTTGCCCATTGATGGCCTGCACCACCGCCATGTTGTCGGATCAGAATAGGACCTTTCTGTCAGACAGCGACCCCGGCCACAGGTGTAGTGCAATGACTATTGGGAATAGCTCAAGGACCGAGATGTTGGCTGTGATGTTGCGCCTGCGCCAGGCGTTGGGCCACTCCTGGGCGCACCATTCAGCCCCCAAGATTGCCCCAAAGCCCTCCCTACCTGATGCGTCCGTGAAGAGGCAGAGCTCAGGACTATCTGCCCAAGGTGCCCTCCAAATCACCGTTCCATTGAACTGCGTGAGGAACTCGCACCACATAGCAAGGTCTTTCTTCAAGCCCTTTGCCAGCCTAACCAGGTGGTGTTTCTTTTTGACGTAAACCCCAGGAGATGCTGGCTGTCCGGGTGGACCGGCAGCAGGCGGAAAGCAGACTCTATGTCTGACTTTGCCAACCAAGCTCCCTTGCCCGCCCTCCTGACCATGTCCACCGCCATGTCCAGGGAGCAGTAGGACACCGAGCACGTCCCCTCTTCAAGCCAGGAGTTCACTGAGTCACCTTCTGGGTAAGACAGGTGCTGGATCAACCTAAAGGCCCCTGGCTCTTTCTTGGGTACTACCCCCAGGGGGGATACAACAAAGTTCGTGAGTGGTGGCTGATTGAAGGGGCCCGCCACCCTACCCAGGGCCGCTTCCTTATTAATCTTCCCCAGCACAACTTCAGGTTGCTCCCTGGCCGATTTGAGGTTACCCGCGTCCCTGCTCGCTAGTGGGCCCCGGTAAGGTATTCTGAATCCTTCCATGAACCCCTCCGCTAGGAGCAGTCTGTCCTTGGTGTTCGGATACTCGCGGATGAGGGGAGGAGGTTTGAAATGATGATAGGGGACGGACCCTTGGCCATGTGTGGGTTGGAAGACCTACCCCTAGAAGGCAAGCCGGGACGTCACTGCTGGGAGGGGGTGGGAGGGGCGGAGGGGGAGGCTGGACAGTGGAGATTGTCTATTTATCTTGCCTTCCCGGCAGAGGTGAGGGGCCCTCCCGCTTGGTACAGGAAGAGGCAGGATGGGTGGCCCCGCATTTGCTACAGGTATGGGAGAACCTGCATGCTTTGCCCCAGGAGCAGGACCCTGCGTTGTATAACCTGCAGGTTCCATTGTGCACTGTTTTACCTCCATTCTTTCGGCCACCTCCTCGACCACCCCGAAAGGACTTGTTGAACTGACCCTTCGACTCCTGCTTCTGACCCCTGGGCTTGTCACCCCCGCTGTTGTTTGTGGAGATCTTGTCTTTCCCTTCCACTGTGCGCTTTCCCATGTGCTTAACGCAGAGCCTCACCTCCATCTGGTCCCACTCCAGTTCGGGACACATAGCCATCTTTTTTCTGAATTCACAATCATAGTGGTACCATCCCATCCCCCCGCTTGTCCCAGCCTCGTTGGTGATGATGCTGGCATACTGAAACAACCCCGGCCCCTGCTCTGGGTATTTTTCCATTATCACTGCAGCCAGGATGGCAAAAGCTTGTCCCCATGTTACAATGTTCTTCTCCGGCCAAGCTTGGAATCGTACCTTTTTGTCCTCCCTCCTTACCCCCATCTTTCTTGTGTCAACTCCCTCTGCACCGTGCATGAGCAGGGTGAATATATCAATGAACTCTCGCCTCCAAATCCCCTCTTTGGCCGCTGTGGGAACCTCCCACCCCAGAGAGCACCGCCTCGAGACCATTGGCGCCATTGTGACTAGTGGCTTGGACACCCCGGCTGCGGTGGGCAGTTCAGAGGGGCGTGTGGGAGCGCCGGCTACCTTAGGCGCGGTGGGCGGGGTCCCCACCGGGAGTGGTACCCGAGCTGGCGGGGGCATTTGCTGGGGACGAAGTGGCCCCCACCACCGGATGCTGCCCCACTTGTTCTGCTGGGCTGCTGGTTGACGCCTTGTCGCCCTGGGGAGGGCTGCGCTTGCCGTGCTGGCGCCCCTCCCCAAACCTGCGTGATGGACGGGACCCCAAGCACACCCCCGGAGGAGCCGGCACTGCCCCTCCACCCCCACTGTTCGAGCTGGCCCCCGCAAGGCCTGCTCTGACCTCAGCCATGAAGCTCCTCAAAGAGTCTGTGAGCTTACCCAAGTCCTCAGTTGTTGCGTAGCTCGCAGGGAGCGGGTTGCTGGCCGGGGGAATGACTGGACCGGGTGCCGGGGGCGGAGGAACGGGCAGCGGGATGGCAGGAATACGAGGAGTGGTCATGGCCCGACTCCTGCTTGGCAGCGGGTCTGCCGGGAAGTCCTTTACTGTGGGCCTGCGTGTCCTCTTGGACCTAGTGGGGCCTGCCTCTTCGATGTGCTCCTGCTCTGTGGTCGGGGACGCGTTGGCGAATCCAGAGTCCTCCGGATTATTGGCCTTCAGAAGTTCTGTGGCCCAAGCCAATCCCTTGGTCTTGGCCATGGCGAGGAAGGCTGCGATCTGCGCTTCTTGTGAGGTGCCTGGCTGGGTTTCATCGACTTGGGACATCAGCGAGAATAGAGGGGGAACCCTGACTATCCATCCTGCCCTCCTGCGACTGGCGGCTCAATCTGGAAGAAAATTAACATTTAAGCCACTCTGCCCAACACTGGTTGCCGGGCCTGTCCTGCCTCTGTGCAGGTGCGCAGCCGCTGCGTCCCCCCTAGTATCGTACTTACTTCAGCCCGGTAGGCTATCAATCTTTTGGTGGCGACGCTCGGATGGGTGCCGCACTGGACTCTGTGGGTGGAGATGAAGATAGAGGTAAGTAAATCTCCACTAGGCCCCCCCGTGTCCCTGCCCTCAGGGCCCCGGCACCCTCCCCAGCTCCGTGGAGCGGGGAAGCACCCACTCTCGCAGCCGCTAGCCATGATCAATGGTCCGCCGTCCTGCGGGAGAGGAAAAGGGGGGGACAGAACTGTTCCCTCTCCTGCAAGTTGGGCCTAACTTACGCTGCGGCTTGCCTCGTCCTGGGTCCCCCATGCACCCATACCTACTACGTGATCGTTTCCCCTGGTCAATCGATTCCTCAGCTGCGCCGAGCGTCCAATTCTGTCCTGCTTGTGGAGACAAAACATGGATGAGGAGTGTTCTGTCGCACTGCTGACCTTCCCTGTTGTCAGTTGCCCAGTGCCAACTCCCTGACATAGGGCTCTTGAGGCACCCAACCCCTCAGACCCTCCTGTTGTGGACTCCCTCCCAAACGTCACCTCGTGCCCCTGGTGGTCCAGATCTTTGTTACCTTTAGCCCACGTCGTCCGACTGCGCGGGCCGCTTGTCCCTAGTGTTAGGGCAGTGCCTCAGGGGGAGGGGCGAGCGTACCGCTGAAAAACAAAGGGCGCGGAGTGAGGCAAGACAAGACAAACACTCCACAATACTAAGCGGGGGGTGGGCCCGTCGGTGTTACAGCCGCAGGCCCCCCGCCCAGTTTGGTGCCCGGGGAAGCTCCACCTAGGGCCACTTCTCCTGCCTTGCTGGTTCTCATCCCTCCCTGATGGCGCTTACATGCAAACCAGTTTTGTCGGACGACCCCCTACCTATTTCGGCTATCCGCGGGCGTTGCGAGGAACTGGGTTCACGAGCTCCGAGATCGGCAGCTCTACCCATTAGGCCAAGTCCTCTACTGGTTAGCGGGCACGCCACCACTGGACAACTCGCCTGTGCTGGGTCCCACGGCGTGTCCCTTGGTACCACACCAAACCCTTGCCTGCCCTTTCAGCCTCAGCTGTCCCAGTCCCCCAACTTACTGCTTCCGACCGGTGGCCTGGGTCTGTCGTACTTGATGTGGCTTGAGCGAGGCTCCCGGATATATCGCACTATGGGGAGAGATGGACAGTGTTATAACCCTACAGGCCTTAGCACGGTGGGCAACCACATGTGTGCTGTGGCCGTGTTTCATCTCAGAGAACAACATGTTATTATTGGAGAACAGCTTGCTTTGTGAAAACATTTTGCATGGGAAAGCATTGCTTGCCCCTGGATGTGCGGGACAAACCTCTAAGTGTACTCCTTTACTAACGCCTAGGAAACTGTAGGAGTAACGTGTGGACGGCTCGAATCGTGCGTTCTGCCATTGAGTGTCAAGCTAAAACGCTTGATCGTATAAACTAATGCGTCACGTTTTGCAACTTCCCCCTTGGTAGGCACGGGGAGGTGTAGTCATTAGCCCGGCACCACGAGGTGGCGGAGCCAATGGGGCCCGGGATCAGAGAGAACCCGCGTGCACTCAAATCACTGGCAGCCGGCACCGGCGCCCCCACAGCATCCACCCCCGCCCCATGCTCCTCCACCCATGGTGACAACCAAACAAGGCCGGGTGAGGGGGGGGGTTGTGTAACGCCCACTGCCCCGGCGCCCAAGGTCGGCCCTCCCTTGGAAGTACTCATAGCCCCCACTGTAAGATCCGTTCGCCTGACTGGCCCCCCGCGGGCCTGAATGGCCCCGTCGCACCGAAGCTGCGAGGACGAGGGTTGTGCAAAGCCCACTGCCCCCCCCCCCGGCGAACGCAGTCTGTTCAAAAAGGAGGGGGGGGGATGGAGTGGAGCGTGGCAGGCGTAGGCAGGCACCCGATGATCCAGACGGGGGGGGGGAGGCGCCCCCGACACAGGCGAGGCCCCCCCAAGATCACCGGCCCCGGGAACTACACTCGTGGCTCCTTCCGCCGCGCCTGCAACCGGCGCCCGCGCACCAGTCTGCCGCCGCCCCAGCGTGCCAACCACCGATGCGGCGATGGGAACACGCTGAAAGTGACCTCCCTGGAACGCTGGGGACAGCAGGACGCCTCGAACAAGCGTACACATTCATTTTTAGGCACAGGGAGATAGGTGATTTGCCCAGAATTACCGGATGTTTGAGGGTAGGTGCCGAGACTCGAACCGGATTCCCCAGCTTCGAAGTCCGACGCTCTAGCCATTCTGCTGTGTTGCTCTACGAGGCGAGCGCGTCCCAGAGCTGCGGCTGGAGACCCCCCCCCTGCCCTGTGGACGGCCCCCAGCAGGCCGCGTGCCACCTGCCTCGCCAGCCATCCCTCGGCGGCCCAGTGAGCTGGGAGGGGGAGGCGGTGCATCTCGACGTGGCCCCGTAAGACCAACGCCGGGGAGACGAATGCCGGTGGTCGGTATCCAGCAGGCCCGGTGGAACCCGGACCCCGTGCTCCGCGCTGGGCCCTGCGTGGCCAGCAGTCAGGAGGCCCCCTCCCGCCCCCTTCCCTGCGGGGGACCCGGAGGGAAGGGTGCCACGGAGATCGCCCGGCAAGTGAAAAGGCCGTGCGACCCCGCCGGTATTGGCTGGGCGAGGACCCCGGACCGAGCACGCTGTGTCGTGCCCAGGGACAGTCAGCCCTTACGGCCCCAAGCGCCCCATCGTAGCCTGAGCCCTCGAGGAGCTGTCCTCCCCCCCCTAGAGCGGGTGCCGGAGCCGGATGGCCTGGCGCCCCTGCATAGGAGGGCTGGGGGGGAGGAGTAAACTCACCAGGGAGCGCTTGGTAGGGGCGACGGGCAGCTAGGCGGGCAGCAGTCCGGAGAGACGGTGTGTCCGGCGCGAAAAGAGGAAGAAATGTGGTGGGGGAGGCTATATACCCTCCCCTATCCTCGCGCCCCCGGAAGTGACGCTGCTTCGCGCGTCACCACCGGGCTGGGGGGGACTCCTCCCCCGCGTCCCTGCCCCCTGAGGGGGGGGGTGCCCAGATGTCACTAGAGGGCTGCCCTCCTTAGTGGCCCCCTGCGGGGGCCTCGGACAGCCGCATAGCTTTAGCCCCAGAGGTTGCTTGTGAGATGCCCCCGTGATGCAGGAACCACTGGCTTCTCTCACACCACACCAGCTCTGCAACAATGTCGTCTTTGCAGCATTGTGTAGTATTGTTGACCCGCTGAAAGGATGTTGATTTGTCACGTGGCTCACGGTGGGGTATCTTTGGCAGATGATGTGAAGCCTGCTGAATGACATGCACATCCTGAATCCCCCAAGAGCAGTCTCCTGTTGTTTCTTTCCTTCTCCTCCTCTCTCTGTCTCTCTCTCTAGGACTCTGTCTTCCTCTCTCTAGTCCGCTCTCTGTGTATATGTGTCTACCCCAGTGCTTTAAATGGGCCGGTACTCACCGGTACTGAGTACCGGCACTTCTTAGATTTATCACTCTGAGTACCGGCACTTCTCTTCTGCCGAGGAGAGTAGCGGTACTCATGAAAAGGTGGGCTTATTGGCTGTGAGTGCTGGTGAGCCGGAGTGGAAGGTGTCTCTAGCAGCCAAGGCGCCACTTCTGCAGCCCCGATCTGAGCCCCAGCTGAGCTATTCAGCAGGGCTCATTTGAATAATTGCCGGGTGCTCACCATCACGCTGTGTTTGACAGAGCAGGGTCCATTCAGGCCCTGTGCTGTCAATCACAGTCACACTATCCTGTGCATTTGTGAATACACAGGAATCATGGCAGTCCCCTGGCAGTGGCAATCAGGCTACGGCCAGTCCGGCCCTGGTGGCAATTATAAAAGCCATGGTAGGTGAAGAGTATAACATGGCTTTCATCATACCCAAGTCTTTTGTGTGCCTGCTTATGTTTGTGTGTTTGCCTGCATTCGTATGCCTGTTTTTTGTAAGAAAAAAGTGAGAGAAAGAGAGAGAGAATCAAAACACTCTCAGGAGGTATTTTAAAGAAAATGGGTGGCACTTTGTGTGTACATGTCTGCTCGGCGACAAAGATTCATAAATAGCATAGTAGGGAGGGTTGGTGGGTGGGTGAGTGAGTGAGCGGATGGATGAGTGAACAAGGGTGGATGGATGAATAGATGGATGGATGGATGAGTCAAAGCATGGATGGCTGGGTGAAAGGGGGTGGATGATTGGATAAAAGGGTGGATGATGGATGGATAACTGAAAGATTGGATGGATGAATGAAAGGGAGGGAGGGAGGATGAATGAAAGGGAGGGAGGATGGATGAGTGAAAGGAGGGATTCAGTGAAAGGGTGGATGGAATGAAAGGGTGGATGGAATAAAGGAGTGAAAGGGTTGATGGATAGATGAGCGAAAGGATTGATGAATGAGCGAAAGGGTGGATAAAGAGATGGATGAGTGAAAGGATGAATGTATAGGTTTGGAGATGGATGGATGTATAGGTTTGCATAGAAGGGTGGACAGATGGAATGGTGAAAACTGAATGATGGATGAAAGACTGAATAGACGGCAGAATGTAAAGGTTAAATGGCGGACATCTGCAGGTAAATGGTAGGATGAAAGAATGAATGGATAGATCTATGGAAGAGACAAGAGCTATCTTCGGGGGGAGGAGGGGGGGACATGACGATTTGCTTCATTTACATTGTGCCATAAGAGCTTTGGTTCGAAGTGGGGATATTTTCAGTGGGTGAGTGAGTGGATGGATGAGTGAGCAAGGGTGGATGTATAGATGGATGGATGAGTGAAAGCATGGATTGCTGGGTGAAAGAGGGTGGATGATTGGATAAAAGGGCGGATGATGGGTGGATAACTGAAAGATTGGATAGATGAATGAAAGGGAGGGAGGGAGGATGAATGAAAGGGAGGGAGGATGGATGAGTGAAAGGAGGGATTCAGTGAAAGGGTGGATGGAATGAAAGGGTGGATGGAATAAAGGAGTGAAAGGGTTGATGGATAGATGAGCGAAAGGATTGATGAATGAGCGAAAGGGTGGATAAAGAGATGGATGAGTGAAAGGATGAATGGATAGGTTTTGAGTTGGATGGATGGACAGGTTTGTATATGAAGGGTGGACAGACGGAATGGTGAAAAACTGAATGATGGATGAAAGACTAAATAGACTACAGAATGTAAAGGTTAAATGGTGGACATCAGCAGGTAAATGGTAGGATGAAAGGATGAATGGATAGATCTATGGAAGAGACAAGAGACATCTTCTGGGGAGGGTCATGATGATTTGCTTCATTTGCTTTGTGCCATAAGAGCTTTGGTTCGAAGTGGGGGTATTTTCAGTTTCTTCCTACTCACGTGCTGAAAAATATATAGTATTGTGCCAAACAACAGCAATTAACAGTATGGCATTAAGAAGGTGCAACTATTGCAAAAAAAAGGAAATGTTAACATATTATAGCATTTCTCTTTCATTTTGTGTAATGAGTTAACTTGCTTTGTTTATATAAACACATTTCATGTATTTTGGTATGTGCTGCAACTAATATAGAAGTCGTTAAGTATCATCATGCGTGCCTTTAGCCCCGCCCCCTCACTACACATCTAGCTCATTTTAATGAGTACCTACACTTATTTTTTCCCATTTAAAGCACTGGTCTACCCCAAGTCCCCCCTGTCTCTTTCTCGGGCCTGTCATGCATCCACACACATCTCTCTCTCTTACTCTTGGTACCCATCGCACACTGGTATGCTGTCTCTTTCTCTCCCCCTCAAACACTTGTACAAGATTGCTCTTTTCATTTCTCTTTTTCGGAATATCTGCCTCTATTTTTCGTTGCCCTTTTTCTTGCGTCTTCCTTCCTATGCTTCTCCCACCCCCCCACCCTTTCCTCCTCCCCTCTCTCTTCCTATCTCTCTGCCAGTCTCTCTCCCTCTCTCTCTCTTTCCCACGCACCTTTCCTCTTTCTCTCTCTCGCTTATGCACATGCTCTGGCTCCTTCACGTGTGTACATTCTCTCTACCTTTCTATCTCTCGTTCTCCTTTTCTCTCCCCCCCATTCCCACTCACTCTTGCTTTCGATTATCTCTCTCCTTTCCCCCACCCTACCTTTCCCACTAACTTTCTCCTTGTGTGTTTCCCTCGCCCTCTTTTTTTCTGTCGCTCTCTCTCACTCTGAGTACAGTTGAAGGCTTGCTTTGGCATACTGATGTCGAAGTCTTGCTAAGGCATTGCAGGTTCCTATAGATTGCAATATGGTTTTACTTTTGTGTCTTTTGATCTCTGACGGTGTCCCAGTCAGACGGGCACTTTGCTCAGTTGTCTGCCCTCTCTGGTGTAATTTTCACAAGGGAGGATGTGTTTCTTCAGGCCATGCGTCGGCTTCAGGGAGTCAATGATGTTGTGGGAGAATTCACCATTAGTAGTTTCTGGTTTTCTCGTGTTGAAATGCATTTTGTTTCGCTGAGGTTGAGTTGTTGACATATTATGCCTTGTTCTGCTTTCCAGACTCGTCTCCGACCCCCTTTCTCGATTTCTACCATGTGATTGTGCTGTGTTTAAAATTCTTATCCTGAACTTCTGCTTAGTGGTACTTACCACTTCATATTGTTCTCTGTACGCGTTTCTCAGTGGGTTTTGTGTTTTCGTTTGTTTTATTCATATAAATATTTAGTTACAGTGTTTTCCTGTTTCTTTGTTGGCTGATGTATAACTCTTGTGTCTGGGTTTCCTCATCATTATCAGGGGATTTACAGTCCTATTTCATAGGCTTTGTAAACTTCTGTGAAGGTGTTTTTCTTGATTATGCACTGTTTTGTAAGCCGTGCAGTAAAGCCAAGGACCTTTCTATCTTTCTCTCTCCTGTCTCTCTCATGTTTGTGGTATTAGGTCAAGTTAGAGCTGTCATCGCAGACATTATCTGATCAAGAGAAAAACTTTCGAAAGTACTATTGAGAGAGGGGCGTAGGCTCCACCCACATGTTCATTTGCTTAAGTACACTGTTTGACAGGGCAGAGGTTGTGTGCTTCCACTGAAATAGAGCGCTTGTACTGCACTTTTTGCCTTGTGTGACAGCTTATGCTCAATACAGCAAGATTGAGTTGTTCATATTGGCAAGCCAATGATCAAGGTTGGAGGCCTGATCTTTTTGCTGTGAAAAGTTATGATAAAGGTAGTAGGCCTCACATATTTATTGTGAAAAGCATATGTTAAAGTCAACATTTATTTGTTTATGATTTTGTAGAACATATCAATTACCCAGCTGGCATCCTAGCACTGATCTTATCAACCAACAGAATTGAGATAGAATTAAGGGCCACTAAAGATAGAGGTTTTCAGACATTTCCTAAACTATAAAAGATTGGAAATTGATTTCAGCTCTTGTGATTTCAGGTTTCAACTTTTTGCAGCAATGCTAGACAATGCACGACTGCCACAACATGCTTTAGAAAAGTCTTGGAATGTTCAAAGGTTGGCAGTTTGGGATCGAAGAGCTTTAATATCACATGTAGTGTGTTTGAGAAGATTGATGGCAGAGGCCTTATGAAAGAACATTAGAGACTCAAAAAGTCATCTTTCCTAATGGTCAGCCATTGCAAAGTCCTGAGATGTCTTTAAATGTATGGTTTTTAGACAATTCGAGTAAGCGGTGCGCAGCAACATTGCAATTTCAACAAAAGATAGTTAGGAAGCCCCAAGTAGTCAATTGGGTGATTAGTAAAGCTTGAATTACTGGTAGCATATGATTCAGAGGTGATAGATGCATTATCCTGATCAGTGCCTGCAAAGTACAAAAGGAGTTAGCTGAGAGTTTCATACTCTGTGGTTTGAATGATAATGTGGAATCGAAAATGATTCCCACGTCCTTGACAGAGTCAGAAGGGGCAGGGCCTAATGCATTCAGCCACCAGTCATTTGACCAATGTGAGGAGTTTGCAAACAACACAAGCTCTGTTTTATCTGTGTTCAGGCACAGAAAAGGTACTACAAAACAAATAAAGAATCCGTCTGCCTACACAAAAATACATCCAGTGTACGATGATTACTGTCTGGGATGACTCAAGCTACGATTTAGTCTCTCTTTTTTACATATAACCCTCACTCACTCTAATAGTGACATGCTTCATCATCAGGTTCATCCTGGCTCCTAAAGGCTAGAATGGGCTCAACTGTATTCCAGAGAGTTCTTTGGATATATTTTCTGGTGACCGGAGGGTGGGGGAGGGGGGAATCTAAAATGACTCATCCACACCCAGGTATCCCTTTATTAGCAGGGTGGATGGAGAAAATAAAAATAATAGTAATTATAAGGAGTGACACCCAAGGAATACAATGGTCCTATGACCCTCCGTTTGTCAACACCTTTCTGCCCTTCTCTGATGGCCAAATCTGGTCCAGAGCATTTGTGGGGAAGGAAAAAACGGTCTCTGCCCCAGTGATAATCTATGTGTGACTAATCACTGTGGCAAGGACATATCTTGACATGCGGGGTGAGTGTTTACTCGCCTGTCCAGAGCCTGGTACTAGAACACTTAATGAGTGGTGCCTGTAGAAGGAGACAAACATATATGTATGCTGTCAGGGATCACAGACAGTGCACATGCACAAGGAATACTGCATGCTACATTCCTTGTATACTAATCAGACTTAGCCAAGCTTGCCGATTGGGAGAGCTCACCTTGCCTTGTGTAAAACATAATGAAAGATGGTGAGATTTGTGAGTGAACACTGACACTTTCACACTGTGAAGGTAGTGTTCTAAGTGCTCACTGCAAACCATGCATTTTTTTTTTAAAAGGGAAGAAAACCTATCAAGGTGTGCCGTGATTGTGCATCTGGCATCATTAACAAAATGGTCCTTCACATGCAATCGGTACACAATAAAATGTACCTGTACAGGTGTAACTATTAAGCCCCACAAAGTGCAGAGGGAGGTTTGGCCCTGTAGTCATACACTTTTGCTCAAATGGCCATTGCATGTAACATGCGTTACATGCCGACAGGTGAGGAGCTCCGGCCGGGAGCTCCCGGTCAGGGATGGCCTTTTTGGGCTTGGATCCCCAGGTCTTCACCCCCTGGACCCTCTTCACTCACCAGGGTCATGCTCGGACGGATGTCTTCATCTCTCCTGCTTCCTCCTCTGGATTCGAGCATTTCCCCGACCGGCGGAGCCCGAGCAGCGTAGCCGATGTCCGGTTGACCGCCCTGGCCGTCGCCTACTCAGCCGGGCATCTGGCATGGTTGCTCTGCGTCTTCTCCGCTGCCGGTGCTTTTCCTCCCCCTGCCTGCCGACGCATTGGTGATGGCTGGCCATCGACGGAGTCCAGTCTCGGCGGTGCTGGTGCCTGGTGGCGTTTCTCCGGCTGGCTGTTGAGGATCTGGGATGAGGTCTCCCCACCCGATGCCTTCCGGGTTCAACTTCTACCGCTTCCCCCACGGCCTGCCCTCTTGCTTTGCCTCCCGTGGGACGACCGGGACTCGCGAGTCTTGTTGCCAGGTACGGGGGTGCAGTTGCGGGGAGATTCTCGGCGCTGCGGCGTGACGCCCCCGGGCTTTTCTTTGCTATCCGAGCCTGGAGGGTGCGCCCTCCTGGACTGTGTTTCTGCCTCCTTCGGTCTGGGACCGCTGCCCCTGGCACCAAGGCGGACTTCCCCAGGCTCACCCCTCCTGATCATCCCCTGGCCAGAGCCTTTGCACGCATCTTACAGCCTTCTGTTCGCCTTTGGTTTTGTGGCTGCGTCCCCCCTCTGACTCTACGCAATGGAATCCTGCTCTCTGGGTTCCTCTTCTGGATTCTTGTCTTTGGTGACTTTTGTGCATCCCGCCATTTTTGGAGATGGTCTCCGTCTATACCCACGACCCGGACCCGCCATTTTGTTTGACCTTTGTTCCGTTCCTTCTTCCCTTCCGACTCCTCCTGATGACCCTCGATCGTTTTTCTCTTTTTGCTGGACTGCCTTAAATATATATATATATGTATATATGTATTATATAATTGTCCAAGCCTAATCGCTGTTAAAATGTAATCCTGTGTGAATTTACTATTTGTATATATAAAACTCTAACAACCACTAGTATATGTAGTAGACCTTTGTACTTACTACCATTCCTATGTGACTTTAGAGTTTATCTGTTTGTATCTCTTCCTTGAGTGACTGTACAACTTGTACATGTGCAATTTTTCCTGTTCATATCTCTTCCTTGAGTGACTTTACACCTTGTACATTTGCATTTTTTTTTTTCTGTTTGTATCTCTTATGTAACTCATGTAATCCAAAGTCCTTATGTAACGCAACTGGTTCTTTTGTAAAGCACTCTGACACCTTCGGGTAATGTTCGCGCTATATAAAATCGCATTAAATAAAATAAAATAAATGCGTGATACAAAAACAAATACACACACCTAAACAAGACTATTGCTCAAATTGCTGGTCTCAGGGCCCGTGGTAAGAGAGAGGCACCACGTGCATAGATGGGGACCGAAGTCCCAGTACTCATGTCCTCAAGGATCTCGAAACGGGCCTGTGCACCTACTTAGTACCTCACTCACCTGGCTTGCCGAACAATTGGACCGGCTGCCGGGACGAGCTTTTATCTCCCCAAGCTGCTTGCACCTGTGCTGAGTTATGGTCACATGTGAATAGACGCGGAACACGTTGTGACTTCTGTAAGGGCTGCGGGGAAAAGTAGGGGCAGATTTACAAGCCCCTTGCGCCACTTTTGTGTCACTTTTAACATGGGAAAAGTGACGCAAAAGTGGCGCAAGGGGCTTGTAAATCTGCCCCGTAGTGTTTAACTCCCCGTCGCTGCGAGGAGCCGGGTTTTCCAAGAGAGGATAAGAGTAATGCCGCCTTGTTTCAAAAGTAAAACAGAGGAGAAAAACAAAAACATAAAGCTTAAATTAGGGTTTCTACTGCGGTGTATTTATCGCCCCACGCTGCTCTCACCCATGTGGAGTAATGAATACGTGCGGACAGTCTCATCATGACCTCTGTAGAAGCAGTGTGGCTAATGTAGTATGTGGCGTTGCTGCGAGAAGCCGGGCTTCTGAAGAACGGCTCGGATTGGTACCACCTTGCTTTATGACAGACACACTGGCAGAAAAATAAAATAAAATTTGCAATAAAGATAATGCTGGGATTCTGCTCCAGTGTTTGTGAATGTCACAATAAAGTGTGATAAAATTTTATGAGGCAGATTTGCTTGAAAAGATATATTGCATGTGTGTGAGTTCAAAAAATATTTTACAACGGCAACAAAATATAGGGTCACCTTATTGACAAAAAAGTGAAACTTATTGTCACTCTTGGGTCATGACTTACTGTTATCTTTAGAGTATCAGATAATTGGTGACACACGTATTTTATGTGGACGTGTCGGTTGCAGTCCAACGTCTCTAAAAGAGTAGACATGTCTGTCTTTAGGGAGGTCTATGTGAGGACTCCTCATGTGTTAGTACCTAGAGCTATGGAATGGCTATTAGGTGGAGACTCAAGGCTAGAGTCATCTGGAATTCAGTTGGTGCCAAGGGATGCCGTTGTTGACTTCCATTCTGTTGGTGCGAAGCTTATAGACCCACCTTTGCTCTTTTTCAATGAGGATTGAAGCCAGTCTTTTTAGCTGTGATATTTTTTCGATCACCGTCCAGTGCAGGTCGGTGTCGCCATGGTTTTTCTTGAGATGGTGAGAGGTAAGTCTTGTAGAAGATCTTTAGCACCAAATGGTGCTTCTGTGCTCAACTATTCTGACCTTGATTTTCTTAGAGGACATGCCTACATATCGTACTCCACACGGGCATTCTATCAGGTATACTATGCGGTGTCTATTGCAATTTTTATGTGCTTGTTGCTCCCATGGTGTCTTAAGGCCCAGGTCTAGGATTTTTGTATGTTTTGTGAGAGAACATACAGAGCAATTTCCACAGGGGTAATGTTCAGTCACTGGTGGCAGGCTCCATAGGGTATTTTGTCTCTCGATGTTAGTATTCCAGGTTTTTGTGCTGACTAACCTGTCCTTTATACTCCTATTTTTCTTGAAGAAGAAAAGGAGTTTGGCAAAAGTCAACTGATTCGATGTGAGAATCCACCAATGTTTATTGAGGATCTTCTTGACTTCATTCGAGGAGGTGTTGTAGGGGCTGACACAAACCAACGCTTCTGCGTCCTCTTTGGAATTTGTCTCTAGGAGGGCTTCTCATGGGATATTGCGTGTGAGCTTTTTTGCTTTTACAGTGACCTTGCCAGGGTACTGCCTTTTCACGCATTTGGTCGTGAGGGTTTCTGCTTCTGTTTTTTAAGTCCTCTACCTCCGTGCAGTTTCTCCAGATGCAGAGGAACTGTCCCTCCAGGAGATTTTCTCTTAGCGCCCAGCGGTGAGCACTGTTGAAGTGAAGGAGGCTATTACTATCCGTGGGTTTGGTGTATAAAGTAGTGGTAATCTTCCCCTTGCTAGCCTTGATGGTTACATTGAGAATCGATACAGATCTTCTATCCGCTGTCATGGTGGATTTTAAGTATAGATTCCTGTCATTAAGCCAGTCAAGGAAGAGCTCAGTGGTCCTGTCCTCACCATGCCAGATGAGAAGGATATCATCTATGTAGGCGCGCCAGAGTTGTATCTTCTCAGTGTATGGATTGTTGATCCATATATTGTATTCCTCAAACCAGTGCACGTATAAACATGCTATGCCATCCATTTCATCTGCAGTGCACTGCATCTTAACCAGGTGGCCATCATGGAATGCTATTATTGATAGGGTATCATTTATTTTTGCTATTCCAGTCTGGCCAACAATTTGTTTCTAAACATGGTGGTCATGCTGGAACTTTAAAATAATGATATTCTATGTATAATACCATTGCAAGACACACGCCCGCTGCTGTTTGATTTTATTTCTTATAGCTAGCATGAAACTATTCTGATCCAGGAAGAGAAGATCTGTTATATTATGTCATGTTATGCAGATTTGTAGAGCGCACTATCACCGGGAGAGTATCCTGACACTGAGCAGGTGTGAGTCTAGGAACACCTAGGGCCTACTGGGTTACTTGAAAAGCCAGGTCTTCAGCTTTTTATGGAATTCAAGAAGTAAGGAGGAGCTTCTTATGTCTAGTGTTCGACGCTTTAGGAGTGATGTAGAAGAAAGATTGACCGTCTGATCTGGTTTTTCGTATGGGGGGGATTTGTGCAAGTAGGTGTCCCGACGAGCTGAGGTGTCTGGAAGGTTTGTGAATGCAGAAGAGATTGTTGAGGTATGCTGGGCCAGAGTTATGTAGTGCCTTGAAATTGTGGGTGGGGAGTTTGAATTGTGTTCATTAGTGAATGGGAAGCCAGTACAGCTCCTTCAGGTGTGGTGTGATGTGAGTGCGGCATGGGAGGTTGAGAGTGATTCTGGCTGTCGAGTTCTGAATGGTCTGCAGCCTTCAGATCTGAAATGGCAGATGATAACCTAACAAGTGTCTATGAATACATCCCATGGCAAGCACAAAGTAATAATAATTTGGGGCTTGTGGGAGGACTGTGGAGAGTTACCTTTTATTTGTGCACACTTTGAAAAATATTGAGCTATGTTTTCCACTACAAAATACTGTGGTGTTCTACGTAGAGGTTCTGCGTCGTAAAATCCCATACAGACTACAGTCTGCCATAGAAATATCTGGAAAGTGATACTATGGACTGCTGACAGGCACTGTAGTACCATACTAATGGAAGATTGTGCACTATTGAAGTGCTAATGAACAATAACAATGCACAAACTTCTGACAGACGTCACTGTCATGTGCAGTGGCGGCTGGCATGTACCGACGGTGGTCGGGTGGGGGGGCACAACAAAAAAATTAAATAAATAAACTTACCTTCCTTTCTTCGCCATGCGACTTCCTCCTCCCTCCGGTGTCTTCTGTAAGCCCCGGATGCAGGAAACTGCACTACCCAATCCTGGTGCTGCTTTTACAGCATGAAAACAGCACCAGGATTGGATAGAGCGGCCTCTCTCAGCGCTCCTAAGAGCTCTGGAGGCCTGTGCTGTCTCTAACTCAGCTGTCTAAGACAGCTGTGTAAGAGAACTTTAAAGTGTGCATGTCTGGCTGGCCGGCCCTAGATGGCTGGCCAGAGAAACATGCGCATTTTAAAGCGCACAACTCCCTGCTGGTGCCACTCGGCAGTGCTGGCCCCGTCCCATCCTGACACTTAGTTCAGGACGGGTTGCTGAAAAATAAAACTGTAATTAATAAACTTTATTACTCTTTTATTTTTTAGCTCTGGGGCTTGTAGAGAGACGCTCCTCCGCTCAAGTGGAGAAGCCGTCCCTGCATCATGTGCCTTCCCAACTTGCGTTGAAGTGGGGCTCTTTGTGGTTTCTGCATGAGTCTGTGGTCCCTAAGTTCTCAACACCTTGCCCTTGGTGATTCACCTGAAATGACTTTCTCTAATTATTTCCTACAGACCTCAGGCACCTCAGTCCTCAGGTCCATACTCCCTGGAAGGCACCTTCTCATATTCTCTAGGTACCAGCCTGATTTCATGCAGGTACCCAGCAGGCCTGTCTGCTTCATTGTCTGTCATTGGCTAGTCCCACCTGCTGGCTCTGCTTGCGACTTGTGCTTGGGGTGACTTTCCTGCAGGAGCTGGCTTTTATTGTCATGGTGATATTTGCTTCTGGCCTTTTTTTACAGGCTCTCAAACAATTCCTGAAAAACAAAATAGTCTCCTAGATGTACTATCCTTCTGCGGTATTCTCCACTACTGGTGTGCTCTGTTTATCATCTTTTTAATTTCCAGTTTACTTCCAGACTACATGCTGTATCTGGTGATTTCTTTCTTTCCTCCCCCTTTGAAGCGGGGTGTGGGTGACTGCATCAGTTTGCCTGCTTTGCCAACACATATTGCAGATAAAAAAGGAGAGAGAGAACTACATGTGCAGGGGACACAGATGCACCCAGCAGTGTTTCACCTCTGGTAAAGGGGTTGGACCACCGAGTCAAGGCAGTAGAGGATGAAGACCACAAAGCCCACAGGAAGTTGACAGACTGCGTTTTTGGAGGTAATTCTGCAGCTTATGATTCTGATGGTGGCTACAGGCCCAAGGCCACGCAATCGATTGATGCAAGAAACAACAATTGATGGACAGAATGCAGAACAATGTCATACATTCACCCCAGTACAGAGATCTGGGCCTAAATCCATCGTTTTTTTGCTCACCATGCCATTCCAGTTTGAACCCTGCCAAACAGGGTCAAGACTGATTTGCATATGGCTGGGTCCAAACTGGGGTGTTGTGGTGAGCAAAAGAATGATGGATTTAACCCAGATCCTTGTGACTGGGGGTGAATGTTTGCATTGTCCAGCATTCCGTCCATCAATTGTTTCTTTTGCATTTGTCGCCCTAAGTGGGAAGGGTATGCCCAGACGTGGGTCCCGTGCTCACTACACCACTGGATTCAAGCTAGCCTGGCTGATGAAGGGTGATGCCCTGAAACCGGTCCCAGGATGCTTGTTTCCGGTCCAGGGAGGACCTGGCTTGGCAGTTCAGGCTGGAGTGTTCCCACAAGGAACAGGGTCAAGACTGATTTGCATATGGCTGGGTCCAAAATGGGGTGGTGTGGTGAGCAAAAGAATGATGGATTTAACCCAGATCCTTGTGACTGGGGGTGAATGTTTGCATTGTCCAGCATTCCGTCCATCAATTGTTTCTTTTGCACGCAATCGATTGAGCCATGCAGGCAACCACGAAGCAGCGGCCGTCACAGGAAGCAGGAGCGTTTCTATTGGCTTGTGAGTGGGTGGGGGCGGGAGGGGGGGGGGCAGAGTGACACTGAGCCTAGAGTGGTAACAGTCACAGCACCGGTACTGGGAGGGTGGTCTGCATTTATTGGTGGTGAGTGACAATGAAGGTAGTGACCTGCTAAACAATGATGCCTTTAAAGACATCCCGTTGTACACTCCGGTGAAGGCGGATCCCGATTCCTACAAGGCTGCTCATTGAATGCCCAAGATCACATATGTGCAGCAGTGCCTGGCTTGGTTCTGAGCATCCTCTCCCGCGGAGAGCATAGGGTACAATATACTGGTAACGAAATAACCCCCACCCCTTTGTACAAGACAGTGCTGGGTGAGACAGTCAAAAGAGAAAGAGTGAGAGGAAAAGGAAGACTATGAGAGGAGATAAAGAGAGGGGTGAAAGGAGATGGGGAATAAAGAATGAGAGATTTTGCCTGAACGGTTAGCTTTAATATACCATGCCACAGTACCAGATTTGCTGCATAGTTGATATGTATTAAAAATAACTAAAGTGAACTCTGAATGTTGAAGTATTCGGCACTGCATCGTTCAGGAATGGTCAAGGCAGGGTGCAGAGTGCACAAGCAGCACAAGACCTGTGCCTCAGGAGACGAGGTCTCAGTTTGTTGCTGACTCTCGGTGTGATTATGAGCAGTTCACTAGGTTGCTATATGTTATATGTTTAAGCAGTCATGTGTTCGGAACATTCGAACCTGAGGGAAGTAACCACTCGATAAAAGCGGCCTCCAAATGCCTTATAGGGGTACCCTTGTAGATGTTTGTGTCGCGTTACACTGTCATAACAATGCGGTCCACCTGTGCCTGCCTATCCCAGAGACCGGGGCATCAACGCTGCCATATAGGACAAGGCTCACTAACCTTTTATTCTATGAGTAGTTGTGACTTACTCCTGGAAAGTCAGGAGTAAGTTGTGGCTAGATCACACGTCATCTCTCTGCATTGGGCCCACCTTGTCTTCAGCCTTCCATGTCGCCAGATTGGCAAGGCGCTTGTGCTGCAGTACTTTAACACAGTAGGAATGTCAGGCATAATCCAACAGGGATATATATATATATATATATGTGTGTGTGTGTGTGCGTGTGCGTGCGTGCGTGTGTGCGCCAGTAGATGTTCTGAAATCTAGCAGAGGCGGTGCAGCCGTAGGTCTGTGCTGTACTACACCAAGGATGACGCAATCTTGCATTCTTTTCTCTGTGCTGCAATACAGCAGAGGCTGTGCTGTCGTGTGTGTGCTGTACTACACCAGAAGCTATGTAACCCTGTCTCTGAGCTGTAATATATAGCAACGGTCGTTCGTTCATTCATACCTGTGCTACAGTATGCAGCGGTAATGCAGTTTTTCCCGGTGCTGCAATACAGCAGAAGTTGTGTATTCCTGTCTCTGTGCTTTAGTATATAGTAGATGCGTGGTATCCGTGCTGTGTTACAGCAGAGAATATGCGGTCGTAAGTCTGTGCTGTAATATAACAGAAGTAATGCTACCATTCCCACCGTGCTGTAATACAGCATGAGGGATGCAATCTTGGGTGGGTGCGGTAATATATCATATAAGAGGTGATAGATTTGTGTATCTGCTGTAAGATAGCACATGTGACACAGTTGTGTATCTGTTGTAATAAAGCCGAGATGGTACGGTCTTCTCCCCGAGCTGTAGTAAAGCAGATGTGATGCTGCTCCGTCTCTCTGGTGGCAGGGGGTGCCCGACGGAGCCTGCTTGACACTGCATAATAAACGCTGAGTCCGGATTGGCCCACCTGAACGTCCCTTGCAGGCTAAGCATCTTCTCTCGCTCCTGCCTCTGTTGCCGTGGAGACATCCAATCGCAGCGATTGGCTGCTGGCTGAGCCCGGCTCGGTCCTCAGGACTCTGCAGGTTTCATGGCGAAGAATAAAGAGCTTTTCGCAAGGGCAGTAGGTTTTACTGTGCGAGATCCTAAGGGCACCGTAGTTGGCCCGTGGGGTTTTCGTGGCTTGCCCATACTCCCCCAGGGTCACACGGCTGCTTTTGCACCAGCTATGGCCTTATGACCTTTGAACAGGGGTCTCGCAGCTAATCTGTACTTCACTGGGGGTCTCACGTCTGTTCGATGCATCAAGGGTCCCCATCTCATAGCTCTCATCAAAGGTCTCATATTTTCTGACTCCCATCAACGCTTTCTACACGCCAAGGATGTCCTGGCTTATCCTGGATTCATACTGATTCCAGCTGAGGGACTTAGAGCTGGACCTAGCAATCCTTGAGGGTCTCCTAGCTTGACCCAGCCCCGTTGAGAGCCTCATGGATTGTTCTAGCCCCGTTGAGAGCCTCATGGATGGTTCTAGCCCCATTGAGGGACTCGTGGATGGTTGTAGCTCCCATTGAGAGCCTCGTGGATGGTTGTAGCTCCCATTGAGGGCTTCATGAATGGTCGTAGCCCCCATTGAGGGCCACATGGATGGTCGTAGACCCCATTGAACGTCTCAGGGTGGTTTCAGTCCCTAGTCCTCTTGTACCAATCCCCATGAGGGTGTCATGGATGGTGCAGTTCCAAACTGAAGGCTAGCCTCGATGCGCCTTAGTGATCTCACAACAGTGTGCAGACCTGATTAAAGGTCTGTGGCTGGTGCTGGCCCACCATTGAAGATCACACGTGTGGTCCGGGCTGCCCATGAACGTATCATGTCTGGTTCCAGCACCCACTGAGGGTCTCATGGCTGGTGACTATTGTGGGTCTCATGCCTTGTCCCGGCGCCCGCGATGGACTCACTGGTGATCCTGGCCGCCAACTGAGGATCCCACAGTTGGCTCCTGTGTCCATTGAGGATCTAATATTTACTCGCACACCCATGAATGTCTCGTTGTTGGCCTACGAGCCTGTTAAGGGCCTCATGTCTGGTCCCTGTGCCAGTCTCAAGGTTACACCCTCACCTAGGTGCCTTTAGTGTCAGCAGCTTTCGGTTCCAGGAAGGTCAGGCGTTTAGTCATAAGATACATACTTAGTATGGTGGTGAATGTTCTCTGTTTATTATGTTTTTACAACAGACTTGTGTCTTTTGAACGGCTGGTTAGGCTGGGTCGGAGTCAGTCATATGTCATAGATATACCCTATCCATAAAGCCTTTCAAATCAAAACCATGGGGCAGTTGGTAAAACTCTAAGATAAATGAAACACCATTGCTGAGTTCGATTCATTCAGGTTCTATTAACTTATCTTAGTTTAATACATGCCAACATTGCCTCGAGGCACTAGAACATACAACAGGCGTATAAAGAAAAGAATAACAAGTACATACATCCCATGCATACTGTTTCATAAAATCGATGTAGTGAAGAGGGAAACAGGACCCTCTACCCTTAAAGCAGCTCAGTCGCAGTCAGTGCACTCAGTGTGGTGACTGAGAGCTCTCTGAGGGCAGCAGCCATGGCAGGCCTCTCATGCCACACACGAGCTGCTCGTCCAGTCCAGGTTTTTTCCTCTGCTGCTCCTCGTCCTGTCGGTCCCTTTATACAATGAGGACTACAGATCCCACAATGCAAAGAAACACTGGGCCAGGATGAGATAGTCGAGCAAAGACCTGGGATGCTCGAGTGCCCTAAGTAAGATACCATTACATACACTTTAACTTTTGTGACGACGTAGACAGTGTCACCTCATCCACCCAGCTCCAAGTGCGCACCACTGCAAAGGCTTTTTGTCCTCACTCAGTGAAATTGTGTTTATCTTCTTTGTGTTCAGCTTTGACTTTTATTTGGAGAATCGGTATCTAGCGGGGCCCAGTCGGGCGAGCCTTCAAGCCTCCCTTCTCTATGAGGTGTCCCTTCACAAGTCTCTCTGCACACTGGTGGTGGCACACTCCTGCAGCAGGTGGGCACATTCTCTTGCACTCCCTTTCGTTCCATAGCAACCCCGTGAATCTATAAGATTCCTCTTCACACTTTAGCCCATGTAAACCTGTCAGCTGTGTTATATTTACCTAAAGCGATCCCAGGGGCTGGAGAAGATTAACCTTCTGACCACACACAATCTGCTCTCGGAGAGCTCGAAGTAATTGTCGCCCTCGAGGGAAACCTCTGTCTGAACACCGTTACTTTACACGTTATCATATTATAGTTTATAGTAGTGTAATGTAGCACTGTATAGCTCTTAGCACCCTACCTGGGGCGCTAAAGCGCTTATTTACACCGATAAGCATGCCACACTGTGTGGGTCCGTGGTAGGGAAGTGCGTTATCGTTGCGGTGAACCTATGTGGGAGCTATTTCCATGTCGTGTGTCATGCCCACCGAGGAGAGATCGCCAGTTTATGAAAAGCGAAAACCAGGACATTGCACAAACATAAAAGTAGGACTACAGTGTTGCATCTATCAAGCAGCATCGAATGACTTCATTGATAGCACTGACCAATATAGAAAGAAAGACAGACAGTGAGGCACTAAGGCGAATTAAATGCATTTTTTACGAACAACATTATCCGTATTAACAAACCGCTTTCTGATAAGGGTTGATATGAAAAGGTCCCTCAGTTCGTCCTATCAGAAAAACAGAAAATGTGTTAAATCTACTGAAATGTGCTGATAGATGGTGAAAAACAGGACCTTCCCAGTAAATCTGGGATGCCTGGTTTCCCTAACTATAGTGGCTGTATTTAAGCCAATAGAAGGACTACACTGGTGCACCCCCAAACCCTTAGACAAACTATATGTTAGGAAGACAAGAATAACCCCTCTTCTGTGTGCACGTGGCGCTGTGATGAAAGTAAGGGGACGGAGCTCTGGCGTTAGCAAAGGGTCTCCTCAGATTCCTATCGGCCCCTCTTTACATCCTGCTGCAGGGTTGGATTGGGATTCAAAATCGGCCCCGGCACGCTAAAAAAAATTGGCCCACATTTGCATATTGCCTTTCCGCAAAACGTTACTTCGGCGAAGTATTATAAAAAGAAGTGAGGTGGGGTGTTCTGACAGAGGCATGTTTTCTTAACTTTATTTAGATTTAAAAAAAAGCACGGATGAGTTCACACTGGTGAAACACACCTGAAAACAAGTGAGGCCACTTCTGCTCAGGCCCTCTGCCCCGCTCAGTATGCACACATTAATGGGCCGTCCCAATGAGAGAAAGGGAGTGACACCTCTTCCTGTTGATAAAAGGGAGGTAATGGACGCCCATCTGCCTCCAGAAAGGCCACTCAGGCACCCACTGGGCCGCTGGTGGCATCCGAACAGCACAGACACCGCTCAAATCAGCCCCCAGGCTGCCCAAACAAGCAGCCCACAGCTGGAACTCGGATATCGGCCCCTCAGCCATTGCCCGAGTGCCCGCCTTACCAATCTGACCCTATCCTGCTGTGTGACTGAGACGCAGCAGCACGGCAGAGGAGTCCTTTGAGTCTGAGCCTGCACTCTGTTTAATGTGCACATGCACCTGACCCTCTCCCCAAAACCGGGGCATGGATTCATTTCAAATAAAACTATCGGACGCTGGGATGGTTAATGAAAAACTGGGACTGTCCTGGAAATCTGGGACATGTGGTCACCCTACAGCGAGGTGCATTTATCGTGTTAAGGGATGCAGCGCCTGGCGGTGTGAAAGGTAGAGGCACATTTGCGTAGTTTGTGTAATGCTGGCAGCACTGATCAGCTCTGCACCTTTGTAGGTTCCCTTTTTGTGCTGGAATTTTTTTTCTTTTATGTTCCCAATCTGATAATCTGGTTTCTCATCCTGGTTGTGGTAGGAAGTTGTCCACTCTGAGATCTTATGTATTCGGGGGAGGTAACAGGAACAGAAACACAGTGATGGAAATCACACATCTGTGCAGATAGACTGCACTACAGTCCTACTTCATGTGGTCGCTGTTATGGCAGATTTGCTAAAATGCACTGTCATTTCAGCATTCAATCAGCCGCGGCTCGTGCAGGTAAGAGCGGTGGGGCCGGGTGGGGGGAGTATTTCGACAGACGAGGGAAAATGAATTTTTTATATAATTTTCCCTCACGGTCGTCTGTCGAATACCTCCCCAACCCAGCCCCACCACTCTTACCTGCACGGGCGCAGCTGCTGGCAATCAGAGTAGGTGACTATTCAGGGTCTGCAGGGTGGGCTATGTTGGAGTCCTCCAGTGATCAGCAATATGTGGCAGACATCTCCAGTCTTCGCAGGCCTGTCTGGTTAGTTAAGTGGGGCTGTCTAGTCTGTCCCTGTGCCTTTCAGTTGCCAGCAAGGCTCCACAAATCTTTTTATACACTATATTCCTGTTCCGTTGACAAGAGATCAGGTAATGAGTTTATCCTTTAGCGTTGGTGGCGCCCGGTGTGACAGCCTTTGTTGGTGCCCCCAGAACCTCCTCCACAGATTCTCTCACTGCCACCAAACAACAGTGCCTCATATCTTTACATAGCCTATGTTTCACATTTATTTTATTTAATTTATAGCACCACTCTCATCGCAATGTAGGTTGTTAGAATGCATAACATTACACACATTTTATGCATACAAAGGTGTAAATCAGTGTATAGGAAATCTTACATTAGACAATGAGGGCTACAAGGTGTAGAAGCCATATGCCATCTCTACTGATAGGAAATATATTTTAAGAGTGCTTCATCTGGAGAAACACAAACTCAGGGTTTAAAACGTAAACCAGTGGTTGGGGCTAGTTATACATGTATCACTGCACAAAGGAATCCTTTTTAGCAACCTTAGAATAACAAAAGTTGGAGGATAAATGTTCTAAACCTATGCCTTACAGTTTGCCTGCTGCTCTTAGAAGGATGGTAATGGACAAACTGCAAGTAACAAAAAGATGTCCATGTCAAAAGCAGTAACCCACTGAGCTTTCTGCATACAATACACATTTATGACCTTCATGTTACATGTTGCGTAGGGTTTTGTTGTGTCTCCCCTAATGTTCCTTAAATTTGCCTGTGCGTCCCCAAAAATTCAAACAATCCTGCTCATCCTCGCTAAATTCTGAGCCAACTGGCTGTTCCATTTCGCAGCTTTCTTTTAACACATGCATGCCGGGAACTATAGTTTTAGTTCACTTCCACTAAACAAACTGGACTAATGCAACAGAAGGCTCTGGCACATGGAGCGCGTTCCTAATAAACATGTTGAGGCTTCGTGCCAGCCAATTGGTGGGTGGGACGGTATTTTACAAGCACCATTAACAATGGCGCAAAATAGACAAAAAAATAATTATTTGTGACTAGGTTTGGACAAAAGAAAAACTCAAGAGCCTGGGGTGAGATACTGGTTGGGGGGGAAATTACTTTCTCGCACAACAAATGAATTCTCACGGACGGAGTGATAGGTGTTAGCAATAAACTCCGACCAATTCACAACAAAACCTCATTCTAGTGCACACAGTGATGTCTAATTAACCCCTCCACCCTCTTTCATCTTCCGTTTTGGTGGCTGACCACTAATACACGCATATAGCTGTGTCTGAACTGGGGTGGCAAAGTGAGCTAAAGAATGATGATGGATTCAACCCAGATCTGTGACTGGGGGTGAGTGTTTGAAAAGTTTCAGCACTCCGTCCATCATCTCCTTGTGTTTGCTTTGTTCGCCCTAAGTTGGCAGGGTATGCCCAGAAGTGGGTCCCTTGCTCACTTTGCCACTGGATTCAAGCTAGCCTGGCTGATGAGGGCTGTTAGCCCGAAACCGGTCCCAGGATGCTTGATTCGGTCCAGGGAAGACATGGCTTGGCAGTTCGGTCTGGACTGTTCCCATGAGGTACGGGGTCAAGACTGATTTGCATACAGCTGTGTCTGAACTGGGGTGGATAAGTGAGCTAAAGAATGATGATGGATTCAACCCAGATCTGTGACTGGGGGTGAGTGTTTGAAAAATTTCAGCACTCCGTCCATCATCTCCTTGTATTTTCTTTGTTCGCCCTAAGTTGACAGGGTATGCCCAGACGTGGGTCCCTTGCTCACTTTGCCACTGGATTCAAGCTAGCCTGGTTGATGAGGGCTGTTAGCCCGAAACCGGTCCCAGGATGCTTGATTCCGGTCCAGGGAAGACATGGCTTGGCAGTTCGGTCTGGACTGTTCCCATGAGGCACAGGGTCAAGACTGATTTGCATATAGCTGTGTCTGAACTGGGGTGGCAAAGTGAGCTAAAGAATGATGATGGATTCAACCCAGATCTGTGACTGGGGGTGAGTGTTTGAAAAGTTTCAGCACTCCGTCCATCATCTCCTTGTGTTTGCTTAACCACTAATACTGCCATCCATGTGCTGAGAGGTCGAGGATCATGTAAATGCCATGGGTGTGATGGAGCAGGGTTTTTCGTAAAATGAAACCTGCTCGGATTGAAACCTCTAGTAACATTTTCTCATTTTTCTAACAGTGTGCAGTAAAAAATCACGCGGTTTTAAAAACTAACATGAGGGAAAATAATACTGCGCAAGCGCGTACTAAAGCACTGAACTAGGCCGCAAATGCTTGACTAATGAAAATAAAGAGACTAATGCTGCTTTTGTGCACCTTATTAACGTTTGCTAGGAAAAATAATAATATGGGTTGCGCATGGTTAGATGCAGCATTGGGAGGGTGCGTAAAGAAAAGCATTACAAAATGAGTAATAATGCTTGTTTTATTCTCCGTAGAAGCATGGGTTACGGAGAAATGATTTTTCCAAAATAAGCTGAAAAAGCAAAGAGAACGTGGAGGGAAGGCAAAGGCGAGCAACCTTCGAATTTACGTGTGCCTGCCAAAAGTTAAACGTGGAGACGAAAACAATCAGCAAGTGAGGAACGTTTCCTCTGGAAGCGCATGAGTGGCACAAGAAGTAACAGATTTCGAAACATTAGCGGAGAGAAGGAAACTGAAGCCTGATATTTGTATACTTGTATTTCCTGGGAAGATTCCGTCATGAAATTGAAAAAATTAAACAATAGAACATTGAGTGAGATGGACATGTCTAGTGTGGTGTGACAGTACACCCCCTTCCTTAACCAATCAAATGTAGAATAGCTCCTTATTTTGAAACAAGTGTGGGTTGGACATTTGGGTTTTAGGGTATAATTGAGGTGCCCGGTGGGAGGGGTGTGCTGGAGGCGTTTAGGCTGATCCTTGGGAGATCGTCGCTGTCGTCGGTTTGCTGTAGAGGCCTACCTGTTTCCTTCCTGTTCCTGACTTAATCTTTGCCCTTTCAAATCTTCTTGAGGGGCCTTGCTGCTCTCGTGGCCAGAGAGTAGATTTCCTGTTCCTACTGGGTTAGTATAGATAGAAACCTGAATTTGCATAATCATTTGCAAATGTATTTTGTTTCTGAACCTTTTCTCTCTTCGCCTTTCCACTCCTTCAATGCACTGTCAATATGATGTGAATTTTGTCATTTCTTTTGCTAATAATTTACTCAGTGATATTTCATGATTTGTACTGTGTATTGGTACTTGATGAGCATTTATTTCACATTATTTAGATAATCATTATAAATATACACAATGAGTCCGTCTTTATTTAGAGTGAGTTTATAGATTATTGCCTATAACTAACCAACTATAAAAAGATGTAATCGCCACATTATTCTTTATGAGAAATGAAGGTTCTGTTGGAGATTGGTAAGTTAGGAACGAACTTTGCATTCCACTGAACCCAGCGTGAAGGGACTTGTTGGGTAATGTCATTGGGCCTTGTTTATTTGCAAATTTATTGATCCCTGATCGCTGGATCGGGTGCCAAGCAGGAGCTCGCGCTTATCTGCGAGTTTCGAGGCTCTAGCAGCAGTTCTTCTTTTAGGCAACCTGGCAGATTTGAATCATAAGTTCCACGTACAAAGGTAGCACTGGAACCGACCCACTACTGATGAATAACTCCAAAAAGCCACTCGGTAAGTAAAGCGGAAGGCAGCAGGTCAGCACTGCACACTGCACCATTTCCGAGCACGCAGCAAGTCAGTTGACGTAGGGAACTGTGGAATTCTGGGCCCAAGTGGACTGTGGCCAGAAATCATTCCCTTGCTTGCTGCTTGCTATGCATGCCCTTGCACCTCCCAGGGCTGGCTGTCCACCTCAGCTGCAGCACCAGGCCAGCATTCACTGAATTAACAGTGGGCAGAGACGCACATAAAAATATCATGCACCCGGGAGGGAGGGGAAAATATCGATCCAAATTTGACAGAGGAGCTTTTTTAATGCACAAATGGGAAAATGTGGCCCATTTGAGTGGGAATAAGCAAAGCCCAATCAGGCAACATTGTTCATCACGCACTCTGAACTCCTGGAGGAGCGTGCTTTTAAAATGCACGCACAAACAGCGTCCCCGGAACTCTACGTCCAGTGTGGTGGCACCCCCCGCCCAGCCCAGCCCAGCCCAAGAGCTGGCCCTGAATTGATATATATCATGTTGTGATATGGAAATTTGATTGATTGATATGGATTATATCAGATTGAGACTGGGAGGATGACCAGAAAGATCAGAGTCTCCGTCCTTCATTTTGTGGTAAGATGTAAGAGGTAGGGTGCACAGGGGCACAACTATCAACAGTACAGCAGACACAGATGCATCAGGTCACAGGAGTCTGAGGAAGCTACTGTGCCCCAGTTATAGCAGAATTTACTACCAAACCAGGGGATGGGGCCCATTTTCCTTACTTGCAACAAGGTCCACGGTGCCCTTGCTATACAAATGAGAGCATACTTAGTTTACTATGTGTTAGACTTGGCATCTTTTGGCGTGTTTCCCCTGACTTTTTGCTTTCTGACCTCCCGGTTTTGACTCTGTTTTTGCTGGTGTAATGATTCTGCGCACTTTCCTCACTGCTGTCCAGTGGGAAAGTGCAAGTGCTCCTGTTAAATGTGTTACGGATTGGCGTTTCCTTGATTGGCCTATTTGGTTTATGTGTCAGTCCCTTGTCAAGTGCACTGCGAGTGCCAGGGCCTATAGACCAAATACTGTTGGTGGGCTGCAGCACTGGATTGTGCCACCCACGCAAACAGCCCGTAAAGAGTAACTCGGGCCTGCCATTGCAAAGCCTGTGCGCAGCCTGGGGCTGCCATGTCGACTTGGCAAGTGCGCACACTTGCAAGTCCCTAAACCTTCCCTTTTCTACATGTAAGTCACCCCTAAGGTAGGCCCAAGGTACCCCTGTGGGCAGGGTGCGTTGTATGCGAAAGGTAGGACATGCCCTGGTGTGTGTGGCATGTCCTGATAGTGAATTACAGCCTAGTTCGTTTTTCACTATTGCAAGGCTACCTGTTCCCTATAGGCCAGAACGGGCAGTTTTGATTATTACAGCTTATAATCCTAACTGACCCCGGGAACATGGTAGAAATTCGAGTTTAGTATGCCTGGACTCAGAATGATAAAATGCATCTTTTAGTGAAGTTGGTTTTAACATTCTATGTTTGAAAATACCACTTTTAGAAAGTGGGTATTTTCTTGTCTAACCATCCAAGCCTGCCTCTGCGAGGTTGTGTATTCCTTGTCTGGAGTGTGAGTGACAGGGGCTGGGGGATGCCAGGAGACAGGGTGAGTCAGCACAGGGCTGAATAGCAAGATCTACATGTAGATGGGTGGGAGGAGTTGCACCTGGGCCCTGAATAGGACAGTGCCTTCCCTCCACAATGCTGGCTCCACCTCCTGTGGTGCGTCTGATGTCCCTGGCCTACTCTCTGAAAGAAGGGACGGAGACTTGTCAACAAAGTGCTCCAGAACTGGTTTGGACTAGGCAAAGGCCTCTCTGCCTTCAGAGAACAAAGGAATTTGGGATATAAATATTGGGGCCCTGACCCCATGAATTTAGATCTCGCTGGAATCAAGGAACCTGCCAAGACGAAGAGCTGGAAGAGCTGCCAGGAGGAGTACTGCCCCTTTGCTGTGTTGTTGCTTTGTTGGGTTGGCCTGCAGCTGCTGCTTCTGCCTTGGGCAGTGAAAGGACTGAACTTTCTACCAACTTGTGCTGAGTATCTCCAAGGGCCTGGAACCGAGCTGGCCTCCTGTTAAGAAGTCTCAGGGACTACAAAGACTTCACAAGCCTCTGGGTACCGCTTCTGGAACGCTGTTTCAGTTGCCACAGAGGAAGGGAACTGAAACCGACTCCGTCAACCGAATCCATCCCGGACCGGTGACCTGTTTGCACCGCAGACCACATCGCCCCGCTTCGCATCGCAACCCTGGTCTCACCGTGGGCGACGTCCGACGCCGCCAACACCGAGCCGCTGCTTGCACCGTGACCTGTGGGCACCGCAGTTCGCATCGCATCGCTTCACTGAACCAGCCGGACCCGACCGACGCGGACGCTGCAACTGGCTCAACAGTCGTGACCGCATCGCATTTGGGGCACCGCTCGCACGTTTGCGACGCACCGCTCCGACTCGCACTGCTGTCCGACGCCAGCTCCCGCACTCCGGCTTGGTCGCCTGCATCGCAACCTGTCAGCACCGCATCGTACAACATCTCGCCCTGCACCGCACGCCTTGGACTCACCGACTCCGTCTGCACGACGCTCATCGAGCCGCTGCCTGCACCGCATCGAGGGACACCGCACCTTGCATCGCTCCGTCTTGCACCGCAACCGCGACGAACGCCGACCGGCTCGTACACTCCGTACCAGCCACAACGAGAAAGGTACTGTGACCGAGTCTGTTCACGACTCTGCTGGCCCGTAGCGACGCGGTCGGCTGGAACTGTTGGACTCTGTGTAATTCAGCATCGCGGTAGACCCGGACGGGGCTACCGACTCGTACGAACTTTGCTTTTGGGTTATTCCTGCAAAGAAGAAGTTACCTTATCAAGCATTCATTTTTAAAGTATAGTATTGTGGATTTTTGTCGTAATTGGTCTTGTCTTGAGTATATAAAAATATCGGTTATTTTTCTAAACTGGTGTGGTGTCAGTTTGTAGTGCTTACACTGTATTACTGTTGGTTATGTGCAAATGCTTTACACACTGCCTCTAGAATAAGCCTGACTGCTCGTGCCAAGCTACCAAGGGGGTGAGCAGGGGTTATTTTAGGAGTGTAACTCCCTTACCCTGACTAGGAAGACGGGTCCCTACTTGGACAAAGGTGCAAGCCCTTGCCAACTAGAGATCCCATTTCTAACATTGGTTGTCAGCGGTGAGGATAGGACTTGTGTTTGCACTTGACTTACAGTGATTGGTGTGCACTACTACCATATCGCAGACCATTACGTACCACATACTGGTTCTTTTCGTTTGGCCTATTTTTCATCATGCCTGAATCAACTGCATCATCCGTTGCATCTCTGGAAGTTATCTTTGAGGAGGATAGGTTGGAATCCTACGCCGTAAAGGAGCTACGAGCGATTTGTAAAAACCTGAAAGTCCAAATTAAAGGCCTCACAAGGAAGGAGGAGCTACAGAAGGCGCTGAGGGCCTGGGTAGCAGCCAGACATGCCAGTGGGCAGCCTGGTAATCTCAGTGAGGAGGTGGAGGAGCCTATTTCCAGGGTGGATGTGCTTTTGGGGGAGGGGGAACCCGCCAGGTCAGGCAGCAGCAGTCTGTCCCCAGAGGAGCTGGAGGACAGGCGGGAGGCAAGGCAGTTTGAGCTGCAGAAGCTCAGGCTGGAGAGTGTGCGGGAGGAGAAGAGATTGGCCATGGAGGAGAAGAAGATGCTCTTAGAGCATGAGAGAGAACTGAAGGAGCTAGAACTTAGGAGTAAGTCAGGCTCAGATGGTGGCAGCAATTCGTCCAGAAAGGCAGACAGGATTGTGCACATTCCCAAGAATGTAGGCAAGGAGTTCAAGAAGGGGGATGACATACAAAGGTGGTTTCAGGGTTATGAGGCAGCCATACACATGAATGGGGTCCCTGAGGAGAATTGGGGAGCAGGATTGTGGCCACTTTTCCCTGAAGAAGCAAGGGATGCTCTGATAGCTTTGGGTAAGGGGTATCACCTCACCTATGCTGACATGAAGGATGCCCTTCTCACTAAGTATGGTCTTACTCCTGAAAAGTACAGGGATCAGTTCAGGTCCAGTAAGAAGTCTGATGCCAACACTTGGTTGGAATGTGTGGATGTGTTCTGCAGGTCGCTGGATGGTTGGGTAAAGGGCAGTAGTGTAACAGATTTTCAGGGGCTCTACAACTTGATTGCATGGGAGCACTTGTCTAGTCTATGTTTTGCAGATCTGCGCCAGCACCTAGTGGATAGTAAGCTAACTGACCCCAGGAAGCTTGCTATGGAAGCGGACCGCTGGGTGAGTACCAGGGTCCACAAGAAAGCGTTTGGGGAGACTCAGCCAAAGGTGGGCAGGGTCCCCAGCAGAAAGGTGGGGGGGACAAGGGTAAAGCACAGGAGTTCTCTAAAGGGCCCCAAACTAGTACCCAGGATAAAGGTTCCCTGCCCCCGGTGATAAGAAGAAAGGGGTCTCTACAGGGAAGCCTGTTGAGACCGGCCCCCGCAAGTGTTATGCATGTGACCAGGTAGGTCACTTTAAGGGGGACCCCAAGTGCCCAAAGGGGACACAGCCACCCACCGGTGGACAGTCCAAAGTGTTGGCTAGTGTAGCGCTTGGGGAGGAGGGGTGCCCACAGGAGGGTGGGGATCCCGCAGAAATGACCCTTGTCTCACTAGGGGACAGTGAGATGGTCCCAGGAAACCAGGTGCCCCCTAACACAAAGAAATATAGCACCTGGGTGACCATTAATGGGAACAGGGTAGAGGCTCTCAGAGATACTGGAGCCAGTGTGACCTCAGTCCGGTGTCACCTGGTCTCTGAGAAGCAGGTAGTCCCAGGGGCATTCCACCAAGTAGTTGCTGTAGACAACTCTGAGCGCCAGTGTATGGTGGCGCAGGTTCCCTTTGAATGGGGGGTCTCAGGTCCCTTGAGGGTGGTTGTGAGCCCTACCATGCCTGTAGATTGTCTGCTAGGTAACGACCTGGAGCAGTCCTTATGGAAGGAGGTTGAGCTCAGGTCTCACTTGGAGATGCTTGGGTTGCCAGAGTGGGCATGCGTGTCTACTCGGTCAATGGCAGCCAGAAAGGGTGATCAAGAGGACTTGGAGCCTGGAACAGTGGCCCAAGTCCCTGCCAAGAGAAAGGGCAGGGGCGCGGTAAACCGGCCCCCGAAGTTCCCACGGACCGGGAGGAGGCGGACCTCGAGGGGACGCCCGGTACCTACAGGGGAGCAGGTAGCCGAACTGGGAGACATCTCTGAGCTGACCCATTGGCAGCAAGAAGGGGGTCCCACCAGGGAGGAGTTCTGCAGGGAGCAGAACGAGTGCCCTACTCAGGAGGGTCTGCGGCGGCAGGCTGCAGACCAGGCAGCTGGTAATCAGTCCGGGTCACATCTGATCTACTGGGAGAGTGGTCTCCTATACAGTGAGCCTAAGGTTGCTGAGCCTGGGTCAGCCCGTGTGCTGGTGGTACCCCAGCACTTCAGGACCTTCCTACTGGGTCTGGCTCATGACGTGCCTTTGGCAGGACAGTTGGGGCAGGACAAGACCTTTGACAGGCTTGTCACCCACTTCTTTGGCCCCAAATGCGAAGGCAGTCAGATGCACACTGTAGGTCTTGCCAAACGTGCCAGGCAAGTGGTAAGAGTGGGAGGAAGGTCAAAGCTCCTCTCCAACCTTTTCCTGTTGTTGGAACACCCTTTGAAAGGGTAGGGATGGATATTGTGGGGCCACTGGACCCCAAGACAGCCATGGGCAACAGGTACATCCTGGTCTTGGTGGACCATGCCACCCGGTACCCGGAGGCAATCCTCTCAGGACAACGACGGCGCCAGTGGTAGGCCGGGCGTTAATGGGGATCTTTTCCCGTGTGGGATTCCCCAGAGAGGTGGTTTCTGATAGGGGGACCAATTTCATATCCAAGTATATGACATCCCTGTGGAAGGAGTGCGGTGTAACCTACAAGTTCACCACTCCTTACCACCCACAAGGAAACGGTCTGGTGGAGAGATTCAACCAGACCTTGAAAGGCATGATCAAGGGTCTAACAGAACCCATGAGGCGTAAGTGGGACGTCCTCTTGCCATGCCTACTCTTTGCATACAGGGAGGTGCCTCAGAAGTCTCTTGGGTACAGCCCCTTTGAGCTCCTGTATGGCCACCCTGTCAGAGGACCTCTGAGTTTGGTAAAGGAAGGCTGGGAGGCAGCTCCCAGGAAAACTCCCCAGGATGTATTTAGCTACATGCTGGCCTTTAGAAACCAAACTGCCCGCTTCAGGAAACTCGCTCAGGCGAACCTAGAAGCAAGCCAGGAAGAAATGAAGAGATGGTATGACCAGAATGCCACTCTGGTCGAATTTCAACCTGGGCAAAAAGTGTGGGTCATGGCCCCAGTGGCACCTTGTGCCTTGCAGGACAAGTGGACTGGGCAATATGAGGTGGTGGAGCGCAAAAGTGACGTCACCTACCTGGTGGATTTGCAGGCTCCAAGGAACCCTTTGAGGGTCCTTCACGTGAACCGCCTCAAGCCCCACTTCGAGAGGTCCGAAATGAGTATGCTCTTGGCGACAGATGATGGGGTGGAAGAGGAGAGTGAGCCTCTCCCTGACCTCCTGTCTACCAAGGAGCATGATGGGTCAGTAGAAGGTGTGATCCTCTCCCCTACTCTGACTCAGGAGCAGCAGGGGGACTGTCGCCAGTTGTTGGGACAGTTCGCCCCACTGTTCTCTCTGACCCCCGGTGTTACTCAATGGTGTACCCATGACGTGGACACTGGTGACAGCCCTCCTGTGAAGCACAAGATTTACAGGTTGACTGACCGGGTCAGAGCCAGCATCAAGGAGGAGGTCTCTAAGATGTTGGCGTTAGGGGTGATTGAGCCCTCCCACAGTCCTTGGGCCAGCCCAGTGGTCTTGGTCCCAAAGGCTGCTGCGCCCGGTGCCACTCCAGAACTCCGGTTTTGTGTGGACTACCGTGGGCTCAATGCCGTCACCAGGACTGACGCGCACCCCATCCCCAGAGCTGATGAGCTCATTGATCGGTTGGGAGCTGCCCGGTTCCTCAGCATGTTTGATTTGACGTCTGGGTACTGGCAGATTGCCTTAACCGATGGGGCCAAGAGAGATCAGCATTCTCAACCCCAGAAGGTCATTACCAATTCCGGGTGATGCCCTTTGGGTTGAAGAATGCCCCTGCCACCTTTCAGAGGTTGGTCAATCAGGTGTTGGCTGGGCTGGAGGATTTCAGTGCCGCCTACCTGGATGACATTGCTGTGTTCAGTTCCAGCTGGGAAGAACATTTACAGCACCTTGAGAAAGTGTTGAGGGCTCTGCAAGGTGCAGGCCTCACGATCAAGGCCAGTAAGTGCCAGATCGGGCAGGGTTCTGTGGTGTACTTGGGACACCAGGTAGGAAGCGGCCAGGTGGCGCCCCTAAAACCCAAGATTGACACCATTCTGGCTTGGGAGCCCCCCAAGACCCAGACAGAGGTGAGAGCCTTCTTAGGTCTCACCGGCTACTATAGGAGATTTGTTAAGGGCTATGGCACCATCGTTGCCCCCTTAACAGAGCTGACTTCTAAGAAGCAGCCCACGAAAGTAATCTGGACTGAGTCCTGCCAGAAAGCTTTTGATGCCCTGAAGGCAGCCATGTGCACGGCGCCCGTGCTCAAGGCACCTGACTTCTCCAAGGAATTCGTCGTGCAGACTGACGCTTCAGAGCATGGTGTGGGAGCGGTGCTCTCACAACTGAACGAAGAGGGCCTGGATCAGCCTGTAGTCTTCCTTAGCAGGAGACTACTCCCCAGGGAACAGAGGTGGAGTGCCATAGAAAGGGAAGCTTTTGCTGTGGTCTGGGCGCTGAAGAAGTTGAGACCATACCTGTTTGGGACTCACTTCCGGGTTCAGACCGACCACAGGCCCCTCAGATGGTTGATGCAAATGAGGGGTGAGAATCCAAAACTGCTGAGGTGGTCCATCTCCCTACAGGGAATGGACTTTACGGTGGAACACCGTCCTGGTACAGAACACGGCAACGCAGATGGTCTGTCCAGGTTCTTCCGCCTTAGTGAAGAGAACTCCAATGGGGTTGGGTAGTTCTCCCTACTTTCAGCTGGAGGGGACATGTGTTAGACTTGGCATCTTTTGGCGTGTTTCCCCTGACTTTTTGCTTTCTGACCTCCCGGTTTTGACTCTGTTTTTGCTGGTGTAATGATTCTGCGCACTTTCCTCACTGCTGTCCAGTGGGAAAGTGCAAGTGCTCCTGTTAAATGTGTTACGGATTGGCGTTTCCATGATTGGCCTATTTGGTTTATGTGTCAGTCCCTTGTCAAGTGCACTGCGAGTGCCAGGGCCTATAGACCAAATGCTGTTGTTGGGCTGCAGCACTGGATTGTGCCACCCACGCAAACAGCCCGTAAAGAGTAACTCGGGCCTGCCATTGCAGAGCCTGTGCGCAGCCTGGGGCTGCCATGTCGACTTGGCAAGTGCGCACACTTGCAAGTCCCTAAACCTTCCCTTTTCTACATGTAAGTCACCCCTAAGGTAGGCCCAAGGTACCCCTGTGGGCAGGGTGCGTTGTATGCGAAAGGTAGGACATGCCCTGGTGTGTGTGGCATGTCCTGATAGTGAATTACAGCCTAGTTCGTTTTTCACTATTGCAAGGCTACCTGTTCCCCATAGGCCAGAATGGGCAGTTTTGATTATTACAGCTTATAATCCTAACTGACCCCGGGAACATGGTAGAAATTCGAGTTTAGTATGCCTGGACTCAGAATGATAAAATGCATCTTTTAGTGAAGTTGGTTTTAACATTCTGTGTTTGAAAATACCACTTTTAGAAAGTGGGTATTTTCTTGTCTAACCATCCAAGCCTGCCTCTGCGAGGTTGTGTATTCCTTGTCTGGAGTGTGAGTGACAGGGGCTGGGGGATGCCAGGAGACAGGGTGAGTCAGCACAGGTCTGAATAGCAAGATCTACATGTAGATCCGTGGGAGGAGTTGCACCTGGGCCCTGAATAGGACAGTGCCTTCCCTCCACAATGCTGGCTCCACCTCCTGTGGTGCGTCTGATGTCCCTGGCCTACTCTCTGAAAGAAGGGACGGAGACTTGTCAACAAAGTGCTCCAGAACTGGTTTGGACTAGGCAAAGGCCTCTCTGCCTTCAGAGAACAAAGGAATTTGGGATATAAATATTGGGGCCCTGACCCCATGAATTTAGATCTCGCTGGAATCAAGGAACCTGCCAAGACGAAGAGCTGGAAGAGCTGCCAGGAGGAGTACTGCCCCTTTGCGGTGTTGTTGCTTTGTTGGGTTGGCCTGCAGCTGCTGCTTCTGCCTTGGGCAGTGAAAGGACTGAACTTTCTACCAACTTGTGCTGAGTATCTCCAAGGGCCTGGAACCGAGCTGGCCTCCTGTTAAGAAGTCTCAGGGACTACAAAGACTTCACAAGCCTCTGGGTACCGCTTCTGGAACGCTGTTTCAGTTGCTACAGAGGAAGGGAACTGCAACCGACTCCGTCAACCGAATCCATGCCGGACCGGTGACCTGTTTGCACCGCAGACCGCATCGCCCCGCATCGCAACCCTGGTCTCACCGTGGGCGACGTCCGACGCCGCCAACACCGAGCCGCTGCTTGCACCGTGACCTGTGGGCACCGCAGTTCGCATCGCATCGCTTCACTGAACCAACCGGAACCCACCGACGCGGACGCTGCAACTGGCTCAACAGTCGTGACCGCATCGCATTTGGGGCACCGCTCGCACGTTTGCGACGCACCGCTCCGACTCGCACCGCTGTCCAACGCCAGCTCCCGCACTCCGGCTTGGTCGCCTGCATCGCAACCTGTCAGCACCGCATCGTACAACGTCTTGCCCTGCACCGCACGCCTTGGACTCACCGACTCCGTCTGCACGACGCTCATCGAGCCGCTGCCTGCACCGCATCGAGGGACACCGCACCTTGCATCGCTCCGTCGTGCACCGCAACCGCGACGAACGCCGACCGGCTCGTACACTCCGTACCAGCCACAACGAGAAAGGTACTGTGACTGAGTCTGTTCACGACTCTGCTGGCCCGTAGCGATGCGGTCGGCTGGAACTGTTGGACTCTGTGTAATTCAGCATCGCGGTAGACCCGGACGGGGCTACCGACTCGTACGAACTTTGCTTTTGTGTTATTCCTGCAAAGAAGAAGTTACCTTATCAAGCATTCATTTTTAAAGTATAGTATTGTGGATTTTTGTCGTAATTGGTCTTGTCTTGAGTATATAAAAATATTGGTTATTTTTCTAAACTGGTGTGGTGTCAGTTTGTAGTGCTTACACTGTATTACTGTTGGTTATGTGCAAATGCTTTACACACTGCCTCTAGAATAAGCCTGACTGCTCGTGCCAAGCTACCAAGGGGGTGAGCAGGGGTTATTTTAGGAGTGTAATTCCCTTACCCTGACTAGGAAGACGGGTCCCTACTTGGACAAAGGTGCAAACCCTTGCCAACTAGAGATCCCATTTCTAACACTATGTCTATGATGAGTGAGGGTGGAGGGGGGACTATGGTTAGAGAGCTCTGTCTCAACAGGAAACGGGGTTTAAGGTGCTGAATGGCAGTGGATACTTCTAATATTGAGTGGATTGGCATATCTTTTGGTTGGGATTGTGTCATTATTATGTACCATCTACATGTCAAGGTAATTGGGAGGCTACATTGGGCGGAGAACCCCAGTTTAGGTGTGGTGTCTGTGTCTGTCTTCTTGGTGTGTTCTGCTTGTCAGGACTGTCCTACAGGTCCAGTCTGTACTCATGCTAATAATATGGATTATAGGTCTGGGTTCGTTGAAGTGCTTCACACCAGGCAACAAGCTGTTCGGAACTCGTTAGTGGCTAATCCAGTGGTTATTGGTTATTATTGGTTATTGTGATTAGTCTTGTGCTCTCATGGAGACCATTCTGTGCATCATTTACTCATTTACTCTAGTGTCTTTGTGGTGGATTAAATTAGTAGGAATTAGGTGTGAGTATTAGTGGGGGTGGAGGGTATGTGAGTTCATGCAGATGGTTGGTGGAATTAGTCGATGAGCTAGAGGACGTTAGGTAATGCTAGGATGCAGGGCATGACTTTCAAAGAAGGAGTGGTTGCGATCTTTGCGATGAGATGTGGGCAATTTTCTGAAATACAATAGTAGATATTAAGGCAAACATGCACATCACTTAGAGTAGGGTGTACTCAGAGAGAAGAGGAGTGCAAAGGATGGAAAGCAAGGGGAGAGTTATGCAAGGAAAACAGTGAGTGGCAACAATCAGACGTTTTAAGTTAAGGTCAAAACATTTTCATGCATGATTTTAGAAACACAGATTAGACCTTTGAGATAGCATGCACTCTAAGGATGCAAAACTGTAGAAAGAAACATCATTATTCCCATGTAGGATAGTGCTATATTAGGGACTAGAATCAGGTGAACAGTCTGTCGACTGCTAGGATACTGCTAGACCACTGCTTCAGCAAGGACAACTGATCTTCTCAGAGTTTGAAAGCGTAAAGTACTGTCTGGGCGCATACTTAGAAAATATCAAGAGCTTTAGGCTGTGCTTGAATGAAGCAGTAACCTCATAATCAAAGCAACTGAGGGAATATACAGGGCAAATAATGCAAACACTGACAAAGAAGATTCTGCAAATGCTGGATCAGCTTCCTTTTGATGTTAACCCTTAAAGTTTACTTCACAGTATTAATTACCAAAGCAAAGTGAGATCCATTGTATGCTCCTGGTTTAGCATGGCGAAGGATGGAGGTGAGGATAGCTTCTCAGACAGTGTATTGACTGCATTCCTGTTGCTTGAGGGAGACACTGAAGTGTGGAGGAGAGACTGGGTTACCTTTAGAAAGTACATGAAACCTTTTGTTTGGTAAGGATATGCAGCTCTGTCTTCTTGATCACTGCAATTTGGTGGCAGGATTGAGGGGTATGAGTGTAGTGTCTGTTTTTCAAGATAAGGAAGTCACTTTACACAAAGACTGTGTTTTGAGGGCTGCCTGAGAAAGTCAATTGGGGGATGAGAAGGTTAAGAGTCAAAAACACCCGAGGGCATTTTGCAACTGAAGTGATGCCACAATATGAACACACGTGCTGTGCCACCATTGTGTGAATGGCTTTAAAGACAAATATTTTTCAATAAGTCAATAAAAGGTGATACGTGATGTTACAAAATTCAGAGTTGGTGCCTTAGCTTTTTTTCCTAACATGAATTGTGTGGATTTTGCATATGTATTTCTGAAAGAAATAGATGCACTTTATTCTCGGGGCCTCATTTACTACAAAATGACGCAGCGCGGCACCGCAAGCCATTATGCTGCGCGGAGCAGTGTAATTTTAAAAGAACAGGGATGCGTTGTATTAACAACAATACAACGCATCCGTGTGCTTTACCCTGCTCTGGTGCACAATTGGCTGCCATGCGCCAGTGTAGGCACCCTTGCATCATGTTGACGGATTCCGAGCTTTACAAAATGTTGTAAATCTGGGAATGTGTCAGGTTCTATGGATGTTGCGTGGGAACACACACAGCAACACCCATGGAACGCCCCTTTCACGCAGAGTAATGCTTGAAAGGGGCCCATATTTACAAGGCTATTAAAAAAAGTCACGTAGGATGGCTTTACGTGGCCTTGTAAATATGGACAAGCCCATTGCGCAGCCAGAGCATCAAAAAAAGTGATGCACCGACGTTGCAATGGGCTTGTAAATGAGGCCCTCAATTTTTATTCCTGGCCATGACTAGCGGGCTACAAGATGCTGCACAAGCTATCCACACGTCCTGCTTTCATGTCAGCATGGCTAACTTGAACACGGATTATTATCACCACATATTTTACAACCTCCTGCCACAAAGACATAAACAAATACTCATCAGCATAAGTGTATTTTACACCCAGTGGGGTATTGAACACCTTATGTAAAACTCGTTTCTGCACCACAGTGCTACAGAACCCCAAATCAATCCTGCAGGAAAAATCTTTATTCAATAGGGAGCGCCAGAAGGGCATGGCCTGCCGTTGGAATAGGGGCAGCAATATAGCATGCTTAGGAGAATTGCACAGGGGGCTCATCTTTAGCATGGTGCATTGCTGGGACATGCCCAAGGTTCTGAGTGCAGGTTGTTTATATAGAGCAGTGCTCTTGCCACGGTGTTCAGTATTCCCAGGCAACTGCATGAGGCACAACAGGAGATGGCATTAGCGACAGTACTCAAGCATCAGCTCCAGGGCAGTAATCACACACACAGTTCCTACATGCTGACCCCATTTTAATTTCTGCATTTCATCTCATAATCAGTGGATAGAGCTCAGTGCGCTCTGCCTGCTTTCAGCCTGTCCGGCCTGGGTATGGCCAACCCGTCTTACCTTTGGCTCCCTCAGGAAGCAGGACGCCTGGAGATGCTTTGTGACTTGTCATCTATGTATCTACTCTATATGCCTTCCATGTCTGGGCAGTTCCTCCTTTTGTGCCATCTAACATTTTTCCAAAATCTCTACGGGGTAAGGCTCGACTGAAATTCTGACATAGATCTGTGTGATGCTGTCACACAACTGAGCTGACACTTGTTTTTGAATGCTTAAAATCTTGGGTGACAATTAATTTCAGAGCTTAGCGGCTTGTTCCAACAAAGCGAAACCCCCCTTGGGTTTCTTATTGTAAGGCTGTTTAATAATCCGTGGTGCTAGACAGGAGAGCAGTGTCCTATTTTGTTTGCAGTAGTTCAATTAAATTTGTAGGTATAATGGTGCCTCTCAGTGTGGGCTCTGTGGATGATGCAAAGTGCCTTGACTATTGATCATCTAGCTACAGGTAGCACGTGGAGTGCTTTCAGGACTGGCGTCATGTGTTCTCTGGGATGAAGGCTGAGTAGTAGACTTGCCACAGCATTTTGGATTCATTCTGTGATGAAACATAGGGTGCCAGGGTACATGCAAGTGGCATAATCAAGCTGGGAGATCACAAGCGTGAGTATAACTTATTTCTGTTGCTATCCATGGCATGGGAATATGCGACACTGATTTTTCATTGCGTACAAAGTGCTTCTTGGGACCTCATTGTCATGTGACATCAGGGGTAGATCTGAGTCTACGGTTTCTATTATTTTTCTCACCTCTCTTTAAATAAGATGTGTTTAAGAGAGTACCAGTCCTGAATCAGGCTGCACTAGTTCATAGCTCCTCAAGTAGGCCCAGGGGTGAACAAAATTCAACAAGGGACCCAAGTGATTGACTGCAACCCCTTCTTCCTAGTTCTACCAGTGCCAGGGTCTCTCTGCTGGACCCTGCCATCACTGAGGGTCTCATGGCTGACACCCCATAGATAGTCTCGCAGCAGGTGTGGCCTGTGTCAAGAGCCCACTGCCCCATCAAAGGTGTCATGACTATACCGGCTCACACAGAGTATCTCATTACACAGCAGGTCTGACCACCATCCAGGGTTTCACGGATGCACCTGATCTCCATCGATGGACTCCGGACTCCAGATTCCCACTGAAAGTCTTACAGCGGGTCCAGTGGCCATCAAGAGTCCTATCTCTTTTGGGTCTTACGGCTGGTCCAGCCCTCAGAGAGATCTCTCGGCTGATCTGGCCCTCAATCATGGTCCTAGCTACAATTAGTGTAGCAGGTGCAGTGTCCCTGGGGCCCAAGGGTGGGAGTGGCCCACTGCACTCCAATTATGATTGTCTTTTACTGTCCTACTCAGGAGATGGGTAAGTTATTTTTCTTGCTTCCAGTAGGACCTGTGGCATCGTTGCTAACACATTCCCCTCAATGAAGGTTACAAGGCTAGTATAGCTCCCATCAAGGACCCTATGACTGAATCAGCTTCGGCTGAGAGTCTCTCGTATGGGGCTGACTGTTCATTGATGGTCTTGTGGTTGGGCCAGCATTCTTTGAGGATCTCATCAGACCAAGCCCTCATCTGTGGTATTGAGGGTTCTGGCTTTGACTGAGTGCCTTTTGGTCCTTGCCCCTCACTGAAGGCGTCATCGTGGTCACAGACATTAGGGGTAGGGTGTCCTTATTCAGGATCTCTCACTTTCTAAGCCATGTTGAGCAATGGTTCTAGCCATCACTGAGACTCTCACGGCTGGTCCAGCCTACATCAAAGGTATATTGCCTGGCTGAGACTGTCCCTGGGCCTTTCATTGTGGCTTGGCTGTCATTAAAGGTCTTGTGCTGGTTCTAACCCTCTAGAAGAGTATTTCTAGCTCCTGGGCTCATTGAAGGTTTCTTGGTTTCCAGTCCCTAGTGAAGGTCTTAGCCTGGTTATGGCACTGTGACAGGTCTCATGATTGGCCCAGACTTCATCAAGGATGTCACACCTCCCGTAGATGGACTCAAGGCTGGTTCTGGCCCCAACTAGAGTCTCACAACTCCTGCCGTCCATCGAGGGTCTCCCAGTTCCTGATCCTTAACAAGCTACTCCAGAGTGTTCTGAGCGTCATGAAGGGACATCATCGTAGCTCTAAATGGCATCCAGAGGGTACGCGTAATGGCAAGTGAGCGAGGCAAAGCCTTCTTCTGCAACCAAAGAATAAAGAGAAAGTGAGTCTCAGAGACCCTCCCCCCCACAGGGCTTTAAGTAGGACGGGTTCTGCCGGTGCTCAGCACCAGCGGTTCTAAAAAGCAGGCGCTGAGACGGGTCCCTACCGGGCTCTCCATTTTTGCTATCACCATCAGGGTGAAAAACAAATCTTAACTCTGCAGCAGTACCACCCTTCACAGCCTTTGATGCAACTTCAAAGAGACTTGTTATAGTACTTTCACAGTTTCATCATTTCAGAATGGAAGCATTTTCAATATTATATACAATGAAGCCATAGTTGTTGCTTATTTATCTTATGCAGCTAATAACCATTGCCAAAGCCAATAGTCCTGGCTTGTTGTAGGTGTAATGTTACTTGTTGTATTATATGTCTGGATGCAATGACAGAAGCAGCAAAATAACAGTGGAGCGGCACATTATGTTAAGCACAGATTTTTCGCTTAGGTGTTTTTAAGCCACGCCCTTAATTATATCAACCACGCCCCTTTGAGAGACCCCCCCAGTTTTTTCATCCCACTTAAAGCCCTGCCTCTCCCTCACTGCACCGCAGGATATAACGACTCTTAGAGTCACTCTCCGGAGTCAGTGTGCTTCAGATTGTCTTCCAGGAGCAAGTGTAATTCAGAGTCATTATCTTGAGTCGCATGTCTCAGTCAGAGCCTCTCTGTTAGATCACTCTCAAGATCATGGTTTGAAATAGAGAGCACCTAAAATACCAGCACTATGAGCCAAAGTTCTAGGACCACTGTAAGCTGATAATAGGTCTTTTCACCAACAGAAAGCTTGCACTGTCTGGTAGGCAAGACCTAAAAAGGGTGATGGAGGTACTGTACAAAGATGCTGTGTTCGAATGAATAGGCAAATATACATTAACAAATCCAATTAGTTTGGCCTAAAAATGAAAGTGCCTAGATGTTTCCATGTATGCAGTCATTCACTTATCATCCATGCACTTGATCACTTATCCTTGCTCTCATGCATCTACTGGTCCATTCATTGATTCATTCTTTTTATTTTTTTTTAACTCTTTTTATTAACTTTCCTCAAATGACCATACCTTACAGAAATTGCATGTGCTTGTACATTGTTAGGTTCCAGCTTCACATTACTGTTGTTCGAGAGAGGTTCGAGGTTGTTTACCACCAGTGAGTCAAGGGGCATATATTCAGTACGGGACATATTACCACACAATGAGCGCAGATATGATTCTTCAGAGCCGCCCTCTACCCCCCCTAAGTATGATTGGTGCATATCACCCATCTCCCACAATCTCTCTTTGCTTACGCCATGGTGTCCATATTTTCTCCCACTTTTTAGCACACCCTTACCTTTATATACTGTCTCTTCAGCTCATTGGCACCAGTCTAGGTCTCTTTCCCACTCTACCAGCGACGGAGGTTGGGTCGCTCCCCACCTCCTTGCAATGTTTCTTTTGGCGATCCCCGCTGCAAGGGACAGCCATATGCCCACGTGCCTGGGGCAGTCAAAGTCCCCCCGGATCATCAAGAGGAGCCATTTTGCTTCCATTGGCACTGCCGCCCCGGACACCTTGGACATTACTTCTGGGACTCTCTGCCAGAACCGGGCAACCTTAAGATGTGGAAAAAAGTCCCTTCTTGCCGGCATCCCCTCGTGCATTGTGCTGTTTGTGCCCTTCCCCATTTATGTAAGAGTGTACGGGGGTAGTAGGAACGATGGAGTTTCTTGAGCTGTACCAGCCTAAATCTTGCCCGGATTGCAATTTCTCTTGGGCTCTGTATTGCCTCCATCCACTCCTCGTCATCTATGTTTCCAAGGTCATCAACCCATGCTGCTCGCAAGGTCGCCAGGGGGTCCAGTACGTTATTTATTAGTTTGCGGTATATTGTGGAGATCGGTTTTTCAGGGATGGGATCTATCAACAGTCTATCCTCCAAGGGGGAGTGATCGGGAACAGGGATATCTCGCTGGATATGCCCCTGTTGGGCATGTGTCAGCCTCAAATAGTGGTATCTCTGCGTCTGATTTAAATTATATTCTTGCTGTAGGTCTTCAAAAGAGAGGGGGGCCCCACCCCTCCACACGTCACCCAGGCGTTCGATACATATCAATTGCCAACCTCTAAAGCCCGTTAATGAGGCTACCTCTCTCAGTGGGTCCCCCACCCACAATGGAGTTCGACTGGTCAATTTCCCTTGCCAACACAGGGATCTATTTGCCTCACGCCAGCACGCCACGACCACCCCAGTGTGCGCCGGCCATTCCGGACGTGGTTTTCGGGAATATAGGAACGGCTCACAATCGCCTCCCGGCATGCCGGCTCTATCCGCTCTATAGGCTGGCTCATTAATATCTGCGTATACCCAGTCGTTTATAACTAACAGCTGCGAGGCCCAGTAGTATAGCTTGATGTCTGGGACCTCCAGACCACCGTCGTACACTCCTTTTTGTAGTTTGTGGAGCGCTATTCTAGGAGAACCGCCCTGCCACAGCAACGTTCTGACTTCCTGGGCTACTCGCTTAAAAACTGTCGGAGGGAAAGGACATGGGGTATTCTGGAGGACATACAGAAGGCGCGGCAAAGCCATCATTTTAAAAAGAGCGGCCCTGCCCATGAGAGACAATGGGAGGGTGCGCCAATGGCACACATCGATGCTGAGTCGGTCAAGCTGGGGTGTAAGATTCCTCTTCAGGAACTTCTCTCATTGATTCATTCTTGAATTTATTCACTTACCACCGATCCACAATACAACAGAAACTCATTCATCAATGAAGAGGCACTTTCAGTTATCAGCCAGAACTATTGGCTTTGCTGCTAGTCTGTGCGGGGTGTTGGAGTGCTTCCAGTAGTGTGCAACTGCTAGCCTCTGAAGAGTGTGCGAATTTTAATGGTAGCGTGACACAGCTACCCTATGATGGGTGTGAAAGTGCTGTTAGTATTGTGTAATGGCATATCTTTCAGGGGTGTGAAAGTGTTGTCAGAAGTTCCAGCTTGTTACACTGTGAGAAGTGTTAGTGCTGTCAGCAGTGTGTGACTACTATTCTGTGAGGGGTGTGAAAGAGTTTCTGGTTGTGTGACTAAAAGCCTGATGCTGATGGCTGTGTGAATGCTGTTGCTAGGGCGAGACAGACTGTTAATATTTGTTGGGTGTGAAATGTTTCTAGTAGCGTGGGACTGTTAGTCTGTGTGGAGTGTGAGAATGCTGTTAGTATTTAGTCTTTTTTTGCTTTTCCACCATAAAGGTTTTAACAGTTACCCATGTCTTTTCGTTAAGGCCATGGCTAAAGACATGCCATGTAATTTTAGTACGGTAGATGAGTCTTGCCTCTTGAAGTAGTGCTGCAACAGTCATTCCTTAGTGGAGTCCTCTGTCTCCCCTTACGAGCTTTGATGATCTGCTTTACCTAATGAGGCTACCCAAAGATTGGGGGTATGAATGACCCAGTCCATGTAACTGCTGTTGAGAATCATTGCCCAGTTAATACTGACAGGCCCCAGGCACAGAACGATCACTGACACCACATCATGTGCACAACTAGTCGTGTCTGCTGGGGTCACCAAACACTTCTCCCATTGACTCACTGATACTTGGCCTATGCTATGCCCCTGGACTCTGTCTCCGGCCTCACAAGAGCAACTCTGCTGCCATTTGTTACAGCGCCTCACCCTGGCTGCCACCAGTCCAAGTGCACCAAAGCCATTCCAGCGCCCCTTCATAGATGCCCACAAAGTACGCATTTGCAACAAAGTGCCCTACATAAGCAGGGTTCCTGTTAAGGTTGATGGGAACAGGTGGTTTGTTACCAAGCAGGATACCTCTACTGCGCATGTGCAGGGGAGCATGCACTCACTTATGTGACACAGAGCATCACATTGGCAAACTAGGCAAACAAGCATAGCACAGCATAACACCACCCACTGCTGTCATCATCCGCTGGCATGAAGGTGCTGCAGCTGTGAGGAAAACCCAGCAGCTCTCAAAATGCTACATAAAACAATCACCTGCATGGGAGAAGCAGGAAGCACACCACAATGGCTCAGCCATTTGTTTACTACTAGGGCCGGACTGAGAACCCAAAGCAGCTCTGGTAATTTTGTAGGACTAGCCCCCCGGGAGGGGGGGCGGGGGGCGATGAAAGTGTGGAGCACTGCTGATTTTGGTACTGGGGGGCGATATTGCAGCACCACTGGAAAACCAGCCCCCAGTAACAAAAACCAGCCCCCACTGCTGCAAAACCTCCCCCCACCCTTCCAGCCTATCGGGAAAACCCCCAATGGCCGCTATGGCTAGTCTGGCCCTCTTTACTACAATATGCTCCACCTACCAACCAATTTCCTATGCCGCCAAGTCATTACGTTTGAATATGGCAGTCATCTTATAAGTAGGGAGAGCATTGTCTTGCAATGAACTGACCGTGCTCCTGCAATGACAAGCCGTATGATGAGCTATTTCTGTTTTTTGTCAGTGGCAGCCATCCCTGGAGCTGTTGGAACTTGCGGTGCCACATGATAACAGGCTGAGGAAGATGGAGAGTGGCAGTGTTGGTTTCCTCTGGGGCAATGTGCAATAACAATTCACCTCCATTGCAGTGCATGTGGGAATGTGGGAATTGGCTTTGGGGGGAGGGCTCCCAGGGCAATCAGGGGTTACTGGGCTACAATTGTGACAGGTATCCTGGTGCCACTTTATTAATAGACCCAAATTGTGCGCCATGCACACACCTTCAGCATTTGACCCTCAGGGTAGCAAAGCCAAGCAGTCCAAAGCTTGCTTGGGGATTTGGTGGATTAAACACTTAGGGGCTTATTTACAAGCCCCTCGCACCGCCGGTGCGTCACTTTTTTTCGACGCACCAGTGGCGCAGTGTGCTGGCTCATATTTACAAGGACACGCAAAGCCACCCTGTGTGGCTTTCCATGGCCTTGTAAATATGGCCCCTTTTCACGCATCACTTTGCGTGAAAGGGGCATGCCGTGGGTGTTGCTGTGGGTGTTCCCATGCAACACCCAGGGATTCTGCCGCATTCCCAGATTTACGACATTTCGTAAACCTGGAAATGCGTCAGAATCCTACGCCTCCCCAGGGGAGGCATAAGGAGGCACAACAAGGAGAAATACTTTTATTTCTCCTCGTATTTTTTATCTTTCTATGTGTGCTGCATTCTGCAACATGCATAGCAAGAGGAAAACACCATCAGTGATTGTTTTTGTCCAGGAAAGAGATCCTTCCTGCACAAAAACAATCATCCCTGCAACGTTGGCACCCGGTGCCTGCGTTAGTGCATGGCAACCAATTGTGCGCCAGCGCTGGGTAAAGCACAGGAATGCGTCCTATTGTTGTAAATTTGACGCATCTCTGTGCTTTTAAAATGACACAGCTTGAGGGAAGCAAAAATGGTTTGCAGCACCGCGCTGCGTCATGTTGTAAATGAGGCCCTTAGAACTCCACAAAGCATACAAAAACACTTAATAAAGCAAAGCACAACCAATGTTGTTAGGGCCTCATTTATGAGTTATACCGTAGGGCAGCGCAGCAGGCCATCCTGCTGCGCTGCCCTACGGCAAAAGAAAACGGCAGGAATGCGCCGTATCTATCAGATACGGCGCATTTCTGTCCTTTTCCCCAGTGCTGACGCACAATTGGCTGCTGTGCACCAACGCAGGCACCTTTGCACCATGGTGCAAGGGTGCCAGCATTGTGGGGATGAATTTTTGTGCAGGAAGGCAAACCTTCCTGCACAAAAACAATTGCAAGAGGCTTTTTCCTCTTTCCATGTGTGCTGCAGAATGCAGTACACATAGGAAAAGAAAAAACGAGGAGAAATAAAGATATTTCTCCTCGTTGTGCCTCCCTTACGCCTGGGGAGGCGTAAGTTTTTGGCACTGCCTCAGACTTATGATTTCTCGTAAATCTGGGGCAGTGTCAAAAAGCCATGTATGTTGCTGGGAATGCCCCCAGCAACACCCATTGCACTCTCCTTTACCGCAGAAAACTGTGTTAAAGGGAATGATATTTACAAGGCAGCCTCAAGCCCAAAAAAGTGGTTTAGTGTTGCCTGGTAAATATGGAGCAGACTCCTGCGCCACAGGAGTGTCACAAAAAGTGACGCACCGGTGGCGAAAGAGGCTTATAAATAAGCCCCTAAGTTTTGAAAACAAAACTCAGCTCAGTCACACAGACAACTAAACACTAAACATAAACTTAAAAAAGAACACAACGACAGCCAGACCTCTCTAAAGCCTCCTGAACTAGAGGTGTGTGTTAAATAATATAAGCTATCGAAATAGTTCATAGGTTGGCTAACAACGGTTGCCCAGTTAAATGCTTGTAAAAGAGAGGCTCAACAAAGGGTGGAGCCTAAGTCCTGACTGTGTTTGGGGTTTGAGACAGAGCCCCTCCGCCCCAAAGGGCTGAAGCACTGGTCTGGCTGCACGGCTCATGCTAACAGCAATCTCTTAGTGCCAATATCGGCAACACACCCAACCCGCAGATACAGCAATACCATAATAAAGAGCACAAAAGACACATTGGTTGTTGGAGAAAACATTGCTGCAGGTTTATTTTGCATAAGAAATATGCCAACATGGTGGGTCAACTTACGGGCGATCCAAGGGCAGGCAGCCCCTATGCTGCCCTGTCCACCTGAAGAGCCAAATTGCACCGTGGCATAACCAATCGGTGCTAACCCTTTTTGGGGGATTACCCCTTACATCCTGTGGACCACCAGTCCACCCATTTACTCACGCCCCTTGAGGGGGCGGAGCGTATCCAGGCAAGCCCCCGGTTACTCAGGTTTACAACCGCCCGAAGGACTAACGGGGCGCCGTCGTTCCTCCAGGGTCGTGCCATAAGGACTTCCTGGGGTTGTTTGGCATTTGCACCCTTCTTCTGATCCTGAAGAGGGTACCCTTATGTACCATTCAGCCTCTGGATCGCCCTGTAACTCCGCCTGCAACACAAAATAACAAGTTAACAGCCTTCCTACCCTAGCCACCCTTCCAGCCGACACGCCAGGTAAGTGGTAGGGAGGGAGACGGCGTGATGCATCGGTGCAAAAAGGATCGCCAGCTGGGCGGGGGAGGTAGATATACCTGCCCCCCCCGCCCACTGGCGCGCCGGAAATGACGCAGGTAGCACCGGACCACCGTGTTTGTGCCCTCATGTGGCACTAAGGTGGCCGCCCTCCTATGGGGCCCCTTGCGTGGGCCGCGGCCAGCCTCATTCCTCTTCCTGCCTCGCGCAGGGGCTGTCTGTGACCTGTAAGGCAGCACATGTCCTTTCCATCAGGGAGAAAAATGGCACCTGTGATGTGTATGCAATGGTAAGGAGGGGGTAGTTGGGTGGGAGGGGGACGATAAGGACAGACCAGGCCCTAGTTGTTTCACCCCAGAAACGTCTATTGGCTTCTAGCCAACCGTTTCTGGCCCCACAACAGGTGGCGGCGGCACTGAGCGGCCAAATCACGCGAGTGCAGGAGGGATCGTGAAGAGAGCAAGTCTGCAAGAGCAGTAAAGTGCCCACGCGCACACACTTCCCACACAGCCCCAGACACACGTGGAGCCAGCCCAGAAGGCTGTAGTGATCTGCTGATCACTGTTCTAGTTGTTGCCAGCACCAGCCACTCCCTGAGGGCTGGCTTACACTCACCCCACACCCATCCAGCACAGGCGTCACTGGTCAGGTGTCCCTGGCAATAAAAGGGGCCGGGCGCACGTGCCCTGGGCCAGTTCTACCATCTAATTAACTGTGTCCGTGTCCAGTCATTGCAGCGTGCATGAGGGCCTAGGGCCCTGCACCAAACATTACATTGGCGACGAGCGGGCTAATCCCGCGTGTGCAGCCGCCTTTTTGAAGGTGGTGAAGGGGGGAAGTGTGTGGCCCGTGGTGAGGGCACCCCCTGCAGCAGGTGAAGAATATCGGCAGACCTGCGGGGCGTGTGAGGAGCCCCGATGTGAACGTGAGGCGGCGGGAGCCCACCCCGCATCGAAGAACCTGCTGTGGAGATATCTGGCATGAAGTGAGCCCCCGAGGTGCAGAGACGCAAGGCGAGCGAGGCCGGACTGCCAAGATGCCGGCCGCCGCCACAGACTGCCATGAGGCCGAGTGACGCCCAACAAGTAAGGGGCAGGAGGTGAGCCCGTGGAAGGTGAGAGGTGTCATGGGGCTGTGGCGAGCAGTGAAGAGTGACCCCGAACTGCAGGAGGTCCGCGGGAGCCCACCCCGCATCTGAGGCAGAAGGTGAACCTACTGCAAAGAGGAGGGAGAGTGGAGTAGCTGCCCACTCCCCCGCCCCCGCGAGGAAGATAGACGGTGCCCGTAGTAGAGCCAGCGGTCTCCGGCGCCAGCTCAAGCCCCCCCAGCTCAGCGAGTGAGGTGAAAGGGGCTGCGGCGACTGCCTCATGTGCGGCCGTAAATGGAAGTGAGCGGGAGGGCCACTGGGCAGCGAGGCAGTGAGGGCCGCGTTTGCAATAAAGCAAAAGAAAATGACTCACTGTGATGAATACGGAGTCCTCCTGTGGAGCCCGGCCGCGTGTGTGTGCCATGGGAAGCAGCCATATGTGTAGGTGTGGCTGGCCGTTGAGAGAGCCTCCGGCGGCATGTATGCAGAGGAGCAGACTTGGAGTCAGTGCCCCGCCCGCAGGAAGAATGTGCGCGTGGCCGGCAGGCCCAAAGAGATGAGGCCGCGCCGGCCCGCTAAGAGGTGCCAGTGCAGCCCGAGAGTACGAGACTGCAAGCGAGAGGCAGGAGCAGCCGCAAGACTGAAGTGGCCGTGGAGTGTGGCCCGCAGCGTGTGGTGAGCTGCTGAGGCCTATCGGAGTACTGCAGGAACCATCTCAGCCCCGGCGCTCATCAATAACAAGAGCCAAAGCGCACGAGGGCTGCCCGGCGTGTGACTGACTACGGCTGGGAGACCCCCAAGCGGATGGGCATAGAGGAAAAAACAAGCATTTGCAATGCAATAGGTCTCGCATTTACGCGACTTTAAGCTATTGGCATTGTAAATAAAAATGCATTTTATTTATGTTTTAAAAACGAAAACAAAAATAAAAGGCATTATTATTTGCAATGTCAATAGCTCAAACTCAAGTAAATGCGAGACCTATTGCATTGCAAATGCTTGTTTTAGGTTGCGTGTTGGAGACATACAGGCACATGCATCAATGTTGGATTTTGCGATATCTTAATTGCGGTTTTTAAGGAATCGCAATTAAGGAATCGCAAAAGCCTCTGCATGTAGAAATCGCTTAAAAATAGCAATTTCTAAACATTCCTTAATTGCGACTCGCAAATTGCGAGTCGCAATTAAGGAATACCTCCCATTCATTCCTATGGGCCTACAGGCCCATAGGAATGAATGGGAAGACATTCTCAATTTGTGATTCTCAATTAGAGAATCGCAAATTGAGAATGCAATTTCAAGGGTGCCAGGGTGTCCAAAGGACACCCTGTTGCACCCCTGAAATCTGCATATGAGTACATCTTGCACACACACATGCCCGAAGGGCATGTGTGTGTGTAAATGGAACTTTGAAAAATGCACTTTAGTGCATTTTTCAAAGTTTTGCAAATTACCATGAAGTTCAACTTCATGGTAATTTGCGCCCCTATTAGCGAAATCGCTAATTATTTTACTTTAATGCATTGCATTTAAGGAATCTCAATTTGCGATTCCTTAAATGCAATTGTACTTGAGAACTCGCAATTAATTGCGAATTCTCAAATTGCGAGGGCCTTGACCCTTGATGCATAGCAAAAGCTAATTTTGCGATCGCAAACGGCCGATTTTTGCGAATCGCACCGTTTGCGATCGCAAAAAGCTTTGATGCATGTGCCTGACGATTCCGAACGCTCACGGCCAAGTACTTCCAGGGTAAGTGTTTCCTGTATTACGGGACAATGTTGTACGCTTCCCAGTAAAACCCCAAAGAAAGTTTTGAACCCACCCCCGCGCTCACAGCGTTTTCCCCGCTGTCCTGGGCAGCCTCCCCTTTCACTCTGGAGCGGCTGCGGCGAGTTTAGAGGCTTTTAAGGTGTCCCTCATGTACCCTTGTTGCGGTTCATCCCACTCTCCCTTACGAGGCTGCTGCCTTAAGAGCAAGGCGAAAGGCAATAAAACCGCGGGCCTGTTTACTAGCCGGCCCGGCCCACGGTGTTAACCTGCCTCCCCTGCTCTCCCTCTCTCGGGGGTATTGCGCCATCCACCGCCCTGGGAGGAAATGCCTACTCTGGTTGGCAGGAAATGCAAGGGGCACGAAACTACTCTGCACCCCCGCCCCAAAACAAAACCCAGCCCTGGGAGAAGTGGTCCGTCCCCGCCAGTTGGTGGGAGATAAATGACGCAGGGGGAGTCTTGAATCAGCAGATCCTTTGTTGGATTGCACCTTATTCTTCCAGTGGGTTGGGAAGGCAGATAATGAAGGAGGTGGGGGCAGTGCCCACAAGAGGCATCCGAGGCGCTGGACAAGACAGAGGCCCGCTACAGAGCCATGCCTGCGCCCCGGTGCCACTGCACCTGCTTTAATATTAATGGTCTCTGGAATACCGCACGTCAGGCTGGCGGAGCTGGGGCAGGATAAGTCGCTGTGTCAGACCTCTGACCTTCTGCGCTGCCCGAGCAGCTTGTCAGAGCCCCTGACGTTTCTAGGTGTTCCTGCCGGCCAGGCTGCCTCTGCAAAAGTTCCCTCTCCCGCACTGATCATCGTGGACAAGGAGGCGCTCTCCACTTCCCCCGTATTCCACGTACACGAGGGTGCAACACACACACACTGCTGTTAAACACACCCGCTTCACACAACAAACCAGCATCACGTTTGTCATAACATGGGCACTCCCCCTCCGTTGTCAGTCTGAGAGGCCAAAGAAAGAATGGGTATGGAGCCTCAACTCCGCCCTCCGGAGGTGAGATTCCGACCAGTGTGAGGAGCAGATATCCAGGCTTCAACCCCACTCTCCTCACTGTCACACAGCACAACATACCTCGAGGTGCTACACATAAAACCGGGGCTACCTATAGCTTCTTTTTTATGACACCAGTCGATAGGTTTCCTTTCACAAATCGATGTTTTCGAGAACGACAGGCCAAGTAAACCAAACCAACACTGCAAGCGGTTTGTGACGGAGTGCGATGCTTGCTGGCTCCGACCATGAGGAAGAAAGAACTCCCGCACTGATCATCGTGGACAAGGAGGCGCTCTCCACTTCCCCCGTCCCGGCATTCCATGTACACGAGGGTGCAACACACACACACTGCTGTTAAACACACCCGCTTCACACAACAAACCAGCATCACGTTTGTCATAACATGGGCACTCCCCCCTCCGTTGTCAGTCTGAGAGGCCAAAGAAAGGATGGGTACGGAGCCTCAACTCCGTCCTCCGGAGGTGAGATTCCGACCAGTGTGAGGAGCAGATATCCAGGCTTCAACCCCACTCTTCTCACTGTCACACAGCACAACATACCTCGAGGCGCTATACATAAAACTGGGGCTACCTAAGCTTCTTTTTTATGACACCAGTCGATAGGTTTCCTTTCAGTCGATAGGTTTCCTTTCACGAATCGATGTTTTCGAGAACGACAGGCCAAGTAAACCAAACCAACACTGCAAGCGGTTTGTGATGGAGTGCGATGCTTGCTGGCTCCCACCATGAGGAAGAAAGAAACAAGCTGTCGCCACGCCATTGCCCGAATGAAAAAATAAAGTGCTCACCCAGTAATTAAAAGACACCATGTACTGCCGCAAGTAAAAGATCCAGTCCGGGTGGGCGGGGCCAAAAGGAGACAGGGCGGTAACATGGAGGGACTAAAAGCCTCACTCACAATCGAAAGCCAGCGTTTAGCATTAAAGATGACGCAAGCCAATGGAAAGAAGGGGCGGAGCCTAGACTCCACTTCTGAAATCTGCTTGATTACAAGAAGCCTCGCTGAGCGAGGAGCGCATGCGCGCTCCAGCGCTAGGTCTGCGAGACCTAAAAAACACTTACTGTGAAGGGGATGAGGTCCCTCTGCGAAGTCCTGCTGCTGGGGTGAGCGAAGTCCTGCTGCCTGTGTGTGTGTCCCGAGGAGCGGATTCGGACGTGGGCTGAACAGCGTTGTGGAGACGGGCCTGGCTCTCGGCCTAAAAGAGAGTGCACGAGGCCCGCAGCATTGGGAGGCTGCCGTGGCTATTGAAATTAAAGCAGCAGCGCCACCTAGTGGCCAATTTCCAGTACCGCGGTTAGGAAGAAATGACTGGGAATAGTCGAGCGTGCAGCAAATGGGGATGATAATCAGAGGCAAGTGATGAGGCAGCTAACTCCCTGGTTCTTCCTGGAAAGAAAATATAAAACACCTATGGCTACACACATTGCAGCATTCAGGATAAATACAGTAGAAGAGAAAAGACTGCAACCCAATGTCACCTCAAAAGGAAGACTGGGAAGACTGCCAGGACATGCGGACACGGCAGAAGGAGAAGCAGCTCCATGCGTGCAGTTGAAGAGGAGAACACACAGCCCCAAGCAAGTGCGCAGCAGCACAGGAACAGCTGCTACAGTTCTAAGAGAGAGAGAGTAAGATGCAACTTCGGGGAGGGAAGTGGCAGAAACCCCCGAGGATGTTGCCTGAGGGGCGAAGAGTGGACCTCTCCCCCAGTCAGCAAGTGAGGGCTGAACAGAGCCAAGGCGGAAAGGCTGCGAGGGCCTGAGACTGAGAGTGCAGGGACACCTGGTGGCCACAGGTTATCGCTGCAGCAGCAGAAACAGAGTAAGGAGCGCCACCAGAAGAAGAAGGGTGGTGAAGGAGAAAAGCCTAAAGCAGCAAGCCCCTGGAGAACAGTAGAGGTGCGCGGCATGCGCGCCCAGTGTCGAAAGGACGCCAACGCACATGAAAGAGGAAAGAGCGCACAGAGTGACATTGCGCAGAAGATGTACCCCGGACGCGGACGGTACAGGGTGGAGCCAGAGAGCGAGAAAGCCAGGTGGTCACACGGCATGACTCATCCTGTCAAGCCGGCCCGAGAAGAGGCTGCGAAGAAAGAACCACGTCGGTGTGGTATTGAGGCGCCTGGAGCGCGCCCTCGAGAAAGAAGACGACCTGCCAGAAGGTCGCAAAGAAGACTACCTGCCTGAATGTCGCAAAGAGGACGACCTGCAAGAGGGTCGCGAGGAAGATGACCTGCCAGAAGGTCGCAAGGAAGACGACCTGCCAGAGGTTCGCGGCGAAGATGACCTGCCAGAAGGTCGTGAAGAAGATGACCTGCCAGAAGGTCACGGACAAGATGACCGAGTACAGGTCTGTGGAGAGGACCGGAGAAGAGGTCAGAGCGAAGTGACCGGAGAAGAGGTCAGGGAGAAGTGACCTGAGAAGAGGTCAGGGAGAAGTGACCTGAGAAGAGGTCAGGGAGAAGTGACCTGAGAAGAGGTCAGGGAGAAGAGACCTGAGAAGCGGTCTGAAAACGTGACCTGACAAGAGGTCCGAGAAGATGACCAAGGAGAGGTCTGACAATATTGACCTGAAGTCTGAGGTAATGACAAGAAGAAGGTCGCAACGCCAGGTCTGGTCATCGGAGGAAAGGAGTGTTGTCCTAGGGGTAGGACAAGACCAGGGAGACACGTGTGGAGTGCACGCCACACGGAGAGGCCTGGGTAGTGAAGGCAAGCAAGAAGAGGGGACCAGACCGAGTCGCGAAGGAAAGAAAGAGAAGAAAGAAATTGCGTGGCATGACGCCACTGTGAAGAAGAAAGCTCAAGCAGAAGAGAAGTGTAGAGAGGAGTGTGTGACATGACAACTCGCACACCAGAAGGAAGGTGACATGTGCCAGAACATCGGAGTACATCGGAGCACAGGGCATGGCCCAGGAGCATCGGTGGCACTGGGAGAAAACATCTACCTACGAGTCCGCAGACCACCTGGTGATTGCAGAGGTGGGCAGGCTGGACCATCGGTATCACCCACCTTTGGGATGGAACGGGAGACTGGATGGCGAGAGTGCTCGGACGTCCTGAAGAAGAGGAACTGACCACTCCACACCAGACCGTGGATATCCAAGGGGCAAAGGCCTCAGAGACGCCGGTGGCAGCGGGTCCCGACATGAGAGATGGATCCACAGCCGCTCTTCGGCAGGTTCCAGGGGGATGAAGATCTCGTGTGAAATGACAGGAGCCAACAACTACCCTTCAGGTGGAGCTAAGGACACAAAGGTGGGACTCGTAGCGCTTCCTCCACACATCCCGAGGGTTGTGTTGGAGTGACACGGCGAAAGGCACCTGTCCAATGGAAGCCTGGCAAGGAGGGCCTCTGGGACATCCCGTGAGAGGGGAATACCTGCGAGAGGGGCATCCTAGTGAGAGGGATGTGTTGCAACTACTCCCCCATTTTGAAGAGAGAAGCAAGGCTGCCCGTGTGGTAATGCCACGCCAACCAGGACTGATTGGTGGAAAGTTACATCTACCCGATCCACCATCACTCCACCTGCACCTTCACAGAGAACGGAACAGAAAGAGAGACTTTGGCGTCCACTTCCACATTGTGAGTCCAAGGAGGACCAGGTCCGCAGGGCACCCTTACACTGTGCCAAATAGAACTGGTGGTCTCAGCTGCTGATGTAACATCATCTATCACCGTGCAAGTAGCTAAAGAGACTCAGTGGAAGTTTACGTTACTTTGTTTTATTTTGTTTATTCTCTCCCACAGGTTTGGACTTTATCGTTTTCTGTTTGAATAAAGTTTGGGAGGGATGTAGTGATCTGCTGATCACTGTTCTAGTTGTTGCCAGCACCAGCCACTCCCTGTGGGCTGGCTTACACTCACCCCACACCCATTCAGCACAGGCGTCACTGGTCAAGTGACCCTGGCAATAAAAGGGGCCGGGCGCACGTGCCCTGGGCCAGTTCTACCATCTAACTAACTGTGTCCGTGTCCAGTCATTGCAGCGTGCATGAGGGCCTAGGGCCCTGCACCAAACATTACAAAGGTGAGCTCTAACACCCCAATCCCGTTCGGAACCAGTTGTCGGCCTTTCGGCGGGGGTCAGAGATGTGCTCCTATCGGGTCGCAGCTATATGAGATGTAAGGGCGTCGCAGATTCCTACAGACATACCTCGGCGAGCCCGGCGCGCCATGTCTCGAGGGTCATCATAGGAGTATCTGAGGCGAGGAGGTGGACAGCGCTGCATCGAAGACTGGATGGCGGGAACAGTCAGCTTTTCAATAGACGCCCGGAATGAAAGCTGGAATTGATTGGATTCTCCAGATGTGGACGAGTAAAAAGTTCCATAATTGAGTTGTTTCTCCCAAAAACAAAGCAAATCACAAAAGTGATTTGCAGAATCGAGGGCACTAAAACCAGAGCTGGGATTTTGAGCGAAGAGTGCGTCTAGGGTGCAGCTCGCCCCCTCCCCTGTGGGAAGATTGGGCTGAATCCAAGGGCAGCTGGACGTGCAATGCACGAGGGGGTTTGTTGGCCGACTGGCAGCTCTGGGTGGCGCTTGTGAGCCAGGTGGGATGTTCTGTGGACTGAGATGTAGGCGGACTCGCGCAGCTGAGCTCTTAGCCCCTTGAAGTCTATGCAGGCGCTATCCAGGAGCACCGGGGTGCAGCTCATAGTCGTAGTGCAGATGGGAATGGTCACACTATGTGGTGGCTTCAGGAGAAAGTGGAAAGGATTTAGAAGTCTGAGGAAGCGAAGGAAGCCTGAGATAACCAAGTTCTTTGGGTTACCCAGGGTGCACCAGGAGGTGGAGCAAGTGCTGAGAGTTACACCGGGGGTATCAGAGGCTAGTAAGTTGTTGAAGATTGCACAGGGAAGCGCGTCTGCTCCTGTTACACCGGGTGTACCAGGTGCTGTGGGCTACAATGACTCCACCAGGCACTCTGGATTACACTCAGGCAGCTCCAGATGCACTAGGATACCCTCGAGAGACCTGTCACTAGGGCGTAACACTGGGTGCACCGAGAGCTGTAGCATTAATTGTCCCTGGTTCTGTGGATGCCCCTGTGCTGGGAGTTCAGTGAGCACAGCCGGTGCATAGAATGCAATAGATGCACAGGCATGTGAAGCATCTGCTGCGGTCACATGTAGTAAGTGTCCCACATGCTTCGAGATACATGGGGAGCACCATCTGCAGCAGGTCACCCAATGCGCACCAGGTCCCGAGAATAGCAGATGGCACAGTGGATGCTAATTGTCATGCCAGGTGACATGCAGGAACGGATTGGTAATGCAGGCACTTGGGCATTGGCCGAAGGGCCGGTGTCTCAGTGCCCTCTGTGGGCCGTTTTTCCCCCTTTCCCAGTCCACAGAGAACACTGGACAGGGAGAGGAAAGCAGCCTCGCTGTGCGGCCGTTCAGCGATGATCAGCTGTGGCCTCTCCTTGACCCCCTGCCCTGCCAAGCAATCACGCTGATGGTGGACTGGGGAGGGGTGATTGTGTTCCAGAATCGGCCTCCCAGGGGACCAGGTGTTGCTCAGGCCATTGAGCCATTTTCACCTTGGCCCCCCTGGGGCCCACGCAGCCCTGAAACAGTGTTTGCATTAACACCTCGCCCACAGCCCTTCTCATTCAGGGCATAGTGGGCGAGGAAGAATGGGTCTCGCTGTGGGGACCAGGTAATGTTGGGAACTGGCACCATCTTCACTTTAGCCTCCCTCCCACCCCCATGGATGGCCCAGCAGCTGTGTTTTTTGCTTTATCCCCTCTCCTGCCAGGCCATTGCCCCGAGGCAGTGAAGGGCTGGGGAGGGCTGAGTAATTTACAAATAGCTAGGGCCTCACTGTTTTTAAGGTGCTCCTGCGCTGGAGGGCTGGGGAATAATTTTTGAAGAGAAAGGGGCCTCGCTGCTTTTCAGGTGCTTCTGCCCTGGAGGGCTGGGGGATAATTTTTGAAGAGAAAGGGGCCTCGCTGCTTATCAGGTGCTCCTGCCCTGGAGGGCTGGGGAATCATTTTGTAACAGAAAAGGGCCTTGCTGCTTTTCAGGTGCTTCTGCCGTGGAGGACTGGGGAATCATTTTTTAATAGAAAGGGGCCTCGCTGTTTTTCAGGTGCTCCTGTGCTGGAGGGCTGGGGAATAATTTTTGAAGAGAAAGGGGCCTCGCTGCTTTTCAGGTGCTTCTGCTCTGGAGGGCTGGGGGATAATTTTTGAAGAGAAAGGGGCCTCGCTGCTTTTCAGGTGGTCCTGCCCTGGAGGGCTAGGTAATTGTTTTTGAAGAGAAAGGGGCCTCGCTGCCTTTCAGGTGCTCCTCCCCTGGAGGGCTGGGGAATAATTTTTTAATAGAAAGGAGCCTCGCTGCTTTTCAGGTGCTCCTGCCCTGGAGGGCTAGGGAATAATTTTTTAATAGAAAGGGGCCTCGCTGCGTTTCAGGTGCTCCTGCCCTGGAGGGCTGGGGAATAATTTTTGAAGAGAAAGGGGCTTCGCTGCTTTTCAGGTGCTCCTGCCCTGAAGGGCTGGGGAATAATTTTTGAAGAGAAAGGGGCCTTGCTGCTTTTCAGGTGCTCCTGCCCTGGAGGGCTGGGGAATAATTTTTTTATAGAAAGGGGCCTCGCTGCTTTTCAGGTGCTTCTGCCCTGGAGGGCTGGGGAATAATTTTTTAGGAGAAAGGGGCCTCACTGTTTTTCAGGTGCTCCTGCGCTGGAGGGCTGGGGAATAATTTTTTAGGAGAAAGGGGCCTCGCTGTTTTTCAGGTGCTCCTGCGCTGGAGGGCTGGGGAATAATTTTGTAATAGAAAGGGGCTTCGCTGTTTTTCAGGTGCGCCTGCCCTGGAGGGCTGGGGAATAATTTTGTAATAGAAAGGGGCCTCGCTATTTTTCAGTTGCTCAGCTTGTAGGACATTGTCACCTTGGCCCTGTGTCCTTCCCAAGAACAATATCCTCCCACTTACATTCCTTGTGTGTTTCATGAAAGGCCACGCCCCACTATCGGCCACCAGCGCTCCTCAATGCTGATTACAAAGTATTGGCGAAAGTGCTGGCGACCAGATTAGCCCCGTTGGTGCCTCAGTTAGTACACATAGATCAGAACGGGTTTGTGCCGGCTCGCAACACTTCGCTGAACTTGCGCCGTTTTTTTAGAATGGCGTACTACTCGAAAGTCGATTGGCCTCGCACTGGATGTCTGGTCTTAGATCTAGAGAAGGCCTTTGACACCCTAGAATGGGGATTCTTATTTGCGGTGTTGCAGAGGTATGACCTTGGTGCTGAGTTTATAAGCCTAGTCAAGCTGTTATACACAAATCCGACAGCCAAAGTTAGGAAGGGGCAATATGTCTCGCAGCAAATACCCGTTGGGCGTGGTACGCGGCAGGGTTGCCCACTCTCTCCCCTGTTGTTTGCCCTAGCGGTCGAACCGCTAGCGGAGGCGCTCCGTGATACTCAAGCCGAATGGGGGATCCCTTTAGGAGATGGCATACATGCGGTCTCACTGTATGCTGACGACCTACTCATCTATCTTCGAGATGTTGGGCAGTCTTGCGCGTCGGTCGAGCGTACACTAGACCGCTATGCCTTAGTGTCCGGGCTGAAAGTGAATTGGGATAAGTCCTGTCTATATTCATTTGCAGACACCACGCCAGACCCACACTTAATTATCAGTGGTTAACCAGTGCACTGGCAGACGTCGGCGTTCCGATATCTTGGAGTCCATATATACCGTGAACAGCCAGATCTCCTGGAGGGTAACCTGACGCGTGCCATTACAGCAGTGCGGGCACAGATGACCTTCTGGAAAACCCTGCCGCTGGCAGTCATGGGCCGGATTGCGTTAATAAAAATGGTGGTCTTACCATGTTTACTATACCACTTCAAGAATTTACCACTCCATCTTAGATCATCACTGTTTAGGGACCTAGAGTTGGACATACGGCGATTTATCTGGCATGGTTCACGTAGTAGGGTAGCAATAGTTAAAATGCACCCCCGACCGCTCAGGGAGGCCTATCACTGCCCAATATGGAACATTACTATCTTGCGGCACAGCTCCAGTGGGTGGCACGCTGGATCAGTGCACGGAACCTTGATGACACGGCAACACAGACGCCCGGGTATACCCAGCCCCAGGTGGTGGCGCTCTTCCACCCTAGCAGGAAGGGAGGCCCGCCTATGCAGCTACTGTTAAAAGTGGCTTATCAGTGCTATCGCCGCTGCCTCTGCCTCACACACCAGCACATACCATATGCACCATCTCTACCTATATTAGGCACCCCCAGAAAGCATCGGGCGATATCCAGTGTGGAACTCACACAGTGGGAAGAGGTGGGCATATTAACAGTAGGAGACTTATACAATGACGGATTACTTATCCCCTTCGCAGAATTAGCAGAGAGCTCGGGCCTGTCACAGGGCCAGTTCCTCCTTCACGCAGCAGTGACTCGTACACTGGGCATGCACTGGGGAGATGTGACGCGGGAACCTGCCACGCATCTTACCATACAATATTTGCATGAGCTGGGGACTGGTCGACACCTCACCAAATGTTTTGCGGAATGGCTCAGGACTCACACGGCACCACCACTGCTCTCTTTACGCGCCCATTGGGATGCAGACCTCCAACGACCCGCCACGGACCGTGAATGGGGTTACATGCTCGAGAGCCCCATACGAATTCCCCGTGATGTGCGATTCCGACTCATTCAGTATTATATATTGCACAGGGCCTACCTCACGCCGGTAAAAATCAACAAATATTTTAATCGCACAGACGCCAAATGTGCCAGATGTAACGAAATAGGGGCGGACCTCCTACATATGTTGTGGCGCTGCACGGCTATACAGCTGTATTGGGGTGAAGTCACTAGGAGACTAGCTCAATGCACAGAGCGAACACTGGATTGGACATGGGAGGTGTGTATCCTGGGGCTTTATCACAGGTCTAAGAAGCATAAGGTGACGTCCAGATATATAGACTTAGGCCTTATAGTGGCTAAGCGATTGCTCACGCACCGCTGGAAATCGCCCGATCCCCCAGTAGCTAAGGCCTGGTATCGCTCCCTTCTGTGTTGGGCGCAGGCGGAGAGTGTCGCACTCCACCGCGAGGACGCAATTGGGCTACGTAAGCAGCCGTTAGCACCAGCGTGGGATCAAATATTGCTGGATTTTCGGAGGGCAGAGCAAGATCCAGTTAATACTGACGCTGTAACAAGCGAGGATGAACACATAGCACCGCAACTGGCACCCCATTAGGCCCCCAAGGGTGCAAACACAGCGCGCCTGGCTGCTGATAACCCCAGACACTTGAAAACTGCACATCAGATGTACGGACAAGGGCGCGTACAACTGCTTCTTATTATGTAGATAGGTTGGCCGATCCAATGCCTGGGCAGATATGACCCTTAATTTGTGTGGACGTGATGGACGAAGAGTATTGTCGCCCAGTACAAATGTATACTATAAATGACGGCAGAGATTTTCTTTTTGTCTTCCTCTATATCGTCCCCCTCCCCTCTTTCTCGTACGCTCTTTGTGTGCTCATGGGCCAGACCATCGCCTGAACATTCATTAGAATTGCAAACTAGCGACGACAATGAGAGTGTACAATGTTTATACATACACTGTAATATGCAATGATCTTTGGTGATGGGGGATGCATAATATGTATACGGGCTATTATGTTATGTTATGTTTTGTTAACCGCTTAACCGCTTAACCGCGGCGCGAAGTCCGCCGCGGTGCGGCGGTTTAATTAGTTGGGCGGGGCGCAGCACTACGGAGGTAGTGCTCGCGACGGCCGTTGGCCGACAGAAGCATCGAAGGGGTTAAAAAAATCTTTACAAAATAATAATAAACAAATGTAAACAAAAAAATGAAAGGCCACGCCCCACAAATGTGGGCCACGCCCCGCGAATGTGGGCCATGCCCCATGAATGTGTGCCACGCCCCGCGAATGTGGGCCACTTTTTTCGTCAGTGCCCGGGCCAAATTGTGATCCCAATCGGACACTGGTGACATCTGGTATCTGTATAGTGTGACCTTATGTCGCAGTTGCTTGTCCGAATGTAGCGTGTGTGGTTGAAGGGTTCATGGGTGGAGGGAGTCCTGCATAGGAAGAGGTGGGTGTCATTTGAGTTGGACAAGGGTCACGGATGCCCTCTGATTGTGTCTCAGACAACAAGGAACAGCAGCCACGTGTGCTGGAGTGACAGAGAGCTGTATGAGATTGTATAGACGCTGGACATTCATACACAAGTACCGTGGGAGCCCGTGAGGTCAGTTTGAATGGTCCTGCCAGTGAGTAGTCATGTTTGGAAGGGCACAAGAACAGTCATGAAGGCATTTGACATGAGCAGGGGGGCAGTTTGGCACCAAGGGCAGAAGGATCAGAATAACCCTTTAACCCTTTAATCACTCTCAGGATTGAGAAGCGGTCTCGAGCGCTCCAGATGCCCCCAGGTGCCATTTATCATTTGCAGAATTGAGGTATCTCAGTCCAGATCCGAGCCTTTTGAGGGAGGTTCAGCAGCACACCGTCCGCTGTAGGAACAGTTCTCCAGGCCCATGCAAAACACTAGGCCCAGTGAAGGAGGAAGGCCTTGAGTGAATAAGCTGGCGGGGCTGCACGAGTTGAGCAGCTGATCTCTAAGTCCCCGTGAGTCTGCGAACAAGGCATTGAGGTGAACTGGAATATTGTCCATTGGCACAGCCTGGACAAGAGAATACCGATCTTATGGTCAGCGCATAATCTGAGCCAATGATTACAAATGGGGCTCACCTGCACTTATTTTTGAGGACTGGCACTTACTTTTCCTCAACAAGTTTTTGATCAGAGAAAGGCAAAAAAAGGTCACAAAAGGGAAAAAGAAGGGTGAAGAAACAGACAGAGAAACAGTTAGAAAGGGAAAAAGCAGTGATGAAAAGACCCTGCAAAAGTAAGACTAACAGAGGCTCTCCCCACCTAGGGAGAGCCCTCGATATGGCGGGGAGCCGGGGGCTAGCTGGACGGACGGGGAGTGGCTGCCCCGTCCTTCCGGCAGGGGATGGTGCGGATTGGTCTGTGCGCCCGCTGCCCTGGACGCACTAAAGTACTTCCGGGGCAGTGGATGTTGATCCTTCCCCTATTTAAGCGGCTGCGCGGCCGCGAGCAGGCCTCTTGTATCCTGCTTGCTTCAAGACGCGGTCGCCTTTTTTTGGACGCCATCATCGCTCCCTGAAGCCACGTGCTGTTGCAGCAGGTTGTGGGCCCTCTCCCCTCGCATTGCCTTACCGAAAGCCGCGCAGGCTCGGGTTTTACTCGCCTGACCTGGGAGTTTAGGACTATCGGTGGCGGCTCCGGAAGGCGAGAGGGGGTCACATAGGTAAAGAGGGCCGCGGCGGTGATCACGTTGTAGAGCATGTGGTTTGTTTGTTGTCTAAGGCGCTGCGTTCAGGTCGCAGTCTCCTCTGTCTGCCCCGGTTGGTGATTCTGTTTACTGGGGGTTAAGTAGGGGCCCCAAGCAGCCATCTTATTGCAGTAGGCAGTGTGTCAGTCTCATAATTTGAGGGTCCTGAGTGCAATCGTCAGAGAGGGCATTTATTGTTATTTTGTTTGAGGCCAGTGCGTTTCTTGTGGCAACAGCTCACTGTGAAAGTATTAGCTGTTGGTGGCATTAAGATGGGTACTAATTTTCTGTGACTCCTTTGGGGGTTGCAGGAATACCCCTCTCCCCCCCCACATACTTTTGCCTCCTGTTTCCAGAGATAAGTCACTGCTGGGGGAGTGGTATTTCGGTGGAGAAGTGCTTTTGGAAGCGTTTTTGTTTTACAGGGGCTGATTGCTCCATTTTTACTCAGATTGTTTTGCATAGCTGTAGCTGTATTTCCAGTAGTTGCGGACTTTTACAAGCATGCCTGGGGGACCAAAGAAGGGTTCCAAGAGGGCACGCCGGTTAGTAGGATGGAAGAGATGATGCTCAGAATGGTGCACAGAATGGAGGCGATGGACGAGAGGTTGGCATTGCTGCAGGCACAGGGCCCTCAGGGAGGGCAGTCAGTGGAGCCAGCAGTGCCGGACAGGCCTTGTAGGCCAGGGTAGCACCCCGGGCAGCATTTCCTCTGGTCAGGAGGCGTGGCAGGGGCAGGATGGCGGAAGGGGTCGGAGTTCGCAGGCCACCCCTGAGGCTGTGCCGGTTGGCGGTATAAATGGGGGACTCGGCAGTGCTCCCGCAGAGGTGGTGCCGGTGGGCAAAATCAGTGGTGGGGAAGGCCAGGCCAGTACCCCTACGGTTGTGGTGTCGCCAGCGAATGGCAGCGACGTACAGACTGGTTATACTAGTGTGGAACCTCCAAGGGGCTTGGGTGGCCAGCCAGATTTGGTGGCAAGTTTGGCCAGTGTGTTGCCTTGGCTTTCAAGGGCAGGCGTGTGGTCCGCACAGGTGTTGGGGGATGCATTGGCAGGGGTGGCAGAGGCCGACCATGTCGAAAGGGCTAAGAGGTTGGTGGCGCATGTGGATGGCATTGGTATGCTGCCAGGTGTACAAAGGCAGGAAGGGGTGGCAGTCGGGCCAGCAGTGCAGGGACCAGTGGTGGCTGGGACCTTGCAAACATGTAGTGGGCCTCAGACAGTGCCGGCAGCAGCCGGGCCCTTACCTCCCCTCAAGGAAACTACGCCATCAGATATGTTACAGACATAGCTGAGCGTGAGTCTGGGGGACGTGCGCTCAGAGCCTGATCAGTTGGGCAGGCACATATTAAAGAGAAAATTTGGAAAGGCGCTTATGTGGATATCTGTGAGTTAATTGTAGATGTGCCTAACAGGGAGGAAGCCAAACAGTGCAAGAAGTGCTCACATTCCAGGGAGTGCGGGCATTGGCCATACAAGAGGAGGGTGGAGGAGACCATCATGAATTGGGTCAGAGGTTTCAAGGTTTTTCAGGCAATCATGGCAGAGAAGTTCCCAACATTGGGGGGGCAGGTAGCCTGCTGCCAAAATAGGATAGCTAGTGCGCATGACAAGTTTGGAGGCGCGGCCTGGAGGGAATATGACAAGGAATTCAGGTGTATTAAGGCTACTAGACCCACTTTGGGATGGGATCAGATAGATGTGAATGCATGGTTGCATTATATGTATCCACAAAGTTTAATGGCCGGCCCAAATCAGCCCTTTTAGGCGGGCAGTGGAGCAAACAGTAATTCAGGGGGCGGGGCAAGGAATAGGGCATGCTGGGACTTCAGTAGGAAAACTTGCGCCAAAGCCCCAAGAACATGCAAGTTCAAGCACTGTTGTTCTTTCTGCGGCCTATCTTTACACCCAGATTCCAAGTGTTTCAAGAAGACAAAAGATAGTGGCCCCAAAAAGCATGAATGAGCTCCCGTCTGTGACCAAGGCTCCCTCCCCGGTTAAATGGCAAGCAATGGTGTCATGGTTGAACATCTACAGCAACACAACAGCAGCACAGTCTTTATGTGAGGGATTTAAGAATGGTTTCAAGATTCCAGCTGAAGGTTGTGTGGGCGTGGCCTATTGCAGAAACCAGCAGTCTTTAAGGGCTAACCCTAGCTTTGCCAGAAATAAGATTATGAAAGAGAAGAACTTAGGGAGGGTGTCAGGTCCTTTTGAATCCCTGCCTTTTGAGAATTTTGTGTGTTCACCTTTGGGCATAGTTCCCAAAAAAGACCCTGGGGAATACTGTCTGATTCATAATCTTTAAGCACCTAAAGGGCAGTCAGTCAATGAGGCTATCAATGGGGCATTTTGCTCAGTTAAGTATGCCTCACTTGATCAAGCAATTGCAATGTTGCAGGAGCTGGGACCTGGGACTTTGCTGACAAAGGCAGATATGGAATCTGCTTTTCGGCTGCTACCGGTTCATCCGGAAGACTTTCATCCGTTGGGTTTCCAGTTCGAGGGTGCATTCTATTTTGACAAATGTAGGTCCATGGGCTGCTCTGTCTCATGTACTTACTTTGAGAGGTTTAGTACTTTTTTAGAATGGTCATTTAGAAAGAGATCAGGACACCATTGGGCACTTCATGATTTGGATGACTTCCTGTTCTTAGGAGGTTCTGGCACAGATGACTGTGGGAGGGCTTTGCAGTGCTTCCAGGAATTGATGGGGGATTCGGGGAGCCACTGGCACAAGCAAAGACCTGTGGACCAACAACCACAATAGAATTCCTGGGCGTAGAATTGGATTCCAGGGCAGGGGTATCCAGGCTCCCACAAGAGAAGGTAAGAGCGTTCACAAAGGCACTAGAAGAATGCCTGAAGGCACAAAAGGTGATGCTGTATCAGCTGCTGGTGATGGTGGGGAAGCTGATTTTTGCACTCCGCATTATACCCATGGGCCGCCCATTTTTTAGGTCTATTGCTCAGGCCATGGCGGGTCTTAAGTCAAAACATCATCATACAAGGCTGACAAGTGAGGTCTGCTAAGACATGAGAATACGAGAAGCATTTTTGAGGGACTTCAATGGGACAGTGGTATGGCTAAGCCCTGCCAAGACCAATAAAGAGTTGGGTCTATTTACAGATGCCGCAGGCAGCACAGGCTTTGGGGCCATTTTGGGACCAGATTGGTGCACGAAAAAATGGCCAGAGGAATGGTTTGAGTCTGGGCTGGTGGCGAACACTGGTTATCTTGAGCTTTTTCCCATTTTGGTGTCCCTCACGATATGGCCAGAACAGTTTCGCAACCAGTCAGTGGTATTCTGGTCAGATAACACGACGGTGGTGGAGTGCATTAATCAACAAGCTGCCAGGTGTAAAATGATCATGCGATTACGGAAAGAGATCATACTGCTATGCTTGAGATTAAATGTTGATTTCAGATCAAAACATGTGCCTGGTGTACTGAACAATGCAGCAGATGCTTTATCTCGTTTCAAGATGCAGGCATTCAGGTATGACCACCGGAAGCAGCGGAGTTCCCCTCGCCGTTCCCAGAACATCTATGGCAGCTTGGTGCCCCAGTCTACCAGACCTTGTTTAGGCCAACTTAGCCTATGAGGGGGCCTATTGTGCATATTGCAGGTTTCAGGAAGTACAAGGAGTTGGGGGTTGGTTCTCCTATGAGTCAGTAATATCCTTCCTGGGGTACCTGAGAGCGGAAAGGAGACCTGTCTCCTATGTTAAGAGTCATATCGTGGCAATTTCAGTGTTTGCAAAAATGCTGGGGTACACAGATGGGACAAAAACATTCCTGGTGCAAAGGGCTCTGAGGGGATGGCAGCGTTTGAAGGGGTGTAGCTCAGACTCCAGGAACCCCCAGAGACACAGCGAAACTGGCAAAGATCATGGCCTCTCTTGTTGTGGTGTGTAGATCAGCAGATGAAGTTCGCCTTTGCAGGGCGGCGTTCTCCCTGGCATTTTATGGGGCATTAAGGGTGAGCGATTTGGTAGCTAAGAACAAAACATATTTGAAGGGTGGCCTACAGAGGTCAGACATACAATGGCCAAATGGCTCCCTGGTGATCACCATTACCCGTTCTAAGACCAACCAAATCGGTAGGGGGGATCACAAATTACTACACCGAGCCCTGGGGAATGACTGTTGTCCACTGGGGAATCTGGAATCTTTTTTGGCTCACTGGGTGCAGGGAGCGGGAGGCCCTCTGTTAGTACATCAAGATGGGACACCACTCACAAGGTTTCAATTTATCAAGGTGCTCAACTGGGCGCTGAGGGCTGCAGGTTTGGATCCTGCTGAATATGGTTTCTATTCATTTTATATAGGCGCAGCAACCACTGCTGCAAGTATGGGGTTGGTGTGACAGACGGTTCAAAGGATAGGCTGGTGGAAGTCTAATTGCTGCAAGCGCTATGTGAGGTTAAACATGTTGTGAGTACTACCTGTTTGTTTCAGTTCCTTACTTTATTCTCTATCAACGCAGATGGTGAAGGGGTTAGGGGGATCCAGCCGTTGGATGCTTCATTGCCTCCGGTTTACGCTGGAGCAAGAGATGTTACAGACGTGCTGGTGTTGGGCCATTCCTATGTGAGGCGCACAAAGAGTTTTTATTTAGCAGGTGACTACGCATCACGAGCAAGGAAAGATGGCTATCAGCTGACTTTCTGTGTTCAGGGGGGACTATGCTTGGCCCACTGGAGAACTGCATTGGACAGAATGTTGCCTTGGAGGCTTATGCTTCCAGGGGTGATAATTGTACATATTAGAGGCAATGATTTGATGGAGCTGGGTCGGAGAGACTTGTTTGAATTGATTGTTTCTGAAATGTGTTGGCTGGCAAAGAAATTCCCGGAGGCCACAATTGCATGGTCCAATATTGTCCTGAGGTTGAGTTGGAGAGGTGGTAAGTCGGTAAGAGCCATAAATGAGTCGGTAAAAAGATTGAACCGGAGAGTGGGTAAGTTGTTCATGACAGATCGGTTGTCAGCCATACCTCATGGGTGCATCAAAGGGGAACATTTTCTATTACAGAATGGAGTGCACCTGTCTAAAGAAGCTACAGCAATTATTTGGAAAATTTGCTGGCCTGGCTAGGCCAGCGTGCATCGTTTGTCGGGGGAGGGGGGGTCAGATAGTCAGTGAACTATGCTGGCCTGTGGCGGGTGAAGTCAAGATTGGAGGGACACTTCGGGCCCTTTACGGCATCCTGTCTTACCAAATTTAACATCTGCATCCATGGACCCTCCAAGGGGTGCTGCCACCAGGTCGGAAGGAGGTGGCATGGGTGTGGGGGGTACTGGGCAGTTGTGGTCATGCAGTCCTTACCTATCAACCACCCGTGCAGGAGCATTTGGGCACAACGTAGCACTGGCCCTTGGGGGACGACAAACCTGGGTGTAGGGGGTGCCCGCAGTAGGTATCCTAAGGGCAGCCAGGCCCCCTGCACAAGAATTTTCAGAGGTTGGAGACCACCCCAAAGGGAGGGGAGAGGGAAAGTGGGCTCATCCCATAAGGAGGGCCCCCTAAGGGGTAAGAGAAGGGGCAGAGCCAGTCTTGATCTCACTCAACTTGTTGGTTACACAGGAACAGACTAGTTATGGTTAGGTGATTCCATGTACTAGAGTCTCTGCTAAGGCTTGATCACAATTGTAAACTGAAATGTAAATAATGTGGTTACTGTGTAAAAAAGGTTATAAATTGTTTTTTATTGTGTGAGAAATTATAATAAACACGGCCAGGGGTCTTACGACCCCTATCCTAAAGAAATAAGAAATGGCCTTGTTGCATTGTTGTGTCATGGGGTTTGGGTAGTGGTAAGTATTCATATTCATGGGACATCGGCGACTCCCTGGCCATAAGAGACGGGGGTGTCTGGTGACGGATTATAGAGGCATGAGGTGAAATCAAGACTATGCAGCATTGGTATTGGGAGCCTCGACCTTCCATGGCGTCGGCCGCAGACTTCTGAACAGAACTTTGGGCGCCATCACTTTTACAAATTAAGCATTAGTTACGGTAGCGAAGAGGAAATCTACTTCGCTGAAACCGCACTGTCACGTGTATTGAACTTCATCACAACTGACACTAGCTCATTCTCATACTTTTGACCTATCCGCGGCTTTTGACACCATTGACCACCCGACTCTACACACCCTAGTCATGGATAGCTTAGACCACAATGGGTTCCCCTCTTACCCCTGCACTTGCACTTACTCAGTCGCATGGGAGTAAAAGACATCAACACCTACTACACTTGTGGTCGGTGTCACTCATGACTCTGTCTTCGGCCTCCTTCTTTTCTCACTTTGCACCACCTCTCTCTGCGATGCTATCTCCTCTTCTGGGATCGCTTATCACCTCTATGCTGATGACATCTAAATCGTTTTCTCCTTCCCAACCTTCACACTCCACCTCCAGTCATACATATCTGACTGCGTCACAGCCATCCCACAATGGATGGTAACTATAGTAAACTCCTCCAGAACCGAGAGTCTAAAGTTCCTCTCATCTGTTACACACCACGATTTCACCTCAGCTCTCCTCTGCCCCTCAGACTCCCTCACGAGCCCCCTCAGCCCGGAATCTCGAGGTTCTCTTCCCCACATGCCTCACTGGAACCCTTTATCACTAGCCCGGCCACCGCAGCACACCTTCAACTTTTAAACATACTCCGGATATGCTTACTCCCTCCTTTCAAAATAGGCAAATGTCTCATCAGCCCTACACTTTTCATTCGATTAAAACACTACAGCTGCCTTCTGGCATGCTGTGCCCACTACTCTCGGGCCCTATTTTACAAAGTCATTAACTGTGCACCTAGAACTCTGAACAGCACACTCAGGCATTTCCCCCGCCATGGCACACTTCGCCACCAAGAGCTGAGGCATATATTGCTAAAACGGCATTCAAAGCAGTTCATAACCCAGCCCCTAAATCCCTCCCAAATAAAATCTCTCATTGCACACCTCTTGAAAATAGTAAGGTCCGGTAGTCTCAACCCTTTTAGCCACACCAAAGCCACTTGTACCAAGCTTCAGGACTTTGACATTCTAGCGCCTTATACTGGAACTCTCTACCACCTGACCTCCGCCACAAGTGTGTACGTGGCGCAGTGAGTAAAAGCTGGTGCCTCGGGCCCCGTGGGTTACATTGAGTGCACCACATGCTGAGTGTGATGCACCATAAGCGCACCAGACACTCTCTTTGGTGTACGCTGGGTGCACTAGGAGGTGTGTGTGGGTTACACAGTGTGCATGTCGTGCTGTGAGTTAAAGCTGGTGCCTCGGGCACCGTGGGTTACACTGAGTGCACCACATGCTGAGTGTGGTGTACCATAAGTGCACCAGACACTGGCATTGGTCTAAGATGGGTGCACTAGGAGGTGTGTGTGGGTTACACAGTGTGCATGTGGCGCAGTGAGTAAAAGCTGGTGCCTCGGGCCCTGTGTGTTACACTGAGTGCACCACATGCTGAGTGTGGTTTGCAATAAGTGCTACAGACACTGGCTTTGGTGTACGCTGGGTGCACTAGGAGCTGAGTGTGGGCTACACAGTGTGCACGTGGCACAGTGAGTAAAAGCTGGTGCCTTGGGCACCGTGGGTTACATTGAGTGCACCACATGCTGAGTGTGGTGTACCATAAGTGCACCAGACACTGCCTTTGGTGTACGCTGGGTGTACTAGGAGCTGAGTGTGGGTTACACAGTGTGCACGTGGCACAGTGAGTAAAAGCTGGTGCCTCGGGCCCCGTGGGTTACATTGAGTGCACCACATGCTGAGTGTGGTGCACCATAAGAGCACCAGACACTGGCTTTGGTGTACGCTGGGTGTACTGGGAGGTGTGTGTGAATTGCAGAGTGTGCACGTGGCACAGTGAGTAAAAGCTGGTGCCTTGGTCACCGTGGGTTACACTCAGTGCACCACATGCTGAGTGTGGTGTACCATAAGTGCACCAGACACTGCCTTTGGTGTACGCTGGGTGCACTAGGAGCTGAGTGTGGGTTACACAGTGTGCACGTGGCGCAGTGAGTAAAAGCTGGTGCCTTTGGCACAGTGGGTTACACTGAGTGCACCACATGCTGATTGTGGGGTGCAATAAGTGCCCCAGACACTGGCTTTGGTGTACGCTGGGTGCACTAGGAGGTGTGTGTGGGTTACACAGTGCATGTGTGTGCTGTGAGTTAAAGCTGGTGCCTCGGGCACCGTGGGTTACACTGAGTGCACCACATGCTGAATGTAGTGTACCATAAGTGCACCAGACACTGGCTTTGGTGTACGCAGGGTGCAGTAGGAGGTGTGTGTGGGTTACACAGTGTGCTTGTGGTGCTGTGAGTAAAAGCTGGTGTCTCGGGCACCGTGGGTTACACTGAGTGCACCACATGCTGAGAGTGGTTTGCAATAAGTGCTCCAGACACTGGCTTTGGTGTACGCTGGGTGCACTAGGAGCTGTGTGTGGGTTACACAGTGTGCATGTGGTGCAGTGACTAAAAGCTGGTGCCTCTGGCCCCGTGGGTTACACTCAGTGCACCACATGCTGAGTGTGATGCACCATAAGTGCACCAGACACTCTCTTTGGTGTACGCTGGGTGCACTGGGAGGTGTATGTGAATTGCACTGTGTGCACGTGGTGCAGTGAGTAAAAGCTGGTGCCTCGGGCACCGTGGGTTACACTGAGTGCACCACATGCTGAGTGTGGTTTGCAATAAGTGCTCCAGACACTGGCTTTGGTGTACACTGGGTGCACTAGGAGCTGTGTGTGAGTTACACAGTGTGCACGTGGCGCAGTGAGTAAAAGCTGGTGCCTCGGGCCCCATGGGTTACACTGAGTGCACCACATGCTGAGTGTGGTGTACCATAAGTGCACCAGACACTGGCTTTGGTGTACGCTGGGTGTACTGGGAGGTGTGTGTGAATTGCACAGTGTGCACGTGGCGCAGTGAGTAAAAGCTGGTGCCTCGGGCACCGTGGGTTACACTGAGTGCACCACATGCTGAGTGTGGTGCACCATAAGAGCACCAGACACTGGCTTTGGTGTATGCTGGATGCACTGGGAGGTGTGTGTGGGTTACACAATGTGCACGTGGCGCAGTGAGTAAAAGCTGGTGCCTCGGGCACCGTAGGTTACACTGAGTGCACCACATGCTGAGTGTGGTGTACCATAAGTGCACCAGACACTGGCTTTGGTGTATGCTGGGTGTACTGGGAGGTGTGTGTGAATTGCACAGTGTGCACGTGGCGCAGTGAGTAAAAGCTGGTGCCTCGGTCACTGTGGGTTACACTGAGTGCACCACATGCTGAGTGTGGTGTACCATAAGTGCACCAGACACTGGCTTTGGTGTACGCTGGGTGTACTGGGATGTGTGTGTGAATTGCACAGTGTGCACGTGGCGCAGTGAGTAAAAGCTGGTGCCTCGGTCACCGTGGGTTACACTGAGTGCACCACATGCTGAGTGTGGTGTACCATAAGTGCACCAGACACTGGCTTTGGTGTATGCTGGGTGCACTAGGAGCTGTGTGTGGGTTACACAGTGTGTATGTGGTGCAGTGAGTAAAAGCTAGTGCCTCGGGCCCCGTGGGTTACACTTAGTGCACCACATGCTGAGTGTGATGCACCATAAGTGCACCAGACGCTCTCTTTGGTGTACGCTGGGTGCACTGGGAGGTGTGTGTGAATTGCACAGTGTGCACGTGGCGCAGTGAGTAAAAGCTAGTGCCTCGGGCACCGTGGGTTACACTGAGTGCACCACATGCTGAGTGTGGTTTGAAATAAGTTCTCTAAGACACTGGCTTTGGTGTACGCTGGGTGCACTAGGTTCTGTGTGTGGGTTACACAGTGTGCACGTGGTGCTGTGAGTAAAAGCTGGTGTCTCGGGCACCATGGGTTACACTGAGTGCACCTGGTGCTGAGTGTGGTGGACAGTAAGTGCACCAGACACTGACATTGGTCTATGCTGGGTGCATGAGGAGGTGTGAGTGAATTACACAGTGTGCATGTGGTGCTGTGAGTTAAAGCTGGTGCCTTGGGCCCCGTGGGTTACACCACTGCTTTAAATGGGCAGGTACTATCCGGTACTGAGTACCTGCACTTCTTTAATTTGAAAGGGAGAGTACCTGCGCTTCTCAACTCTGCTGCAATACATTTAATAGTGGAGTACCTGCACTTGTCAGAAGCAAGCAGGTACTCTAAATAGTGAGTACCTGCACTTCTATAGTTCCATTTCAAGCACTGGGGTACACTGAGTGAACCACATGCTGAGTGTGGTGTACAATAAGTGCTCCAGACACCCACTTTGGTGTATGCTGGGTGCACTAGGAGGTGTGTGTGAGTCACGCAGTGTGAGCATGACGCTGTGAGTTAAAGCTGGAGTCTCGGGCCCCGTGGGCTACATGGAGTGCACCACATGCTGAGTGTGGTGTACCATAAGTGCACCAGACACTGGCTTTGGTCTATGCTGGGGGCACTAGGAGGTGTGTGTGGGTTACATATTGTGCATGTGGTGCTGTGAGTAAAAGCTGGTGTCTCTGGCCCCCTGGGTTGCACTCAGTGCACCACATGCTTAGTGTGGTGTACCTTAAGTGCACCAGACACTGGCTTTGGTGTACACTGGGTGCACTAGGAGATGTGTGTGGGTTACACAGTGTGCACGTGGTGCTGTGTGTAAAAGCTGGTGTCTCGGGCTCCGTGGGTTACATTGAGTGCACCACATGCTGAGTAAGGTATACAATAAGTGCTCCAGACACTGGCTTTGGTGTACGCTGGGTGCACTAGGAGCTGAGTGTGGGTTACACAGTGTGCACGTGGTGCTGTGTGTAAAAGCTGGTGTCTCGGGCTCCGTGGGTTACATTGAGTGCACCACATGCTGAGTAAGGTATACAATAAGTGCTCCAGAGACTGGCTTTGGTGTACGCTGGGTGCACTGGGAGATGTGTGTGGGTTACACAGTGTGCACGTGGTGCTGTGAGTAAAAGCTGGTGTCTCGGGCACCGTGGGTTACACTGAGTGCACCATGTGCTGAGTGTGGTGTACAATAAGTGCTCCAGACACTGTCTTTGGTGTACGCTGGGTGCACTGTGAGCTGTGTGTGGGTTACACAGTGTGCACGTGGCGCAGTGAGGAAAAGCTGGTGCCTCGGGCCCCGTGGGTTACATTGAGTGCACCACATGCTGATTGTGGTGTACTATAAGTGCTCCAGACACTCACTTTGGTCTACGCTTGGTGCACTAGGAGGTGTGTGTGAGTCACGCAGTGTGAACATGGCACTGTGAGTTAAAGCTGGTGTCTCGGGCCCCGTGGGTTACACTGAGTGAACCACGTGCTGAGTGTGGTGGACAATAAGTGCGCCAGACACTGACATTGGTCTAAGATGGGTGCACTAGGAGCTGTGTGTGGGTTACACAGTGTGCATGTGGCGCTGTGAGTTAAAGCTGGTGCCTCGGGCCCCGTGGGTTACACTGAGTGCACCACATGCTGAGTGCAGTGTACCATAAGTGCACCGGACACTGGCTTTGGTGTACGCTGGATGCACTGGCAGGTGTGTGTGAATTGCACAGTGTGCACGTGGCGCAGTGAGTAAAAGCTGGTGCCTCGGGCCCCGTGGGTTACACTCAGTGCACCTCATGCTGAGTGTGGTGCACCATAAGTGCATCAGACACTCTCTTTGGTGTACGCTGGGTGCACTGGGAGGTGTGTGTAAATTGCACAGTGTGCACGTGGCGCAGTGAGTAAAAGCTGGTGCCTCGGGCCCCGTGGGTTACACTCAGTGCACCTCATGCTGAGTGTGGTGCACCATAAGTGCATCAGACACTCTCTTTGGTGTACGCTGGGTGCACTGGGAGGTGTGTGTGAATTGCACAGTGTGCACGTGGCGCAGTGAGTAAAAGCTGATGCCTCAGGCACCGTGGGTTACACTGAGTGCACCAGATGCTGAGTGTGGGTTGCAATCAGTGCTCCAGACTCTAGCTTTGGTGTACGCTGGGTGCACTGTGAGCTGTGTGTGGGTTACACAGTGTGCACGTGGCGGAGTGAGTTAAAGCTGGTGCCTCGGGCCCCGTGGGTTACATTGAGTGCACCACATGCTGAGTGTGGTGTACCATATGTGCACCAGACACTGCCTTTGGTGTACGCTGGGTGCACTAGGAGGTGTGTGTGGGTTACACAGTGTGCATGTCGTGCTGTGAGTTAAAGCTGGTGCCTCGGGCACCGTGGGTTACACTGAGTGCACCACATGCTGAGTGTGGTGTACCATAAGTGCACCAGACACTGGCATTGGTCTAAGATGGGTGCACTAGGAGGTGTGTGTGGGTTACACAGTGTGGACGTGGCACAGTGAGTAAAATCTGGTGCCTCGGGCACCGTGGGTTACACTGAGTGCACCACATGCTGAGTGTGGTGTACAATAAGTGCTCCAGACACTGGCTTTGGTCTACGCTGGGTGCACTGTGAGCTGTGCGTGGGTTACACAGTGTGCATATGGCGCAGTGAGTAAAAGCTGGTGCCTCGGGCCCTGTGGGTTACACTCAGTGCACCACATGCTGAGTGTGGTGCACCATAAGCGCACCAGACACTGGCTTTGGTGTACGCTGGATGCACTAGGAGGTGTGTGTGGGTTACACAGTGTGCACGTGGCACAGTGAGTAAAATCTGGTGCCTCGGGCATCGTGGGTTACACTGAGTGCACCACATGCTGAGTGTGGTGTACAATAAGTGCTCCAGACACTGGCTTTGGTGTACGCTGGGTGCACTGGGAGGTGTGGGTGAATTGCACAGTGTGCACGTGGCGCAGTGAGTAAAAGCTGGTGCCTCGGGCACCGAAGGTCACACTGAGTGCACCACATGCTGAGTGTGGTGCACAATAAGTGCACCAGAGACTCTCTTTGGTCTACGCTGGGTGCACTAGCTGCTGTGTATGGTGTACACGGGGGTCCATGTCTGAAGTGGTAGAAACAGTGCTTTAAATGGGCCGGTACTCAGCGGTACTGAGTACCGGTACTTCTTAGATTTGTCACTCTGAGTACCGGCACTTCTCTTCTGCCGAGGAGAGTACCGGTACTCATGAAAAGGTAGGCTTATTGGCTGTGAGTGCTGGTAAGCCGGAGTGGAAGGTGTCTCTGGCAGCCAAGGCGCCACTTCTGTATCCCCGATCTGAGCCCCAGCTGAGCTATTCAGAAGGACTCATTTGAATAATTGCCGGGTGCTCACCATCACGCTGTGTTTGACAGAGCAGGGTCCATTCAGGCCCTGTGCTGTCAATCACAGTCACACTATCCTGTGCATTTGTGCAAACACAGAAATCATGGCAGTCCCCTGGCAGTGGCAATCAGGCTATGGCCAGTCCGGCCCTGGTGGCAATTAAAAAAAGCCATGGTAGGTGAAGAGTATAACATGGCTTTCATCATACCCAAGTCTTTTGTGTGCCTGCTTATATTTGTGTGCTTGCCTGCATTCGTATGCCTGTTTTTTGTAAGAAAAAAGTGAGAGAAAGAGAGAGAGAATCAAAACACTCTCAGGAGGTATTTTAAAGAAAATGGGTGGCACTTTGTGTGTAAGTCTGCTCGGCGACAAAAATTCATAAATAGCATAGTAGGGAGGGTGGGTGGGTGGGTGAGTGAGTGGATGGATGAATGAACAAGGGTGGATGTATGGATGGATGGATGAATAGATGGATGGATGAGTGAAAGCATGGATGGCTGGGTGAAAGGGGGTGGGTGATTGGATAAAAGGGCGGATGATGGGTAGATAAGTGAAAGATTGGATGGATGAATGAAAGAGAGGGAGGATGGATGAAAGGGTGGATGATGGATGAGTGAAAGGAGGGAGTGAGTGAAAGGGTGGATGGAATGAAAGGGTGGATGGAATAAAGGAGTGAAAGGGTTGATGGATAGATGAGCGAAAGGATTAATGAATGAGCGAAAGGGTGGGTGAGTGAAAGGATGAATGGATAGGTTTGGATATGAAGGGTGGACAGACGGAATGGTGAAAACTGAATGATGGATGAAAGACTGAATAGACGACAGAATGTAAAGGTTAAATGGCGGACATCAGCAGGTAAATGGTAGGATGAAAGGATGAATGGATAGATCTATGGAAGAGACAAGAGACATCTTCTGGGGAGGGTCATGATGATTTTCTTCATTTGCTTTGTGCAATAAGAGCTTTGGTTCGAAGTGCGGGTATTTTTAGTTTCTTCCTACTCACATGCTGAAAAATATATAGTATTGTGCCAAACAACAGCAATTAACAGTATGGCATTAAGAAGGTGCAACTATTGCAAAAAAAAGGAAATGTTAACATATTATAGCATTTCTCTTTCATTTTGTGTAATGAGTTAACTTGCTTTGTTTATATAAACACATTTCTCATGTGTTTTGGTATGTGCTGCAACTAATATAGAAGTCGTTAAGTATCATCATGTCTTGCCTTTAGCCCCGCCCTTAGCCCCGCCCCCTCCCTACACATCTAGCTCATTTTAATGAGTACCTGCGCTTATTTTTTCCCATTTAAAGCACTGGGTAGAATGCACACCAACACGTAATGACCTTCAAGGTTTTGCGATGCTCAAGGCAATAATTGGGGCGTGCTATCCTGGAACGCGCTCCGTCCGTGTGCGTGAATGTGTATGCAAATGCTGGACCTGGTCAGGTTCCCTAACCCAGGATGCACAGCTGAACAATCCAATGAAGTTCAAACGTTATCATCCATTTTTTTAAATCCAATTTATTCCCTAAGTAATCAAAAGTAATCCAAATATTCATTTGACATTTTCGTCGTCCACTCTTTACTACATTTCAGCACGGTACATTGGATGCTGCTAACACCACGGTCACCAGTGATGCAGGTGACACAGGAAGCAGTAGCGGGTGACGTGGGTTCTGGGTTACACACACTCGTCGCTCCTCTTTAACGTTTTTTGTTCAGAAATCGATCAGTGCTATTGTCTGTAACATTAAAAACATGAATATAGGTTTGCAGTGGAAGCACCAGATATATTTGGGTCATATGGATTGTATCACCTGCAGCTGTTACATTGGGCGTTACCTCAAAGAGCGACGCGACGCCAATGTCTGCGTCCCCCAGCTGCCTCTGCCAGCAGAGTGTAGAGCAGCTGTCGTACAGTGAACTTAAAATACAAACACGTGCTCTGCCGCCCCACAGTGGCTTTTTGTATGCACTGCCCTGTTGTCCTAAGCTATGAAATCCATTCTTGTGAATATTGTGTGAACGAGTTTGGATTCCCATTGTAGTGCTTCCTGTCAAGATGACTGGAGATAGATAGGGTTCCTTTTCAAACCGGGCCCCCTGCCTATACCCGGGTCTAAAATTCCAATGGCAGGCGTGCTTTGTGCACAAGCCAATACGATAACATAACATCCAAACAAATAACTAAAGATCTTCCATAATTCGCGTTCTCGCTCCGCAATGGGGTATATGAAGCGCTTTAAATGCATGACAAAGCACTCAGCTAAGTGTGAGTGAGCATGTGGGTGGGGAAGAAGGCGCACTCTTAGGCCCAGATTCTCAGCAGTGCAGCAGCCAAAAATGCTGTGCTAGGTTGCTTAACAGGTAGAGAGCAGGAGAGCGCCATTTTCACTGAGATGTGGCTCTCTCCTCCCCTCTTCCTAGCACCGGTGCTGTTTACATCTGCCGTGCGCAAGGCACACACCTTAGTGCCATAGTGCTAGGGTGCGTGGCTGAGTCTACCATAGGTTTTGTAAGGGAAGGGTGCCTTGGCTAGACAAGTGAAAAATCTTTTCCTACTTTGTATGTGTACTGCACAGTGCAGCACACATGCAAAGTCGGAAAAGAAAGGAAAAAAATTAAAACATTTCTCCTTTTAGCGCCTACCTTTCAGCGGTGTTAATTTTTGGCGCTAAACCCTGTCTACTAATGTTAGTAGATAGGGTTTAGCGTAAAAAAGCACGGGTCTGTGCATGGGAACGCCCCAATACCACCTGTGTAACGCTCCCTTGACGCAAAGTAATGCAAAATAGCGTTTTGTGCTGCTTTGTATTACTTTTGGGTACTTTCCAGCGCAAAACAAGTTTTGCACTGGGAAGTGAATCAGGGAAAAAACATTTTATGCTGGTTAGCGTCACTTTTTTTGTTTTTTAAAATATTTTTTTTATATTCTGTTTATTCATCATTTTCAAGAATACAGATATACAAGTATCCTTGCAGTGCGTTATAACAGAGGCCAACTGATCATCAGAGCCCAGCGCATTAGTTCCGCAAACTTATCACGTATCTTATGCTCCTAGTCGCACCCATCTCAGAGCTCAGAGAGGGAATATCGCCATTGAAGAATACAGAGCAGAATTGCAAGGTGCAATGCAGCAGTAAAAGAGAACCAACCAATTGTGTGTCAAGACTGAACTGTGAAAGAAGGGGAAGGAGAATCAGGGACAGAAAGAAGGGAAGGGTGATCAGCTTCGATCTCTTGATACTGAAGCAGCCACGGTCCTCACCAGTTCGTTCTATAAGCGTCACTTTTGTGGCACTAACCCAGTGCAAAATGTTTGAGAATCTCTCCCTTAATGAGCTCAGCTTCCTGAAGCGGGAACAACAGGCTTCAAAGTTTGTCCACCCTGGACAGATCCCAATTGAGCTGGGGCCCCTTTCAGTTCAAAGGGAAAAAATGTCCTGACGCCAGCCCATTCCTACTCTGCATTATTGTCAATGGGTAGTACACCCTGTAGCGTTCGGCAGAGGGGCAGTGGGGCAACACATTAGCTATAGAGCAGTGATGGAAGTGCATTAAAAAAAGTATGGGAACTGGGATGCTGTGCGCAAGGGGGGTGGGTGAGTGAGCGTGGCTAAAAAAAACGAAATATTCTGTCACTTTTTTCGGTCATCACCTTCCTGTAACTACATATAAATAACGCACAGCTTACATGAAAATTAAATACAAGTTATGTTAATTAGTGAGAAATGCACTATCATGCATTATGAAATCTCTATTGGTTAATGCCCTGCACAAGAGAGCCGCAGAATTGAATCCTGGCTGGTGCAGTGAAGAATAGTGACTTGTGTATGTTTAGTGCTATGAGGTTGCAGTCTGTGACAGAAAGCACTGTGAATATGTAAATCATTATGTTAAACTTGCATTACACATAGAATAAGATAGGCTGCTACAAAATGCACAAAAAGGTTTAAGATAAAAAGTATTCCAAAATATTGATTTTTTGCAGACTGTACGCAGTGTAATTTTTTTATAACTGTCTTTTAAAAGCACACACTTTACAGCTTAGCTGGTAGCTCTCCTGCAATACCCCTCAAAAAGAATAAATGTGTGCCATTTGGAAGCAAAGTTTTTTTACATATTTTAAAAGCGCACACTTCACAACTTAGCTGATAGCTCCCTTACAACACCTCTCAAAAAGAATAAATATGTGTCATCAGGTAGCTTCAAGTGATTACATCAATTAGAGCCAATAGCGGCTTCCAAGGACCCTTTACATTGGCAGATTGACCAGTTGCACGCATTTACATTTCTTTCAGGGAAGCAGGTGCCCTGGCAAGAAGGCTTGTTTAGCTGTCTGCCAATGCCTGGGTTTTACAGCACATGAGACTCCTTGCCTTCCACATCAGCTGAAGCATTTCAGCTCTTGAAATTAACCGTCCCGGGAGGGTTGTTTTTTCACAAGAAGTAGGAGTACTGTTTTTCTCAAATTAAAAAAGTATGGGCACATCGTGCCCTCAAAACCCCCCACTTCGACCACTGCTGTAGAGGGGGAAACACTAGGAGGGACACCTGTATCGGACAAAGATGGGTGTGTCCAGGGCTCACGTGTGCCCCATCAATAAATAGCAGCGTGCGTGGCTGGGTGGGGTCTCTCCTTTCCGAGCACTGCCTTAACAAACAAGTTGGCTCCAAGTAATTTATACAGTGCACCACGCTTACACCCTGCAGGCCCGAGGTCGAGGGCATTGTGTGAGCGCACTGGCCAGGGCCATTACACTGGTGATGAGGCTGGGGTGGCCCACTACAAACCAATGCTTTACACCAGCCCCCGGCAGGAGCAGCTGAATTGAGGGAGAGTTCACCCATCGCCGCACCATGTGCACATCGGCTGCCTGGTGGTGCTCGTGCTGCACGTCAAGGAAGAGAACGAGCATTCAAGGGCACACACCATCCACAGCCACACAAAAAAACTACAGTGCAGAGGTAAGAAACACAAACACCCATGAAGTAAGGAAGGCCACCTAAGACAGTGCATACAACCCAAGCCACACGGAAGAAGGCACAATTTCTCCCAGAACTGCGGCAGTAGCCTAGAGATATGATACACCTTATAGAAAGGACATATCACACACAATTATGGTAAATATCCCTGCCTTAGAGGCGTTTGTTATCGAAGGGGCCCCATCAACACAGGCACCCAAGTGGAGAGACTGGGTGGAGCGGTTAGAACTTTATTTTGTGGCTAAGGAGATCAAAGATAGGAAGAGAGCACTCCAACTCCACATGGGAGGGATACAAAAAGATCTCCAAAACCATCGAAGAGGCCACCTCCAAAACCTACGCCCTCAGTGCTCATTTTGAACCAATGGCCAATCAAGACTACGAGCGCTTCATATTCATGCAGGCCAGGCAAGAGCCTGAGGAGTTTCTAGATAACTTCTATGCAAGACTATGCAAGACTAAAAGAATTGGCCAGCATGTTCACATTTGCTCATGAACAGGAAGAAATTCGTGGACAGATCATACAGGGGTGTTACTCCACAACATTAAGAGAAAACATCTTGCAGGAGTCAGGGAAATCGCTAGGAGACATTCTAACTATGGGATGTTCCAAAGAACTATCCAAGGCTCAAGCCTCCCATACAGAGGCGGTTTTACAATGGTCAGTGAAAGCAGAGACCGTCAATGCAGTACTACCCTGAAGAGGGCAGGACAAGTCAAAAAAACACTTGAGACCCCATGAACATGCTGCTACAGTGGAGGAGCGACCCACCAAATGCGCCTCATGTGGGAAATAAAATCACTTTGCAAGAGCCTGCAGGTCTTTCAAGAACTGAAAACCACCTCCAACAGTCAATGCTATACCCAAGACACCGGAGGACACAAAAGACATGGACGAATGACAGCACTGCTGAGTATACGGTACACTCCATGTTCACGATAGTCAGTGCCATCACTGCCAGACGTCCACTACCCTAGTGTAATGTGCCAATAGCACCACACTCTCTAACGGCCATAGTTGACACACGTGCCCCCATCGACATCATGTCGGCTAATGCATATCAGGCAATGGCCAAAAAAAATGCCGACCCTGAAAAAGGCCAAGGATCGAGTATTTGCTAATGGCCCAGGAAGATCGTGGCCCATGCTGAGTGTGTTCAAGGCTCACATAACCCACGGTGAGGCAACAGTAGATACCAAAGTATACGTAGCCTGAGCAGGATATGGTATGCTTCTCAGCTGCCACACCACTGAAGCACTCAAAATCGTTAGTTTCGCACTTGGTGTGCACACGGAAGAACTGTCCCACATTCTCCCAGAATTCAATGGCCTGTTGTGGGCATCGGCTGCATGAAGGAAAAAGTGCAGTAGGTAGCGATCCGGCACCGCCGGATTGCACTTCATCTGAGACCGAAGGTGGAGATAGAGCTGGAGAAGCTAGATAAAGCTGGCATCATCGAGAAAGTCACAAGTCTCACCCCATGGGTGTCCCTCATCATGGTCATGAGGAAACTGAAGCAACCCGGAGAGGTCCGCATCTGTGTGGATATGAAACTTCTGAACGTGGCCATCCAAAGAGAATGGCACTTGACCCCCACCATCGATGACTTGATTGGGGAACTGAGTGGAGGCAGTTGGTTTCCCAAGGTAGACCTCCAGTCAGGGTACCACCAACTGACCCTGGCCAAAGAATCTAGGTACAGTGCTACCTTTTCTACTCACGTAGGGTTACGGTGCTATAAGTGCTTAAACTATGGCATCTTGAGTGCCGCAGAAGTGTTTCAGAGCACAATACAGGAGATGCTGGCTGTTCTGCCCATAGTTGTCAAAGTGAGCGATGACATTGGTGTCTACACAACAGCTGTCAAAGAACACCACTAATGGCTGAGGAGTGTGCTACAACTAATAAGAGGCTGGACTCACCTTCCACAAGGACAAGTGTGGTTTCATGAAGCAGAGGATCAGTATCTTTGGGTATTCCTTTTCTACAGAAGGGGTGGCGCCAGACCCAGACAGAGCGTGTGATCTCAAAGCAGCCCTACCACCATCCAACGTCTCAGAAGTCAGAAGCTTTTTAGGGATGGTTACATACTGTGGCCGATTCATAAAAGCTCTAACTACCCAAATTAACCTCTCTGAGACCACACAAAATTCTCAGCTGACTGGACATGGGGTGAGAAACAAAAGCAGTCTATTCAAGCTACCAAAGATACCCTGTCAGCCAATACCACTGACAGGGCACACAAGATGGACAATTCTGGTAGTGGACGCTAGCCCAAAAGGCCATGGGGGCACTGCTGATACAATAGCAAGAGTGTGGAGAGTGGGCACCAGTGGCGTATGCAGTGACGGCTCCTACGCTAAGACAGAGGAGTGTTGCCCCACTGCTTTTAAGCAGTGTGGCTAAAGGAAAAATTAAATGATAACTCAATACTATTATCATTTTATTGTTTACAGCTGCTTTGCGGGTGGGCGGGGCTACTCTGCTCTCAGAGCAGGGGAGGAGTGGTTTGCCCACTCCAAGTGTGCATGAATGCTTGGCCTGCCCTCCGGGGTCGGCCAAACAGGCATGCGCACTTTGCATGTTCTCCACACAGGCTGCCTTACAGCCTGCGTGGAGAACATGTCCAGGCCCCCAGTCCCCGTCTGAGTGCAGAACCAAGGCACTCACATCAATCACAATGCTGCATTGCAGCATTGTGATTGGTCATGGGAGCCTGGGTGTGCTTCCTGATTCCCGTTCCGAGTCCGACTGAGGACAAACGGAGAGATAAGGTAAGGTTTTAAAAAAAACTTTTTTGACATTCCCCTTCCTCCTCCTACCCATTCGCCCCCGCCCGCCACCCCGATCTGTGCTGGCAGCCCCTGGGTGTATGCTGGCCCGTCACTAACACCATCCGAGCAACCCTATTCGCATATTGAAAAAGAGGCGATTGCCATACGTTGGAGGTGCTGATAGACCTCTATCTGCACAGGCATCCCTTCGTGGTGAGCACCAACCACAAGCCACTGATTCCCCCTCCTCCAGGGCACCTCCTCAAAGCCACCACTGCGCATCAAGAAATTGATGCTGCAACTACAGGAATATGACTGCACAATGGAATTCCATCCAGGGGCCAGTACCCCGGCCGGCTACCTGTCACAACATCTTTAGAGTGCCACACAGGAGGAAGCTGATGAAGCAAACGAGATGGACGAATGCGTCCGGTATGTCATTGTATGGTCCCAGCCATTACCACTGACTTTAGAAGCAATACACCAAGCCACTGACACTGACGAGTGCCTACAATTCGTTGTCGCTGCTGTCAGGTCAGGGCAGTGGGAAACGCTAAAAACACATCAGGCCCACCAGACACTTGAAGCCTAGAGAATCCTCGATTCTCTCTACCAGGTACCCCAAGAACTGGACAATGAACCAGACGGATGCTTATTGTGCAGCCATCAAATCATCATCCAGGCAAACTGACCACCCAGGTTGTCCAACTTGCCCATGCCGGCAATCAGGATATGTTCAAGATGAAAAGCCACATCCGCAGCAAGGTTTGGTTCCCCCTCATGGATGACCTCATAGTACTCACGGTATGGTCATGCCCAGGGTGGCAAGCATCTGGGCCCCCAGATTCCCCTGCACCAGTCCTTATGGAGCTTGGACTACAACAACTGTTGGTCTCAACTTTGGATGCCTCCCTATAAGCGATACACCCATGTCCTCATAGACAACTGCTCGAAGTATCTGGAGGTAGAGCTTGTTAACACTCAAGCATCCAGCGAGATCCTTCAAAAGTTAGAAAAAATGATGGCAACCTATGGACTCTTAATGGAATTCCATACTGACAATGGTCTGCCTTTTCATGGGCAAGAGATAGCAACATACCTTCGATCGTTGAACATCCGGCACAAGAGGGTCACCCAGAGAGGGCCTCAAGCAAACAGTGAGGCTGAAAGATTCATGAGAACTTTCAATAGTCATTCGAATAGCTCACGTCAACCAACAGCTGTTAGAATAGGCCATATACTTATTATTGAGGGAATATAGGCAGACTTCCCACATCACCACAGTGCAAGCTCCTGGCCACCTAAATATGGGATGCGTGGTCACCGACTTCATTACACACCACCCTCCGGGGAGGCCCCCAGCGATGGACGACCAGTGAACCATCAAAGGCTACCAATGACAAGGCCAGTGCATGGTGAGGCACGTAGGCCTCTGACATCTAAGTAGGAGACTATGTACTGATCAAGAAAAGCTCCCTGGACAGTCACATAGTGGTGTAGAATGATGATTAGTCCTGGGTGGAGTTCGCGGAGTTCTGCGTAAAACTCCGCCATGTTATGTGGAGTTCTGAAAGTGGTGGAATGCATTAGGTTGTGCCGTCTGCGCTGATTTTTAGCACTGGGTATTTGTCCTGTGCTGGAAAATCAGCGCGAACTGCACCATGGGCAGCGCAAGAGGGCTTTAATTCTTTCTGATGTTCGAGTAGATGTTCTACTCGGGCAGCAGCTTCATCAACGCGAATGGATGGTTTCTCAACGCGAGCGGTTGTGACCATCCGCGACTGCTCGCTTTGAAAAATCTCGTTGGGAGGTGATCTAGCGTTGGATTTACCTCGCTCGTGCTTGCCAGCGGGCCCGAGAGAGGAAAAAACTCCAAGTTTTTCAGACTTCTGCATGCTCCCCGGAGTGTGAAAACTCCGCGAACGGAGCAGAGTTCCCCACCCAGGCCTAATGATGATAACTACAAGAAGGGGAGACGAGATGGAGATATGGAACATATCGCATATCAAGCATTTCTAAAGGCGGTCACCTCCAGAGGCAGAAGATCAAGATGAGGAGGAGAGAGAGGAAGAAGGAGGAGGGTCGACAGAACCATCCCCAAGGAGGCCCCTGCAGTCGGCATTACTTGTGTCAGGGGCTTACATGCCCAAAGGGGAATGTGAACAGGCACGGGCAAACCCCCTACCCCACCAGGAGGCTAGGCTGTCAGATACCACAACCCCCTAGGTGGGACGAGAGGACCAGACCAGGTACTACTTCTGGCGAAACCCAGTGCCTTCTATAAAACTCAGGGACTTTGTGGCATGATGATAATCCTGCCTGGCTGATACTGAGAGACAGAGCTGTATCCTTTTATCAAGAAAAAATTAACATGCCACAGTTTATCACCTTATAATTCCATACCACTATTGTGTCATTCCTCTGATCTGGTTGTTTTTTTATGTTTGGGGAAGAAAGTAGTGTTTGCAAGTGGAGCAACTGAGCAACACTAGCTATAGAGGGGAAAACGCTAGACGAACCAACTGTGTCAGACACAGATGGATGTGGCCTGGGGTCCCTTGTGTCCCCTCAATAAATAGCAGAGCGCTCGGCTGGGCGGGGTACTCCCTGTTGCGTACTGCCTCAACGAGGAAGTTGGCTCTGAGTAAGTTATACAGCGCATCGTGCTTACACCCTGCAGGCTTGAGGACGAGTGCAGTGTGCGCGCACCGGCCTCTCACACTGCCCGCCAACCCCATCAATCAAGCAGGGATTTGTGAAGCCCACTACTCATCCGTGAGGGTCTCAAGGCGCTGAGGGAGGGAGGGGGGGTTCGAGCAGCTCCGTCTGATCCGAAGAGCCAGGTCTTGAGGCTCTTTCTGAATGCTTGCAGTGTGGGGGTTCATCTGATGCTGAGGGGGAGTTCGTTCCAGGTCTTGGCTGCGATGTAGGAGAAGGCTCTCCCTCCCACTCTGGCTCTGCGGATGCATGGGGTTTCGGCCAGGGCAAGATCGGCAGAGTGGAGGCTTCTCTTGGGGGCGTAGAAGGAGATTCTTTTGTTGAGGTATTGGGGTCTGGTGTTGTGGAGGGATTTGTAGGCATGAGTGAGGAGCTTGAAAGTCACTCTCTTTTCGACAGGGAGCCAGTGGAGTTCCCGTAGGTGCTGGGTGGTGTGGTCTTGTCGTGGGATGGCGAGGACAAGTCTGGCTGTGGCGTTTTGGATGGTCTGGAGTTTGAGGAGTAGAGATTTGTTGATTCCGGCGTAGAGGGCGTTCCCGTAGTCCAGTCTGCTGTTTATGAGTGTGTGGGTGACGATCTTTCTGGATTTGGGGGGGGATCCATTTGAAGGTCTTGTGGAGGGTATTGAAGCACGTGGAAGATAGGGCGTGGATCTGTCGGTTCATGGTGAGGGAGGAGTCGAGTATGATGCCGCGGTTGCGGGCGTGGTCCGTGGGTGTGGGTGGGTTGCCGAGGGCGGTGGGCCACAAGGTGTTGTCCCATGCGCAGGGGGTAGATCCTAGGACGAGTACTTCCATTTTATCTGAGTTGCGATTCAGGCAGCTGCTGCTCATTCAGGAGGTGATGTCTTTCATTCCTTCCTGGAAGCGGTATCTGGTGATGTTGGGATCATTGGTGAGGGAGAGGATGAGCTGGGTGTCGTCGGCGTAGGATACTATGCTGAGTCCGTGTTTTCTGACGATGATAGCGAGAGGGGCCATGTAGATGTTGAAGAGCATGGGGCTGAGCGAGGATCCTTGGGGTATCTCAGTGGGTTTGGAGAGGAAGGGCGGGAGTCTGATTCTTTGAGTTCAGCCGGTGAGGAAGGAGCAGATCCAGTCAGTTCCCTGAATGCTGGCATTATGGAGTCTGGTGGTTAGTGTGCGGTGGGAGATGGTGTCGAAGGCTGCTGAGAGGTCTAGTAGGATGAGGGCAGCAGTGTGGCCTTGATTGAGGAGAGTGCGGATGTCATCCGTGGCGACTAGGAGGGCGGTCTTGGTGCTGTGGTTGCTGCGGAATCCGGATTGGGAAGTGTCAAGGATCGAGTTGGATTCTATGAAGTTCGTGAGCAGGTTGTTGACGATCTTCTTGATGACTTTGGCTGCGAAGGGGAGGAGAGAGATGGGTCTGTAGTTCTTGAGATCCGTCGGGTCTGCGGAGGGCTTCTTGCGGAGGGGCTTGACTTCTGCGTGTTTCCAGTCGTCGGGGAACGTGCCTGTTTTGAGGGTGCAGTACATCGTAGTTCGGGTGCTATAGCGGAGGCGGCTCTGTGGAAGATGTACGGCGGGCAGGGGTCAGTGGGGCCTCCTGAGTGTATGCTTCTCATGGTCTTAGCGGTGTCTTCTGTGGTGACAGGGGTCCAGGCGGTGATGGTAGGCAGGGTGGCGTTGCTGGTTGTAGGTGTAGTATTGGTGCCTAGTTTCCGCTCGTTGAAGTTGTCGTAGAGAGACCTGATCTTGTGATGGAAGTAGGAGCCTAGTTTGTTGCAGAGGTCCTGGGAGGGAGGGATGTCAGTGGATTTGCTGGGGGGTTTGGTGAATTCTTGTATGATGCTGAAGAGTTCCTTAGCGTTGCGGGAATATGAGAGGATTCTGTCCTGGATGAAATTCATCTTCGTAGTTCTGATGAATTGGTGGTGTTATGTCATGGCGGTCTTGTAGGCGGTGCGTGCATCAGAGGTTTTGCTGTTCCTACAGGCTTTCTCGAGTCGTCGGCACATGCGCTTGTATTTGGTGAACCAGGTTGCATTCGTGGTGCGTTGTCTGTCAGAGTTTTGGAGGGGGGCGAGTGTGTTTGCGCAGTTGGTGATCCATCTGTGTGGTAGGAGGAGGAGTGCGGTTGAGGGCGGAATTGAGGTGCTCTTCGGTGATCTTGCTCCAGTTCCTGCGCGGGGTGTGGTGTAGGCTTGTGTGCGGTGGGTTTCGAGAAGGAGAAGTGGAAGCAGCGGTGGTCTGTTCAAAGGGGTTGCATGGTGTGGCTGAAGCGAATGTTGTATCCTCCTGCGAAGATGGGGTCGAGGGTGTGTCCTGCCTTGTGGGTGGGGGTGATGACAAGCTGTCTCAGTCCGATGTTGGCGAGGTTGTCCAGGAGGGCGGTGGAGTTGGGGTCGCTGAGGTTGTCGAGGTGGAAATTCAGGTCTCCGAGAAGTACGTAGTCCATGGATGCGAGGGCATGGGGCGTGGTGAGGTCTGCGATGGTAGTGGTGAATGTGGCGCGCGGTCCGGGAGGCATGTAGGTAAGGGTGCCGTGTCGTTCTGGGGTTGATCTGGATCTGGAAATGGAGGTGTTCCATGGGGGATGAGGAGTCGTTCGTGCTGGCTGTAGTGAGTCGGAGGGAGTTTTTTGTACGATGGCGAGTCCACCTCCAGGGTGGTTGGGGGCGGTCCTTCCTCTGGATCTTGTACCCGTCGGGAATGGAGGTTGCGATGTCGGGTGCAGAGCTGGCGTTGGTCCAGGTCTCTGTGAGGAAGGTGACGTCGGGCGAGAGGGTGTTGAGGAGGTCCCAGATTTCTACTGCGTGTCAGTGCAGGGAGCGTACATTGAGGAGGATGCAGCTCAGGGGTTTGGGTGCGCTGGCATCCGGTGGTTTGGCGGTAGCAGTGGGGGTCCGGAGGTGGGTGAAGGTGCGGCGGCAGTGTCGAGAAAACAAGGCACAATAAAGGCACAAAGAGAAAAAAGAGAAAGCGAGGTACAATAAAGGCACAGAGAGAAAAAAGAGAAAAAAGGCACAGAAAGACACAGAGGGAAAAAAGGCAACAGAAAGGGCACAAAACGAGGCACACACAGACAGGCAAAAGCTACAGAAGGCTGGCAGAGTGGACCAGCAGAAGAGCAAGGCTTTCCCACTGGACCAACAGGGATGAGGAGCAGGCAGGAGCCTGCGGGTGGAGGAGGGCCTCGAACACCTTACCTGGAAGGCAGAAGGTGCTGGGGGCGGAGGCGCAACGACGGAGCTGCGCGAGGGGAGAGCAGTTTTCCTGACCAGGAGGTCAGAGGTCTTGCCATTTCCACAGGATCCTTCAAAAGGCCAGACAAACAGCCCAGAAACCTTTTTGAATAAAGGAACTAGATGATGCTATGTCATCGAGAACACTATTTCTAAACATGGGCAATCCTTTAACAACGATAGCCTGGTTTTAGTCTTGCTTCACAGCAACTAAAGCAATTGAACTAGCACACCTGAAACCAGTGATCTGAAAAGGATAGGTCAGGACTGGGACACAACACGGAGTCATTTAGTGTATCGTATACCATAGGATAATGCCCTGTAGACCCGCCCCTCGCCCTTTCAGCCTTTTGGTTGAGGAGTGATTGGCTGAGTTAGTCTCCATGCTGAGACTGATGAGAGCGGTAATGCCAGGACTGGAAACAGCATGAAAAACATAGAAGACCGCATGTTCAGAAGGAGGTCAGATCGAGTGAGACATAAAAAACCGACGGTGTCATGTTGCCACATAAGTGTGTATTGTGCTTCTCTTTCTCTTCTCTTACCCCTAGTCCATAGTCATTGGCTACTCCAAAATACAGACATTTTAGTGGGCTAAAAGAGCGTTTTCTAGGTGTTTTTCACTTTCCTAGCTCTTGACCTCAAATGGCTATTCCCCAGAGTTGCTTTCTGTTTTGCATAATTTATGCAGCACTCAAGGCTGCTGAGCAGTCTGGTTTTAATGAATGAACTCGTGTAGTCAGTTTAGAAGACCTTCCGTGACTGAAATGTTCTATTAAATGACAGCCACAGGCTCCAAATGAGTTAAGTAGGCCCTCGCAGTGGACCCCGCCGCAGATAGTTAAAATACTGGTATTCACGGTGTTCGCCTGGGGAGGGTGTGCTCACTAAGTATAGAGGCCTTGCAGAAAGTGCTACATCAGCCCCCTACAGCCCCGAGAAGACACAGAGAAGCTAAGTTGACCACCTCTCTCGATGTCATTGTGGACACTGTTTCCAGGCCTGGGCATTTTCTGTGACAACCTAATGCATTCTAGGTATTGTAGTCTTGGTTTGCACCCATTGACCTAATTAGACTACCAATTATTCACAGGTGAAAAGTCCAGGACAAATCAAATCATAAGATATCCATACCATAATATAACCATAACATAATATACAAAACCATGTCATGCTATACAATATCATGATATAGTAAGCCCTTTCGTAGCATATGATATTGGTGCCAGGATTTCACTGGAATTCAGGCCAGGAGCGACAATGCTAACCCCGCTTTTTCCACTTTCAGTCAAATAAGATCTGTCATGAATTCAAGTTTCTGACATGACTGTATGGGAGAGAAAGAAGGGGAGATAGACAAAAAACACTCTGTAAGAGTCTCGGCCCACTGACCTCGGGGTCACAGGTTAGCAGGCGGTGTGCGGCACGGACTCCCGGTCTGTAGGGGACTGACTGGTGACCCCCGTAATCCTAGAAGATAAGGTACCTTTAATCTCGGTAGACTTGTGTTCAAAAGTATACACTGTGTCGTGCAGAGCCGGCCTTTGCTGGGCGTCGGCAGAGAGAAATTTGGCGCCCTTGCTGATGGTAGTGAATTAAATGAGGCAGCAGGGGGGCCCTTTTGTGTTTGCTTGTCAGTACCTGGATGAGCAGAGGCTGGCCCCTGAACACAAACATCCCCGGACCTCCCTCAGCTCATCCAAACCACAGATAGCTTAGCTGCCTCACACAGATGATGGCTTCGTTGATGTGTGCCAGCAGGGGTCAGAGTGTGAAGCAGAGCCGGACTGGGAACAGAAACCGGCCCTGGCAAACTGCTCGGCCGGCACACCCCCCCCTGGGGTGAGGGGGAGTGCAGCCGAGCAGTTTGCGAGGGCCGATTTCGGCCGATTTTGTTACCGGGGGCCGATATTGCCGACCCCCGGTAACAAAAACGGCCCCTCAGGGGCCCAAAACCGACCCCCACCCTAGCGGCCAACCGGGGCAACGCCCGGTGCCCGCTATGGCCGGACTGATGGCCCTGGTGTGAAGAGATGGCAAGGAAGGGGGCTTAAGTGTTGTTAAAAATATCACCTGCCGTATGATAATGAAGGACTGAAAACACTTTAAACTGGCAAATCAGACAGAAACTAACAGGCAGGGATAAGGACAAGGCTGGAGCAAGACGAGAAGGGCGCTGCTGTTTGCATAACCTTAATGTACACAGTTCTATGCGGCCCTTAGAAAACTGGCACCCTGGCCCAGCTCACCCATGCTAAAGGCCGGCCCTGGTCTCATGAGTATCAGTAGAATGGCTTACCAGGGTGTAGAAGCAGCGAGATTGTGACTATCCCCAGACACCTAGGATACAGTCCGGGAACTGAATATGAAGGTCGGCCTCCAATGGTGGAGATGCCGGGAGCCAAGATTACTTGCAGTGTTTGAAGTTGAAGCAGGAATTCCGGAATTACAGCAAGAAAATCTCAGTATCTGTGGAAGGAAGGGTTAACCTAAACTGCCCTAACCAACTGAGGGAGCTGAAGGGGAGAAAAACAAAAAAGGTTTAGGTAACGCAAACGGTGAAATCTATGGGACCAGAATGGAGAATCAACTACTGTTGCCAAGCAAAGTGTAATGCTGTGACTGATGCCTAAATCTTCTCCCCTCTTATTGAACTCAAAGACTCCAGAACCTTCTAGCTTTTCCATAATATTTTGGTTCTCCTGAAATGTTCTGGCTTTTTCCAACTCACACACTCAGAAGGGGGAGAGGCAAAATTTCTCTACTCCGACCTCCTCAATCACATAACTGTAACACACACGGAGGAGTAACGTAAAGTGATCCAAAGGTGGCACATGCTCTGTGAAAAAATACTGCCCTCACTCACAAAATTGTGACATGCTTCATCATTTGGCTTGCTTCAATACACCCCTGCGCAGACCAACGCCTGGGGTGGAGCAAAGGGAGGGGAAAACAATACAAATATGAAAAATATATATACAAATATACGTTGGGATCACCGAAAGAAAAGTGCAGTGAAGGTTAAAACTACCTCGGTGGTGTCTTTACTCAACAATTTATTCCTGGACCGATTGGCTAGGTCTAAAAACGTGAAGGATGGTGGTGATAGGAGAAATTTAAGAGTTCCTTCACCCCTCCTTACTGCCAAAGGGTCGACATGTTTCTGCCGTGTTTCAAGTGCCTGCTGTGTTGGGTCACACCGGCATTCCTCAGGACCCTTCGTATCCCAAAAACGTGTTACCCTCTGTACCTGGGTTAGGTTTCCTTGGAATCTGTTATTTCCAAGATGAGGGTGCCCCTAAGTAAATCACACTCGATAATCGAGTTTCATCAAAGCAATGCTAAAACTGGCGAGTAAATGGGAGAGACCCCCTGTAGTCAAACTTTTATCAAGGTAGATGCTCTGCCCGGAAAATGTCCAGTTCTCGCCGTGAAGGAGAACTCAAAGACTCCAGAACCTGCTAGCTTTTCATTAATATTTTGGTTCTCCTGAAATGTTCTGGCTATTTCCAACTTGCCCCAGAAGTGCTGCTCTGCGTTGCTCTGTGACCACCCTCTTTCACCTCCTTAGCCACCACGGGGCTGTCTGCCACAGTCTTTAAGGCCTGATCATAGAAAGCTTGCATTGTGAAGTCTGAGAAATGTGATCGTGTCACTGTGACATTGGACACCATCCCCGGAGAGCACGAACTCCAGGATTTTTGACATTACCCCCTCCCAAAGAACATGTCACACTCCCACAAATCAGGACCTGGTTCATTAGACAAATGATGGTGCAATGACTGGAGTAGGTAGGTTGCATGAATGAATGTCTTGAGTTCCTAAGATCTATGTGAGGCATCATACTCTTTCCATGACACTAGATATTGTAACTGCCCCCTGACTCTACTGGGAATCAAGAATATCCTCCATTGCATACTCTGGTGATCTATCTATTACAATTGGAGGAGTAGTTACCCTGTCTGTGTTGGTTGCTTTCTTAACCCTAGATAAGTGAACTACAGGGTACATGTCCCATTTTGCTGGTAAATTCAGGTGTTATGCAGAATTCCCAATTGAGTCACTGATCTTGAAAATAAAAACAATTCAAGGAAGGCATTTAGGGTGGGGGCCGGGGATTTTTAGTGATGAAATTATGGTAATAACATTATGTTAAAATTTCCAGCCGTGGGCGCTGTAGGTAAGAGCGGTGGGGCGGTGGGGCCGGCTGGGGGGGATTTCGAGAGATGACCACAAGGGAAAATTAATAAATAATGAATTTTCCCTTGTGGTCGTCTCTCGAAATCCCCCCCAGCCGGCCCCACCGCCCTACCGCTCTTACTGCAGCGGCCGCGGCTGCAAATTTCAGTTGTAATGTTTATTAATTGTTTTCATTGGTTCCAGAATTGAAGTACTTGTTCCCTGATGAAGGGCTTTTGTCACGCCTAAAATGCATTGGGGATCAGGGACATGAATATTTACTATATTCAAGTCAAGACAAACAAGCTTTATTCGGTTTATACGATATAACCATAAAAGCATTCTAAAAATATACATTGTTCCAGTAAGCGTGCCATGTACACAAGCAATCTAGTACATTCTGGTACATAAAGTGCATTACAATATAAAAAGAAGGTTAAAACTAATCAATTAAAATTTTTCATTCCAATATATAAAATAAATATAGAACTTGAACAAGATTTAAAAAATAAGTTAAAACGGTTTACATTATTCCACCAAGGATACCATGTACTCAATCAATCCAGTATATTCTGTTACATAAAGTGCATAATCAAGAGAGGATTAAAAACAAACTAAGATTTAACACAAATTCAACTAAGAAGATTAAATATTTATACAGGATCTAAAAAGGACCGAGAACTACAAAGTGAGCGATTAAATTATTTTGTGTCTCAAGATCCAATTTCCTCATATGTTAAGGCCTCCAAATAGGAATTATCTATTCTTCGTTTGATCGCCATTTGTATAAAAGCAATTACTGCATTACAAATCATTTCGTTTTTCTTAACTTCAAATATAGTTAAAAGCCTGTTTATAAAAATACAGTTTGTTATCAACAAACAATAAACGAAATGCATGTTTCCTAATAGCTCTATAAAAATGACAAAAAAGCATAAAATGCAGTGTAGTCTGTGGCGATTTTCCATCACAGGGGCAGTGTGGGAGAGAGCGATGCCACTTGCCCCTCTTTGGAAATGCAAACAAATGATGGAGGGTACCCAAACGCAATCTAGTTAGGTAAAACCTATGTTGTATATTTCTTGTACTCAGTAAATATGGTTGGGAACTTAATGATACTGGCCCTTCACAATATGATCTTATCGTCTGTTTAGTGCGGGACCACCTTACACTCTATTAAAAGATTATAAATATATTGGAGCCAGGGAATTTTTTTATAGTGATCTAGGGCTAAACAGTCCATTATTATCATCTTAGTAAATTTCGTTTCCTCTTTGGTCCAAATCCCATGCCACAGCATAAGGGCTGCCGTACTAACGTAATCACTAATGTAGGGAACAGACAGTTCCCTATGGACTATATACGCAGGGGTAGAATCGGGGACTGCTAAGTGCCTCCTTAGAAACTTGTTTTCCCCAGTTTGGAAAAGGGTATGATTAGCTCTCCCTCATAATGCAGCTCCATAGCAAGTACCTGTAAGGCATTTAGTCCTGGATAGGGTTAAGAATTCTCTAACTGGTTTGTTCCCAATTTTGTGCGAGAATCTAAAAATGGCTTCAACTAGTCTTAAGAATTTCAGTTTGCAACGATCGATGTGGGTATCCCAACTAACATAGTTAGCAAAAAAGGAGACCTAAATATGAAAAAGAGGTTGTTCTTTCTATGGACAAGGACACACCCTTGGCGTATGCCTCGTGTGACTCTAAAACGGGGGGTACATTCACCGTTGAGGCCATAACGGACTCTTGAGGTTAGTAATGCATGAATTTGTGACAGATATACTATAATATCCTCTGGAGCATCCATCTCCATTAAAGATAACCATAGTTTTTTGTGATTAACAAGATCGAAAGGCGCTTGTCAAGTCTACAAAACAAAGATGTAGTTTGCCCTCCTTCGCGACGGTATATTTTCCTATCAAGAGTTCGACGTTAACGCACTGTTCGATGGTCCCTATACCCCTTCTAAAGCCATATTGGGAATCGGTGAGGATGTTATTTTCACTTACCCAACTTTGTAGCCTTTCTAGAAGGATTCTTCCCATAAGTTTAGATGTTGAATCAAGTAGGGATATAGGGCGGTAGCATTTTGCGTCCCCTCTATTGCCCTTCTTGAAAATCGGAACTATCACACTTTCCGTCCAACTAGTGGGCAATACCCCCCTGCCGTAGCATTACAGACCCTAAGTAAGATTGGAGACCAAAAATCTATATCACTTTTAAAAATATCTATGGGAACCCCATCCGGGCCAGATGCCTTACCATTAAGGTAGCGCTACGCTCTGTGGCCTCCCCAAATACACCTTGGCCTCACTTAGGTCCACCTTGAATGCCGCTGCTAGACTGATTATGGGGACAAAAAGGAATGAACACATATCTCCAGCACTAAGATCTCTAAATTGGTTACCTTACGAAGCAAGAGTACAGCTAAAGATTGCTTGTTTGACACATAAAGCCATCCATTTCAAAACCCCCGGTTACCTGGCTCAAAAGCTTGAACTATCAGGAGGTGGTAGATCATCAAGAAGTGCAAATTCTCTCCTATTGAAACCTCTGAATTTTCGCAAAAAGAGAACGAGGCTCAGAGCCTTCTCGGGCTCGGCACCGAAGATCTGGAACTCCCTCCCACCGGAAGTCCGCAGAATCCCCCACTCTGCTGCCTTCAAACATGAAGTAAAAATTATCCTAATGAACAAGTTCTTGCCTTAAATGAGCATAGATCGTCTGCTTTCTCAAAGATCCATACTTCACTCCTTTTGGCCTAACAATTGTAAAGCGCAGGGTTGTATGTTATACCCTCTTAAGCATTGTTTGTTCTCATCCAGGTACATTGTTATCATTCGATTTTGTTATTCTCTGTTACCCCCTCGTAAACTCCCCTCTTCTATGCTCTTCCCTTCCATGATGTGAAGCGCTCTGATACCTTTCGAGGTCATGTTCACGCTATACAAAACTTTATAAATAAATAAATAAATAAATTACCACTTTTGTCTAGGGCAGCTTTAATTTTGTTTGTCATTATAGGGACCAAATTTGAGGGAGCCACAGTTATAATATAGCTATTATCTGGAATTAAAGAATCTTCTTTATTTGGATTGAATATTAATTCAAAATGCGATATCCAATCCTCAGGTGGCCTCAATCTTGGTGGCTAACTCATCTTTAAAAAAAGGGTGATCTAGATTCTTCCAGAATAATATATTGTCTCGTGTCTCTGCTGCCTGTACCAGTTCATCCCATGCTGATTCCCTGATTTCTGCTTTTCTAGTGTTTAGGCTCTGTTTATATGCCTTTCATAGGGTGCTTACCATTTCCCTATCCCTAGGAGTAAATTTTAGGGCTTTTTTCAATTCCTGGTTAATTTTGGTACACTTTTGATCAAACCATCTCGGCTGGCAATAAGATTGCTTCTTGTTTTTTAGTTTTAGATCTTCAGAGGTAGTACTCACTATATTACAAAAAGCCGTTATGGCCTGTAAATCTGTGGAAGATTCCCTCAAACAACCAATAATATCACCTTGATTTTTTTGTACTACATTTTCCATAAATGCTAGGGGATTTACCCCTGCCCATTTTATGGTAGTGCCATTTTCTCCATGAGATCTAATATTGGGCGCCATGCGCAGGTCTTCTGAGTATGTCGGTATTAACTTCAGTACCAGGACTAGAGGGTGATGATCACTGAACATACTTACATGTATCCTTATATTCTCAACTATACTCTTACAATTTCTTGAGATCAGAATATGGTCGATATTTGATGAGGATCGAGCTCCTTCACAGGTTTGAACAGCGATTTCACCCTTTCCCCCAAGCGGCTCCAGGAGTTCCAAATTGCGTTTATGCATTATACTATTAATTGAGTCACCATATACATTGTGAGGGAAATGGGCGCAGGGAATACCCTGATCATCCCCATATCTGCAGTATTCGCCATATAAGATTTTACATCTTTCGCTATTAAAATCACCCGCCCAAATTAGTATATAATCTCCACTCGTACCTTTTAAGAATTTGTCTAATTCCTCCTCTAGCATCATAACTACCTTGTAGTTGGTGCTATCAAAAATATTATTATAAAAATTAATGATTATCATGCATTGATTCCCTTTTATATGAAAACAAAGAAGTTGAAAGAAATTTGAGTTAATGTAAACATTCTTTAAAATTAACTGTGACGTGACCGAGACCAAAGCTACCAAGCCTCCTTTGGCTCTCCCCGCCCTTGAGGGGGTGGCCCCAGTTGAAATCGTTTTAAAACCATCAATGTAAAAAGGCTCAGTATGCCAAGTTTCTTGTAGGAGTATCAATGAGCAATTTTTTATCTCCATTAGCCATTCTCTATTATTTAATTTATTTCTCATCCCAGCCACATTCCAAGATTTAATAATCAGACTTCCATACAAGGTAGATTGAAAGTGGTTATTGGTGGGACTAGTGGGTATGGGAACATGTTCAGTACCTGTCAACTGCTCTTCCTCCTCCTGTAATAGTCAATCAAGCTCACTACAGCCTCTTAACAGTAAAAACCTATTCAATTGGGGTACTGACATATGCACATTAGAACAAGGAGATTTCTTGCTATTAAAAGGTGGTTGCTCATGTACTGATTATAAAAAACCCCAATGGGACAGCGGTGTTTATTTCATTGTCATTGTAGGGTACTATAGCATATCCGTTGGCAAACTGGTCTAGCAGAGCCCCTACAACACCTGGTCTACGAAAGGTTACTACAATGCAATCACCTAAACAATGCTTCTTCGAGCCACCAACCCAGTCCACTCGTCTGATCATAATAATGTCCCGGTAAAGGTCTTCGGGGCTGGGTATCATGTTTTTATGGCATGCATATTGATTGACAACCTGATGTTGTAAATAAGGCGCTTACACACTGGGAAACTGACCTAAACGAGACACTAGAAGTAATCCCCTATAAATATTGCTGCTCACAAACAAAAATAGTATCTATTAACCACATACACAACCTTCTTCATTTTAAGTTACTGAACCATCTGTACTGTTCTACATACTCATTAAAAAATGGACCCAACTAGACCATCACACTGCAATAGGTGTGGCTTAGCTCCTGCTGCGTTCTGCCATCTAGCATGGGAATGCCCACCAGTCAGAGACTACTGGTCAGATATATCACAAATGACTGGAGAGATAACAGAACAGCAAATTGAATGTACCCCTAAACTGCTCTTACTGGGATTTACCAAATCTCTCACTAAACCCGCTAGAAGATTAACAGCAGTCCTGATGCTACTGGTTAATATACATATATATGTGTGTGTGTTAATGCTTGCTTGGATGAAAGGTCCATCCCAGCCAATGCATCAACATGGTTAAAAGACGCCGCATATCATGGCTAGATGGCACAGGTACATGCTGTAATGATGCAACCGTCCCGATCTAGGCCACAGGACATTTGGGTGCCCCTTAGCAATTAGCTGGCAACCATGCAAGGTCAAGAAGAAGACGCCTACTTCAACACACTATGATATGTACAATGGTTCCCTCAATGTCTTTCTGTTGCCTGACGATGATCAGAACACCTATATGTACTTTATCACATGCTATATTCCTTGCACAATATATTTCTTTTATGTTTGTTATGACCTATTTTTAAAAATATTAATATATATATATATCTAACTATATATATCTTAACTGTGTAGAAAGTGGCAGCTGCTGCTTCAGCCACCCAGCCTGAATCTGAGACCAATTGATTGTAATGTTATGTTATAAAGGTTTATATAGCGCTCGTATACCCGAAGGTGTCTTGGGGCCACAATGCGTAAGGTTGGTCAGTGAACAGGCTAGATACAATGTGGCATCTGGATTAAAAGAGCCCCATTTTCAATGCTTTTCTGAAATGTAAAAGGGTCTGACAGTTTTTCACTTCAAAAGGAAGGGAGTTCCATAATTTAGCAGTACGAGTTACAAAGCCTGAATTTTGGCACCTCAATATTTTTCAAACCCGACGAACGTAAGGGTCTAGGAGGTGTGTACCAGTGAAAGGACTGCCTAAGGGCAACTGGTCCGATGTTATGTAGTGCCTTAAAGCCGGTGCACAAGGCCTTGAATGCAATCATTTTCCTCACAGGCAGCCAGTGCAGTTGGTTTAGTGCCATTGAAGCTGAATGAGATTTGAGAAGACTGAAAATGAGACGGGCTGCAGCATTTTGTAAGGTCTGAAGTTTAGATAACATTTTTCATTGTAAGCCGATATATAGTCCATTATAGTAGTCCAATTTGGACAAAATTAGTGCTGACATGATCTGTTTTTGGGGAATAGAGGGAATATAAGGTAAAAGTTCTTTTAGGATCTTTAAAAGAAAGAAAACTGAGGAAGCTATTTGATTGATTTGGTTCTTGAAGGAGAGTTTTTTGTCAAAAATTACCCCCAAGTTTGTAATTTTTTCCACTGGGGATGGGACAGGGCCCATATCTGGTGCCACCAGTCTGGGGACCAAAAGTAGGTATTGTTTCCGAAAAGTAGGATTTCGGTCTTGCCTGAGTTTAATCTCAGGCAGTTTTCCGCCATCCAAGTTCTAATTTTTTCCATACAGAGTCGGAATTGAGAGGCTGTACGGGCTGGATTTCCTGTAACAGACACCACAATCTGTGTGTCGTGTGCATAGGAAACAACTGAGAACCCAAAGGTTCTGATAAGTTTAACCAAAGTACTGATGTCCAAATTAAATAGGGTGAGGCTTAGAGAGGCTCCGTGGGGGACGCCACCGGGAAGATTCCATGTTGTAGAGACAAATTTCTCCAGAGTGATATATTGTTCCCTATCTGCCAAAAAGGATGTAACTAAGGAGAGGGCTTTATTTCTGATTCCTAGCTTATGCAGGCGGTTGGTCAAAATAACGTGATTAACAGTGTCAAACGCTGCTGACAGATCCAAGAGTATCAAGGCTGCATTGTCTCCATTGTCGATGATGGATCTGATGCTCTGTGCAGCTATTGTGAGAGCTGATTCCATGCTGTGCTGGCTCCGAAAGCCAAATTGGGAATCATTTAGCAGGCTGTTTTCATTATGAAAGCAGATAGTCGCTGATTGAGGGCTTTATCTAGTATTTTGTCTGGCAGGGGCAGGCGTGATATCGGTCGATAGTTCGTAGGGTCGGATGCTGGAAGGGTGGCCTTTTTTATAAGTGGAAGAATTGCTGCTCTCTTTCATGGTTTTGGAAAGATGCCTGCATGAATGCTTTCATTAAGGATTAATGTAAGGTGTGCAGAAATAACCTCTGTTGCATAATGTAACACTTTAGGAGGGCATGGGTCATCTGGGGAGCCTGATGTAGTGCTAGATAAAAGGTTCTTGACTTGCTCTTGGGATAAGCGGTTAAAGTTAGAAAAGCAACATTGTGTATCAGTTTCTGGTTCGGGGACTGTGATTGTTAGATAGTTTGAGAGTGTTTGGGGAAAAAGTGGAATAAACGCTGAGAACTTTTGACTGAAATGTTTTTGCTAGTGCATCGCAGAAGTCTTGATTAGCATTAGACGGCTTATTTTGAGCTATATTAGACAATATCTTGATCGTTTTAAATAGTTCTTTAGTTGAGTTTTTTACGGATTCAAATTTTTCAGAGAAGTAGGCAGTTTTATTTGCACAGATCGTTGATTTATAGATTTTTAGAGCTTGCTTATATGTGGTTTTATCTTCCTCAGTATAGTTCAATTTCCATTTCCGTTTTTGCAGCAGAACTTTTTTTTGTTCTTTAAGATTGTGAGAATACCAAGGTTCTGAGGGCTTCTCAGGTTGGCTGGTTGATATGGTCGCTGGGGCCTGTGTATTTATGGCACTAGGAAGCCAAGAGTGATAGCTGCCATTGTATTGGGGTCCTTTTTTGGAGTATGATCTAAAGCAGATAGAGAGTTCTCTAAGCTATCAGAATCTATTTTGTGCCTTGTCGCGTTATGCTGGGCTTTGGAAGAGAGGCAATGGGGTTGGGCAGTTTAGTAGAGGGGTGATCAAATAGTAAGGCGTGATGGTCAGACCATACTAAAGTTATGGAGGGATAGTTGATCTGTAAAAATTCCATCTAGGGTGTGTCCGGCGTTGTGTGAGACAGTATGGACTGTTTGCCTGAGCCCAAATATAGACATGTAATCTATTAGACTATTGACCCCTGAGTCATTGAAATTTTCTAGGTGATAATTAAAATCACCAAGGATGGTGAAGTTTGTGGTATCAAATCGTGTTTCTAAATAGGAACCTAATATTTCCAAGAAGTAGGACTTTGTAATGGGAGGCCGATACAGAAGTATTCGATTAAAAGTGTTTTTTGCATCTAGTTTTATCTTAAAAACAAGTGCTTTGCATTCAGAATTATGTGGAAGTGGTGTGCAAGTAATCGTGAAAGTATTCCTGGAAATGATTCCAAATCCACCTCCTCTGCGATCAATGCGGTTATGGGTAAAAATTGCATATCCGGGAGGGGTGGCTATGGCTAATTCAGGTCCCGAAGACGCATTAGCGTGGATAATATAATAATCAGATTTTTTGACCTTGTCTTATTGGAAGCAGCCCCATCTGAGTATCTTGTTTAGTATGGCGTTTACCAAAGACTTTCCTCAACTGTTCCAGGAAAAGGGAAAATTAGACATCGAAAGACTATTGCTAGTAATTAACAGAACTGCCCATGTGTAGGCGTCTGTGGCCAAATATGGCAGGATGAAAGTAAAATTCGATTGATCTGTCTGAAACAGCTGAGGCCGTGCTAAGAAGTGTAGATTGCATTGAGACAAATGATCTGAAAGGCCTTAGGATCTCCAGAAAGTCGTTCCATAGGAGCCATACCTGAGGTAGGAATGGTGGTAGGCGCGGTATTGTTTGTAAATTTACCTCTATCTTTGTTAGACCTCTCCAGTGGCGGATCGCAGAGGGAGTGCTGCGGGGCGGTGAGGCGGGGTGGGGGAGGGGCTGGGTGGGGGGTAGTGGAGTCGGACATACAACGGGCAGGAGTAAGGTAAGTAAATAAATAAATAAAACTATTGACCTTGCGCTCGCTGCATCGCCAACTCGGCGATACAGCGAGCGCAAGGTAAATAGTTTTATTTATTTATTTACTTACCTTTCTCCTGCCTGTCGTATCTCCGACTCCACTACCTCCCCGCCTCACCACCCTGCAGCACTCCCTCTGCGAGCCGCCACTGGACCTCTCCCAGAAGGGGACAGAATACCCTTGTTCCCATTATTTGGTCTTCCCGAGGGACAGAGGTTGGATGGCTGTTTCTAAAGGATCTTGTCTGGAAGGAAAGCCCTTTCTTGTCGGGCTGCAGGGCCGGACTGGTGGCAGCGGGCTTATGGCATTTCCCCAGGAAGCTGCAAGGGTGGGTGGGGCCGGTTTTGCATTGGTGGGGGTCGGTTTTGTTACTGTGGGCCGGGTTTGCACTGGTGCTGCCATATCGGCCCCAGTAACAAAAGCTGCAGTGCTACACACTTGCACCCCTGCCCCCCTCCCCCGGGGGGCTAGTCCAATAAAATTGCCAGGGCTGCTTTGGGTTCCCAGTCTGGCCCTGTCGGGCTGTCTCAGTCTCTGCCTGTGTTGTACTGAGGACTAACACTTCACAACCACTCCTGGACATTTCCTGTGACAAGTTCCTGCAAAGTATGCCCACACTGCTCAGATTAACCGTTGATTTTACCAAACGACCTCCATTTATGGAAGACACTTTGTTCTATCTGTTGGGGACGAAAGCAGAGCTCTCTGCACTCGTGGGAGCCTTACTTATCATACATATTTCACTAATGCTTGCTAATCAATTTTTTATTACGGATTCAAACTTGTGGAAAAATGAGGAACATAAATGTTAAATGCGAAGGTTTGATATTTATGACTCCTGTAGGCATGCAATCGAGTGCACCGTTTGAAATTGGAGTTTCCATAAATATTAAAGACAGGCGTGTCACCGCTGATGTCTGCACGTCCGTCCGTGGTACCCTCTGTGCATGCGCGCAGGAGCGGCAAAAAAACAATACCTGACCTGCCTCTCCACACTCACCAGGAAGGTGGCAGTGTGATCTGGTGATATGGAGGTGTAAAATACGAGAAATAACTTCCTACCGAGCTACATAATCACCAAGGGGGAAATGCCATTATCGGTTGCTTGACAGAATATCGAAGAAACAAATATCGTGTAGACAGAATATCATGTCAAAAATATCGAGGGTGAAAAATATCGAGGGCCAAACAGGCCTAAGGGGAGAGCAACGAGACAAGTGTAGATTTGCTATTCTTAACTCCGCATATACAAACTTTATAGATATATATATATATCGTCAAGGTACATATATGTCCGTGCTCTTCAAACTTTGTTACACGGGGCCTCCCTGAGCAAAATGTGAATGATTATTATGTATATATGTGTACAATAACTGTCCTTTCGGACCTCTTCCGCACTAAGAATTTGATGAAAATGTATATAGGATATCAATACACGCACGCATGTGGCATATTTACAGCCAGTAACTAAATATATTTTGAATCTACTTAGACAATGTACATGAAAATATTCCTTAATATATATGAGTATCATGCACATATGCACAAATGACTGTTCTTTGCAGACCTCTCCTGCAGTAATGATTGAATTAATATGTATATGTGACAATTGGATACACGTATGCACTAGGTACTGTACAGCAAATGACTACAGACTGTTCCGGCCGATATAATGTACCATCACCAATGAGACGCAATGCAACTCTTTGTATTATTTTTTGGAGTAGCTATTTGTACCACTCAGATCTTCCATAAGTTACAATCGATTTTGTGGACGGATCTAGGAAGGTCAAATAACGGATATGTTGAGAACTTACATGTTATAGGGGTTGCGACTTGTGGGTGCATACAAATTGAAGGAGAATCACTGCACCGGGAGATAATACAATAACACCCACCCAAGATGGTGCCTGTTATGTGGGTGGTATGGGGCCCCACCGCTTTGGCCGTGATGACGCTGCCGCGGGATTCCTGCGCGCAGCGAGGGACAGAGAGACCGCACTCGCTGTGTCCAGCTTGGAAGTGCCGCCCCCGAGCGAGCGCCTTCCGTTTAATCCACCAATTCCCGCAGGCCACGCCTGGCCTGCGGATGTCGTGCCGGGACTTCCGTCCCCTGCGCTCCGAACACTAGAGCGCTGCCCATTACATCCCTTCCCAACTCAGTCCTTGAAAACAATAAACTAAAACAAACACACCCAAACTCAAACAGTTAGTTCACCAGAGAGTCACTCAGTTCTTGACTTATCTCTCAGTCTTTTGGTGTTCCTCTTCAGCAGGCGAAGTCTCGCAGCCGCTGGCTGGGGCGGGGGTTGGGCCGTAGATCATATTTCCGATGGTGTCGATCTCTGCGCCCTTCCTCAGGGCCAGCACCTTCGGCGATTGTGTGAGAGTCGGGCATGATGTTGGTACCCAGCTCTCCCAAGCTTCTCTCGTTCCCTGTCTCGATTTCTACTGTCTCGGGGAGTCCCCTGACTGGGACTACTGAGGGTCCTGGATCTTGTTCGCCGGCCCTTTCGGAAGGAACCTCCTTGAACCACGAGATGTTTCTCGACACGTCCTCTCCTCTCCTCCTTGCGGTCACCATCGGGCCACGACTGGCCACTACTGTCCACGTGCCTGGTTCGTAGGCAGTTTTGAATTTTCCTCCCGGCCGGCGATCTCTGAGGAGGACGGTTGCTCCTGGCTGAAGGCGTCGTGGTACAGCCCGTCGTCGGACGCTAGCCTGCCTGTTTTGTTGCTCCCGCCTGTCTTGTGTGGCTTGTGCGTCTAGGGGTGGGGACGTCCACCCGGGGCCGGCTGGCATGAGGTCTCGCCTGGGGCCCTGTAGCATCAGTGACCACGGGCTTCGTTGCGTCGTACAGTGTGGGGTGCTCCTGTACTCCCTGAGAAACTCGTGGAGTCGTCTTTCCGGGTCAACTTGCTCCAGTGCGGCAATGCGGAATGTCTTATTCAGCGACCGCATGAATCTTTCTACGTCCCCGTTGGCCTGGGGCCATTGAGGCGTGATCCTCCGGTGGCGTATTCCACATTGTTGCAGGAATGTGGCAAACTCTGACCCTTGGAACGGTGGCCCGTTGTCGCTCCGAATTTCTTGAGGGAACCCAAACAGTGCAAACGCCTTCTCGAGGCTGGGGCGCACGTGAGTGAAGGCAGTCGAGGCTACGACCTCTACGACAGGGTATTTGGAGAATGCGTCCACTAACACCAGAGTGTGTCGGCCGTCTGGGAAACTCCCAAAGTCTACGCTCACCTTGGACCAGGGCTCGGTGCAAGCCTCTTCTGTAATGATTGGGATTGGTCGGGCCAATGTGCCGGTGAGCTGGCAGGACGGGCAGCGACGGATGAGGTCGTCGACCATTTGCTCTTGTTCAGGAAACCAGACCTTTTCCCTCATCCGAGCTTTCATCTTCGTGGCCCCTTGATGGCCTCCGTCGGCGAGCTGTGTCGCGCAGTCTCGCAGCGTTCGCGGTATGACCAACCGGGATCCTCTGAGTAGGAGCCCGCTTCCGGTGGCACTGAGTTCGCTCCGTACCCGCCACATTTGTGTCAGTCCCTCTTTGTCTTCCGGGCTCCAGGCGTTCGTGTGACGCAGGTAATCTTGCCACGACCCTATTTGAACGGCCTGGAGGGTACGGCAATATACACTGTCGTCCTTGGCAGCTTCTAGGATCTCTTCCAGGGTCATGGCTCGCGGGCAGGCGGCCGTGGATATTATGTTGATGTATTGTTCGGTGCCTTCATCATCTTCATCGGGCGCTTGTTGCGTTGGATGGCGGGACAGGAAGTCCGCTGGGTTCTTTGCCCCTGGCCGGTATACGACCTCCATCTCGTAAGGCTGTAACTGCACGGCCCATCGTTCGATTCGCGGCGGAGGATGGGGGGCGGACCCTTTGAAGAGAGGCACAAGGAGTTGGTGGTCCGTAACCATCGTGAACGGCTGCCCTGTCAGGTAGAGATGGAAGTGGCTGCAGGCCCATTTTATGGTGAGTGCCTCCCGCTCTATCTGTGCATATCTCGTTTCTGAGGGTGTGAGGGACCTGCTGGCAAACGACAACGCGGCCCATCTGCCGGGCACTTGTTCTTGGGCCAGGATAGCTCCGAGTCCCACCGGGCTCGCGTCGACCAGCACTTCTGTTCTCTTCGCTGGGTCAAAGTAGGCTAGCGTCGCTTCACCCAGCAGGGCATCTTTTATCCCTCGGAACGCCTCTTCTTCTTGTTTTCCCCACTTCCACGGGGTGTCCGTCATGTGAGAGCTCTAAGGGGTTCTGCCCGAGTTGCCAGGTCAGGGATGAACCTCCCGCAGTAGGTGGCCATCCCAAGGAAACTCCTTACTTCGGTGGGTGTTGTAGGAGCTGGTGCACTTTTGATGGCATGCGATTTTCGCGGGTCCACCTGGATGCCTTCCTGGTTGAAAACATATCCGAAGAATTCCAGAGAGGGCTGGAAGAACTGGCACTTGTCCTTATGGAGGGTCGCTCCGTGTTCACTCAGGCGTTTTAGCGTGCTTTGGAGGTGCTTATGGTGCTCCGCGGCCGTTGCGGAGTGGATCAGGATATCGTCACTGACGTTAAGTACGCCAGGCAGGCCGGACAGCATTTCTCTTATTGTGTTCTGGTATACCTCCGCCGCTGAGGAGATCCCAAAATTCAGCCTTTTATATCTCCTCAGTCTGAGGTGGGTGCTGAAAGTGGTGATGTATCTGCTTTCTTTGGAGAGAGGCAGCTGGTGGTATCCGGCGTTGAGGTCGATCTTGGAAAACCACCTCGATCCATTTACATCAGCAATGATATCATCCATTGTTGGCGTAATATGGCGCTCCTGCTTGATAGCTTTATTTGGCAGTCTCATGTCGATGCACAGGCGTATGGCGCCTGGTTGCTTCGGCTTCTCCGCGATGACAAGGGGTGACACCCACGGTGTCGGGCCGGATACCTTTTCGATTACGCCTTGTGTTTCGAGGAGCTCTAATTCCCTCTCCACCAATGGTCTCAGGTGGAACGGCACTCTCCTGTGCCGTAGGGCAACTGGGGTGACTGTTTTGTCGATGTGCAACTTGATGGGGTCGCCCTTGATGCAGCCCAGGCCTTGGAACAGCTCCGGGAACTGATCCAGCAGTTCGTCTACTTGGTGAGCTTGCACACTCCTGGCGAATGAGACCAGCCCGAGGTCCTCGGCCGTATGGCTGCTCAGTAGGGTGTCCGCTTCTCTGTCGATCACGTGGATGGTCGCGATCACCTCTTGGTCTTCCGTCTTGATTGGGACAGATATTTTCCCCTTCAGTGGTAGCGGAGTGGTTGCCCCGTAGGCATAGATTCGGGTCCGTGACGGGATGACGGGTGGGCATGGTTGTAGACGTCGATACTGTTGGAGGCCCATCACGTTCACCGATGCCCCGGTGTCAATGATTGCCGTTACTTCAGACCCGGCTATCCGGACCACGCAGGTTGGCTGGGGCCTGCGTGCCGTTTGAGCTCCTGTGTGAATGATATAAGGTATGTCTCTTCTTCTTCGTCTTCCGAGGAGGAGTCGACTGGCCTGAGATACCTGCGGCTGGTCCTCGATGTCTCCTCTGCTGTGGTTGCCTCTGTTACTGATAGCCGTCGGACTGCTCGGGATGGTAATTTCGGGCCTCTGGCGTCGCGGCCTCTGTTCCTTCTCCGGCATACGGCGGCAAAATGGTTTGGGATCCCTCAGTTTGTACAGGTCTTCCCCTGGGCAGGGCAGTCTTTCGCTGCGTGTGGTTCGTGGCCACAGTAACCACACCGCGACCTGGGTGCTTCTGACCTTGGCTTTCGTGCGAATTCTGTTCGGCATTTCGTCCTGACCGCATCCGCTCTTTCTATCTTGATCGTCTCTGTGCGCCACGCCGGTTTGATGAGGGCTTGGTCCATCTCATTCGCTCTGTCCGCTGACAGATCGTGTGACCGTGCTAGAATGAGGATGTCCTCCAGCGCTATCCTTGGTTGGCGAAGGATGAGACCTCTCAGGGTTTTGTCTCTACACCCTTGAATGAGCTGGGCCCTGATTTCCTTGAGCTGGTCATCCTCCGTACACGTGCTGGCCAGTTCGCGGAGGCGGGCGTAGAACGCATCTATAGACTCTCCTTCCGTTTGGCGCGCTTGGCGCAGCTTAAAACGCTCAAAGTCCGGATTTAGTTGGGGATCGAAATGGGCGTCCAATGCAGCCACGGCTGCAACGTAGTCCGTCGCGGCCCCTGTGTTCGGGAGATGTTTGAGGAGTTTGAAGATCTCGTCCCTGGCATAATGGAGGAGGAGGGACCGCTTGATCGCTCCGTTGTCCTCCCTGGTGGCAATGAAGTAATTGTCGAGGCGTTCAATCCATACTCTCCACCGAGGAGACGCCGTCGCTGGGTCCTCCAATTCGCTGAATTATGGCAGCACCCCGGAGGCCGCGTGTTGAAATGGGATGTGGACTTGCGCAGGGACAGGGTTGTCGTCCGCCATCGTAGCTCGTCAGTGGCAGGCGTGTCCCCTGGTGCCAAGCAAACTACCTGCGTGCTGCGCGTGTTGGGAGGTGGCAGTTGCGCACGTGTCTCTGGGCCCACTGGCCTGTGCTGTGTGCTTGGCAGCGCCGGGATGCTGGCAGCTCGGGCCTGGTGCTGGCACGTCACTGTGCCCCTCCTCGTCAGCTGTGGAGGTAGTGCCAGTGAGGGGCTGGGGTATGACCACTCCCCCCTGGTCCTCTCGTCGAGGTGTCCGGGATATCAGAGCAGGCACTTGTCAGCCTGTGCCTGGGGAGAGCGTGTGATCGCGCGATGCTTCCTGTCAGGTGGTTGAGGTGGCGCCGGTGGCAGGAGGCACAGGGTAGTGCGCTGCAGCGCTGGAGCTGCCTCGGGGCACAGCACCGCGGGGGCCGACTCACCCGTCCACGTGCGCGTCGTCGGGTTGATAGGGCCGCTCCCTGCGGGACCGCGGATCCGCCGTCTGACGGAACGGTGCCAGGCGCCGACAGGAAAACGAGCGAGGGTCTCGGCCCTCCTCGTCGCCAGTGTTATGTGGGTGGTATGGGGCCCCACCGCTTTGGCCGTGATGACGCTGCTGCGGGATTCCTGCGCGCAGCGAGGGACAGAGAGACCACACTCGCCGTGTCCAGCTTGGAAGTGCTGCCCCCGAGCGAGCGCCTTCCGTTTAATCCACCAATCCCCGCAGGCCACGCCTGGCCTGCGGATGTCGTGCCGGGACTTCCGTCCCCTGCGCTCCGAACACTAGAGCGCTGCCCATTACAGTGCCCATGTTGGAACACTAACGAGAAATGTCACAACCTCACGTACGATTTCCGGGATAAATAGAACTTCCTTTTGCACGTCGGGTACACGACAGGAGATAGAACGCCGTGTGAACGTCTGGGTTACAGATTATGGGAACCTGAACAAGATCGAATATTGATTCTGGATACTCCCCTTTATGGAAACAAACAATCTAGGACCGACAAGAAGAAGTGCACATCATATTGAACACATATGATTACGTTTGACTGAGAAACACCTATGATACCACCGGGACGGAAGTAGAACCGGGGACAAGCTTTATTGCGTATACACCAAGAAGAAGACAGCCCTGAGGGGCTGGGCATTAAAAGACAATAAGAAAATAAAGAACAAAAGACAAAGATTGTCCAAAATATTGAATATTGTATATATTATTGACTTGAAAGTGTGTGCTTGGGAATCACTTTGTGCTACTAAGCAGGGGTGGAGGATTTATAGTTTGTGTTGAGATGAGGAGCCGTCGATCTCTAGACCAAGCTGCGCTTACTCCCGTTGTGTTGTAGTGGGGAGCTGTCGCCATGTGGACACAGCTGAGCGTCCTATGGCAGCGCTGAAACAAGGATCACCCAGCCCTTGAGTTTAGGGTGGTTTCCTGAGGCTGATGTGAGTAGCAGAATTCCTGTCCATCCAAGGTAAGCATACTGACTTCTTCATGGATGTTAGTGCATGGTGCCTTAGACCCTTACCATATCCACCACCCCCTTACAGGAGCCATAGACAGTAAAAGCGGCATTTGAGGCGTGATACCCCAAAACCGGTCCCAGGATGCTTGTTTCCAGTCCAGGGAGGACCTGGCCTGGCAGTTTGAGCTGGACTGTTCCCATGGGGAGCAGGGTCAAGATTGATTTGTATATGGCTGGGTCCAAACTAGAATGGCGTGGTGAGCAAAAAAAACGATGGATTAAACCCAGATCTGTCACTGGGGTGAATGTTTGATTTGTTCAGCATTCCGTCCATCAATTGTTCTTTTACTTTTGTTGCCCTAAGTTGGAAGGGTATTCCCAGATGTGGGTCCTATGCTCACGGTGCCACTGGATTCAAGCTAGTCTGGCTGATGAGGGGTGATACTTTGAAACTGGTCCCAGAATGCTTATTTCCGGCCCAGGGAGGACCTGGCCTGGCAGTTCGGGCTGTACTGTTCCCATGGGGAGTAGGGTCAAGACTGATTTGCATATGGCTGGGTCCAAACTAGGGTGGCGTAGTGAGCAAAAAAATGATGGATTAAACCCCAATATGTAACTAGGGTGAATGCTTGATTTGCTCAGCATTCCGTCTGTCAATCCTCACTGCCGGGTCACAGGAGCATGCCAGGGCACTTCAATCCTCCACTCTAGCAAGAGCAGGTAAGACTGAATACTGGGTTGCCAATGCTGGGCTTGCTCTGACTGACAAGCTACAACGTGGAGGCACTTTGACTTTTTCAAAGCCATCATGGAACTTCTAAGACTTGAACTCACTAGCGGGGCCTAGCTGGGACGTCACCTCACAGAAATAGGGAATAACCTTGATCCTTTTACAGGGTAGTGAAACTCGAGAGCTGATCCAAGGAAAGCTAGTGTGACTGCCTTAAGAAGATTTTGTATATTATTTTTACACAAATCGGTGGATGTACGGGAATACTAACGCTCCACTCATGTAATGCCTACCTGATGCACAGTAACGGTTGCATTAAGTTATTTTTTTGTTTTTACAAAGCCACTGTGTATATTATTTGTACACAAAATACATGGGTGGACGTACAGGAACGCCAATGAACCACCCAGGTAATGCCTACCTGACGTATAGTAAGGCAAGGCAGCCCAGTGCACTGCTTTGCGTTAGCGTTTTTTTTTTTCTGCAATGCCATGCAAAATCTCTCCTATGAAGCTATATCCTCTTTGTATGTGTGCTGCAGAATGCAGCATACATGCAAAGAGGAAATAACAAGGAGAAATAAAGATGTTTTTCCTCGTTATGCTAACCTCAGATAGACTCACCAGTTTGGCGCAAACCTATGTTTACAAGTATTTGTAAATATGGGTTTGCGTCAAAATACATGGGTGGATGCACGGGAACGCCAAGCACCACCCATGAAATGCCTACCTTACGTAAGGTAACGCAAGGCAGGGAAATGTGCTGCCTTGTGTTAGGTTTTTTTTTTTTTCAAAGCCACACAAATGGGATTTGTGTGGCACTGTAAATCCCAAAATAGATTTTGCTTCAGGGTTGTGCCAGAAAAGTGACGCAACCCTGACACAAAATCTGGGCCTCAACATATACATTTATGTTTTTTTAAACTCTTCCACAGAGAAATTGTCAACAAGGAGAAAGCTGACAGTAAATGTGTTCTTCTTAATTAGTTGCAAAGCCTGAATTTTAAAATATCTTATGGGGTTAAGGCACCTGCTGCAAGAGTGAATAATAATGGTAAAATAACTCTGTAGGTTAATGCACTCGCCGGAAAGATCTCTGTTTTGTCTAGCCCCAGTTTTGAAGGTTTGACTCAAAGTAGTATACGCCTCCTGCGAAGCACATCATGTAACAAGCACATGACAGATTTAATTATATGTAGATAGGTTACTGCTTTGAACACAGAGATCCTTATGTCACTTGCAGTTATAGTGTAATCCTTCTAATATAGCGCAGTGAGCTATGAAGGATGATATGGGACTTCTACACCTTGTAACCCTCACTGTCTTATGGAACATATCCTGTACATTGATTTACAAACGTATATGATTCATTATATATCTAATGTGTATGTGTGATGTAAAGCCCTCTGACACCCTGCATTCGGATGAGTAGTGCGCTATAAAAAAAAAAAATCGTAGTCTTTAACTTGTTATTTCAACGCCTCGTCAGGAGTAGTAAGACCAACACATCTGACATTCTTAAAGTAGCATGTGTAATTGTAAAACATAACTTGCGTATTTGTGCAAGGCGCACGTTCACCCAGAAGGGTATCTTGGCACTGAATAATAGATGTTTATTGTTAGCCAACTCAATGGTACCTCAGAAGGATGAAAGACTTTAAGGGCCCGCCAGATTTGAACCTGTGACTATGAGGTCAAACACATGCCCCTACAGTGGACACATTAGTTTACTAAGCCACCAGACCTGGCATGCATGCATATCTCCTATGCAGGGACAGAAAAAAGTCAAAAGCATGCCTCCCTTAAGTAAGTATGAAGTGCTTACAAGGTGTGTACCTTTGTTTCCCCTCCACTGTATTTGCATCTAGGTGTGAGGCTCCAGACTGCTCCCAGCTAGGAGACACGAACAAAAGGAGGCCTGATGACCCCTCAAATTCGGCCTTTGTTATGCTGTTAGCCCGAAACCGGTCCCAGGATGCTTGTTTCCGGTTCAGGGAAGACCTGGCTTGTCAGTTCGGGCTGGACTGTTCCCATGATGCACAGGGTCAAGACTGATTTGCATATAGCTGGGTCTGAACTGAGGTGGTGAAGTGAGCTAAAGAATGATGATGGATTCAACCCAGATCTGTGACTGGGGGTGGGTGTCTGAAAAGTTTCAGCGCTCCGTCCATCATCTCCTTGTGTTTGCTTTGTTCGCCCTAAGTTGGCAGGGTATGCCCAGACGTGGGTCCCTTGCTCACTTTGCCACTGGATTCAAGCTAGCCTTGCTGATGAGGGCTGTTAGCCCGAAACCGGTCCCAGGATGCTTGTTTCCGGTTCAGGGAAGACCTGGCTTGGCAGTTCGGGCTGGACTGTTCCCATGAGGCACAGGGTCAAGACTGATTTGCATATAGCTGGGTCTGAACTGAGGTGGCGAAGTGAGCTAAAGAATGATGATGGATTCAACCCAGATCTGTGACTGGGGGTGAGTGTCTGAAAAGTTTCAGCGCTCCGTCCATCATCTCCTTGTGTTTGCTTTGTTCGCCCTAAGTTGGCAGGGTATGCCCAGATGTGGGTCCCTTGCTCACTTTGCCACTGGATTCAAGCTAGCCTGGCTGATGAGGGCTGCTAGCCCGAAACCGGTCCCAGGATGCTTGTTTCCGGTTCAGGAAAGACCTGACTTGGCAGTTCGGGCTGGACTGTTCCCACGAGGCACAGGGTCAAGACTGATTTGCATATAGCTGGGTCTGAACTGAGGTGGCGAAGTGAGCTAAAGAATGATGATGGATTCAACCCAGATCTGTGACTGGGGGTGAGTGTCTGAAAAGTTTCAGCGCTCCGTCCATCATCTCCTTGTGTTTGCTTTGTTCGCCCTAAGTTGGCAGGGTATGCCCAGACATGGGTCCCTTGCTCACTTTGCCACTGGATTCAAGCTAGCCTGGCTGATGAGGGCTGTTAGCCCAAAACCGGTGCCAGGATGCTTGTTTCCGGTTCAGGGAAGACCTGGCTTGGCAGTGCGGGCTGGACTGTTCCCATAAGGCACAGGGTCAAGACTGATTTGCATATAGCTGGGTCTGAACTGAGGTGGCGAAGTGAGCTAAAGAATGATGATGGATTCAACCCAGATCTGTGACTGGGGGTGAGTGTCTGAAAAGTTTCAGCGCTCTGTCCATCATCTCCTTGTGTTTGCTTTGTTCGCCCTAAGTTGGCAGAGTATGCCCAGACATGGGTCCCTTCCTCACTTTGCCACTGGATTTAAGCTAGCCTGGCTGATGAGGGCTGTTAGCCTGAAACCCCTCCCAGGATGCTTGTTTCCAGTTAAGGGAAGACCTGACTTGGCAGTTCGGGCTGGACTGTTCCCATGAGGCACAGAGTCAAGACTGATTTGCATATAGCTGGGTCTGAACTGAGGTGGCGAAGTGAGCTAAAGAATGATGATAGATTCAACCCAGATCTGTGACTGGGGGTGAGTGTCTGAAAAGTTTCAGCGCTTCGTCGATTCAACCCAGATCTGTGACTGGGGGTGAGTGTCTGAAAAGTTTCAGCGCTTCGTCCATCATCTCCTTGTGTTTGCTTTGTTCGCCCTAAGTTGGCAGGGTATGCCCAGACGTGGGTCCCTTGCTCACTTTGCCACTGGATTCAAGCTAGCCTGGCTGATGAGGGCTGTTAGCCCGAAACCAGTCCCAGGATGCTTGTTTCCGGTTCAGGGAAGACCTGGCTTGGCAGTTCGGGCTGGACTGTTCCCATGAGGCACAGGGTCAAGACTGATTTGCATATAGCTGGGTCTGAACTGAGGTGGCGAAGTGAGCTAAAGAATGATGATGGATTCAACCCAGATCTGGGGGTGAGTGTCTGAAAAGTTTCAGCGCTCCGTCCATCATCTCCTTGTGTTTGCTTTGTTCACCCTAAGTTGGCAGGGTATGCCCAGACGTGGGTCACTTGCTCACTATGCCACTGGATTCAAGCTAGCCAGGCTGATGAGGGCTGTTAGCCCGAAACTGGTCCCAGGATGCTTGTTTCCGGTTCAGGGAAGACCTGGCTTGGCAGTTCGGGCTGGACTGTTCCCATGAGGCACAGGGTCAAGACTGATTTGCATATTGCTGGGTCTGAACTGAGGTGGCGAAGTGAGCTGAAGAATGATGATGGATTCAACCCAGATCTGTGACTGGGGGTGAGTGTCTGAAAAGATTCAGCGCTCCGTCCATCATCTCCTTGTGCTTGCTTTGTTATGGGCCCAGCTGAAGTCTGAGATAAGAAAGCCCCCTCCCCACCTTCAAGGTGTTGTGGATCAAAAGCAGACAAGGTGCAGGCACGGCTGAATGTGTCCCGGTGTTTGAAAATTGCACCGGGATGAGTTCAGCATATTTACAGTGGGGCCCAACTTCTTGTGAAAATAGTGATCTGTAGGCTCTAGGAAGAAAAGCTTTTCTGAGCCCATAGCAGTCGAGCTGTTTGGCTTCCTCTGATTCCAAAAATTCCACATCTATGAGCAAAGCTTCAGAGGGACAGAGCACAACTGAATGGCCATGCGCATATTTAGAATTTTTTTTATTTTTAGACTGAAACTTAAGACTTTAGCTCCTGCACAGGACTTTCCACTTGTTTAGAAAACTCTACAAACTCATCCATTGTTGTATTTTGAGACAATTTCAGGAAAGTGTTTGTCACTTCTTTTTAGTGGCCACTCCCATGGCACCCAGATTGGGAGAAATTGGATCTCTTCTCTGCCTTCCCCAATGCCTGAGGGTGTTTGACCGTCGCATGGTTCTACATCTGGTTCCGGGGGTTTCACAGAGAACACGAGGCGATTCGCTCTGTTCTTTGTCTTGACCCTGTTTCGGAACAGCTAATTGAGAGAGAGCTGTAAAAACCTACCTTCCTACATCTGCTGAATGCAGACTGTGTGATGGACATTTTATCCATTTTAGTAATTCAAAATGAGGATACAAACTTTCCTCTACCACTCTAAGCTCCTTCTCTGTACCATCTGGACTTGATGTTGCAGGTTCTATTTAAGCATGTTCTAGTTACAGGATGGCAGCCTCTTGGGGTGATGCCTCAGTTACGGACACATGTAAGGCTGCAACCTGGCTTACCCCTTTACATTTATCGTACGTTACAGAATTGATGTGGCTCAGGGATCTTAAATGATTTGTCACACTAGTTTGTTGTCGAACGGTGTTGAGCATTCATTTTTTGTTCGTTTGTTTTTCCAATATGGTTGGGTCATGTACTAAAGATGAAAGTAATGAATGCATTATTCCTGGTTTGTGGTTGGGTTTCTTAAGTGATTGAATTGGCACGAAGACATACTGCTGGGGTTTATCCTCAGTAATGCAAGGAATGGGACAAAGAAGGGGATTGTCGTGTAGTTCCTATAAAACCTATACAGGATCTGCACGTTTAGATAACATACACTGTGGGCTTAGTGTCCAGACTGATTCCAGACACCCCCACTGGGTATGTTGGCCTGTATCCCAGCTAGTTCACAGTGCCACTAGAAACTCCTTTTATCAAGGAGAGAATAGTTCTTGGCAACTATTGAACATGACAACCCTGATCCCTCAGAATCGTGGAAACAGTGCAATACTTTTCGCTCAGTCACTCGTGCTCACTTGGTCTCAGAGAGATACACAGAATAAACGATATGGACGTTTTTCAATAGGCATTTATTGAACATTCATCATTCTAGTGTAAAATAGGTGTGCTGAAACAACCACTAGACAGTAACAGATATAAATGATTAGAAGCACTAGGAAGGTTAAAGGATGGTAGATTTCTACAATTTTGCTATAATCATGAACATAGGCAAGTATATAAAATACATGACAATAAAATGCGTACTCCTACGATGTAATCCTAATTAGATGTACCTAAGTGTACCTAGCATGTGTGTAGGTGTTAAGCCAAGAATCCCTCTAGGATAAAGTCAACCCCATTACCTGAAGTGAGAGACTGTGGGACCCCGTCTTGGTCTCGAGTTAGACTTCCCGCAAGGGATGTTCAGATCACTGCGAGCTGGAGTATCTGCATTCAGGAACCTCAGCGTCTCGCGTCAGTGTGTTGGAATGGAAGTCTTGATCTCCTCTCCCTATCTCAGCAAGATGTGATGTTTATATACCCGAAAGGTATCCCCAGGGGTTCTACCTTGCTGTGCCACTGTCGGACTTAGGATGACGTCGGGAATGAACCTTGCACATAGTTATTATGCAGGAGATGGTAGTCCTGCTGAGTTTCCAAGAATCCAAGGATCCTCATGTATAATGTATGAGGCTAGTGTTCAGGTAAAACCCCACTTTCAGTAAGCAGTACTGTAACTAGGTAAAGGGTCAGTCCTAGCAACCCGTTATGTATGTAGTGTAGGGACAAATATAGGTGAAAGGTTGGGATGTTACCCTGGCCTATATTGGGGTACCTATAGGGAATATAACACCCACTCCTCATCCGACTGGACGACATAATCTAATTCTAACGTACTACCTGTGTAGTTACTGGTACGCAAACATATGTAGTAAAAACCATAGTTCTGCTAAAAAATGTTAAAAATGTTTAAAACTCTAAAAAGTGTTAAAACAGAAGAATTGTCACTCAAGCAATAGCTCTACTGTGTCCATATATATAGTTCGAACAACTACAAGCATCGGAAATCCATGCAGGTCATAAAAAGTGTCAATTTGCTTTGGAGTTCCAATTTGGAGTTTGTTTAAAAAAGGCCGAATTTCTCCCAGCACACGACGAACCAAATGTTTATGTGTCCTGGCCGGTAGACGCACCATTGCTGTTGCCTGCCTTCGCAGACGACGATCATTGTAACACCTCGCAGATTACGTCAATCGAGCACATATGATCTTCCCTACTGCCTGCAGCCAATGCTGGGGCAGCCTGTGCGCCATCCAAGGCCTGGGTGTCAGTGGAGGAGCTGGTATCCATTCCAACAGGAGCAGAGAGTTCCTGTGGAGGCTCTAAGAATGCCGCCATGAACATAGGAATACGCTGGGGACACTGCAGAACATGGGCCGTTATCGGATCCAGCAATACATCAACGTCCGTTTGCGCAACTGATGGAAGTGTCAGACAGAGATCCAACACGCATTCTTCTCCGCAGAACAGGCATAGGAGAACAGGTAAGATGCAGTCCATCCAGACTGGTCTAAATGACAGGAACCAAGATGCACTCAGTTCCCGTAGGCAAGGCGTGCCCAGATGTTGTACCATGCGATCACGGTATTTGCGCTCCTGGAGTGCTTTTTCCATCTCCTTGGTGACTGGGATGTCCATTGCGTAGCAGAAAAATTACAATCAGAATACCAGCTATTAAAAAGAGGATCAGTGGAAGTCCTCCAAAAATGCTTCAGAATACGGAGTGTATAAAGTTTGGTATAACTCCGAGGACCGTCTGAAAGGTGCTTAACAGTCCCGAACCTATGGTCTCAAATAGGTGCAGTGGCGGCTCGCAGAAGGAATGCTGTGGGGCGGGGCAGGGTGGGGGGGTAGTGGAGTCGGACATACGATGGCAAGGAGTAAAGTAAATAAATAAATAAAACTATTTACCTTGTGCTCGCTGCATCGCCAACTCGGCGATGCAGCGAGCGCAAGGTAAATAGTTTTATTTATTTATTTACTTACTGTACTCCTTGCCGTCGTATGTCCGACTCCACTACCCCTGACCCTGCCCCGCCCCCTCCCTGCCCCTCCGCCCCACAGCATTCCCTCTGCGAGCCGCCACTGAATAGGTGTACTATACCCGACATATCAGACATGTTAAAGATACGATTTACCATTTCACGAAATGGAAGGGGCAGTTCGTACGTATGAGTGCCTTTATCTCTGCCGAGGACTTTGCTACTTGGAGATCAAAAGTTTTCCGGGCAGAGGTTAAGGGCACGGTTTTTTGTAAAAACATGGCTTTCATTCTGCTCAGAGTATCAAACCGTATAAAGGAAACATTCAACAAAGGCCATAGCGGCGCCTCCCTGACTGTGTGTGTCAGTGGAAACAATACTTGCATACAGCAAGTAACCCTGGAGCTCACAGTGACTAGATATGCGATATGCGATGCCCGGAAGCATCCCACAACAACCTTGATCGTTCAGCATCAAGTAACTCCCATTTGAAAGTAGCTTGAATACCGGGGTAATGACGGCTGCTGGGGTATCCCTCAAATGACAGGATAGGTTTGCAACTGAACCGTTGAAGGCCCCGTGTAGCAGAATATCCTGGCATATGAGAGATCCACTTAAAGCGTTCTCACAGTTTGTACCGCTTAGAAGCACTTCAAGATCCCCACTCCTTCATCGAAATCTGTATGGTAATTCCCAAGATTCGTTGATGAATTCCCTACCCATTTCTTCATTTCTGCCTGCCTGTTGTTGTTCAAGGCAATACTGAAACTGGAAAGTTGTGACTGGTAATGTTATATGGCCATGGATTAACCATTCTGTGGATGGTGATTCTGCCACAGTAAAAGGTAATCCATCAAATTTTTAAATACGCAGCATTGTATATTTTTCCCCCCTCTGTGACATTTTCAACTGTTTTTCCGTTAGATTGTATGGCGAAGACAGTGACGTAATGTTGATAAAACGCCAAGGCACATAACCTGCGCGCAATGATTGCAGCGTCCAGCTCAGTAACATAATAGAACATAATTGTGATTGTCCGTGCTGGAGTATGGACAAATCCTGTTCTAGTACATCAATAGCAGAAGATACAATGTTGCCCAGTGAATAAATCCTGGAAGTTAACGTTGTCATGCCATTGTCAACTACGGCTAACGCCTTTTCTAGGTTAATCCTATCTATTTCTGGTAATCTCTCCGCTGCTTCTTGTTGGGAGATTTTCCAAATTTCATTATAGATAGCATAATAGAAACGTTTTTGACGTGGCTTTCTGGGACCTAGTAAAAACTCCCGTAGGTCCACATCCTCTGTCAGTAAGGATAAGTGTTGTTTCACCTGTGGTAGTGTTGAGGTCTTTAGCCAATCGAGGCATAACTTCCCAACACTGTACGATGTCACCAACCCTGGATGTTCTCTTTGTACATAGCGTGGGTCTGGCCTATGGATACTGAACCCTTCGGTGGTACCCCTGACTCTTTCTTGACATCTATTAGTGTCTGTGGGCCAAACCAACCATCCCTTCCAATCGGGGTCTGATCTATTGTATTATAAGATGTCCTCTAATGTATCCCCTTTCAGTGATGTATAATTCTTCTCAGAATGAGATGCTGTTGCAATCTGAGGCGTGTTCAAGTCCTTGTTCTTGGCTATCCCAAGACAGGAAGTCTGTTGCACAGTTTCATTCAGAAATATCATCTGCTGAGGAATGAGGCATGCTCTAAATAGCGCTTCTGTTCCCTGGACTTGCCAATCTCTAGAACCCCAGACTGATTTTAAGTCTATGGTATCTTTCCATAAGTCGAAACCCTGTTCAGACAGTTGGGTAATAAAGGACGCAGAGTAAATCTCTTTGGTGTAGGTTAGCATATTTTTCTGTGCGGATGCAGGTGCAACCTTATAGTAATATGAGGTCGGGTCTGAAACATTAAACCCTGAAAAATATGAAAAGTTTTGTGCAAATGTTTTCGAACTACTTTTCGGTGGTGTAGGGCAATGTTCCCATTGGTGATATGTGAAAACATTCCTAGGGGTACTGGATTTGTGTAGAAAATGATGACCATAATGTTGATAACAATACATTGTGTTAAAGTCTGTTGTGTCTTCTAACATTTCATTGCTAGAAAATGCGGCAGATTGTTCTGAATCAGACAACATGTTATTTACAGTTTCAAAATCCCAATCATCGGAAAATGTACTGGAGGTAATGATATCATTTAAGGAAATTTTAAATAAATGTGGTATTTTTAAAAGTTTGGTCAGACCAAATATGTCATAATCAACCTTGTCCCATACTATACCATCAGGTATATGAACTGCTATAATGTTCACTGATAACAAGTCTCTTTGTACACGATGTGATAAAACATGAGGTTTCAGGATTAAGTTCACTTTTGATGCTGCAGAGCTTTGGCGAAGGTAAGTTCCATTTATAAGTAAGCAAAAGACAGTTACTAAGCCTATCCAGAAATGAAAGAAAAGTATCCCAGTGCTTATCAAAGTTCAATCCAAAGTGACACCAGGTAAGTCTTTCTAAGAAAGGTGAAGAAGTCTTTGATTTGTTGTTTACGAGATATGGGGGCTGGCATTCTTTCAGGTTCACTTGGATCCAACAAAAAGGTATCAAAGTCGATGAAATAGCCAGATGCAGTTCGATCGATTTTAGGTAGCTCAGCAGGTTTTGTTGAACTTGTTGATGGCTCTTGTTGAGGCATGTTTATGTAGACATCAGTGTTAGGTCGAATTGAAATTTGTCTTACATTTTGATTTTGATTTTCTGTATCAAGAGGAACGAGTTCCATGGCATTATTGCATAGTCCATCATTCCGTATGGGTGACTCTTCAAACGTGATGAGCCTTTCCGTCTGAACTTCCTGCATGGTGTCGAGAGGAGGGCGCCGGCTACCCAGGAGCCCACGAGGCCTACTATTCAGTATCAGCCACATAGTGTGGTTTTATCAGATCAATGGAGACAAATCTTTTCTCCTTTTTTCCGGCAAGAGGTGGCAGGAGTACAGTTCTTGTTCCTTCAACTGCCAGGACAGGCTTTCTGTATGATGGTCCAAATTCTCTTTTGTCCGTAATCTTTTCTCTGACCAGATCCCCGACTTTAGGAATCCAGACAGGTCTTGCTGTGACTGACTTGACTTCCCCAGTGGCGAACCTTTTCACTTGGACATTGCTCTGTAGAGCCCGTGATTCATTCAGTTCCTGTAAAACAGCCAAATGTTTATTGATGTCAAAAGGTTTTTCATCCGCCACTGTGCCTTCACACTCTAGGTCAGGTACCCACATTCTCGTCCCAAATAGGACCTCATAAGGAATGACCCCTCCTTGAGAGCTTCTTGGCATGCTGTTTAAGGCCCTCTGAACCCCATATAACTGATTTACCCAACTACCACCCGCGCCTAATACTCTAGCTGTTAATGATTGCTTTAAGTCCCAGTTTTTCCTCTCTATGACCGAATTTCCCTCGGGATGGTACGGAGAAGAGTACCACAATGCTACACCCAAACCTCCCATGGCCTCCTTTTAAGCCCTAGAGCTAAACGAGGGGGCCACTGTCAGAATGTAATGTTCCAACTGTGTATGTCCCTATAAAGACTCGCAAATCTTTGATAACAGTTCGAGCGTCAGCCGAGCGCTGAGGCCATAACCATAGGAATCTCGAGCAGGAATCCACTGCAACCATTATGTACTTGTAAGCCCCATCAGAGTGTAAGGGGCCGCAGTGGTCCAAATAGACACACATGAGAGGTCTGTTAGACATTAATAGTGGTGTCTGCGCTGGACGTGTTATGGTGGAGCCCTTCATCTGTTGACAGATGTCGCACTTTAAGACATAGTCTTTGGTCTGCTTTGTTAACCCTGGCCACCAATAGCGTTGTTTCAGTAAAGAAACTGTTGCCGTGACTCCTGCGTGTGCAGAACCCAGGCCCTCGTGTGCAGCTAAAATTTTGCCTAATCTGCGATCCATGTTTGGTATTACTCTATTCCCCACTCCTGGAATCTGAGCAAATGGAACATTGTTTGCATCTAACTTGTAGGAGTACTTGAGTGGAAAACCTTTCGGAAGTGCTTTGTCGTCTTTGCGTGAAGCAATGACAGCTACCATTATCTGTCCGTCTATTCTCGTTTTTGAACGAGTGATTGCAGCTACGAACGCAGTTCGTACTGCCCCCTTTGCGGCTTCATCAGCCAATGAATTCCCTTGAACGTGAACGCCGTCACATTGATGACTCAGTGTGTGTATCACGTGAGCTCTTGGTAGCTCGTTTTTCAATTCCGCAACCTGTTCCCATAGCATTTTGTGCTTTATTGTGCCACCTTTTGAGTCTTTAAACCCATTTTGTCCCCAATAGTGTAGATATTCATTATATGACTGGACACAGTAAAACGAATCGCACACAATTAGTGTGGGGAGTTCTCGATCCGTATTAATCAGTGCCAGTAACAGAGCTTTTAATTCTGCCATCTGAGCCGTGCAGTCTCCTAGAGAATGTGTCTTTGTACAGCTAGGATGGAACTTGCCATCCTGCATCCGACCTTTAACAATCGCACACGCGGCGCTGTACTGTTGTTTACTTCCTATGGCCGGTTGAGCAGATCCGTCAGTGTAAATTATGTATTCATACTGATCTAGAGGCATAATTTCATTCGGGAGAGGATATTCTTGTTCGTATTGCAGGAATGCTTGTGTTTTAGACTTGCGTCGTACCTGTATTCTACATCTGATGCAGTGAGAGAATTAGCCCATTGTATCCATCGCGGATGTAAAGCTTTAGCATTTGGAACGCTTGCCTTTGTAGCAGCCTCTAAGGCCGGTACCGGAGTCACGACAATAATTTGTTTCCCCTGAGCCAGTGCTCTTTCTCTTACTACAGCAGTCTGTACGGCTGTCATAATTTTTTCTGTAGATGCAAAACGCATCTCAGCTTTTGTGTACAAGTGTGATTTGTACGCTATTGGGACAGTTTCACCTTCATTGTATGTTACGTAGGTGTACCCAGATTGACCCGCAACTATACGGATCACTAGATTGCGGACATTTACGCGTGTCTGTAAGGGTTTGGATGCTATCATGTCAGCTTGTAGGGAACAAAGGATGTCTGTGTGTTCCTGTGTCCATTGCCTAACTGAGAAATCAGGTCTTATGAGGTCGTAGAAAGGTTTAACCCTTTCTGCGTAATCCAAAATGTATGTTCTGCCGAAATTTAGGAATCCCAGTATGGATTGTAAATTTGTCAATGATTTTGGAGGTTGGAGCAGCGCGCATTTTTCTAAAAAGTTGGCTGCCGAGCTTTTTCCTTCACTTGAAAGCTCATATCCCAAAAATAGGACATTGAGGTGGGCTATTTTTGATTTTTTGAAGTTAAATTTGTAGCCCTCAGAGGTGAATCCCAAAATTATGGTGCTCACCCTGGTCAAGTGTTCCTCTAGGTCATCATCCGTCAGATAAATATCATCTACATAGGACAATGCCCCCTCGTCCATATTCTGAAGTAACTCAGTTACCCTGGCTGAAAACAACCCCGGGCTGTTCCTATACCCCTGGGGGAGTCGACAAAATTGCAGCTGGGACCCCAGCGCTGAGAATGCTGTCAAGTATCTGCTCTCAGGTGCTATATTTTGGCAGAAAAATCCATTTGCGATATCTAGTGTTGTTTTGTATTTTTTCCGCACAATGTTATTCATTAATGCTGCACTACGTGCATTTTGTACTGCAAATGTTTTTGTGCATGAGTTCAGATGTCTGTAGTCTGAAACTAGAAAATATGAATTATCGGGTTTCATTACGGGAAACAAGGGATTATTCATTGAAGAGTTGCAACTTTCAATCACACCTTGGTATTCAAGTTGATCTAAGATCTCCCTGACCTTTTTTTTTTGCTTCCTGTTTTATTGGATACTGTCTCTGTGGAGTTGGAGTAGATTTTAGTGGTATCACGTGGTGAGTTTATTCTTCATCCCACCCAACATGGTTGTGATATAATGCAGGAGCAAGGGCTACTGCCCACTCCTGCGCTTGTGTGTGTTTTAAGTATTGGGGAACAAGGTCGGAAAAGGCTGGCATAATTACTGTTTCTCCCTTTTGGCATTCCATAACAATAGTAGGCGGCCAATCTCTTTCAGCTAAAAGGATGTCGTAGCCAAAAGTCAGGTTCTCCCAAAAGAGACCTTTAATTGTTCTGCGCTTGTCCCCTTCCATTTTGAGTATTATCTCGTGCAACCTATTTGGGACACTTACCCTAGTATCAGGTGTTTCCACCGTGATATACTCACTCAACTCCGCTGTCACCAGAAATTCCATCAGGTTCTGGCGAGCTATTGTTACTTCTGCTGCGCTGTCTAGCATCGTCAGAGCCCATTCCCCGTTCAGTAGTTGAGTCCTCAGAATTCTGGGCATGTCTAACTTTGAGACCTGCTACTTTCTACTTTTTGAATTGAGGTTTTGCTTTAGGCTTTTCTTCTTTTTTGGAAGCGTAGTCTGAAGTGCGTTGGGAGTCTCTGGACTTTGTACGCTCTTCTTGTCTGTTCTGACCGTCCTTCCCTCTCGGAGTTTTTTGATGAACCCTGAAAGGAACGAGAGGAACATGTATCAGTGTCCTGATACCTGTCAGGTTTTTTAATGTTATCTCTATTCCTAAGGTTATACCTCCTTTCGTGGGGGCTCCTGCTGAGGAGACCTGCCCCTGGATTGAGATCTATTCTTTTGTTGTTTGTTACTGTCCCATTTCTTTTTTGAAGAAACTGGTGTTTGCTTTGCCTGTTCCTAATCTGGACCTCCCATTAGTTGAGGTTTTACTGGTCTAGCTCCCAAACTATCCCTACCTAATTCTGCATAAGCAGTTTCAATAATTTTAGGTAATTCGGTCTCCTGTTGTAAAGGAGTGAAATCTCTCAGGCGTTGGCGTATTGCCACTGATGCTGCTTCTCCTTTAATGTTTGCTAATATTATAGCTGATACCTCGGCAAAGTTGTTTAGTAACTTCATCCCTAAGTTCAGAGCAGGTTCTGCTCCATACTCGTTCTGTATTTGTCTCAATACGTCTGGTATTACTGCTAATGAAGGGATACCATGAGTTCTGGTATATATTGCAGCGAAAACTGTACCCCAAGAGGTACAATCCTCTATCGGGGGAGCTATCCCCATCGGCAAGCAAATTGTTAGCATTTTATGCTTTTTGTGTGGACCAGTGTGTGGAAATACTGCCTCCAGCTGTGTTATTTTTTTAGCTATCCAGAATGGCATTTGTTCACGTTTAGTGGGCATTTTACCCATCACTGCGTGTAACGTTTGTGGTGTAATTTTAGTTGTAGAAGTTTGGACTGGTCCTGGTTGTGTAGCCAGTGTTGGCTGAAGTGTGAGGGTTCTCATCACAAACTGTGTCATGTTTCTGTAAAGACTTATTAGTTCTTTATGAAGTGTAAGTAAGTCTCCTGCTGGCATTGTGTCAATGTCAGGGTATGGTGTGTAGGCCGCTAGTACCGGCCATGTTGCTCCGTCTCTTCTGAGCGGACCGAGTCTTACTCTATTTCTTGTATGGGGTAGGGCACCATTAAACCAGTATAAATGTTCCTGGTAAGTGTGTGGAATTTCAATGTCCTCATACAGACAATATTCGTTTGGTATGTCATCTTCGACATAGTAATGAAATGTTTTTGTTTGTTCATTTGCCTGTGGGAATCTAATCCATGAATAGAATACCTCTGTTCTATATGATTCGTGTGCCTCAAACACGAAGGTTTACCTGCCCACCCCTAGATGTAACACATTCTGCTACTAGTTTTAGGGTGATGGCATTTCTAACATTTTCCGCAATGTGTATTGCGTCCGCATCTTCTTCCTTGACTGAGAGATTTAGTTCATGCACAACGTCTCCCGGCTCAGTCATTGTATTTAGTAAGAAGAGCTCTTCAAGGGAACTGAGATAAGGTGTTATGCACAATAGGAACAATGTATCCTTCAAGCTTGATTAAACCAACAGCCAATACATAGGATTTTGCCTTCTCAGCTGTGGCGGATTTTGTTCCCTCCCACTCCAGAAGTCTCTGGGGAAAATGTGAGTAGGGGTCTCTGAGAATAGCACCACTGAACTACTCAGATTTGACCGTTAAATAAGTACCCAACCAACGTTGGCGGCACCATGTTGTAAAGTTCCTATAAATCCTATACAGGATCTGCGCGTTTAGACAACATACACTGCAGGCTTGGTGTCCAGACTGATTCCAGACACCCCCACCGGGTATGTTGGCCTGTATACCAGCTAGCTCACAGTGCCACTAGAAACTCCTCTTATCAAGGAGAGAATAGTTCTTGGCAACTATCGAACATGATGACCCTGATCCCTCAGAATCGTGGAAACAGTGCAATACTTTTCGCTCAGTCACTCGTGCTCACTTGGTCTCAGAGAGATACAAAGAATAAACTATATGGATATTTTTCAATAGGCATTTATTGAACATTCATCATTCTAGTGTAAAATAGGTGTGCTGAAACAACCACTAGACAGTAACAGATATAAATGATTAGAAGCACTAGGAAGGTGAAAGGATGGTAGATTTCTACCATTTTGCTATAATCATGAACATAGGCAAGTATATAAAATACATGACAATAAAATGCGTACTCCTACGATGTAATCCTATTTAGATGTACCTAAGTGTACCTAGCATGTATGTAGGTGTTAAGCCAAGAATCCCTCTAGGATAAAGTCAACCCCATTACCTGAAGTGAGAGACTGTGGGACCCCGTCTTGGTCTCGAGTTGGACACCCCGCAAGGGATGTTCAGACCACTGCGAGCTGGAGTATCTGCATGCAGGAACCTCAGCGTCTCGCGTCAGTGTGTCGGCATGGAAGTTGTGATCTCCTCTTCCTTTCTCAGCAAGATGTGATGTTTATATACCCGAAGGTATCCCCAGGGGTTCTACCTTGCTGTGCCACTGTCGGACTTAGGATGACGTCGGGAATGAACCTTGTACATAGTTATTATGCAGGAGATGGTAGTCCTGCTGAGTTTCCAAGAATCCAAGGATCCTCATGCATATGTATGAGGCTAGTGTTCAGGGAAAACCCCACGTTCTGTATGCAGTACTGTAACTAGGTAAAGGGTCAGTCCTAGCAACCCAATATGTATGTAGTGTAGGGACGAATATAGGTGAAAGGTTGGGATGTTACCCTGGCCTATATTGGGGTACCTATATGGAATATAACAGGATGAATACTCAGAGTGGACTTTGAATCAGCCTCTTACTCATGGTTTAATGGCTTTCTTTTCTATCTCAGTTGTAGTGCTCCTGATTTAATGGCTTTGTTCTCTGGTCTTGTGTTAGTCCTGCCCAGGAGCATTTTGGTCTCACAGCCTTCTGGTTGGATGAGAGGTGAATCCGTACATGAGGACACTCTTTTTTTTTTTTTTAAATTTCAGCACTTTTTCCGTGTACATGCCTCCTTGCTTTCTCCCCCTGTTTTGCGGCCTCCCCCGCGCTCTCCTCATTCTTCCTCTCACACTCTCCATAGCTCTCCAGCCCCATTCCTTTGTTGAGCATAATTTTCTTTCTGTTTTTTTAAGAAGGTCCCAGAAGCTGCCATGTGCTTTTGGGTCACTCCCATTCATTTTCGTCGTGCTTTGCATGCACTTCTTTTTCTTTTTTAAAAATATATTTTAATTTACCATTTTAACGTGGCCATCTACCATGTTAGAACAGTAAGTTATTTAGCATTGCCAAAGGTAAAGGTCTCACCTTTGAGACCTATGCGCTCTGCCAATGCTTTTTGTTCATGCTGTATAGTATCGACAAAAATGGCAATGCCATACAATATGAGGAAAAGGAAAAAACAGAGACGAAATGATGCAGCTGTGCTATTTTGTAGGTGTGACGTCAGCTCACGGTAAACTAAGTTCCATGTGTAGTTGAAAATATAATGTGCAACAACCAATGGATTGTAAAACAACATGTATTTATTTAATCATAATTTCATAATTTCAATACCAATAAATGTTATACTGTATTTTAGAAAGTATAAGGGAAAGAAAGAAGAAAAGGATCCTTATATTCTGTAATTTCAGTTGCTGACCTAATAATTCTGCGACGATCCAATCGGCCTACACTGCCCTACCTAATACGGGTAAGTGTTATGCATATTCTATCAGTGTAATCTTTCGAAAGACCCTTAGACCCTGGTAATAAAAAGCCGTTTTGCTTTCAGATTAATACTGATGCAAATTGAAGAATAGAAACTACAGGAAGCCATACCCTTCACACCGCATACCACAGCGGGTGAGCCTTATTTTTGAATAATTTTTTTTTACTTTTTAGTCATCCTATTCAGTACAATGGCTTATGTGCACTACCTTTCCATCCTTACCCAGGTGGTTATCACGGGAGCAACGCACACCGTGATCAGGTTGGTTAACAACATGGCTACTAATTCTACTAATTATATAATGGCAATATTATGAGCCAATCTGTAACACGGTTCCTTAATCATTTAGGTTGCCTATCCCTGTCCTGAAGAAGACCCGCAGGCCGAGGCAAAAAATTCCCTTTGCGCCCCAAGTCGGGTCGAAACGTCGACGCCCTTACCCCCAGCTAGGCCTGGACCAACAGCCCCCTCATTTTAACATGCTAATTATGTGCAAATAATGATATATCTCTTAAATAATTAAATAAATTATGTTGAAAAGAGATTGTTTTTACGCTTCACTTGGCCAGGCCTTCATTGATTGATAAAATTGTTATCAGTCTGTCTAGAATTTTGTAAACTATTGTTTCACGATTACCTTGGGAACTCTTTCCCCTCCTTACCTCAATTTTTCTTCATATATTGAGCACCCTCTTCTGCACGTTCAAGATTGAGCAACCTTTTCTTTCTCTTATCCTTTCTAAAATACAGTATAACATTTATTGGTATTGAAATTATGATTAAATAAATACATGTTGTTTTACAATCCATTGGTTGTTGCACATTATATTTTCAACTACACATGGAACTTAGTTTACCGTGAGCTGACGTTACGCATGCTTAAAAAGATCTAAATAATTGATTGTTGTTTGATTTAACCAATCGTCAAAAAAGGTCTAGGACCATTGTTTCTAGTATCTATCTACACCCAGGTCCTACAGACTATTATTGGGTTATCCCATTATTATAATGGCCATTTTGTAGGTGTGGGCATGCATCATCACGCATGCATGGTATGATGGCGCCATTTTATGACATAATGTGAAAATAAAGTAGCATGAAAGCGCTTTTAAAGCGGAAGGCATGACAGCAGTTTAATTAATAGGACCGCATGGGAGGGAGGGGGGTCAATAGAAGAGCAGGTTTAGCAGGTGGGGATGAAGGGAAAAGGGGAAAAGAAGCAGACAAGGGAGGAGAGCAACAAAGAAGGTGGGACACACACACATGAGTGAGAGAGCAACATGGGGTCAAAAGGGGAAGCACAGGCGAGAGCGACCCAGAGCACAGAGGAGGAGAGAAACACATGGGCGATAGAGAGCAGCATAGAGCGTGAGTGGGAGAAGCACAAGGAAAAGAGAGCAATTTGGAGCGCAGTGTGAGAGAAGCGCACAAGGGTGACAGGTGGAGCACATATGAACTCTAATGGAATGTTTAAACAAAAAGAGAAAAAGCAATTCCCTAAAACTGAGCAGGGGAAGGACACAAGTAAAGCGGCTATGCTCCTGGGAGGGACAAACACAAGATGGATAAGGTAAGCCTTCGAATAAGAAGCAATCAAATCAGAATGACAATAAAATGGTAAGCAATGGGTGGGCTTTAATCCCACTGTAAGTTCTTAGTAAGCTGACAGTAGGTCATTTGCAACCAGCACCATGTGCTGTCTGGTAGGCTCGACTGAAAAATGGCCCCATGCATTTCAACGCACGCATGTGAATAAGTGGCCTTCTTGAAATTGGTTTTGTTTAGAGCAAAACCGATTTAAAGATTACCAGCCATGCACGTGCATGCATCTTGGCATAGCCACAGGCATATAATCGGCAAAAAGCACTGTCAAAGCCAATAGGTCGGCCTGCCCAATACCTGTTGACTTTGCCAATGCTTGCTTTGTTATTGTTAGTTCTTCGTTATGCTTTGGCATACTTGGAAACCTATCACCACAACAGAAATGTATTGGAACAGTCTTCTTTACCAAGCAAAGAAAAATAAGCAATACTTGTAGTTACATTTGCGTTGCTGCTCACCACGGTGAAAGCATGGAAGGTAGATTTCTTTGCCTGTAAATAAATGCATCACCATTAAGAAACAGGCCACATTGCCCCTAGAGAGCCTTGCATTACTGTTGTGTCTGAGGGGAAGTCTGCGAGTGATTGCTTCTGTGACGCTCTATCAGCTGACTGTCTGCGCAATCCACAGACCAGGCCTAGTTGCCCCTTAACGCTCAACACTTCTGTTCGTCCTTTATAATTGGGAGTTGCTGTCCTTTCCAGCCCCTGCCATTTCAGACGATAATGTCCATGTTGTTTCCTCACGTCATGCTGACCACCTTCGCCCCTCCCTCCCAACTCGGAACTGCCCTATGTATCCGGTGCCTCTTCCTCACTGTGTCCTTCCTCTTCCAAGTATCCCTGATCGATGGATCAAAGTGATTCACACTGCCCTTGCCCTCCCCTAGCTTCCCTTGTACTCCTAATGCTATTGCCATCTATGGATCTATCTATCTATCTATCTATCTATCTATCTATCTATCTATCTATCTGTCTCTCTGTCCGTCCATCCACCCAACCATCAATTCACCCATCCATCCAAACCTCTCTCTGGATAAGACTTCAGTCCCTTGATCTGATATTCCCAATAACCTCTTCAGGCTTGGTGCAGTCCCACACATGAGGCTTACAGAAGTGAAAACAAAATTCTACAATTGGCTCTTAGAATTGTGCACACCGCTCCAGATAAGAACTCTGGAACTAGATACAATACTCTCCAGGTGTCGCTTCTCAAGGCTGTAGATGTATTATAAATGAGGCAGTAAGAGCCAGGCGAGAAGACCTCTTCAGAACTAAACATTATGGTCCGAAGGCTTTACTCATGGTGTGCACACTCTACAGTTGTGACAGACCCCATTTTCTCTTGGTTGTAAAGCTCTTCCCCTACTCCTCAAAATTCCATTTGCTCTCCCAGCATCTGTCACAGTTCTGTGTGAGTGGAATCATGCACTCCTGCTGCCTGTTCTGAACCTGTTACATGTTTGTGAGGGAAACTTGGACCGCTGCTGATTTAACCTCTGCTGCGCCTTTATGTTTTAGGGAAATTTGTGCTCCCGATGCCCATGGAGTGCCTCTGGGTATTAGGGTTATTAGAGAACCTTGGTAAAATATTTAAGCATACAAAAGGATTGACTTTGTCAATTTTTATTTTGTTTGGCTTGCTTTTGAATTGGGATTTTTTAATATCGACCTATAGACTCCTCGCTGCATCACCATCCAACACCCTGCCCCTTCTGTTGTGATGCATTGTAGTGGTGGGATGAGGGTTCTCCAACCAGCAGCTCGTGAGCTACTGTAGCTCTCCAGCTACCTCTGAGTAGCTCACCTGTGTGCAGCCCAGCTTATTAAATTAGAAAGATTTTGCTTGGTTGACGTAATATACATATAACAAAATTGAGATTATATAACACTGATAATATTAGTAGCTCTCAATGCGTTTCATTGAACATAAGTAGCTCTCAGTGCAGAAAAGGTTGGAGACCCCTAGAACCTCTCAGTTGGAAAAGGTGGGCCACAAGGAAGGTTTTAAACAAATACTCTTCCCAAAACAGGTGTAAGTATAACTTAAAATTGCTGTCCCTCTGAGGCCACAGTTATTTGTAAACGTGTTGAATATAAATACCAACCAGTGCAAGACTGACTTTCTGACTTGATTTACTCCTTGACTCTTTGAATCATCAACAACAACAAGATGTGGGTTCTAAACTTTAGGGCTCACATGACATACAAAACAAAGACAACCATGCATTAACAAGCCCTGCCACGCAGAGTCAAGCACTTCCAGCCGGAAGCAGATTTTAGAATCACTGTCCAGGCTCTGGTTCTTTCCTGTTACTAGGAGACAACACTTTGCTGCCCAGTACTCCTCCAAGCCACAGTGCTTAATTTGCAAAAAAATGAGGGCCAGATGTATCAAATGGTTTTACCCATTCTGTGTCTATGGAAAAATGTGTTCGTACATATGGCCCTAAGTGCCTGAGCTGAAAGGCTTCCACAGAAGCCAACATTATCGAATCAGGGTGGCAAATAGCAAAAATGCATAGATTTGATTCTACCACATCCCATTCACCACCAGACACTCCCTGTTCATTTATCTCACTTACTTTTTTAGGTTCCTTTTCTTCCCTGCTTTTTTACTTTATCACTGTTTTCCTTCTTTGTCTTCCTCATTCTTTCCCCCTTTTGTGTTTTTCTCTCTCTTGCTCTAGGTCTAAGTCTGATGAGGAAAAATTTGTGCCAGGTCCACAAAAATGAATGCCGATGGGCCTCACCTGCAACCACCGGCTCAAATTAAGCACAGGGTCCACCTGAGTTCACTGAAGTACCTACCATGCAGCACTATGCACAAGTATAACAGGATCACACTGACTATCAGGAAACTCTCACTGCCTTTCTGCAGCACATTAAAGACCTGCTTCACTGTGTACATAGCCGTCATTTCTGTACCCAACCTCCCTGGCTCCTATTGCGCATGTATGACGTGCAGCAGCACCAACATCAGGCTGCCAATCAGGAAATGCAGCAGGAAGGTGAGATGCGAGGAATTCTCTCCCTATCCTTGTAGGATCAGAACACCATCCTAGTCCAGATCTGCCAGGCTGCATCCCTCCTCCACTGCCACAAGGAGCTGAAAGTCCACGTTTTTCAGACAACACCTCGACTGAACGTAACCAACTGGCTGATGGACCATCCCTGATAAATTCCCGCTCCCACAGTACCTCTCCCTGCTCCCTCCCTTAGCTTTGCTTCTGCCCTTGCTGGCCAACATGTAATTCCTCTATTTTGTTGACCAGCACGTCATTGCTATTAGGAGTGTGCAAAATTCACCCAATTTGCTTTCACGTAGTTACGCGAAATTTTGAGAAAATTCCATATTACACATAAATTACGTGAAATGCAAATATGACATTTAGCGCTATATGGTAGAGTTATATGAGTTCTCACGCCCACATGAGGACGCAGTTCACATAAAAAAATTAGCATCAAAAACACAAGTACTGGAAGCGACAGCCACACCTGTACCAGTTATTTGCATTGTTCCTGTTTTCCCACGCTATAATTTTGAGGTGTAATTACGTGACATGGCATAAATTAATGACGTCATTTCAGGAACTTCATGTAATAAGAATAAAGCAAAATTCCAGAAATTATGGGACATACGCCAGCAGCATTTACATTTCGCCCTGGCCAAATTGCTATGTAGATTGGTTTGTTCTATGTCAGTCACTTACATACACACCAACATATTGAAATCAAACCCTTGAGAAGTTGTCCACTACTCTGATCCCAGGTCTAGTTTCTACTTACTAAAGAGCTCGAAATCCAATAAGAATGTGAGTTCCTGGCTGATTCTCATGATTTTTGGCAGCTAATCATGGATAAATAGTGCAAAGATTAAGAGTTTCTTCAATAACCACAGGAGCCGGAGGATCCGTTAAGGTAAGTTTTACTTCCAGCTTCAGACAGTACAAACAGCGGGGATGCCAAGGAGAAGCAACTGCCCACATTCACAGTCACACATTCCACCCCTACATTCCAGCTCTCTCCCACCATCAGTGTTCCACCCACGAACCACCAGCCAAACCCAACACAACTTACCCCTATACAATAACAACACTGAACAATTTTTATAGCACAATCTTTTGTAGAAATCTAAGAACCATTTTATTATACTCTAATATCAAGAAACTGAAAATACAATTTTTTCTTCAATGTTATGCAGAAATAATTAACCATCTCATCTCTTTGAACCATTAAAACAATAAAGCACAATCTTTTGTAGAAAACTAAAAACCACTTTCTTATACTCTAATATCAGGAAACAGAAAATAGAATTTTTTCTTCAACGTTATGTTGAAAATAATAAACCATCTCATACCTTTGAACTATTAAAACAAAAAGCACACTAAAATCTTCTCCTTGCATAGTCACTCAACCACACAGCTGTCTTCCTTTCCCTCAGCTGTCTTCCTTTCCCTCCGTGTTCTATTGCACATCCAGTTCCTGTCCATAGAACTCCAGCTGGGTTGCTTCTCCGCTACATCCAACTTTTCTATGCCACGTGTGACCCATGGTCCTCTTTGTAAGGCCAACTTCTCTTTATTCCAACACTTACCATCCTTCAGTCTGACCACATGCTCCTTTACACACACCAGTTTCTTGGGATCTGAAAAGTTTGGATTCCCTTCAGTAATTATGCCTGGCAATCTGACACAGACCCAATCACCTTCCTTGACTTCCATTCGCCGGGTGCTGAGACAGAATATCGGGTTGGAAATGTCGACTTACACAAATATCGAGTTGGAAATATCGTGATTCAGAAATGTCAACAGCAAGAATATTGGGTCAAGAATATCGGATTTAAGGTACGAAATATTGTTTTTAAAAATATAGAAGTCATTAATATTGTGTGCAAAAATATTGATGTTTAAAATATCGATTTTTTAATTAGTGTTATGGATTTTCGTTTATATTTAAAATGTATGTAATGTATGTTTTTTTGTATAAGTATTGTTTATTTTTTTTAATATGTGTTACATTTTTAGTAGTTATGAATTTTATTTTAATTAAATTTTGCATATTTTAGTTCTGTAGCGGGTTGTGGGTTCATAGGGAAATAGGGTGGGAAGTAATTTAATTATAATAAAGTAATGATTATTTTTTATTTATTTAATTTAGATTTTATAGCGTTAATTGTGGGAAGTAATTTATTTGTAATTAACTATTAATTGGTTGTTAATTAATATTAATTAATTAATTGATAATTATGGTAACTGTGTATTCTTTTTAGGTGCGGATTGTGAGGTTTATAGGGGTAAAGGGTGGTAAGTAATTTTTTTAATTAATTAATAATTAGTTCTTAATTAATATTAATGAATTGATAGAAAATTAATTACGAAAATTGTGTAATTAATTTTAGGTGTGGGTTGTGGGGTTTATAGGGGTAAAGGGTGGAAAGTAATTTATGTTTAATTAATTATTAATTAGTTGTTAATTTATATTAAATAATTAATTGATAATTAATTATGTTAATTGTGTGATTTGTTTTAGCTGTTGGTTATGGGGTTTATAGGGGTAAAGGGTGGGAAGTAATTTTTGTTTAATGAATACAAAATTAGTTGATCATTAATATTAATTAATTTATATTTAATTAGGGTGTTTGTTTATATTTTTTTGTGTGTGGGTTTTATTGTTATAGAAGTACAGTGTGGGGAGTAAATTAATTTTACTTACTTTATAATTAGTTGTTAAATACTATTAGTTTTTAATTGAAAATAAGTTTTAATTGTGTAATTAATTTTTTTATAGTTTAATTTTAACTGTGGGTTGTGGGGATTAGCATCACCTCGCGGTCGCCAATGGGCACGGTCATCTTGTTTTTCACTTTTTGCTATGGTTCTGGGCCTGTTTTTCTATTCTCCCTATATCTTTTCAATCCTTTGCTTCTAGAAACTTTTTTCTGATCTTTTTTATTTATTATCTATCCCTCTCTATTCCTGATTGTATATTTTGTGTTTTTTTCTACTTTTTGTGTGTTTTTTAGTGCGTTTTTCACTCTTTTTCTATTACTTGCTTTTTAAATTTTTTTGACTTACTTTCTTACTTCCTACATTTTCTTTTCCGCCCCCGCTTACCTAGAACCATGGTGAAGAGTCTTAAAAAGACTAAGGGCCAGGGGAAGAGGTCCATGTCCAGGAGCGAGAGCCGCGACCGCCTTCCTTGCGGAAGGCGGCGCCCAGAAGGGGTGCAGCCACGGGCCTTATTCTCTGAGGTGGAGGTGGCCGCACTGTTTTTTTTTGACCAGCGCCACCTCCCCTTAACCCTGGCAGCAGGCGGCAGGCCTGGGTCCGGGTACGGGCTCCGGGAGCGTCACCGGCGGTGGGAGAAGGTTAGCCGGGCAGTGTTTCGCTGTTCTGGTGTCCGGCGCACCCATAACCAATTGACGCACCTGCGGTCCGACATCCTGGACCGGGAGCAGGACCTACTGGACCTGCTAGGTGTTGAGGTCCCGGGGCTTGGTGAGTAGCTAATTATATTACTATTGTGTTCTTCTGTTCTGTGTTATTGCGAATATAATTTTTTTCGCAAATAGCTAACATGCTGCTGCTGCATGCAGGTAACTTATGTTTAAAAATCTTATATTATGTGATTGTTGTTACTTCGAGACAGGTGCTCGGCGCTACTAACTAATCGTACTTGTTTGCAACTTTACGCTCTCTTGGGCTGGTTATGTAAGAGAGGTTAGAGAATTTAAGTTAGGTAAAGACTCCAGTCCTTTCCTTTGTCCTGTCAGGCTGTCCTGACCTGTCACTAAGATAGTGGTAGTAGTTAGTTAGTTAGTATTATGTAATTTAGCGGCCTACGTGACGCGTCCTCCCATATGACTTCAGTCCTAGTAGAACCTTTTGTAGTTCGGCTAGTGAGTGAATAGCAACCAACCAATTTGGTGTATGCAAATGCAATATGCATGCGTCCACCTATGCATTAAGAAGAATAAATGCAGACTTAGTAATTGGCCCGTCAAATGGGGTTGGAGTTGAGACTGAGAGATGATTGGGAATGAGATCGGAACTTAGAAGCAAATATAATTTTTTTGCAATTCATTCCAAAGTCTGGAATAGGCAAGCTAGGTATGTTTAGGATTCAGGAATCGGAATTGAACTGTGGAATAATAAAGATAGGATGGTGCGCGACTGTGATACTAGTCTACTATTAGTCCATCTGATTTAGGATAGGTCAATGTTATTGCAATTGCCGTTTCCTGTCTAAAAATATTTTTAGAGCGATTATATTTATTTATTTAACACAAATCATTTTTTGTCTCTTTAATTATGTCTTACATGATCAGCATCCAGGGGCAAGAAGAAGACTGGGTCTGCTGGCAGTGCTGAGGCGGGTGCGGGAGCCGGAGGGGCCTCCCAGGAGCAGCAGGAAGCGGCCTCAGGCGCAGATGACTCTGCTGCCAGCCCCAGTAAGTCCTCTTGGTGTTGTTATATTATTATTTCCCTAACTTTTACCACTCTATTATTTCCATTTCCTAATTTTAATTTTTCCAAAATCCTCTTCAATCTATCTATTTCTAAATTCTTGTTTTTGCTCCATTACCTACTACTACTAACATTGTTTCTAGTGTCTGTTTTTTTCTTTTTACATCAAATCAAACTGCCTCTGACTAACCTCTGACTCTGTATTAGTCTGTCTGTAGCTTGCTTTCTTCTGGGTTTCCACTCAGCTTTCCCTCTCCCCTTATATGTGGAGTGCCTAGTAGTGGTACTGTAAGACCCATTGGTCCTAGGCTACTACTAGTAATAGTAAGGACTCCTTACTACTACTAGTACTAGTAGCACTAATCTGCTGTGCAGATTGCATGCCCAAGTATTCTACGCAGGTTTGTGAGATGAGAAGGCTTTCTTTTACTGTCTCATGCTCAATCAGTAAATGGTGGTCACTCACGTTGGACACCCCAAAGTGGTGTATTTTCGTTTTTCTAATCCAGGCCTAGTACTTTTTTTTATTAGCAGCAGTTGATGGTGAACACTGAACAACTGATTACTGTACACCATGGCAGGAAGTAAATATGAGGAGGAGGAGGACGGCACCATTATTTTTCAACTGAGAGAGACCTCATGTCCGCCCAGTTGGCTACTCTTTCTTCTTTTCAAAAAATGTGATGCACCAATAGCTCTAGCCACTGAGTCCAGTCCTTTGGGTTGTCCTCTTCTTGAGAGGCTTTTCAAAAATTGTCACCAACAAAATGCCCAACCTGATATTATTTTGTTATTTTTTATAAGACAAACTGTCTACTCTACTCTAGTATCCGAATTGTAGATAGTGATGTGTGTGGTGTATGTATTATTAATTATGTATTTTCAATCTTGCTAATGAAAAAAATAAATAGGGGAGGCGTATATGGCATCTAAAAAATATGAAATGTTTTTTCCAGGCGTACCGACCACCAGTGCAGGGGCCAGCGGTGAGGGCCATGCCACTCCGGAGGGAGCGGATGCGGCAGCTGCAGGGGGTGAGCCAGCAGCAGTGGCGGGCAGTGGTAAGTCATATTCCTTACTTATTGAGAATGATGAATGCACTCGCTGCAAGGGTGTACACTCAGTACACTGTACATCTGCTGAGACTAAGTTGTTGTGAACACTGAACAGTTGAAGAAGACACCCTTTACTTAACATTAGCATTAGCGGCGGGGGTTGAGTAACTAATGGCCTATTCTATTCTATCTTCAACTCAGCAGAGAAAGTTTTAAGACGAAGACAAAGAGTCAGACGACATGTAATATATGACTGGCAGAGAAGGTTGCGTGGGTGAAGGAAAGGGCCCCGGGATGCATATAGGTGGCTGATGATAGGATGCATGGGTAGTTGAAGGATGGGTGAAAGGTGAAAGAAAGCAGAAAGAATGCCTGCCTGGGTGGGTGAAACTGTATGGGTGAAAGGAATCTTCCAGGGGGTTTGAGGGGTCAAACTCAAAGGCAAGCAAGGACGCATGGGTGGTGGTTGATTATATCTATGACAAATGTATGTTGTCGGTGAAAGGTTTATGATAGCCATGTTTGGATGGATGGATGCCTGGATGGTATCATAGTAGGTGAGAAGAGTCAGACTGGATGAAGAGAATGTAAAAGAAAATTAAACCATGCCAGAGTACCAAAGCCAAGGGTAAAGAATAAAATAATGCTAGAAGAGCAATGCAATGATAAATGAAAAAAGCCCTGGGAAGAACAAGGACTGTTTTTTTTTTAAAGGTTTTTGAATCTGATTCAAAGGTTGGAGGTTGTATTTCAGAATGGAATACTCCCTTGACTCACAGTAGTTTGCAAGCACAACATATATTTTGTGCATGACTATTATGTACCCTACCCACCCATCAATCGCCTCCCTCTGACTCCGAGGTCCAGTTCCACTTGAGGCCCTACCCATGTCATTTTGACCGTGCCAGCCATGGGTGGCCTATCGGCTGCATGGTAACTACTTACAAATCAGTATGCCATCATCATCATCACGTGAGTGATGTGATGTCGTGCCGTATATCATCATCATTCATAAGCATGTCAAGTGCCTTATTGCAGTAGTCAGGGTGAAAGTGAAATTGATTATTTGCCATTGATTTAATAGAGTATGGCCGTAATGGAAAAATAGATAATTGTGTAGTACAGCTGCCCCACCTGCAGACAGTAGTAAAGTAACGTGAGTCTGCGACACAAGTATGTCTGTCTAGGGCACAAGCTGACTGAGCTGGCATGCCTACAAGATTAATTGTGCTAAACAAGAGAGAGAAGAAGAATATTTGTCTACTCCATAGTGCCTAGTGCCTGAAAGTCTAATCATCACATCCAAATCTTAGGGGCAGAGGATGTGAGGAGGATACCACAACTGCTAGTGCTACTGTGCCACTATAATTTTTATGTCTGTAATTTTGTGTTACTGTTTTGCTAAGAGTATTGGTTACAATTGTCTTTTTTCTTTCTTGATATAGCTACTCTTTCCCAACCCAACAGGCAGGAGTTAGCAGCCAGGGCCTGGCAACGGAATTTGGAGGCCATCCGGCAAGAATTTCGCCGGCTGGTTGTCCTGGCGGAAGACGCGGATGAGGCGGCGGCTGCAGCTTCCTCCAATGCCCCGGGCCCCAGCCAGGCCCCCCACGTGCCTCCGGTGGTATGGCTCCGTGCTCTGGCAGCCACCCGCTGCCCATCATCATCACATTCATCATCATCCACTGCTGCCCACCCCTGTTGTTCCTGCAGGAACTTTCGGCACCCATCTCCTCTGGATGGCGGACCTAGAGGCTTGGCTGGAGGAGGTTCTGGAGCGCACTAGCCGGCACCCCCGCAGCTAGACCTCAGTCTTCGACCCTTGCCCTTGTTTTAATCTTTTTTTTGGTGGGTGGGATGTTGGGAGTTGGGGAAACTTGGGGTTTTCTTGAACTTCTTGACTTGGACAATCATGGACATTTAATTAATTTACTGGACATTGGTTGGGGTTAGGGAGAGGGGTGGGTCAGGTGTTGTGGGTTTCTTCTTCTAGTTTATATTTGTTAGGGTAATACATTATTTATAGTTTTACAATACATATGATGTAAATCTTTTCTGGGGGGATACTCTTTTACGTTGCCTTGTTTGTTTCCTCCTTTTGCTGCAGGGCCGCAGCCAGTTTTTGAAATCTGCCAATAGTGTAACACACCAACAGATAGATGCAGTACCCTCACTTGTCCTGCTTCTGTCAGTCTCTCCTCCTAGTCTATGCATTCTGCAACTAAAACCCCTTTGTAGTATGTACTCGGAAGGATGTGGGTATGTGAATTAATTAATTTCCATAGTATATACATTATTGCCTCCCCCACACTTCTTCTCTTACCTGTGATTGATGTTTAGGTGAAGCGATGGCTGCATGGTGATGGTTTAGTTTCCTAAGGTGCCCTGGTGGGTGGTGGTAGCAGTAGTAGACAGTTGCATTTGCAAAAAAAGAAAATGAGACAGTCAGTCCCCCGAGGGAGACTAGGGAACGAGTAGTAGAAGTACAGTACACAAGAAGAAGACTGCCAAACAAGAAACCATGATGATGAATGATAAGCAATACTAAAGTAAAATAAAACATAATGGTGGCAGGGATAGCCTAGTATAAGTTACAAACTGAAGTTGACTCGACCTATGAAGTGGACAAGCGTAACCTTTAGTGCTGGAAGGATGATAAATCGATGCAGGCAATTAATAATTATGATGGGTTAATTATGTTCCTCTGGAAAAAAAAATTGAATAGCAAATACTGAGCATGGGTGGGCAATCTAATCTATATGTTGCCAGTGTGGCCGATATATATATATAACTTAGAGCAGAAGAAGATCCTCGCCCTGCTTCGAGTTAGTGTTGCTTTCACCATATCTGCCCCAGCAAGTTTGTGATCAATTATTGGTGTAAATTTAATTTAGTCACACCTCAATATTATAAATCACACAGCCCGGGGGAAGAGGGTTAGGGTTTGATGAATGGTTGGGAAGGGGTATTTGAGGGAAAGGTTTGACAAAGACAAACACTACACATGGACAACACACATTCTTGGCAGACGACCATCATAAATCTGTTAAGGGAGAAAAAGGAAATGCATGCATGATGATGACTTGATGATGATGAGTAGTGCTAGACTAGTAGTACAGGGCAGCAGTATAGTATTAATTATTATTATTATGCAATTGCCTTGCCTGTCTGCCCTCAGAGAGAGTTGAGGGACCCAAATTACATACATTTTATGTTCTGTTGTACCGGGCTTCCTTTTAAAGCTAGCAAAGAAAATTAAACAAGCATTAAAAATGCAATAGGTCTCGCCTTTCATTAAGTTAAAGCCATTTGCTTTGCTATACAATACCATTAGCAAAGCAAATGGCTTTAACTTAATCAAAGGCAAGACCTATTGCATTTTCATGCTTGTTCTATTCGTGTAACTCTACCATGTCCTCTTCCTCTACAATCCTTGCCAAACATCCCTTCTACCTGCACCTGCGACTATCCTTAGTGAGGGCCGAGCAGCCTTAATCTGCTCTGTAAAGCCTTGTCCACCCGGTAGAACCCCTTGTCGTCCATCTGCTCTACAGAGCTAGTTGTTTCTTTACATCAGAGCTCTTGCCTCCTCCTACTCCACTTCTTTTAGTTGCACCCACCTTCTTATCCCCCGCCCGCGTGACTCCGCTTTGGGATCAAATGGATTTCGTCCTTGTCTTAGTGGTGTGTCAGTAGCGGTGTGTCAGCAGTGGTGTCAGCAGCGGCGTGTCAACAGTGATGTGTCAGCAGTGGTGTGTCAGCAGTGGTGTGTCAGCAGTGGTGTGTCAGCAGTGGTGTGTCAGCAGCGGCGTGTGAGCAGTGGTGTGTCAGCAGCGGCGTGTCAGCAGCGGCGTGTCAGCAGCGGCGTGTCAGCAGTGGTGTGTCAGCAGCGATGTGTCAGCAGCGGTGTGTCAGCAGCGGCGTGTCAGCAGCGGCGTGGCAGCAGTGGCGTGTCAGCAGCGATGTCAGCAGTGGTGTGTCAGCAGGGGTGTGTCAGCAGTGGTGTCTGCAGCGGCGTGTCAGCAGCGGCGTGTCAGCAGTGGTGTGTCAGCAGTGGTGTGTCAGCAGTGGTGTGTCAGCAGCGATGTGTCAGCAGTGGGTTGTCAGCAGCTGTGTGTCAGCAGCGGTGCGTCAGCAGCGATGTGTCAGCAGCGATGTGTCAGCAGCGATGTGTCAGCAGTTGTGTGCCAGCAGTGATGTGTCTGCAGCGGTGTGTCAGCAGTGGTGTGTCAGCAGCGGCGTGTTAGCAGCGGCGTGTCAGCAGCGGCGTGTCAGCAGTGGTGTCAGCAGTGATGTATGAGCAGTGGTGTGTCAGCAGCGATGTGTCAGCAGCGATGTGTCAGCAGCGGTGTGTCAGCAGCGATGTGTCAGCAGCGATGTGTCAGCAGTGATGTGTCAGCAGCGGTGTGTCAGCAGCGGTGTGTCAGCAGTGGTGTCTGCAGCGGTGTGTCAGCAGCGGCGTGTCAGCAGTGGTGTGTCAGCAGTGGTGTTTCAGCAGCGGCGTGTCAGCAGCGGCGTGTCAGCAGTGGTGTGTCAGCAGTGGTGTGTCAGCAGTGATGTGTCAGCAGCGGCGTGTCAGCAGTGGTGTCAGCAGTGATGTATGAGCAGTGGTGTGTCAGCAGCGATGTGTCAGCAGCGATGTGTCAGCAGCGGTGTGTCAGCAGCGATGTGTCAGCAGCGATGTGTCAGCAGTGATGTGTCAGCAGCGGTGTGTCAGCAGCGGTGTGTCAGCAGTGGTGTCTGCAGCGGCGTGTCAGCAGCGGCGTGTCAGCAGTGGTGTGTCAGCAGTGGTGTGTCAGCAGCGGCGTGTCAGCAGCGGCGTGTCAGCAGTGGTGTGTCAGCAGTGGTGTGTCAGCAGTGGTGTGTCAGCAGCGTCGTGTCAGCAGTGGTGTGTCAGCAGCGGCGTGTCAGCAGTGGCGTGTCAGCAGCGACGTGTCAGCAGCGGTGTCAGCAGCGGCGTGTCAGCAGCGGTGTGTCAGCAGCGGCGTGTCAGCAGCGGTGTGTCAGCAGCGGTGTCAGCAGCGGTGTCAGCAGCGGCGTGTCAGCAGCGGCATGTCAGCAGCGGTGTGTCAGCAGCGGTGTGTCAGCAGCGGTGTGTCAGCAGCGGTGTGTCAGCAGCGGTGTGTCAGCAATGGTGTGTCAGCAGCGGTGTGTCAGCAGCGGTGTGTCAGCAGCGGTGTGGCAGCAGTGGTGTAGCAGCAGTGGTGTGTCAGCAGCGGCGTATCAGCAGTGGTGTGTCAGCAGTGGGAAAAAACACACAACAATTCATACTGACGTAGTAAAATACTAAAATGTTTTTGCGGTGTAGCGGCAAAACACTGCAGCTCATTGTTGTCACGTGCTTTGGTTCGATTGGTTAAGGACAATTCCCAATTCCATTGGTTGGTACTAACAATCAGAATGTAATGATTTAGTAAGGAAAAGCCCAGAGTTGAAACACGGAGGCCTGATATGGAGCTCGTAACGATCCTTCTTATGTACAAACAGGGCCGGCCTTTAGCATGGCCGAGCTGGGCCAAGGCCCAGGGCGACAATATTCTGAGGGGCGCGCGAGCTGTGTGCTTTAAGGTTACACCAACAGCAGCGCCCTTCTCGTCTTGCTCCAGCCTTGCCCTTGTTTTTAACACCCCTTTAGCCCCCGCCCTTTCCGTCCCTTCACCCTTTGACCCCTGCTGACACACATCAACAAAACCATCATCTGCCCCAGGCAGCTGAACTATCGGTGATTTAGGTGAACTGGGGGAGGTCCGGGAATGTTTGCCTTCAGGGGCCAGTCCCTGCTCATCCAGTGACTGACCAGTGGACACAAAAGGGACCCCCTCTGCCTCATTTAATTTACTACGTCACCATGGGCGCCAAATGTCTCCCCGCCCAGGGCGCCGTCTTAGCAAAGACCGGCTCTGTACAAATCACAACAGAGAACTACTGTGCCCGTCTTCAGGTTTCAGCTTGCTGTGTCCTTCCTGATACAACCATTGGACACAGACTTTACAAAATGGCCTCTGGCCACACGGAGAGGCTCAGCCAAGGCAAATGATGGCCCACTATTACAAACAAACACACTCACACACTGGCCAGACAAAGGAGGCATACTAAACAACACAGCTTGACAACAAAGGCAAAAACAAAAATCCACCGGCCTAAAAAAGGTTTGCAATGCAAGTTAAACAACAACCATACACATCCAACAAAGGCATTAATTTAACACACATGAAAAAAAGTGAAAAACCCCCCAAAAACATATGCCATCCATGCCCTAAGTGATGTTTAATAAATTTAACAGGCGCCACAGAAGCAGTTGTTTCACGCACCCATGAGTAACTCTGGCCTGGGCCTATTGGTTGGAAAACCCATTGGCAGACTAGGCCACATAGTGAATCAAAACAAGTCAATAATATTGCAAATTTATTAGAAAATGTAGTCAACTGTGCTACATTTTTTGCTGGATAATCATGAAACACAAAAGAAGAAAAAATTGCATGCAAATCTTGCAAAACTACAACCATCAAGAAGGCATGGCCACCACAAAGAAGGCTTGCAGGCCTAATACAGACTGCCTACCCCTTCACAAAATGGCCGCCAGCCACATGGCCAGGCCACAACAACATGAAAGGGAAGACAGACAATGCAGGCCCATGGCAAAACAAAAGCACACTGGCTGCCTTAACAAAATGGCCGCCAGACACATGGCCAGGCTTGCCACAACAAGAAGAAAGTGAAGACAGACAATGCAGTCCTATGGCAAAAGAACACTGGTTGCCTTCACAAAATGGCCGCTAGCCACATGGCCAGGCAGGCCACAACAACAAGAAAAGGAAGACAGACAATGCAGACCTATGGCAAAAGCAGTGCACACTGGCTGCCTTCACAAAATGGCCGCCAGCCACATGGCCAGGCAGGCCACAACAAGAAGCAATAAGTCAAGAGGAACAAAGGAAAGAAGACATGCAGGTCTATGGCAAAAGCACTACCACCACCACAAAATGGCCACCAGCCACATGGTCACTCACAACAACAACAACAAGCAGGAGGCCTGGAAATCAATGAACTCAAGCAGGCCTATTATGGACACAGACTTTACAAAATGGCCTCTGGCCACACGGAGAGGCTCAGGCAAGGCAAATGCTGGCCCACTATTACAGACAATCACACTCACACACTGGCCAGACAAAGGAGGCATGCTAAACAACACAGCATGAAAACAATGCCAAAAACGAAAATCCACAGGGCTAAAAAAGATTTGCAATGCAAGTTACACAACAACCACACACATCCAACAAAGGCATTTATTTAACACACGTGAAAACCCCCCCAAAAACACATTTTGCATTTCAATCCAATGCCATCCATGCCCTAAATGATGTTTAAATTCAACAGACACCACAGAAACAGTTGTTCCATGCACCCATGAGTAGCTCTGGGCCTACTGGCTGAAAGGCCTATTGGCAGACTACTGGGCTAGTGAATTAAATAATTATTCCAAATTGATTTCAAAAGTTGGAGAAAATGTAGTGAACTTTGCAACATGTTTCTTTTATAAAAGAAAACTAGAAGAAAAATTACATACAAAGAAACAACTAGGCCCCTACTGAAACTACAGGCCACTCACCGCAGTACATTAAAAAAAAAAACGATGAAAAGTACAAAAGAAAAATGTAGGTGCAATGCCCCAATCAAACAAACAACACCAATTTTCCAACTTACTTGTGAAATCTCAAATCCAAAAGTCCTCAAATCCAATAATATATGTTGCAGCAGACAAAAAAGGATCCTTCCAGCTCCAAATCCAAATGAAAAGTGAACAGGAGATGGACAAAGCACTGGGAGGAGCCTGCTGGACAGGAACAGGAAGTTGGAGACACTGGGGAACTTCCTTCCTCTTAAAAAAAAAGAAAAAAAAAAAAAAGGACTCCTTGCACAACAAAGTACAGCCAAATGTCAATCTGAGGAGTTTTTTTAATCCAAATCATCATTTCGAGAAGGTTTTGATGCTGCTCGAGAGGCATTCTTCTCCAGATTGCAAATTCTGCGTGTTCGGGATCGCGATTTTCACAAACTTCCGCCGGAAGTCTGATGGCGCGCCCGAATGACGTGTTCGCGATCGCACACTCTTGCAGGATCGTGCGGCCGGCTACCAAATCTCGTGGTGCTCGTGAACGGATGGGAAATCTCGTCGGCGATCGTAGGCATCCTGGTAAATCGCTCCCGCACGCGCGAAAACGCATTTTGAGTGCGCCAACACAAAAAAAACTCTACTCCGGTGCGGAGCGCGGAGTTTTTGGTAACTCTGCGTTCTACACGGAATGCAGAGTTGCCAAAAACCACAAACTCCGCAAGCGGAGAAGGAGTTTTGCCCCTAGGCTTAACCATATTGTCTAGTGCGGAGCCCCAGAAATCTTGCCCACTTCTAAGGCGTGTGGTTCCTGGACCACAGGGTCCCTGACACTCATAAGCGTCTAATTGGTGGTAAGTGGATTCACCGGTTGAGGGGCCCCGCTTGGCCCGTATCGTCAATCGTGGCACATATCTCTTGTGCGTCATGCCAACTGCATGCTCATTACGTGCAGTGTCCGATTTACGGGGTGAAACCCTCAGAGGTGGGGGTGTACCCGTAGTAGTGCCTCATTCTACCTAAAGTGGCTCTGCTGAACTTGTGCCTGTGTGTGTGACTGGAGTGGTCTCTGTGATAAGCCTGACTGCTAACTGCCAAGCTACCCAAGGGTGAGCACAGGTTATACAGTGAGTGTAATCAGCTGCCCTTGACGGGAGCGGTAGGTTCTGCCTGGCTGGGGGCATTCCTTCAGCCAACCAGAAAGTGCAGGTTCCAACACAGTCTATCTGCAAAGACAGTGCACTCTGAACACTAACTGTTAGTTTCACTTTTCTGCTGCTTCTTTCATTCTCTAGGGCGCAGCCTCTAGCGTGACCAGCTCAGTGGTGCTGGAGCAATCTTGAGAGATGAGGTGCTGTCATCAATGTTACATCACTGAAGTCATATGGATAGTGAAAAATCCAAGCATCACACAAAGAGCTCACACATTCTCCTGCTAGTTCTTGGTGCATGACACCATGGCCTGTATAGACTATTGGTTATTATATACACATGTTGCTCCTCAGCCGACCAAGGTGACCAATCTGCTACGACCCCTCTCTGATCATTCCCCACACAGGCGTAGGAACTGTCGGGCCCCTAGATTTTGGAGTGGAGGAACACTGGGGACAATACCCCCACCAGATTTTTAAGTGGAGAGTTACTTTAAACAGTAGCAGACCTCTCTTTAAATCCACACTGATCACCTAAGTCTCCTTGGAAACGCTGTAGCCTGAGGAGCAAGCTCGGTGGGAGCTCTGCGACATCTTAGTTTTATTAATTATTTGTGTCATGAAATCTTCAGCCTCTCCTGAAATCACTCTGTCAGGCCAGGCAGCCAGCAGAGTAAGGGAAGGGTGGAGATGCTATTTGATGCTAATTTTACTGCTGGCTTGGCAGACTTAGGAAAAGGTATGATTTTAGGAGGGCTCAACACCTCAATGGCCTTAATTAAATAATTAGAAAGAGAAAGATGTCTCAGAGCCCCACAGAGTTTACTTCTGCAGAATGATTTCAGACAGACATGCTCTGTCAGTGTTCAATCTTCAGGGTCTCTGAAAACATTCCAAACAGAAAAACACACCTTTAAATCTTGTGGTTCCGAATATGTATGCTGTGTATTGTATTGTATTGTATTGTATTGTATTGTAATTGCATTTATTTAATGCTTACTACCCCTGACGAGGCGACTAAGCACTTTTTTGGCGAGTAGCACGCTACTCCGGAATCCATAAAGGATTAGTGGTACAGTGTCATAGGATTGATAAGTGTGATAATTGCATGCCATATAGTAACACTTATTCAATAACTATACACAACGCACTGACCTTTGGCATTAAACGAGAAAGAGAAGAATGTAACCCCACAGTCTCTGAACTGCACGATATCCAGTCCTGGACTTGAATCTTGGCTTCTCCACTTGATCAAATTGTGTGATACACAGCCCAGCACTCTACTTCACTTTGCATCATTTGGTTAGCCAACCAGTTTAAGAGCGCATTGAAATAATTCAGTACAGGATCTGCACTCTACACAAACCTCACATATATGGCTATTATAAAATAATCCTGCTTCAGTTTTTTATAACAATATAGGCTATATAAATAGAGAACGTGACAAATGGAAACATTGTGGGCAATTTGTGGCAGTGATGTTAGGGCATAGGAGTATTGAATGTTTTGCGTTTAAACAATATAACCTTCAATATATGTCTCTCAATTCAGCAATATACCAGTATTTGGTTAAATGAGACACTGATAAATGGGGAATATTTTTTTTTTGCATTTTCAGGTTATCATCATATTTTTTCAAGACATATTTTGCCTGATTTACATCTTTTAAAGGCTGGGCTCGTGCTTTTAGAGCCCGCCCAGACTGCTGGCTTGGCTCTCCCCAAGGCGGCCTGTGTCGTCATTCCCCCCTCCCCCCCGAATTGTAGTATCTCCTACACCCTTGATTCTCCTGTTAAGTATGTTACTGAGATTGCCTGTGACTAGCCCATCTCAGACATTTTGAAGATTTCTCTCTAACGCATTAATAGACCCACTTTTTAGGTCTCGCGCCTAGCGTTGCAGTGCGCAGCACTGCTCGCGCAGCGCGAGACCTCTAGAAAGGGCTTCAGAAAGCTAACCACACGCTCGTGCGTGTGGTTTTGCTTTCCGCGGCTGCCATTGGCTTTCGCGTGCTTTTTAAAAAAAAATCCAGCACGCCATTGGGCAAAGGCGGGCGCATGTACCGCCTTTGTTCCGCCCATTCCCGTCGGTGACCAGCACGCGCAGCAGCGCGCGTTCGCCTCGCTGCCGCGCTCCCTCCCCCCGCTCCTCTGTGGTGCGCGCACACCACTGGTTATTGCTATGGCCTCAACGCGATTCTAAATCTTCTATAATGACCGACAGGCCACAGCCATCAAAAGGAAACCAGGAATCAGTTCCGTGACTTGTTTGGCCACTACTGAATGGTCTGTATTTCATTAAATGCGAGAACATTTTTAACTCTAAGATGGCCGCCGTGATGATCGGTCTCAGAGCAGGCTTCAACGGACAATGGAAAAAAAGAAAGGACCACAGTGCTAACTTCTTCAAGTAGAGAACGCAATCCTGAAGGCAACTGGATATTCAGAGTACAATTTGAAGGTCCAGTAGTAATAGATGTTATGATCATAGTCATGTCGAATATATATTTAGCTATATTATTAGCCCCTACTCTGTCGGAGTAGTATATTTACAATGATTTAAATTAGTGTATAAAGAGTAGCACAAAATGCAGTCATATTTCCGAGAATACTGTGCACTTAGTTTATTACGTCTTTTATATGCTGACTATCCGCTTACTGTGCGTTGTCGCAGTTTCTGGGGTTATTGCCCTCGTTTGGTAGGCAGAGGGCGATAAAGCATACCCTTTCGATATGTCAGCCGGGCAGCACTTGCGATATCCTCTTTTTATTGCTTTTACCCTATTCACATGGGAAGGGTGCATTTGGACTTCTGGTTAGCTTGGTGTTGACTTCAGCTGCTGGATTCCTGGAGGTAGGAACAACATGTCTTTGGAAGACCATTTCTTTGTGGTCAAAGGGTGAGTAAAGTCGAGATCTCTTACTTTAGTATAGTGCTTTCCCTAACATATCCTACATGTACCTCTCCCATATTTAAGCTTTAACCCTCTCCCCCAGTACTCTGTCAACCTCAATACATCGACCCCCCCCCACTGTCTCTCACTAGTTCATTTCTAATTCTCCTGTATACGTTCCCACTAGCGACCCCCTCCATTGGTAAAGCAATGTGTCATGGACCCTACTGCAAACACAGAAGATGACCTGACCTACCTCGAAATTGATAGTAAACAATTTCCATTATTGGGTTGCAGTGAGAGACCCATGGATCCCGATGGCCCTACACCTTCTGCGTTACTAATAGCTCTGTCCCTGACACCCCTCCCCAGTGTACTACTGCTCACTTCCCCAAATATTCCTCCAGGATCTTCCTCAGTCCCCAAATAGTTTACTACTTTTTTACCTGTTTACTGCTCTGTTCGCAGTACCTCTCCTCTCACCTAGTATTTCACCCACCCCCTAACTATCTAAGGTTTTCATCAGGACACAATGACCGCCTGACTAAATCACAAGTCTGGTCATAATTCCTTCGAAAGTGCTAAAGGGTCAAGTGCGGCTTGAAGAATATGAGTCTAGGTACTTAATCGTTTCAATGAACCGTGCAGAGTTGATCAATGTGGTGGCAGGAAAACAATCCACGTAAGTGCACTCTGGGACGGTTTTGCCTGTTGAAATCTTTAGACACGAGCATTGTTGAGTCGAAACGTCGACATTGTTGTTCTAGAAATGCTTGTGTAAAGTTACATACATACCTAAATAACAGAAGATTAGCTTCTTTAAATTATTGCAGGCCTAGTTTCATTGTTTGCATCTGTATGACTTATGTGTTTGTTGCACTACTCATGGAGTACTGTGTAATTTGCACTATTTGCAAGTAATTTTTAGAATTTACATCATCTGAATTTAAATATAAATGTTTGAGTGTTTACGCTATATCGGGCCCTATGTTCTTGATTGATTTGTATTTTGTAAATATTTTTTGTTTCGGACTTGTTTTTCCTTATTTTTTCCGTATGACAGTACCTTTAAAGTCTGAAGATGCAACCATTTGATGCGTTTCCCCACGTAACCTTTCATATAGATTCAGTCTTGGTTAAAAGCGAAGCACGGAACACTCTTCATTTCCTATGTGGGATGAGGAACATGCAGGTAACTTCAGGAGAAACAGAACATATTTGATACACCACTCGAAAGAAGTGGAGGGTAATGTGGAGTACAAGACATCTTTTGGGCGCTGCGTTATCCTGTATCCAGTACATTTGTATGGTGCTGTAATTTAAAACTCTGTTTATCAAAGGTTAAAGGGTTTTGAAGAACAATTTCAAGTAATCGGGCTGTCAGCTGGAAGCCTTCTTGGTATCACCGCACCAGTCTACAGATGACGTCACATTTTTCTGCATCTTTGTTTTGCAAGCTTCTTGCAGATTGTCGCGACTCTTTGGAGACAAAAAAATGAGGGATGGACAAATCAAAACCACCTTACATTCTTTTGCAACCTGTACGTCACCGGTTTGCCCCTCTTCGATGACTGACTGCTTCCATTTGTGGACGCTGGACACCTTAGCCCGTCGGGGTTCAGCAGCTCCTTGCAATGTAGTACGCAGACCCACACTGAATAAGGGTAACTTTGAAAATATCACAAACCCGTTTTTAGGTCTCGCGCCTAGCGTTGCAGTGCGAGACCTCATGTAGGGGGTTTTGAAACTGACCTAGGAATCGCACACGCTCGTGCGTTTCCGATTCGTTTTTCCCCCGGCTATTGGGCTTTGCATGCGTCTTTATAAGAAAGACAGCACGCAATTGGGCAAAGGCGGGCGCATGCCCCGCCTTTGCCGCGCCCATGCCCACCGGTGTCTAGCACGCGCAGCAGCGCGCGTTCGCCTCGCTGCCGCACTCCCTTTCCCCCCCCCCTCCGCTCCTCTGTGGTGCGCGCGCACCACTGGTTGTTTTTTGGGTGCGCACATAACTTGTTCCATTTGGGAACACGTGACGGTAGCTGTGTGGGAGTCCGCATGTGGCGCGCACAGGTATGCTGATGAGGAACGGTGGGCTACATCATGGGCATGCGAGGTGAGCTCCACGGGCGGGGTTGTGGGGCAGAAGGGGCGGACTCAGAGGGAACGCCTGGAAAGTGTTGGTGTTAGACTTGTGCGCCACTGTGCTTTCTATTCCCAATCTCGCTGCAATAAAAGTAAGCTGTTTCTTGGTTGTGTGTTGAGTTCACTTCTGACGCAGCTCATCATTGGTCATGATATATCTGAACACAACTAGCGCAGGCGGATAAGAACTCCATGCGCTGCATTCACCTAATACGACCGGGATGCTACATACTGACAAGCCATACACCTTTATGTGTCCCTCGGTGTATCCTTCAAAATGGATTGTGCCTCGCATAAAAAGAAACATACTCCCTAACATTCAGCAAGTGACGCAGGCCTATCTATGTATCATAAAATACTATACCATGCGCAAGTAAATCACGCAGTTTGGGAATCAAAGATGGCGAATGAAGGCTCATTGGAACGTGGTTGTGAAATCCAGGTTTTCCAGTGACAGGACACAAGCTTAGAATCAACAGCTGTGAACACTATGCTAAAATCAAATGAATGACGCCATTAATACACGTCCTTACCACTTTCAGAGTGCCCCTTTGGTAGCAGTGACATCAATATTAACAGGGCCTATTTGAGTTACAGGGCATTCGCCCAGCAAAATGAGATGCCGTCTCTTATCCGATAGGAAACATGTTCTGTATGTGCATATTAACATATAATACCGCAGTTTTTATATATTTGCATATTCAACCACGCATAGCCTTATTCGGTCGATTCTAGAATTTCCATCTTTCTGTTGACAAACACGAATTGAGTGGCTGGCATTTGGTATTTTCGTGAATTTAGCAGATCGTGTATTCTTTGGTGGCCGAAAAAGGAAGTGACGCCCGAGAGTGCAGTAGGATGTGTTTGGCATTGCAGATGGCTCTGAGTTGGAAATGCGGCTGCCCGCGGCCCCCGCAGGGGGCCCCCTAAACGGGCGGCCCCTTTAGTGCCATTTGGGCACTTCCCCACCCCCACTAAGAACGCGGGGCTCGAGGAGGAGCCCCCTTCCAGACGCGTCACTTCCGGGTCGCAGAGGAGGTGGGGAGGTATTTATGCCTCCCCTGGCCATCTTGGCGTCCTCTTTGCGCCGGACACGCCGTCTGCTGGTCGCGCTATGGGTTGCTGCGGGACTCGGTGCCCTGAGGTCGTGCTTCAGTGCGTCAGGAGCGAGGTGAGAGCTCCCCAGACACCCACCCTCCCCCCTCTTTGGGTCCCACCACGCTGGCCATGGCCCGTGTGGGATCCCGTCCCAGGAGCAATTTCTCTGGCCCGGCCCCGCTGGGTCATGGTGATGGATTGGGACGGGGGCAGTTTAGGGGGGGGTGGGGCTCATGCCACTGGCATCTCGCCGTGCAGCCTTGTCCCGCAAACGAAGGAGTTTTGTTTAACTCCTCTCGCTACCCCCATGCACGGTCCCTCCCGGCTTCGGCATCCGCAGGGCTATAGAGGCGATGCTGCAAGGGGCAGCATCCGGAGCAGTGGGCACGACTGCGAGGTAGCTCGTGGAGCGACTGTGGCCTAGCGGTCATAGCTGCGGACTGTGGCGCTCGTGAAGCTGGGGTTCAGCCTGGGCCTGGGCTCAGTATCCGGTAATCCCAGCAGAAATATGTCCCTTCATCGTTTCCCGGGCCCGCATTGAGTCTGACGGCGGATCTCCGCGATGGGGCCCTCACTCCCTAGCACCCCGTTGATCTCCTCAGCACGGCCCCCCGAATCTCTCTAGCCCTGGGGCAGTAGATGTGTCCCCTGCCGCAGCCATGCAGCTGTTGCACGTGCAGGCGGCTTGGTGGCTCAGGGCGGGTGTTATGGGGTGGTCACTATCCAATGATCCTGTCATTAAGCACCGCATGTTATGCCAGGGTCGGAGCCCCCGTGGTCCCAGATGGCTGTGCTTTCAGCTAGGGGTGGGATCCGGGCTTCGTTCCCGGCTGTTGCAGCGTCAGTGACACAGCTCAGTGGAATGGCGCATGCCTGGCATACCCACTTCACATGAATGCCCAAGCCCCAGACTGGGGTTCTTGTCCTCCCGGGCATCAGGCCGGGGATTTGTGCCTGTAAAGGGCTGCGCGGTCAAGTGCGGCCGGAGTGACTGCACCGTTTTACAAGCGGTGGGTGGGGGGCAGAAGAACAATGCACGGCAGGCCCCCACGGCCTGGGTGTGCCCGTAACCTGACCGGGCCAGTCGCCCGCCAGCACCAGCGTTTCATGGGTATCGTGGTGTCTGCTCGCCCCCAGCTGATCACATGCACGCATCTGCCCTTAATTTTGCCAGCGCACACCGGGCAGCGCCCCCTGCCTGGTTCCTACAATCGATCACCTCGAGTTCGGGGGCAGAGGCGACAGGGCTGTAGGGTACAACCTTAAACTGGGCCCACAAGCAGCAGCAGTTTAGCCCCCCCGCCATGGATGATCTCCCGTGTACGGCGGAGAGGGGAGGGCCAGAGTGAGAAGAGTCCCAGTGACAAAGGCTTGAGGGACCAGATGTGGGCAGCTGTCGGTGAGTGTGCCCCCCCCCCCGTTTGGGCGGTTTGCTTGGTCTCCTGGCGATGCCTCCTAGGACCGGCTGTCCCGGTTTGCGGGTATTTGGGGCAGGTCTGACCTGACGACATCGGGCGTGCGAGCAAATTGAGTGGCACATTTGCGGCATAAGAAGGGCCGGGCTCGCGCACGCTGAGTGCAGTGTTTTTCAGGGGGTGGCATACATGCAGCTCCGGCGGGCGTTAAGGTGCTACAGGTTGGGGAAATACCCTCCACCAGTCTCGCACAGCGCGAGCCTGCCGAAATTGTCTCCACTAAGGTCAGCACAAAGGGCCCCTGGCTGGAGGTTATCACACAATGTGCAGGAGGCAAGGGCGATATTTTATGCCTCTTCCGCTATGTATTTGGCCAAAAACGTGTACGCTCGACAGGCACTGCGAAAAGGGTACTCCTGAAGTGCTTCGGGATGAAAGGATGAAGTAATCCTGGTAACGAACCCAAGGCTGGAAGCAGGGAGGCTGCTTCAGTCGTCCCGTCCGCACTGTACCCTGCACTACGGGTCAGCAGCATGACGCCTCGCCTGCGAGGGTGTGCCTGCAGTCAATCGTTAGAGCTAAGGAATCTTGATGCACTTTTATTTAGGTAATTTATGCGTTTTATATAGCGCGGACTTTACCCGAAGGTGTCAGAGCGCTTCACATTAGGAACAGTGGCGTTACATGAGGAGAACATTACAAGTGACATAATACAAAAGCAAGCGTTACATTACATGAAGAAAAATGCCTGAGTTGCCCTGGCATTGGCCCTCGCGTGCGGGGGAGGTAAGCACCAGCAGCTGTGGTAAGGTCAGCCTCGGTCACGTCTCCTACTCAGAGGTTGCCACGCCCCGAGGGAATGTCTGAACGACGGGAAGTGAGGGGGAACACTGAGCAGGGAGCATCTGCGGGAATAATTACATGGAATACTCCGCGTGGAGCGACAATCAGCATCGCACAGCGCCAGACAGTCAGCTGCATTTAAGAGGAACTAGCAGGCTAACACAAGGTATATTCAGATAGTACACTTGCAGGTGTCAAAATGTCTGTGTTTCACAAAATGGTCACAAATGCTGATGAACCCGTCGAGCGGGCAGCCAGTTATTAGTGGGACGACAGATTGGGGTCGGGGGCACTTAATTGCGTGTCGAGCTCAAGCTCGTGGACTCGCCCACCTTCACCAGGTTCGTCCTTCTGCACTTATTTAACGTGCGCGGGCTAGAACAACACTCTCAGGTTCAGTCTCCTTTCCTACGGTTCGAGCACAGTACTTGGTGCCATAGGCTATGTAGGCCACCGGGTGGCAGTGCTGCACGGTTTTACTGTTACCATAACTGAAGGAGGTGGAGCACTGTGGACACATTATTTATGAATGTCCTCCACGAGTGCTCCACTGCGTATTTCTAATATTATGCCAGTCATGAACAGAAAAGAGCATGCCGTCCACTGGCTCTGCTGTCCAGTTTCTGCTATTTGCTACTCGCATTAGGCACTTTCAACGGCAGATTGCACATTTAAAATGTGCATGCTAATTATGCCTTACGGTCCATCTTGTGACAGTCAGAGGGATTGTTGGAGATTGGGTGCTGTTTATTCACCTGTGCCGATCAAGGGGCATATTACCTGCCCAGTTTTTGTGAACAAATAACCTGCATGAATTTTTTGAGGTGAGGCTGCTGAGTTGCCCTGGCATGGTTTGCCTCGTGTCAGGGCCAGTAATTGTTACTTGTCAGGTTAAGGTTCGAATTCAGACAATTAGGGAGGTCTAAAACTGTATGCAATGAGCATAGTGCAGAGTGGTTAGGCCCGCCGAGCTGGCCTCCATCGTGGGGACCTCCACATGCCTGCTGGGACAGGCGGTAGTCATGATATGCGCCCTGCTGCATGTGTTCAGTAGGGTGAGCCCCCAAGGTTACAAATGCAAATGCGTCTGTCTCATGAATCAGCTTTGCGAGGACAAACTCCTGTGGGGTTGCCTCGGTTCAGTGGTCTTCATTTAATTAGCCTTCATGTCTACAGTTCCAGAGTTTTCATTTTCCGTTATGGTCAGGTATAGCTCGCCACCAGCCAAGGTCACATGACTGCAGATTATGCGAAGGCAGGTAAAGAAAGCACCTTATTTGAGGTTCCCTCTTATAGCAAGAGCCTTTGCACCGCATGGAGCGGTTACACTTGATATGCCTCTTTTAAGTCACTTGGCATTCTGTAATGAGTATCGGGCAGTCTGTTGAATGGGTTAGCACACATCTTAACGCGGCGTGGGGGCACACAGACGAGTGCCATAGCCTGTATTTCAAGAATGGACATCTAGAACACTTACCTGCTTGTAATACACGTTTGGTAACACACGTTTGGCATTGTTCGGTTCTCTGGTTTGGGAAGGCAAATTATGGGTTTTGCCACTCTCCGTGGGGATTATACAGCCAAGGGCCACCGGTCACGTACTTGGTCAGGCTGTAAGCACTTTTGCCTCAGGTTTTCGAGGAGGCAGTCTTGTAGTGCGGCCTCTGCCGTTCAGCTTGTGGTGTTCTTGCGCCGCTAGACAATTGGAGGGTCTTATCGGAGATGGCCAGATTGACATGCGACTGGGGCTTGCCTTCTGGTGTGACCGGATTGGAGCATCTCAGCAGCACGGGGCGTCTTGAGGTGGCTTTTATGCCTAGCCGTGAGGCCTGTCCTGCGCTGCAGGCCGCTATACATGGGGGGAAAGGATGTGGTTAATGACCAGAACGACCGACCGAGGGCATAGACTATTGGAAGCTGTCCAATATATCAACGATTGCGGGTTCTCCGGACCGGAGGAGGGAAATCTTAGCCTATTTCCACCGGCGCATTGTCTAGCTACTGTATTAGTGACGGCCCTAGTGTCAGTGACGCTTGTTTGTTTCGGGTTTAGTCCCCAGTCACCACCGACATTTCTACTGGCTAATCGCTGAACGGTCTGTGTGTCCGTGCTTTGCCTAGCAGCGAGGGTAGAGTGTGGCGGTGTCTTCGCAGCACCGGTGATGGCGTCCTTCATCCAGTGACTGCACCCTTGCCGCACTTGGTAGTTGTACGTCGCGCTGTGTCTTGCGGACTACATGCAGCGCCCCCAGGGGAGACTGGAGACTACCCTCGCCGGGCAACAAGCTGATCGATGGGCTCCGGCTGAGCGGCATTGAGTTGCGCTTAAGTGCCTGCGGGCAGCATTGGGGTTTTGCGGGGCGAGCCCGGGGACCGTCGAGCTGGCTTGATTTGCCCTCGGAGCTGCCTGCCAGGCTCCTTACCGGTATGGGGCGGCGGTGTCAGGGGTTGAGGGTTTGCAGCCAGTGTGTGTTCGGGCCCTGTCTGGCGTGCCGTTTTCTGACAATGGCGACGTGAAGAGCTTCAGCTCGTGGGCATCGGCATATGTTGCCATGACGGGGGCTCCGAGATATGCTGGCTTTGGACACAGGCCCCAGCCTTTTGGCGGGGGTCAGTGGATTGACCCTGCTCTGATATGAAGACAAGTTTACTTCGTGGGGCTCTGCTCACACTAAAAGTGGGCCAAGATCACACAAAGCATAGGATGAGAGTGCGGTGTCAGCCTTATATGGCGATTCATGAGAATATGCCAGAGGTAGCGATTATGACATCACAGACTTGATCAGTGATAAGATCACAGTTCATCTTTTGTCCCAAGATAGACAATAGTTACGGACAGGCTCTGTTTTGCAAAGAATAGTTACTTTGTCTCATTCGAGTGCCGCACGTGCTTCTTTCGTGGTATAACGAGGTCAATTTTGTCTCCAACGCGGTGATTGTGCTCCGCCATTCCGTTTGCAAAAGGGCTGCTGGTTTCGGCACCTGGCATGCGCGCAGGTGACCGGTCTGGCCATTGTGGAAGTACGGGGGCACGGAGGGACTCCGGTGGTCTCCGCATTTCCCCGATAAACTGCTTCTAGTGGTTTCGTTTGGCTACGGCTGGGTTTTACACACGTCGACATGTTTATGGGCTGGCGCAGCACTTGGTCATCAGTCGGTATCCTCGTACTGGGGATTTGGCTACGGCTGGGTTTTACACACTTGACATGGTTATGGGCTGGCGCAGCACTTGGTCATCAGTCTGTACCCTTGTACTGGGGATCATCCAGGGAAAAGGGCACATTAGGGCTTAGTCACCCCAGAATGATATGTACAAACTGGCAGGCGGTGTGTTAGGGTTTGTACCACACAGAGCTGGGGGTGTCTCAGTGGGCACACGCACTGCCCGTGCATTGTGCTTTGGCCGGTTTGTTAATCTTTTCATAGGGAAGAGATATGTGGGGTATCCAATTGCTCACAGCATGGCACATTAAGGTGGGCGCAAACCGGGTTGTTACCCATTAAATGTTTTATAATAAATGCTGTGGGGCACCTGCAGCAGTGAAGGATGCTTCCTGAGTGCCTAGGACTTGAGGTCTAGCAGCACTCCGCCCCCCCCCCCCACCCCCAAGGCCCACAGGGCTTTCAGCAGAATGGCCACAGGCTCGAGCAGGTCAAAGGGGGATTCCTGCGCAGTGCTTGTGGAATGTCACATACAATTAAGGGCATGTTACTACTAGAGTGGAAGCAAAGGGGTAGGGCATCCCTTGTCTTTTACCTGCGCTGGCACATCGTGTCAAGAGTGCTTGGGCAAAGGTATTGCATCACTGCCCGGCAACATTGATGACCCATCCGCACCTAAGCGATCACACTCGCAGATACACTTAAGACAAACATTCAGTGGAACTGGTCAACACATTATTTGCTCTTTTGGTTGATCAGGAAACGCCTTCTCAAACCTGCACCAGAACACTAGGTAGTCAGGGCCAACTTGTCTTGTTGGGTGACTTGAGTAGGCACCTGTGTAGTTGTCACTCCACAAAGGGGTGAGTTGTCTCCAATAGTGGGCACCATACATATATTGTTTCAAACCAGATTTGACACCATTAATGTGTTCACCAGGGTCTAGCAAGCAAAGAGGTCTGCTGAATTGTCTGGTCAACAGTGCGAAGTAAGTGCACTCTAGAACCGAGGTTAGGTGACACAGGAGGATGGAGGGTGATTCAAGGGACACAGGTGGTGTGACGGCAATGCGGGACTGTCAGCTTATGCTGGGTAAGTGGTTCTGTATCACCAACCAGAAGAGTGCCATGTGGCAAAAAACAGTAAATATGTTTAAGAATGATATAGATGCTGGTCAGAAGAGGTTTGTCAGAGGCATTACACTTATTTCCAGGCATTGTTAACAACCCATCCACACCAAGCCTATTGCCTAGGTGCCTGGGCTGCATACACACAGCCCGGTATTAGGCACCGGCGGTTGTCAGCGCCAGGAGTTACTAAATTACAACTGTACAGTGGGCATACTTGCTAACCGGGCAGTATTGCTACACCCTCCATGGGCCGATTAGTCAGACACCAGTAGCAGTGAGTGTGGCTTGCCCTCAGTGCAGTTGGTAGAAAAATTTAAATTCCATGTACAGGTTATACTGGTCTTGCTACCAGTGGGTCTCGTGTGTGAGCGGTTTAACTGCTTCATAAAAGGCATAAACGGTGTATGGCATAACACATAGACTACCAGGAATTAAATCAGGGACCAGCTACCTTACACATGGATTTCGGTGGAGGGCAAGTAAGTCCGTCCGGGGTAACCAAGTGTACCGGGTCTGTGCTTGGCATCTTGGGTCAAAGCGGGTTGGCACACAGGGGGTGTCCAGGTTTCTACCAGGCACACTCGGCAGGTATAATGCAAAAGAATTGCACATTGACACTATTTTGAGTGTGACAGATGCAACAATTTTATCCCATTGCCAAAGCAAACCAAGGTTCTGTTGGTCAGAGGCACAACACACATCGGTTCACTCCAGCCTCACTGAAGGTAGTCTGTTAGTTGAGGTATAGAACGGGACATCTTGCGTCAGGGTGCGGACATTGCACGGGCGACACGGCAGATAGCCTGCTGTCAGACAAGGGTGTTTGCGGGCTAGGAGGCCAGGCAATGTAGCAGAACCAATTCTAAGGACCCCTCTCCCCCACCGTACTGCCCGAGCATGTGAGTGCAGTGGGATTGCAATGTTACAGGTATTTTCCCGCTCGTACAGGGGAAGAAGGGACATTGCGGGAAACTGCCTTAATAGAGTGGGGGGCTAGACCTATAGAGGATGTGCACCAGGAACCGCAAGTGCGTGGTGTTAAGATCAATATCTCGCAGCTGCAAGTTAACCAGTTGGCATGCGTCAGTTGGTTAGGCCAGAAGGTGTGCCGTGGCTCCAATAGCGGCTTGAAATGTGTTTGGAGCACCATTGCTGACAATTCCAGACCACACACTGCGCCTCGGCCCAGTAGGTGAAGCCATATGCTCATGTGCGGCTTGATCCTGTGGAGGCCAATTTTCCCTGGATAAATAAAGTACTAGGTCTTTAGCTGGGTTGAGCATTAAGGGTCACAGCTGGTTAGCAGGTATGTGTGTATCTGTGATCGAGCTTTAGTTAAGCAAGCCTGGTAGGTGGCGTAAGATGTCACTCCAAATGGTTGCTGTGACCGCAATGGTGTGCGCTATGCGAACAGTCTTGTTCGCCAGGGTTATTAATCGCATAGGTCTGGGCGCATGTCTGGTCAACTTCAACAAAGTAGGTGCACGCTGCTCCCGGGGCAGGTTACGGGTTGCTTCAGTGATGCATGAAATGCCCCGTCCGCATAGCCAGAGTATATTAGGCTGGTTGTGGAAGCGGTGTGCTAAGCAAGTGTGCTGCTGTTCCATAAATTGGCAACAGGTGTTAGGGAGCACGAAATGCTAGAAGGACTGCAACTACAGGTTGCAGGAGGTGGGAGCCACATCAGCTTGAAGGGTAATATAGCGATGTTTAAAAGTAGAGCTCCCTCCTGGGAGGCCATCACATTCTTGCAGGTAATGCGAGGCACTGGTCCATTCCCAGAGAAGGATAAACCGCTCCATGCGCAAGTTTGCAGAGCAAGGGGCTTTGGCTTCATCAGGCATGAGCTATGCCGGGCGAACACCAAAGGTTATTTTGACAAAGTTGGGGTGCACCTGGCACAGGTGGGCTTGGATCTGTTCCTGCTGGACATGAAGGAGGCCCGGGAAATTGCAGGTTGCAGTGAGAAAGGAACTGTTTTGGTGGGGGGCTCTTTAGGCGACGGTGGCCGCCTCCAGAGCTGTGGTGGAGTTACAGGGCGATCTGGAAGCAGATGGGTACAGAAGGGTACCTCTGCGTGGGCACAATAGGGGTGCCAGAGCCAAATCCCAGGAGCCTCATGGGAAGGTCCTGGAACAATTACGTCGGCGCCCCGTTAGTCCTTCGGCGGTTGTGGGCCTGAACAACCGGGGGCTTGCCTTGCTACGCTCCGCCCTGAAAGGGGCGTGAGTAATAAGGGACCAATGTGTCACGTGATCCAGTAAGGGGATCACCCCCATAAGGGTAGCGCTGATTGGATTCTCCACAGTGCTTGGCTCATCAGGCGGGCAGGGCAGCATAGAGTGGTACAGCTGCCTGCCCTTGGATCGCCCGTAAGATAACCCACCATATTTGCATACTTTTGTATGGAATAAACCTGCAGCAATATTTTCCCAAACAAAAGTTGTGTTGTGTATTTATTTATGCATGCATACTCTGTTGGGGTTGCCAATAATGGGACTATGCGGCTGCCCGTGGCCCCCGCAGGGGGCCCCCTAAACGGGCGGCCCCTTTAGTGCCATTTGGGCACTTCCCCACCCCCACTAAGAACGCGGGGCTCAAGGAGGAGCCCCCTTCCAGACGCGTCACTTCCGGGTCGCAGAGGAGGTGGGGAGGTATTTATGCCTCCCCTGGCCATCTTGGCGTCCTCTTTGCGCCGGACACGCTGTCTCCCACCCTACCGCTTACCCGGCGTGGGGTTGGCAGGCGAAGTACATAGAACGTTGTAATGTTTTTCTTTTGTCGTTGCAGGCGGAGTTACAGGGCGATCTGGAAGCAGATGGGTACAGAAGGGTACCTCTGCGTGGGCACAATAGGGGTGCCAGAGCCAAATCCCAGGAGCCTCATGGGAGGGTCCTGGAACAATTACGTCGGCGCCCCGTTAGTCCTTCGGGCGGTTGTGGGCCTGAACAACCGGGGGCTTGCCTTGCTACGCTCCGCCCTGAAAGGGGCGTGAGCAATAAGGGACCAATGTGTCACGTGATCCAGTAAGGGGATCACCCTCATAAGGGTAGCGCTGATTGGATTCTCCACAGTGCTTGGCTCATCAGGCGGGCAGGGCAGCATAGAGTGGTACAGCTGCCTGCCCTTGGATCGCCCGTAAGATAACCCACCATATTTGCATACTTTTGTATGGAATAAACCTGCAGCAATATTTTCCCAAACAAAAGTTGTGTTGTGTATTTATTTATGCATGCATACTCTGTTGTGGTGTGGGTGGGGTGTGTTGCCAATAATGGGACTATGAACAGAGCAGCAGCAGGTCAGCGTAGCGACACCAAGGGAGGGTATTCGTGTCTGAATGCGGGTGGCGTGACTGCTGGTGGGGTGGTGGGCAGTGGTCCAGGTTGAGGCAGAGCCTAGTGAATGGCAAGCGGGGACTTACTAGTTATCAGTGTTGGACGTTCAAGCTTATCTTTGATTAATTCTTGTTTACCAAGTGATCTCTGTTTCATGCAGTATTTAGTAACTACACCCAGTACTGCCTCCTGGAGACATGCTTCATTGCACAGACCAAACAACCTAGAGTTCGAGAGTCAGGGATATGAACGAGTGAGTATTTCGCAATATCCAATACGAATGCAATACTGTTGTGCCCTAAGAACAAAGGAAGAAAACAACAGTACTCCTCCTCACCACGGATACTCCCAGTAAACACTGACTGGCCAAGAACTAGGGAACAAGCCTCACAAATGAGGCACACGTGTGTGAAACAGGCAAATTTGTTACGTGAGGCACATCCTTTGAAAATAAAATTGTTGGGCCACAGAAACGGTGCAGAAGCAATTTTGTCTCTGCTGTCAGATCCGGCAGCTCAACTGTGGCTGCCACTTTTTATGACAAAAGTTGCTGCACCATTGGTGTTTGAACCAAAGAAAACCTCCACGCCGGTCAATATGTTATCACAATCCCTCCAAAACCAATATAGACATTCCTCATGTAGAAACCCTGCCAGTGCTACACAGAATCTGTTTTCAGAAAAAATAAAGTGTCGTTGTTGAAATCTTCTGTGGGTGGGCCACATACTGAAAAGCAAAAGTGACGTGCGTTCAGATCTGGAAACAGATGAAGCAACATTACCACCGCAAAAGCAATTAAGTAAACTAGTGCCAAACCTTGTACTCTGTGGTTCTTTGTACTGCGATTATCCTAACCCTCTATACACCTGGACCTCAAAGTGTAAAAGTGATGGTTGTCCTCATATATACGCATTTTATTATTAGATCGTTTCTTTTATGACTATGATATAGTCGCATAACTGTTGTAAGGGGTCTGTCTGGTTGTGAATCATTTCTGTCTTTTGTTTTGCGCAACTCTTCTCATCCCCATTAACAGTTTTCTTTCTTGCAATCTACTGTGCAGTTAAGAAATTCAGGCTATTTTTAGCCCCTACATACCGCCACCCACTACAACAAAAATTAATTACGTACAGTAGGCAGACTGAAACAGAAGCAAACTTCTACAAACAGGAAAATTAAAAAATACTCGATGCATGTCAGTAAGAGGCAGACTAATGGAAAGGGAAGGGAACTGTTGCAGGGCTCACAGGACCCTTTACCTTCTGTGCATAATTGAGCACAACATCAATGATTCTGATATGCCCCAGATTAACCGTTGTCCAGTCACACATTTTGCTGCTTGGAAATGTACACGTGCATTTTCTTGTACTGCAAAATGTTTCCTTGTAGTTAGTGCCCGTCAACTGTGCGTGTTGGATGGGAAGGGTTCATTTGTGACAGTGACATCACTTGGACCTTCCACCTTTCCTCTGTCGTACACACTAATTGTTTTCCTGCCTTCTTTCTCTCTGGTCTCTGGAGACGCCGTGCAAGTTTTACTGTATTTCTGCATCTTCTGCCTTTTGTACGGTCCTTCTCCGTATTAGTAGGTCCTGCCTTTCCCTTCCAGACAGTGGACTGTAAATTCTGCTTTTGCACAATTGACTCATGTCAGCTCTCTATCCCACCTTCACTCCACCCTTCGCTCCTTTTCACACTACAGACAACCCACTAAGCCATACACGCACCATCTGATTTATCACCAAGACTGTACCCCATGCAGATTTGAGTACATTATTCTGAACCTGAACCAATGAGAGTTCAATGTGTCTTTTTCTGTTCATTGAAAGCTGGTTCTGTTTGTAGCAATATGTCTTTCATCGTTGATGCCAAAGCCACACAATACATCGCTGCCATTCCTGAGATATTTCATTTCCTCCACTTATACTTGTAAAATATGTGTTCAGTTCAATTTCAAGCAGGAGTCATCCTCTTTCGTTTCTAAGAAACAAAGTCGATGAAGTGCAAGGATGTAGGTTGGATGCTGACTGAAAGGCATTCCTGTGTCTGATAGTGCATAATCTAAAACATAACACCGTGGTTGTGTTGACTTTACTAACGAATGTTTTTCTATCCAAATGAAGCCTTTTTAGCAACATTAGGATAATGGATGGAGAGAGAACAAGCATTTGCAATGCAATAGGTCTCGCATTTACACAAGTTTAAGCTATTGGCATTGTAAATGACGATGCTTTTTATTTATGTTTTAAAAACGAAAACAAAAATAAAAGGCATTCTTATTTGCAATGTCAATAGCTCAAACTTGCGTAAATGCGAGACCTATTGCATTGCAAATGCTTGTTAAGAGTGAGATCCAGAATACTGTTACAGACTATTTCGAAATCACTGTAGGTTCAGTGGCTCAGTACTCCATGATGTGGGAGGCAGTTAAAGGGTTTTTTCATGGTTAAAGCATTTCAAAGCAAGCCAGGGTACCCCCTTCTATCTGAACCAGTGGCGGCTGGCATCTACCGGGAGGAGGGGGAGCGGATGGGCATGCACGCGCAAAATAAAATACAAATAAAAAACTTACCTTAACGCAACGTCCATCGCTTCGGTCCTCTTCTCACCACCGGAACTGGAAGCAGCAACTCCCTTGACCAACCAGGGTGCTGCTCTCATGCAGCAAGAGAGCAGTGCCCTGATTGGAAGGAGCGGCCTCACTCCGCGCTCCACATCGCTCTGGAGGCCTGCACTAGCTCTAACAACTGAATAGACTGGAACATTCACAAATTGATTTAGAGCAGCGATACCAATGAGTGTAAATCCTGGTGACGTTTTTATTTAGTATTTTGTCCTTCCTCATTCAACAGTTGTCTGCTTTTGAACCTGTGTGGGTTTCTTACCTGTATAATTGGTGAATCTATTTTTTGAATTTACAGTTACCCCCGATGAAGGGTGTTTTTCACCCGAAATGCATTGGGTTATGTATTTCAACCATGAACACCTTCTCAAGTTGAGAATGCTATTTTTTCATTGCTTACAAGTGTGATGTAACATTTGAAACAACATGAAAAGCCTACAAGCAACTCATTAAATCATCTTGCATAACTGCATCATTGTTTCAACTTTTTTTCAGCATTCCATCATTTGATTATTTGGAATATTCTGATTTATATTGTTCACTATGAAGCCCTAGGGCACCAGCTGTGCGTGTTGTGTCTAGTACACTTCGGTGATGTACCTTTTCCTGAAGTTTTTACTTGGCACTCTTTCACTGAGAGACACAGCTCGTAGGAAAGTAGACTTCTTGTGGAAAAACCGTAGGGCTAGGAAGAAGAACATGAAGAACGCCTCGGCAAAATGCTGACTTCGCTTATTTGGCTCAAATCTAAGTTGTTTGGATCCATGGTAATGAAGACCCCTTAATTACTATTAATGAAAAAATTGGGATGTTTTTTCAATTCTTTTACTAAATTATTCACGCACATAGCAGCTCCAAAGACCTGACATATTGTGAACTATGTTGAGGATTTCACTCTAGCTTGAGTTGATGGCATCCATGGGCACCATCCCATGGAGCTGTTGTCTGTTGTCATTGATAGCTTGGCTAATGGTAGGGTGCCAGCCTATTGAACCATATTTAGAAATAACAAATGACATGGCCCCACACCTGCTGGCAGTCTACCCCAGGGCTTCACAGGGTGGTCTACTAGTCCCTAGCACCAAAGAGGTGATCATCCTGACAAGAATACTGAGCTCCCTTAGTCATACCGCCTCTCCTCAGTGTTGATGTTACAAACCTGACTATGTCATAGCCAACAGGCTTACTCCTCTAATGGATACGTTAGTTCTCCCAGGCCAACCCGGCATAATACCCAGCAGGGGGTCACTGCATAATCTGCATACTCTGTTACATCTGTGCCAGGAACCTACCAGAATTAGCGGTGTGCAGTTATGATAAGGCAGCGTGTTCCTGGGTTCTGCACTCAGCATATGGTGAGGTAGTGTCTCTTCAGTCCCTGTGCTCAGCACAAAGAAATGTATCTCTCTTCGCTGCTTTCACTGCATCAGTATTTTTGCGCCCCTGGTCATCTGGAGGGGTGCTGTGCTGCTCATACAGAGCACTGGCCTTGAAGGGCAGCAGTAGGGACATGGAAGTTCGCAGGGAAAGAAGGAAGCCAAGCATGGAGTTGTTTTTCTCACACATTCAAGATGCCATATCTCTGAAGATGTAGGCGTGGCTAGCCTTATATATATTTTAAAGAAAAGAGATGGTAGAATGCACACCCATATATAAACCATGAAAGACAAAGTACTCATCGGCAGAATTTTGGCGTGCAACCTCGGCATGTGCGGGCTGACCGACGTCCCCGCAGGGGACCCTCATAAGAGGGTGGCCCCTTTAGTGCCACATGATGGCACACTGGACAGGCAGTCTAGTGTCCGGGGACCCCTTCTAGGTCCCGCGCGTCACGTCCGGCCGAGGTGGGGGAAGGGGAGAGGTATAAGTGCCTCCCCCGCCCACCTGGCGGCCTCTTTGTCCCCACCACTGACGCCGTTTGCTGGTCTGCCTGGACACGCCGTCTTGTGATGCAGTGAGGCTGGTGAGTGCAGGCTGCCCCCCCCCTTTTGCCACCGCGTGGTGATGCCGGCGGGGGACCCTGCCCCAGGCACGCAAGGTTCCTTCAGTCCTGGTGCATCCAGGGCAGCTGGGGGTGGCCCGCGAGCGGGTCGGGGGGGCAGTTGAGAGGGAGATTCCCTCCAGCCTCTCTTGAGCAGGCGGTCCTTTCCCCGCTACCCCTAAGCAGGGGGAGACCAGCATCATGCGCCATGGGTCCGAACGAGCACCCCCCTGCCATCCGGTCACTAATCAGTGGCGGACAGAGGCGCTACAGCGCCTTGTTGTGGGGTGGGGAGGTAGGGCCCCTCTGCCCACAGGGTGAATGGGGTCCTAGACCCGAACGGGCCGTTCGCTTAGGGGGCAGGGGATGGGGCGGCGGGTGCCGTCAGGCTCACGTCCCTCGCTCGGCTCCAGGTGCCGGGAGTATCAAGGGTATGGGCTGTTGGCCCGGGGTGCCGATGCGGCAACGGAGGGACTGGGTCCACGGCGAGCATTCCCTCGAGGGTGGAAGGTGGGGGAACTGGCTGCCTACCTCCGAGGTCAGGTATCACCTGCAAGTCACAGGTTCAACTGTGGAAGGTGTCCCTCAGCTTGGGCTTAGGATCGGGCGAGGGCGCTGGGCCGGGGGCGGCACCTAGAACTGCGGCGCTGGGGGAAGGTCAGGCTCCCCGTCCACCTTTGGATTGGTGCTGGGATTTTCATCTCTATAGAGATAATTAAAGTTTGCATCCAGGTGCGTCTCCCCGCCCTCCGTCTCCGGAGGCCTCACCGGGGGTACACCGCCGCACAGGCCGCCTGCCTTCGCCCAGGCTTCCCCCCAGTACGGGACGCGAAGGGGGGCGGGCGCTGGTGGGGGGCCCAGGCAGGTGCGGGCATTGTTGCCGAGGGCCCGTACTCCCACTGCAATGCCAGGAGTCTGTCAACGGGTTAGTCGGGGTATTGTGGTGTGTCGGAGCAACGGCTGCATGCGACGGTGGTCTCCGACTCTCTTCCAGGGTCCGGGCTGCGACGTCGGGGCGGCAAGGGTGCAGCCACCGTGAGGTACCATGCGGTCCAGGGGCCTTGGCAGCCTACCGCTCCAGCCCTGTCGCCCGACCTCATTGCCAGTTGCAATGCATGCAGCAGCGGTTGCAGCCCCGGCGGATGTGCTTCGGCGCAGAACTTTTAGGCTGTGGGTCTCCCCCTCTGGGGATTTGCTCCCAGCGGGCCGGTTTGCGTGTATTCCTTTCCTTGCTGTGCGCAGGTGATGGGTTTTGGCGGCAGGGCATTCAGCGCTGTGATTGGGGGCTCTCCATCTGGGGATTTGCTCTCCATGGAATGGTTTGGTGCAGTACTTTCAGTGCGGTTGTTTTGGGATTATGTCTAGGTGTGGTATTCTCAGTGCCGTGGTTCCCCGGGGAGGTAGGGGTGCAGTGATTCCAGTTCTCTGAACTGAGAGGGTGGATTAGTGCAGTGCGTCCAGTGCTGTGCTTCTGGAGCTCGACCCTGGTGCGGCGCTTCCCACCTGAAGCTGTGCTTCTCTGTGGGTAGCAGTGGTGCAGGGCTTCCAGTGCTATGCCTCTGGGCCTCTTCACCTGGGTTCCGGCTCGTGTCCCAGTCCTGGTCTGCGCTAGCAGGAGTAAGGAGCGCGGCCTATCTCGAGTGCTGCTAATTATCTTATGCAACGAGTGACCATTGACAAAGCCAGTCCTGACTTGTATCGCGAGTGCTGCTTATTTATCTTATGCAACTAGCGACCATTGACAAAGCTAACAGTCATGACTTTCTGTAGCTGAATAATTTAATTTGTATCGCAATACAACAACAGTGTGTGTGACACGAACGGAAATCAGAGCCCTGGCGTGGGTGTTTAGCTGGTACGCGGAGGTGTTGACTTAAACTTTGTGTGTAGTGAAGAAGAACACTAAGGAAAGACCCATAAATCATAATAAGGTACAGTTATAAAATACTACCTCGGTCGCCGGTCCCTGAAAGGGTTTAACATTGTAAGGTACAATGATGACTATTACATTCAGTCATCTACTGACTATTTAAGGTACAATTGGATATTGAATACTGCAGAGGGAGGGACTCAAACATATTTCTCCCCTGCCACAAATAGTCAGTGATGCCGCTGGCGGCCTCCCGCTCCGTGTCCCGGAGTGTTTACTGTCTGTGTTTGATGTTTGGAGGCAGTGCAGATGCGTGGTTCAAAGACCGGCGAGAACGGTACGATCTTTTACAAAGATGTGGGACGTCACACCGCCAGCGGTTCAACAGTGTCTTGCGGCCACTATGGGTGTGAGGCAGCCCCCGGAAGTTGTAGGCCGCTGGGACTGTTTTAGACAGTTCAAACACAGAACCCGAAATCATTATGCAGATGTTAACTAGTGGGCCACTTTCAAATTGAGTAGTACCGAGTGGAGGTATGGCTCTACTTTCTGTCTTAAAATTACTTGTCTTGCTGTCCATCTGCAGGGCCTCCACGGGGCGAATGTGCTGAAACCAAAGTGTTGAAAGGTCAGTATCGGGTGCTACCTCGTTGTGGGAATACTAGGCCCGAAGCGAACAAGAGATTGCCCTTGAGTTGTTTTGCATTTTATCTGCAACGCACCCCCGATGGACGAATGGCAAGAGTCCTAATTGCTTGTGTAAGGCTCTGGTGGTGGAGCGCGGGCAGGACTAGGTTCGGGCAGGTATGGCTTGCGTCTGCATTGCACTGCGAAGTCCTCGCTGTGTGCGGGCGGCGTTTCAGGGTGGCCAGTGCAGTCTGGTCGCTTCAGCAAGGAATATCATTACCACTTGCTGGATCTAGCGTCGCCATAGCTAGGTAAAGGGGCACAGCGTTAATTAGGGTAACCAGTGTGCGTTTCAAAACAGCTGTAAACACTATATCGATATCGTGCTAGGCCGATGTAAATGTTCACTGTCACAGGCACATTCTTACAAAGGGGATGTGGTTGGCTTGGGGCGTTCAGGCACTCTACTTTATTGTTGATAACTCTGTATCCTTTCTGCTTCTCGCCGAGGTGGCACAGCGTACTCTCACACGCCTGTCGTTCACTCTAGCAATATCACCTTCGCAATTACTGCACCGGGTAAATGCATCAAAACCTTTTCAAGGCCAAGGGGATAGCCTAGGAGGTAACATCCCACTCCGATATCGATGCAGCCTGCAGGTCAGGGTAGGAACCCTGCTTCAATGTAAACTTGCCCGAAGGTGTCAGAGCGTTTAGGAAACGACCCGTGAAATGGCATAGGGAATCCAGGTACACTATTTACTTGATGGTGGCTCTTGATGCGTGTTTAAAACGTCAATTGGGTCTGCCTCAGAACCTTCCAGCAGCTCTGGACGTCCCTGCACATACAATTATTCCAAAACTGTGACAAGACTGTTGTTCAAGTTAAGGGGTTGTCAAACGCCAGAGCTGCCCATCCACGGGGAGGTCCGTACAAATGGTGTAGTGAAGAATAACACTAGGAGGGACTCAAAAATCATAGGAATATAAGGGATAAAATACAACCTCGGTCGCCTGTTCCTTAACGGGATGACTCTGGATGATCTCTATTCCCAAGATATCTACCAATACGCTGTCTCAGGTCAGCAAACACCGGATTGGTCCGGCTCTCTACTATAAGCAGAGCCAGATGGGGTGGCAGGGGGTTCTCCTACCAAGCGGCCAAGCTGTGGAATTCCCTCCCAATCCACATGAGACTGCAGTCAAGCAGGGATCTCTTTAGAAAGATGATCAAAACATGGCTCTTCACTAAGCCCTAGGCCTGTTAATTCTGGTGGTTGGCTATTTCCTCAGCGCCAAGACGCCTCGGCATTAGAGCGCTTTATAAATATCTCAGTCAGTCAGTCAGACTCTGTAATGTACAAGGATGACTATTGCAGATCATTTAGTTGATATACAATTGGGTATTTAAGGGGCTGTTTCCGGTCACTTATTTGTCACCACCGGCGCTTGTGACAGTCTGCCACTAGTTGGCGCTGTCTGTCTATCTTAGAGATGACCTCGTCAACAGGCATTGAGTTCAATGCTTTGATATTGCTAGTGCCTGCTGCCAAAGCCATTCTTATAGCTGCGGGGGCCTGGATCAGTCTGATTTGGCACACTTGCACAAGGTTTAGGGTTAGTAGTTGGGATGTTACCCAGATGGGCAGCACGGCAGGAGCAATGTGTGGTGCAAACTGCAGTGGCCAGCATCATTTTGAAACTCAGGGCCATTGGCATTATTGTGATGCAGCGGCAATGTAGACAAAACTTTGGACCTGCATTAGCCATTCAGATACCTTTTCCATTCGGGCTCACTCTAAGACCATTCTCCAGTATTTCCATACCTGAAAGTACGTAGTGATGAAGTAAGTGTCCCTAGTTGCGCAACAAGATATACAATTGTATAGAGTGCTTGTTAAAAGATTAATTTGGTCTAACGAGTGCCAGGCTTACGGGGAAGACTTGTACAAGAAACGACCATGAGTGGTTACTCAACACTGTTGGTTAGAAGGGATGTTGTCAAAAGCAGAACTCAAACTAATTAGCCTTAAACACATGATGGAGACGATTTAAGTGACATGCCTAAAGCTGTAAACGTTGTGCTAAAGGGATGGCATGCCAAGGGAGATATCTCCCATCTTTCACTGGACCCCCCCCTCAATCCAACACGCCTAAAGTAAGTGGAGGATGCCTGATTGATTTGTTAGACCTGTTATTAGTTTTATTAAACACACCAGGTACTATGAAGTAGTGACATTTGCACTCAATTCATAGGTACTTCCAGGACACATGTCGTTCAAGACACACACCTCCAGACAGGACTGCTCCCCCTTGAGCAAAGGGAAGTAAAACACCATATGGGTTGGCATGCTTTTACAGACGTTTGTGGCAAGCTCGCACATGTGTTTGTTCTGCTGAGTTTGGGGGCAGGTTAGCATGCTTCATCTTGTCTCTTCTGTCAGAGCCAGCTGACCCCCAGGGTGACAGCTCACTCAAATACACATCAATTTGGAGGTAGGTCCAGGACAGAAGGTTGGGCTTGGTGAGGTCAAATCCAAAGCAGTTCAGACTAGGATACGCAGTGAAATTTGTGGCAGGCAGGCGCCAAGAAATGGGTCGCCCGGTACATCTATACCTGGTTTAGTTCCCGGCTACGGAGTGGCGGCGTGACACTCTGGTGTTGGAGGTGGTCAGCCGGTTGGCAGGCCTTCTAGATGTGGGTTTCTAGCTCGGGCATGTCCAAGTAAGGGTTCAGGTGCCAGAAGTCGGCCCTGGGATACAATTTCACAGGCCTGTGGAGCGGCAGAAATGTAAGGGGCTTGTGTTCGACCTCTTGGTCACAGGTTCAGAGCCCGGTAGGTCCACCTAGCATTTCATCCTTCTGAGGTCGACAAAACGAGTACCATTGAGTTGAGTAACAATAAACATGTTATGCAGCGCCAAGATACCATGGGGTGAACGTATTTCCAATTACAGTCAGAAACTGAAATTGTAAAGGGATTTTGTGAAGGTACCGGGCTCTCTCAGCAGTGTAGAAAGCGAGAGACTTTGCGGTAAATTCTCCCGCCCTATAGCGTTGGTAGCCAGGCAGGTTGTGGGAGTTGTCATCCAACAAGTGTGCTACGGTTTAAAAATTGGGGAAACTCTGGGTTAAAGCACACATGGGCTACAAAGTATTAAAGAACATCTGGCATTCCCAGTATTCAAGAAAGGGCAGGTATTTAGACATATGGTTCCCCTTCTGTTCCCACTTCTTGTCTACTCCCTGGTATACTAGCAGAAATTTGGGAGGGCAAGACGTCACCTAGGGTGGTGACTTGCTTAATTCGATGGACATGCTCCACAAGCGCTATACACAGATAACTGGGTGAGAGGAAGTAAGGCGGGCTTGATAATTCTTACTTCTACCTGGAAGTCTGCAGGATGGAGGTGTCTTTTGGGGGTCGTTATGACCAGGTAGAGCATTATCGCTTTGTATAGCTGGGCACAAAAAAAAATGCCAGGCAAGAATACAGGGGACTATGGGCAAGGTTTGCCTGTCCCGAGCATAGTATTTGCAGGCGTGAGCAACGTTATGGCCACCAGTCCAACTGTGCATCATTCTCCCTCAAGAGAGCAGGCATTCCTTAAGCCCTCATCCATCGAAGGCGTTTATTTAATTTTATGACACCACTTGATCTGATAAAGTATCACAGATAGGGGGCATAGTAGTCTGGCACCGGTTGTGGCTTCACACACAAATCATAGCAGGGCACACAGTGGAAGATGCACGATAGACATTCAGTCACACAAACCAGAGAGACACCATTCATTTGTTCGACACAATTCAACTACAGAATTGCCTGCGCAAATGTCTGGTCGATGCAGCAGAGCAGGTGCACTCTGTATGCAAGGGCATGCTACCAGTTGCTCATGTGAGACAAAAACACCCACCCGATAGCCAGGGCAGCCAGGCATTTGCGGAAGTTGCCATCGAACTAGTGGGTTGCGGTGCAATAAGCTGCGGGGAATATGGGGTCAGAGCACAATTTGGCTACAATGATTGAAGAATGATTGATTTGGCGTTCCCACTGCTCAAGGAAGGGCAGGTATTCGTACATGTTGTTCCCCCCCATATACGTCAGGTACACGAGAACACCCGTGCTTATTGTCACATATCCCATGGCAGGATAGTCCCCAAGGAGGGGGACAGGCCATGGGCATGCCTTGCCAGGACAGTGATAGCCACTCACACTAACTGGAGCCTCTAGGGAGGACAAATGTTGGAAACACAGACTGGGGTGCGCTGGGCCCAAAAACCCCTCACCAAAGCTGCGGGGGGCATCTTGCTGTCAGGTGTCTTTGAGGGACGGGCAAGGGCATTAAAGGGCTGTAGTTCGTGACAAGGCATTTGCAGGGACACAGAAGGGTCCCAGCGGATCCACCAAAGGTACTGCAGCGAAACATGCGACACAGAATCTTGTAGTCCGACACCATTACTGGTGTAAGTATCAAGGGTCACAGGTGGATAGCAGGGACTGGGCATCTGTGACCGGTTGAAGGTTCAGAAGGCAGGGTGGGCGGAGTAAGTTGTCACTCCACGAAAGGGTGCAGTGTCTAATAACGGGCACCATACACATATTCCCTCAAACCTGTTTTGACACCATTACTATGTTCGCCTGGGAGCAATCAAAAAGAACTGTGAAAATTGTCTGGTCAATGTGGCAAAGTAATGCACCCTAGAAGAAGACCATGAAGACCACAATGTGCAAATTAGCATCCAGTTGGGGACAGGTGAACTTTAGTGGTCTGAATTTACCCCCGGGCTCCCGTGGCATGGAGCTCGGTCGGGAGAGCGATGGAGCCTGCGCGCAGGAGGGTCATCTGCGCTATGCGTAAATTCACTGAGCAGAGGGGATTTGGCTTCAGTAGACATGGGTTGCTACACGCCAAATCCACAGGGTGTTTCGAGGACGATGGGCTACATCTGTCCAGAATAGGCATGGACCTGTTCTTGCTGGGTCTCGGCGAGGCCCTAGAAATTGCAGGATGTAAGTAGGAATGCCGGCCCTGGTGGGGGGCCCTGGCTGCGACGGTCTCCACACCCAGGGCTGTGGCGGAGTTACAGGGCGATCCAGAGGCGGAAAGGTACTCAGGGGTACCCTCTTCAGGAGCACAAAGGGTGCTGAGGCCTAATATCCCCAGGAAGTCTTCGCGGTGGACCCTGAGGTGCGACGGCGCCCCGTCTGTCCTACGGGCGGTTGGAAACCTGTACAACCGGGGATCGCTTGAACGCTCCGCCCCTCGTAGGGGGGGCCGTGAGTAAGGGGGTGGACCGACGGTTCACCGGAAGTGGGAGGGGCTATCCTCTCACCACAACCGCTAAGCACCGATTGGCTAAGGCCACGATGCAAGTTGGCCCATCAGGTGGTAGGCCGCGAGGGGCGGCTTGCATTTGGATCGCCTGTAAGATAACCCACCATGTTGGCATAGTTGGTATGCTAATAAACCTGCAGCAAATTTTTCCACCAAAAAAGTGTCTTGTCTGCTTATTTATGTTACTGGTATGTTGCTGCATGAGGACTGGTGAGGGTTGCCGATATTGGCACTATGCTTCTGTCCCTTAAGGCACGAATTAATAGAAAACTACCTGGTGCGCCGTGGCGCACCAACCGGAGATGGACAGCCTGTACAACGAGCAAGAATCCTGTGTAATCTCAAATGTTCTGCGAGACACATTGGACGGTCACTCCGCTGGTTATGCTTTGGAGCGATTGTATTTACATTAGAGTACATTTAGCTGTTCGAAGCGTAAGTTCACAGCTCAACTCAAGTCAGGATATTTGTGATTCTGTGCTTCTTTTTTCACGGCTTAAGTTACCAAATTACATTGATGAGCATGGGGGGGGGTCGGAGTTAATCACTGTATATTAACAATATGTTTAGCATGATTCACTTTTATGTTGTTGACCAAGTGTAAAGTCACTGGCGTAATTATTTTGACACAATCCAAGCACGTAGTTAATGGTGCAAATAACTAAAGTAAATATATTCACGAAGTGCATGTTACACATTTTGTAGTCTGTGTTTACGTTTCTGGGCTGGTTCGCATAGTGTAGATACCTCTGAAGAAGGGATAGCCGCCTGAAATGCATTAGGTATACCAGCATGTCTACTTTGATGAGAAAGTGAATTTTGACATTCTGTGGAGAGAAGCCTGGATGGGCGATTCACTTGCATTTAGAAAATTGGGATCACTATGCCTCTGAAAGAAGTTTGAAAAAAAACTGAATGAGATTTTGATCACTATGGATTACTTGGATTGTGCCTCAAATAAGCAGGTTTTCAACAAACCCTTGGTGAGTGCCCCAGGTGAAATCAATCTTTCTAATCGTGCCGTGAGTTTTGAACTAAAACCAAGTGACCATCACCCAGCCCTAGGAAAAAAAAACGAAAACCTCAGTATCCACATGCATAGAAGTAAAAGTTACTTACCTTTGGTAACGCTATATCTGGTATAGACACAGTCTAGCCGCAGATTCATTAACTTTTGAATTCTCCTCCAGGCGCCAGTCTGGATCCGGAAATTTTTCAGCAGGACCTCTGCGCGCCGGGAAACGGCATAGTATGGCTCCGTGATGACGTTGACTCCGGTCATGATGTCAGTGGAGCCATATAAGTCCCCTCCGGCACACAGACATCAGTTTCTTCTGTGAAACCTTCTGTGCCAGAACGCGGAGCCACCATAGAAACTGGTTGTGGAAACAGTGTGCCAAAAAGATCAAAAATCTTTGAACATTAATAAAGAAGTACATCAAATGACATGTTTATAGCAGACATTGGTTTTAAAGAAACCCCCAACAAAATCAACAGAACACAGGGCTACATGAAACCCTGTGCCCTGGTGAATAACCCCTATATAAAGGAAGAAAACCATACACTCTATAAACCATTCATCAATAGTAATAAATGGCATGGCAGTAACAAAATAAAGTCTACAAAACAACACCAAACTGTTTGTTGAATCACATCACTATGTGACATATTGATAGTGCCAATTCAAGGTATAATGATACCCAAAAAAAACTTTCAAAGAAAAGAACAATTAAATCAATACTGCTCACTGGTGTCCAATCCAGTGTGAAAGAGAAAACAACCCCCACTCTACTGACCACACACATTTAGAAATGGATGATATGGCAACATTTAAGCAAAACCTATGTGGATAGGACAAGTGGTCTGTTGAGGTCCAACGTAAATTGAAAATATGATACCGGTATATAAAACCAGTACTGAAAAAAGGGTATAATCCTTACCTCTTAGGTTATTTGCAGAGTGGGGCGGGTAGGCAGGGAGTTAATGAATCTGCGGCTAGACTGTATAGATATAGCGTTACCAAAGGTAAGTAACTTTTACATCTGATAGAAATATCTAGCTGCAGATTCCTTAACTTTTGAATTAAATACCATAGCTATGCCCACTGGAGGAGGGTCTGCAAACCAATCCTACAAAAGTTCTCAAAGAGAACCAGCCAGTCAAAACTAACAACCGACCAAATGCACGTAGGAATAGCAAAACAAGAGCTTGCCTCTTAATAGAATCCATGATCACAGTCACAGAACATATAAATAAAAAACAACCTTACAAGTCCAAGAGAATCAGCCCTCGAGGGAAATGGGGAAAAGTAACACCCTACAGAACCATCTGTCAAATAACAGACATTAACCCCTATCCCCTAAAGGAGAAAGAAAACTTGATGACCAAGAAGGATCAAATGCTTGACAAAAGCCATGTAATCTGCATCGTTCATGACAATAAAGAAAATCAGAAAAAGAATTGTCCAGATAAAATCCCAAAGAAGGACTCTCAGAACTCATTTCCCCATAGGAGAGATGAACAACAACACCTCCTTAGTATAAATAATTTAGTTTGGACAAAATGTGCATTCATATTCATCAAATGCGCCAATCGTAAAACATCTTGCCACAAAGATGTATATATGGACATGAATATATATAAACATAAATGAGTCACTAGATACCCCGACTGGTTGACAATTCACAGAATTTCATTGGCCATAACTACTGCCAGATCTCAAGGACATATAAAGCTTGCCCTCGTACGGCCTTCAGTGCTATAGACTGCAAGACTGAACACATCTTCGAGCCATAGTTAAGCTCGAACACCAAGGCAAGCGAGAAAAAGAGAATCAACTGCATCTTTAATTAAAACCTCTTTCTTTTCCCTCTTTCTTTTCAAAGAACAAATACGTATAACACATAGGATCCAGTCTTATATACTCTGTATACCTAAAAACTAACTAGAATCTAAAAACAATTACAATAATTTCGAAAATGATAACGCACATACTAGTGCACTTGTCAATAACAAGCAAATACGATCACACCCGGGATACAAGACAAATATGTTCGTAAGTCCAACAATTATGTGAAACACAGCAGCATATTATATTATGTATACCCCGTATACAAAAAGCCACTCCGAAATGAGAGGTTCGGCAAAATTACCCAACCCAGTGAAGACAGGGTAGAACGCCACCAATACAACACCGCAGGTGACTTGCCGTAAAAATAAGCTGTACAAGAAACAGCAGGCAAGATTCCTCACGGGTTAGGGAATGCCAAAAACAATAAGTACATCCTCTCCAAAAGACAGGCAATGCCGTCGGATAGAACCGCGCATATTAAGAATATCACAGAAGGAAGAAAAAACTTACTATAAAATCAAGGATCCTATTATAAAAGTATCTTCCAAGAATTTTATAGATGAATTGGTGGTCTTGTTGGCGACCAAAATTGCCAAACACCTTAGGACATATTGTCTGAAGTTAAAGGCACAAAGCCATCCAGCTTACACTGGTCTTGGGGCAAGTTGAGCCAATCCAAGCATCATAAACTTTTAGCTGCCAATTTACAGCACCATAATATCGAGCAGGGATAGGAATTACCTGCAGTTGAGGAAACATTATGCCTTCACTAAACACCGTTCCTTCACCCTAAGGGAAGAACTCGCAAGCAATTAGCATGCTAACAATGCAAAGATATATTCTGAGCCAGAGCAACGCTTCAACTTGCTGAAGCACCCGATTACTCCAAGAGTAGATCAAAGAGTAATATAACCATCTCTGACAGAACACTGAAGAGCAAAGTTGTGCACTTTGCATATTAAAATGCTTCGAAGAAGCAAGTAACAGATCCGCTTTCTTACAGGAAGACACCTCTCTTAATAATAGCCTCTTGAACAGAAAGTTCACCTTCAGAGGCCAGGAAACAAAGGGAACCTACCTCAGCCATTTAAACCAATACACCAATAAAAAAGAAAATGGTACTGAGGTTATAACCACTACTACTCACCAGAGTACACGTGGTAGTACTGAAATCGAAACTGGACATATAAACCGTCCTAACAAGGTTACTCCTTGACCAACAAAAAAATATATATCCCAAGCCTAGGGACATGCAAAGCACACAGCGACCGAAAATGTAGGACTACAACTCTGTAGTTCTTTGTCTTTCATGGAAACATCTTAACGCTGCATCTGCCTAATCACCAAAAAGACAGGCACCATCAAATCATATATCGGCTAAAGCCGACTGGACAGCCTCTGAAAAACCAGAGGATGCCGACCAAGCCTGAGGCCTTATCGCGGCTGCAGACCCACAGAATCCGTCGAGTCCATTCCACACCTTATGGTAAGCCTAGCAACCTGCTGAGCATCTCTAATCTAATCAAGTTGCCTATCTCATCATGGAGGTTATCTGGAGGAGATGGGAGCATGTTCTGTAAAGAATCCCTTAAGGCATAGGAAAAACGCCCCAGCACACAAGATGTGTTGGAGGCTCTCAATGCTGAGCTGGCTGACGCAAATATATGCTTCCCACAAGCATCACGGTCCCTAGCATCCTTACCCACCGGAGTCTTCGGAATAGAATCTACATCTTGAGAAGAAGTTGCAGCCTGACACACCATGCCACTTGTGGAAGGATGTCTATGCAAACAAACTGGGTCCCCTTGTGCAGGTAAATGCCTAAGTGCAACATCATGGTCCACCAAGACCCCTGACTCTGGGTCGCCCAGGCACCTAACAAAATAGCAAATAGGGCCTCACTATATGGCAGAACAGGTTCTTCTCCCATCTGCCCCTGACAAAGGATCTCGAACAAAGGGTCTGTAGACCTCTGCACTGTGGGTAGCGATAAATCTAAAACAGCAGCCTCTTTCCTCAGCATGTTTGCAAGGAGGAACGTGCCTCTGTGGCAAGCCTAGAGGGAGACAGCAACCCAGTGGCTGGTGAAGAATCCAGTCCACTAGCCTCACCAAGAGCTGTAAGCCAGCTCTCCTCCACCTGAAACACATCAGTGTCTAAAATGGGCTGAGAAAGTCCTGCCCCAGTCGACACAGGTGGACCTCCTGATGCCTCTTCCTGAACAGGGGGCACAAACTGCATAACCCCCTCAGTTTGCACAGCCGAATCCGCATCCAACACCGTACAACGCCGAACCGGCGCCATCACGACATCGATAGGGGAAGAAGAGGGGTCTTCGACCGGCGCCGCCAACGTCATTGTCGGAGTCGGTTGGTCAACTAACTGTGTCAACAGCAAAGATCCCAAAGGACTGTGAGCCTGTGCCAAAGCGACGTCAGCTGACGTGAACCAACGCTGATACCTCGACTCCAATGGCCCAACCGTCAAGGATAATTCCTTCAACGGTGTCCCACTCACCTCCTTGGGGCCTTGAGGCGCTCCGGAGGGAGATGGGGTCCCAAAGATGAGGTGTAAGGAAGCATAATACTCCCTCATCTCAGCCATCAACGCCCAGGCTCCCGGAAATAAGGGGAGACGCGGAGCGGAGTCGCGTCTGGCTTCCTCAACCGTCGAGCAGGAGGAGCCACGGGAGACGGAGTATCCATGCGGTGAAGTCCGAGACCGTCACGACTTCAACCGCCCCTACCTTTTGACTTCCATGGAGAATGACGTTTTCTAGACCGGCTTCGGCTTCTAGATCGACCCCGCACATGCTCTGCCCGGGACGATGAAGACAGAGACTGGGAGGCCTCTGAGGATCGCAATACACGTGTCGCCTTCAACTTTAAATGCCGCTCCTTTAACAACTTCGGTTTTAACATCTGGCAGGAACCACAATCCTCGGCGTCCTGGTGTTCATCTAAGCACCACATCCAAATAGTATGCGGGTCCTTCACCGACATATGTCGGTTACAAGACCCACAAGGTTTGAAACCTGTCGACATCAGGCAAGGGCACACTGTTCCACAGACACCTGGTGTCGAGGTAGGTCAGAAAAAAGAACGACGGAGGAACGGCTTCTCCGGATCCGCGTAACAGCGCGGAAAAGACGAAACTGACGTCCGTGCCCCGGAGAGGTATTATATGGCTCCACTGACGTCATGACCGGAGTCGACGTCATCGCGGAGCCATACAACGCCGTTCCCTGGCGCGCAGAGGTACTGCTGAAAAATTTCCAGATCCAGACTGGCGCCTCGGGAGAATTCAAAAGGTAAAGAATCTGTGGCTCGATGTCTCTATCAGATAGGAAACCCAATAATAAGGTGTGCCGTGCACCACATATAGTTACGTAAAAAATAATGCAGCCATTAAACTTTGCTCATGTCTCTAAGTGAAAACAAAACTATAAATGCTCTGAAAAATCTGTCCCAGAAATTTCCCTTAACCACACGATATAAAAACAATTTTGCAAGTAAACAGCATTGTTGTGATACATATAAAACAAAATGTGCAATTTTTAATCAATAACATTTACATTCCAACGTGTTGCTCCATGGAAGGTTATTCATTATTTGTGCAATACATTCTACTCACATGGCCTTCGAGATAGTATACCCATGTAATCCTGAATTGCTGGGTGCAAACTATCCAAATGGGACAGCAATATACATATTTCAAAAAAAGAGATGGTAGAATGCATACCTTATATATAGCCATGTTAAGATGGTGACTTTTCCAGAGATTGTTGCATGAAGTTCCCAATTCTGGATGAAGGTAATCTATTTCCTGCAATGTAATTTCCTTTTATACCATTTATAAGAAGGCACTGATAAGAGATGCATGTGATGCCCCAAATGTATTCCCTTTGTTTTTTCCTGGGTTTATTTCTCACTTGCCACTATTTTTGTCCCTGAATATTGCTATGCTTGGTAGCTGGTTTCAGGCGCGGCCGGCACATGTAAGAGCGGTTTGGCGGTGGGGTGTGGTGGGGTGGGTGATTTGGGTAGTCTACAGACGACGGGATAGGTAAAATTAAATAAAAAAATAAATGAAACCACTTACCTTGCGCTCGCCGCATTCCCGACTCGGCGATGCGGCGAGCGCACGGTAAGTGGTCCTATCCCATCATCTGTTGACTTGCTGCGCCCCCGCCCGCCTCACCGCTCTTACCTGAGCCGACCGCGCCTGGCCGGATTCATGACTGAATTCCAATTTCTGGAAGATCTATGCTTGGCTCTTTCTCAGCCCTGGTTCAGTGTGACTTTGGTTCACCATCATTAGCATTGCATTCATCATCTACAATCAAGAACTACCAATGTTGCCAAAGACATTTTTTCTGCTTTTTGTGGATGTTTCTTCCAAACTGAGACCCTTTCAAGGAGACCCTTGACACCTTTCATATGTATATTAAGCACAGAGTGGCACCGTGGCTACTGGGAGAAGTGACCATTTCCTCTGGCAGTCAAGAAGGAAACTGAGACACCTTGCAGCATCCAATCTTTCACACACTCTCTTCACCTTGATGCACCAGAGATCCAAAGAGGGAGGCAGTCTTGGTGTTCCTTGTTTCAACAAGTGGCCTTAATTAAGATGACGGTCCTCTCTCAATTCTTGTACTTGTGTACTTGTTTGTAAATCTCCCCAAACCATTGCTTAGGGCCTTCTTCTCCAGGCTCCGATTGATACTAACGAGATTGATCTGGGCCAAAAGACATCCTCAGATAAAATAGGATATTTTAACTTTGCTCTGTGAAAGTGGGGGGGGGGGCTTTTAGGTCCTCGGCATTGAAAGCTCAGACCCATTTTGCTATATTTTGTTATCACAGCAAATCGAGAGGGAGCAATTTGAATTAGGCAAGCTGGAGATAGCAATGGACACAAGAATACCAAAACCAACTATGCTTATCCAATCTGTGAGAAGTACATGACGGGTCTGGTAGAAGATGGGTCATCTTGGTGGGTATGTGTGACTTTATTTGCCTGTGATACCACACCAGCATAATCCCTCGCTTCCCCTATAGCAGATACAGTGGTGAAAGATACATAGGCAAGGAGGGCTCTGGCACGGGTGGGGCATTTCTATAAATAGCAGATAATCTTGACCCCAGAAGAGTATTAAGAGGGAGTTGAGAATTCACCTCTTGATCCATTCAAATGTTTTAGAGTGAGTGCTATTTTTGATTTCTGTTGGAAGGCTTAGAATTTATGCCAGTCACTCACTCACTAATCCTTGCTCATGACACTAAGAAATGGGTCTCTAAAGTATACAACATGTTCACGTCGATGAGGGCAGTCTGGGATGGGTATAGACATATCCATTGAGGGCATGCGCCCAGAAGGAGTACTTGTCTATGAATCACAGGCACCAGCTGATATGCCTCAGGCCGACCTCTGCAGCATCTGTGGTACAGGGGGACCCCTGGGCATTTAGGGGACCCCCAAATCTTCAGGGTCCCACATTGAGCCCAAGACCAATAAATATCTGGGAGACCCAGGAGCCCCTCGTCACATTCTGCAGGGGTGGGCATCTTTTTGCGTTAGGGAACTGCCCAAAGTGTCTCTGAAATGCCAACCTGCATACCGACTTTATTTACTTGGCATTTGAGATTTGTGGAGTGGGGTTATGACTCAATTGCTCAGATTGTTCAGATCTAACTCACACCTTCTCTACTAGTAGCCTTAAGGTAAGTTGCAAAAAAACCTAGACTAGTTTGGAAACTTGTCACATTGCTGCTGCTTCCGGTCAAGAGGCGTGTGGCCGCAGCATACCCAGGATACGGAGATGGCTAAGGATGCTGCTCTTTGAATTGGAAACGTATGCATACTGCATACAGATCCACAAAAAAACAGGAGATGTAAGGAAGACCCTTCGTACATACCTGCCTAACACTTATTGTGAACTATAATGGCGGAGAGAGTGAGAGACTGTGTGTGTGTGTGTGAACGTTTGTGTGTCTGTGTACACAACCTAGAGTTGCAGTGACAGAAGCAAAAGATTTTATTATTTTTGTTTTACATGAGCCACGCGGACTGCTGCCATGTAGAAGGAACATACAGCTATTTTGTAAGTTTTGCAACTTCTGCAATTCTAATGAATAAAATACATTAATGAAATAAAATAATTTAAAAAAAGAGATTCCCAACCAGGATTCGCTCTGGGGTCAAAAATGTTTTTTCTTTTAAAAACAGGGTTTTTTTTTTTTATTAATGTTACATTTTTTTCTTTGATGTTTGGGTTTTAAATAGTTTTGGAAAAAACTGTATTCTACTAATTTGTTATTCCACTAAACAAGTCTTCAGTTTTCAGAAATTAGGTTCTACTAATGCCCAACTGAGTGAATATCTGGTATCCTGACTTTTATTTCGGCTCCGGTGTCACTCTTTTCTAAGCGTGTGTGCAGAGGCCTAAACTATGACAAACAGTCTGTGACAAAGCTGTACTTTCTCACTTGTCATCTGGTTCTCATAAGACCAGCTACAAAACAGAGATGAAAATTGACTGTGCCTACTGGCGGAGTGAAAGACTGGAAATTTACAAAACGTGAGCGGATATCAGAGTGTGCAATTTAAAAGCTCCTATTTTGATGCTAATCTGGACATTAGGTGTAAGGAAACCAGATTGGTTTCACCCTAAGATAATTATATATCTTCTTTCCACTATTTACTAGGGGTGGGCGGTAAGCTGTGCTCCGCTGGCAGAGTTCACAGAGTTTTGTGCACTCTGCTTGGAGCGCGGAATTCAAAAAGGACTCTGCCGGCAGAGCAAAGTTTACCGGCACATTCACCCCTACTTTAAATCTCTGCCTGCAAGCGCCACTGTAACCAGCTTCAAGGGCACTATGTCATCAGCTTGTCTTCCTATAGGAATGCAGAATGAGTGCACGCGCAGATCAGTGGCCATGTACGCTCCTTCTCCTCTTGGTCGTCACATCAGGCATCACGTTACTTTCATTTTGTTCATTCCTCCTGCACGTGACCTGGCTCGAGGGCGGGTAGTGGGTTCTTGAGCTGATTTGCCCTCTAATTAGCCCCTCATATGCCCGAAATTGATAAATCGCCTGTATATACCATAGGGCACAGCAGCCCGCAAGTGTTGGTGGCAGTGGCACCATGGTCAGCGGAATTGGGGTTTGAGTATCAGGTCCACCCGGCGGCACGGAGGACAGCAGGATCTGGAATTGGTGCCGGGCTCAACACTGGCTAGATTTGCTTCTCACCGCCAGAGCTTAGTGCCAATATCGGCAACACTCCCCATCCCCCCCACAGCAATATCCTGGAGAAATAAACAGACAAGACACCTTCTTTGTGGAGAAAATTGCTGCAGGTTTATTTGTATATGCCAACATGGTGGGTTATCTTACGGGCGATCCCAGGGCAGGCAGCCCCTCGCCGCCTGCCCACCTGATGAGCCAAATTACACCGTGGCCATAGCCAATCGGTGTTTGCCAGATTTGGGGGAGGGATAACCCCTCCCACCGGTGGACCGCCAGTCCACCCCATTACTCACGCCCCAGAAGGGGGCGGAGCGTTCCAGGCAACCCCGGTTGCTCAGGTCCACAACCGCCCGTAGGACTAACGGGCGCCGTCGCTCCTCCAGGGTCCAACGCGAGGACCTCCCTGGGGATATTTGGCCTTTGCACTCTTGTTGTGCTCCTGCAGAGGGTATCCCTCTGTACCTTACAGCCTCTGGATCGCCCTGTAACTCCGCCACAGCTCTGTGTGTGGCCACCGTCACAACCAGGGCCCCCCACCAAGGCCGGCATTCCTACCTACATCCTGCTGCTTCCAGGGCCTCCCCCAGATCCAGCAAGAACAAGTCCATGCCCACTCTCTACAGGTGTACCCCATCTACTTCAACACACCCTGTGGACTTTGGCATGCGGCAGGCCATGCCTGATAAACCAAACACCCACTGTTCAGTGAATCTGTGCATGGCACTGTTAACTCTCCTGCATGAGGTTTCCCCGGCAACCCCTGACCGGGCCCCTCGCCACACTAACAGTGGGGTTGTCTCTGCCCATCATCACACCCAGGCCCACAATTAGTTGCTTAACTTACACCAGGAGGAATTCATTTCTGGCCGCAGTGCCCTCCTACCCAGGAAAGGACCAAAATGTTGGGTGGGGAGACACCCCCCCCTAGACTGTGCCGCAGCTACTACAGCAAGCTGTTCCAGCGCATGCCTGGGACCCCCGACCCTACTATCTCAGTAGTATGCCGCAGCTTCTTTAACAAGCTGTCCCAGCGCATGACTGGGCCTCCCACCCAAAATAACTCAGTGGTGGAAAACCCCATGCCTCCATTTCTTGAATTCCGCCCGTTGCGCCACTCACAGGACTCACGGACGGCCCTTCCCCCCGACCATGATCCTGGCAAAATAAAGAAATGCTACGTTGCTAACACCCTTTATTGAGCATTGCACTCCATTTTATACAACTACTCCAGCTTGCACCTAGTTGTACAAAACCACTGCACCCCGTCAAACCTCCGGTGTCTCACAGGGTGCCTTTGGAATACTACAAGTTTGCCTGTACGTGATACACTTAACCTGTCTTCCGGCCACTCCCCTGGGTGGCTACAGACGGCCATACCTTTTAACCTTATTGAGCACTGCACACCATTCTATCCCTACTCCAGCTTGCACCTAATTTACACAAGTAACAATGCACCCCATAAACCTCTGGTGCCTCACAGGGATGCCTATGGTATACTCAAAATTCGCCTGTACATAAAACACTTAACCTGTCTTCCGGCCACTCCCCTGGGTGGCTGCGGACGGATGTACCTTTTAAAACATTGGGATTCCCATTGTCGCACCTGCATGATGCACTCCGCTGCCCAGCCTGCCCAGACCGCTGGGTTTGCTGCCCATGCAAAAGAGTGATTCCAAAGTTGCCTGCCAGGACCCGCATAGCCTGACATGAATCATGCCTTCCATACCCGTTCAACCCCAAATTGGTAAGGGGCGTGCTGTCAGCATGAACCAGAGAGTACCCCTCTCCCGAAGGGCCAGCTAAGAGGCGACCAGACCCACTGGGCCATACATCTATCTCCCAGCTAGGTGTAACCAGAATACCCTTCAGCCAAGCCTGGTCGGAATGTGCCCTTCTCCTTACCCCTTGTAAGGGAGTACCACCCCAGCCCGCCTTCTTAGGCCAAAAATTGGGACAGTAGTCCCCTTGTTAGCTGACCGCTCCCCAGGATATTTTGCTTAACTGAAGCAACCTGTATCCTGCAGCTATGGATCTGAGGACATGGAGTAAACCTATGGGCAATGTACCTGTACCCTCTTAACTATAAAAGCAAAATGTGCTCTGATAGTAGTCCGTCTTTGTGATCCTAAGTACCCTCTATTCCAACACTATTGGGGTAACAGCACCCTTTTGGGAATGGCAAACTCACGCCCCAGCTGACAGAATAGAGCCTTTTCGTACTCGGTCTAAAGCCCCGACCGACACCTCAAACCCCGACAAGATGAGGCCTGCTAACCTGCCCCCACTCTGTGGAAACAACAAACTGTGCAAACTTCGGGAAAGCCTGCCACCCCGAAACCCTCCCCGGCACCCGGGTGTCATGCAGTCACTCCTTGGCCTGAAACTAACCAGGTCAACATATGGATGATGTCAAAGAACCCATCCCTCAGCGCATGCTTGCAACCTGTCCCCTGCATCACCCTAGTCAGGGAGCATGCCGAGCAAGTCATCCCCATTTGCTGGCCCAGGTCCCCACCCTCATGTGAGTAGCCCATGGCCAGACTCCAGCTGACGCATACCAGAATGCAGGCCTGTGTGTGGAAAAGCTACTGGAGTGGAGCGAACAATCAAGCAGTTTGCCTGCCCTTTCTAAATATGTGAAATGGCTCAGCAGGGAGGCCACCGCATCACTACCTACTCGCCAGCCCAAAGACCATTTATCCGTTGGTGACTGCCCCAACAAGATATGTGCTTGCCCAGCTTCTGATGCAATTCGGAGCATGTGGCCAAGAGCAGAGGATGTCATAATAATGAAAACCTAATAAGCAACGCAATGAACCAAGACATACCTATAATGTCTCTGAGATGATGCAATTGGTGTACACCAGGGCAAATTCACAAGACTTCGGATGCCGTGAGCAGCCATCGAGGTTAGAAAGGACCAACAGATCCGAAAACAGCACCTAGGAGGTAAACCCAATTGACCCCTAACCCTGCTTCCCACTGGTCCCGAACTGGAACATACGCATGTGGTTAAACGTGGCAGCAACCCCTCCGCCACAGAAACTTTCAATGAGCAAATTTGTTCGCTGAGATTTTGGCCCCAGACCAGGTGAAGCTGCAGTTTAGATAGATATGAAGTTGTTTGCTGAGATTATGGCCCCAAACAATGTCAGTCTCTGTCCCTGGCCTTCCCTCATTGTGCTCCTTCTCGCCCAATAAGGCTCCTCTGGGAAGCCGCTGCATCCCTGCCTACCCAACAGGGTGTTCCCTGCCTGCTGCACACAACGGCGACCACCAACCAAGAAGGGCAGTTTGTAATCCTGGAATGTGACAATGCGATGCTGCCACTGCACCTTAAAACTGTAAACTGCCGCCTCCCTTGAACCTTAACATCAGGGTTTTAAACCGTTACTTCCACCTGCCCCAATCATACGTCATCACCCCCAATGGTGACAACTCATACCTACTTGCCAGGCCCTCCCGGCCACAGCAGACCAAAGTTACCCCAAGGTTTCAACTTGCGCGACACACTGAGCAGGTTGGTTGCCCAGACAGACCTGATATTGAAACAATTGCACATACATGTTCTACGTTTTAACTCGGGCGTCATGAGAATGAGTCTTGAACAAGAACCAGCGGGCAGCCGGCCCACTGGAGGCAGTGGTCTGTCCCGTTCTCCTCTGAATTCTCCGCTATAGGGGCCCCAGGTAGTCTCAGGTGTGTGAAAAAGTCTTTCTAACGTAGCCAAAAGACCGTTTATACATAGGTGACTGTCCCCCATTATGGTACAACCAACCCAAGTACCCCAAAATCTGCTTCCTCCTGGTCCTGAACTGGAACCTATGCATGTGGCTAGATGTGGCAACACCACTCCGCCACAGCAGCAAAAGCAGCATTTGTAATTCACTCTAAAATTTGGTTGCTGGGATGTTGGCCCCAAACCAGCTGAAGCTGCAGTGAAATAGATAACATAGTTCGCTGAGAGTTTGGCCCCCAGAAAATGGAAGTTCCTCTATCCCTGGCCTTCAATGACAGTGACCCTCCATGGAACTCCCCAGGACATCTGCAGGCCTGCCTGCCTCCGGGGTTCAGGGTCACTCGCTGCACCCTGCTGAGGCACCTGTCCATCCTAGCCCCTAAACCTGCTGTGACAAAGCCGACCCGCAGATAGTTACATCACGCTGGTCTAAACCAGTAGAACGGTGCAGCCAAAGTGAGAAAACACTGCCCCCAAGTGCCTTCCCACTTTATGGCACCCTGGCACTACAAATTGGTTTAACGCACCAATAATCAACCCCAGACTGATATACTGTTTTGCCCCCCCCAGGGCACCTTGTCCGGTTACAGCCAAGGCAGACGCACCGCAACGCCAACTGAAGGCAGAGTAAAACACACGTTCTGACCTAGAGCTGTTCACGGCGACACATACATAGAGACGCCCAATATTGCGCGAAACTAAAATCAGCATTCGCCCGCGCTACATTACAGCAAGGCAGTTCTACGGAAAACCTGACACTTGTGCCACTATATGCCAGGATTCACGTCAAGCGGCCACTTCCTTTTGCACCACACCTTGCTCCTGCCGTGCTGCCAATCATAGTAACACCACAACTACTAACCCTGTCACTCGTGCAAGCGTGACAATTCTGCCTATTCTGAGCACTCAAAGCTATAAGAATGGCTTGGGCAGCAGGCAAATAGTAATTTTAATGTATATTGAATTAATCAATGCCTATTGTGGTCATCTCTAAAATAGACAGATAGCGCCAACTCGTGGCAGACTGTCACAAGCGCCGGTGTGACAATTAAGTGATGTGCAGCGCACCAGAAACCACCTGATCAAATTACACAGGTAAACTTGATGCTGTAATTTAGCATTAGTGGCCCATTGCCACACTTTCTCACCCGTCACATTACCCCTACAGCAAGCCGGAGCTATTGACATTGTCAATGGGTGTTGGTTACATGCGTAAATAAGAACTATGGTTTAGTTGGGGCAATATTAAAATTGCTTCCAAGAAGATTCCAAGCCCAAACCAGTGGCACACACCAGGAGGTGTGTGCCAACAGCCTCAACGAGCTCGAGCTTGCCTCGCAAACCAAAGCTGCCACAGACACCAGAGCATAATGCGAAACAGGCTGTTTGGGAAAAGCAAAACGAAACCTGTTCGACCCAGGCACCCGCGAACATGCAAGCAGCCTGCTGCCCAGTGGCTGTTTTATGGCAGCAGGCGCAGTTCCTCCGGTGCCCATGCCCAGGAGCATGCTTCCGCCTTAAAGTTCAGCATCATACCCTATTTTAACAGCAGCGTCCCTCCCCTACTCCAAAGCCAGAAGCCCTTCAACGAAAGGGAAGTATGTAATTCTTTGGGTATTTTGTCAAACGCAGACAGATGCCAATATCAAAATATCAGCCCCATCAAATACTTTGTTGATTTTGGCCAATACCCACTCATCTTCATGGCCCACCCGTGCCTGTTTACGGCCCAGCCGGGCCGGATTCCAAATACCTACTGGCGTTGTGACTTGCTAAGACAGCCGCTGACTCTCTACCAGCAGCCTGGACTCTCACACAGAGTGCCTCGAATACACTCAAAAGGCATCCTTCTACTCTCTAATAGAGACCACCTCTGGCTTGTTATTGCAACCTGCTTCTTAGTCCCTAATAGGAGGCGTAAAATACCTCAGAAGAGCAACATCTGATTCCTGAAAGCCACGGTTTAGTAGTCCACGCAAAACCAGAACTCTCAGAGAGACCTGCTCAGAGAGTCTGTGACTCCTTCACACGGGCAGTTAATGCTTCGGTCCTGCCCTCAGCATTTGACCTCCAAGTACTGACACCTCTGAATCCTGCATGTAAACAGCCTCTGCAGCAGTAGGCGTGAACTCTTAACAAAGGCATACAATTCAGTGCACCAGCGGAAGTAATAGTAAACGCAGCTCTTTATTTAAAAGACTTTGCACACTGTCAACGAAGTAGCCCTTCATGACACCGTTGGTACTTCAACACGCTGCTTGTGTGCTGCGGAGGCAGCACCCAAGGCCCAACCAGCAATGGCCCGGCACGCCGCCCTGTCCACACATGTGGCAGCAAGTGCCCAGCTCGTCCCCCAAGCGTGACGAGTGCGCAGAGCAGGAAAGGTACCCCATGGAGCACCCAGCCGCGGCATCCTAATGCGATCGCGATATGGCGGCAGCCACATGGGATATAGCCTATCGAATTAGGCAATTGAAAATAAAAAACGGCTATGCACCAAACCCTTGGCGCTCGGAGTACGCACACGCGTACATTCCCTAACAGACCATAGAGTCAGCACATGATGTCATCTGCTGTAAAATCCTGTCTGCCTTTCAAACACAATTTGTAAATCCCTTTAAACACTTGTCTTGCAAAGGCTCCTACTATTGGGCTTTATGAAATTACACATGCGAAATAAGTTGCGGGAGTGAATTCTTAAAACAGTTATATATTTGGTCACGGTTCCCGTTGACAAAACAAATAGGAATTTGTTAATTCACTTTAAACTTGGGATAACTGGCTATTTTGCCACTAGATTTTGACGTATGTTCTAACGAAAACAATCAATGCTCTTTCTGGGGAAACGGCAGATTGCAAGTTCCAAATAGCCAGAAGTGTGTGTGTCTATTTATTGAAGTACCTTTACGCGGTATCGAAATCTATTAATCTGTCCAGAAACCACACATAATCGTAAGGTGTTTTATTTTGCCAAATGCCTTTGAAGTGGTTTTTAGTTTGCTGGGTATTGACCAGCGTGTGGGTCGTTTATTTGGCTGTTTGTGGACCGTGTAACGAACAGCGGGGGGAGCAGCGCGACCCCACTGCCCCCCCCCGCCCGCTTGCGGGCTCAGCACATTTCTACGTCCTCTGGCTCCGGGAGCCGGTCTAGCGCACGGACTGTGCCTAAGGAAAAGAGCAGCGGAGGGGAAGCCCGGCGGCGCCCGCAGTTTTCCCCCACCACTCTTCTTCCGGCCCACGCAGGCCGAAGCCCTGGTCCGACTCACCCAGGAATGACCATGGAGAGAGGGCCACGCGACGCTCACCGCCCCCTCCCCCACCGCGCAGCAACAAGTCCCTGGGAGTCCGGATTGAGCTCGCCTCGGAGCAAGTGGAGAAAAGCACTGCACCCTCCACGGGGAGACCTGACACCCGCGAAAAGCAGAGGTGAGACCCGGACCCGCCGGCCCCCCCAAAGCTGACACTCGGCAGCCGAGATACCAACTGCCTTTGTACCCTTTGGTGCGGTCTGGGTGAGGACAGAAACCCATCCGCGCTCTGCACCGAGATGGGTAGAGTAACATCCCCTAGCAGGTATTTATATAAATACCCATGGAGGCTCGCGATAACTCTCCGCCTAATGCGCCCGAAGCACCCGTGGGCGCCCTTGAACCCTCACCGGCCCGTGTCGGGGTAGGCGCGCAACCCCCTCATGCCTCGGGCAGGGTCCCCACACTAGTGCGGCCAACCCTGCATGCCTCCTGCCGCAGAGGCATAGCCAAACTACCCAGGTCCGGAGGAGGCCACCCCCGTACGGGAAACCACCAGGGTTGTGACCAGCTCTGTGACCAGGCTGTGGTCGGTCGGGGGTAAGGTCATCATGTCCCGCACAGGGTTAGCGGGTTAGCGGGGAGCTGGGGCCAAACTCACCTCAAATTGCTTCAGCGGCTCCGGACCCGCCACAACAGGCACGCCAAACGGCGTCAGGGCAGCGAGAAAAGAGGGCGCCCAGTGGGCGGGAGAGGTATATGTACTTCGCCCCCGCCCACTCCTGCCCGGAAGTGACGCGGGCATGCGGACCCTTAGGGGGTCGCAAACACTGGGCGGCTGCCTCGTGTGCCATCGTGTGGCACTAAGGGGGGCCGCCCTCTTAGGAGGGTCCCCTTCGTGGACCCGGGGCAGCCCGCTGATGCTGTGGGATTGGCAGCCGGTCATCCGGAGCACAGGAAGAGCAGAGATGATTGTGGAGCTGCTGTGCTGCACTCTGGGGATCGCCCTCTACCTCAACACCCTGGGAGCAGACTTCTGCTATGATGAGGAACTGAAGCGGTCGCAGCTTCATTCTTTTTCCTCTTCACTTGCAGCAGCCACCACTCACAGCTCAGTTCCCTTCTCTGTTTGCAGGATGACCGGCTATCTCTAAGGACTACACTCCATCTGCAGCAGAGCCCATGCCAGTGGCCTTCTTAACAAGAGCGTGTGATCGCTGGGGTCCCCCATGTCCCAGACACTGCAGTGTAGGAACTGGGAGTACTACTGATGGGCACAGTGTGTAGCAATAATGATAACTTGGTTCATACAGCGTTTGGTACGTCACAAATAACGGGATTTGTTTAACACCTGGTAGGATGGATGGGGTGAGATAAATTAATTCACACATGCAGCGCTAAGTGGGCAGATACATCCTCTATTGTTACATGGCTTGTGAACTTTGAATATGGCTAAACTCCGCCGTGGGGCGGAGACGTATGAGGGTCGAAGCACTAACTGATTCCGACAGGGTTTAATTCTCATTAAGATATCACCCTTAGTAACGGAGGGCTGCACCAGTTTGTAAGGCCCTCAAACAGGCTCATTTGCATGGCGGAAAGGGAGGCAAGCTGGAGAAAAAAAACTTGGACAATTGACTGGCTGAGCAATATCATGCCTGCTCGTGGAACTTCACGGAATTTGGTGGAGTTTTCAGGTAATTTCATGGAATTCCACGGAGTGAAACTCCACAAGCTTTGCCCAGCCCTACTATTTATAGTTTTTAGAAGTATTGCCTTCATTTTACTTACCATAATGCTTATATCTGCACTGTTGGAACCAGCAGTGTCTGGTTGGCTAAAGGGATGCACCCAGCCAGGCAGAACTACCGCTCCCATCAAGGGCAGGTGATTACACTCGCTGTATAACCCGTGCTCACCCTTGGGTAGCTTGGCACTGAGCAGTCAGGCTTACTAGAGAGGCAATGTGTAAAGCAAAAGCACAGCAGCTACTCATGATAAATACACTGAGCATCACAAAAGTGACTTCATACACAGTTGTTTACATCCAACACACATATATTTAATCATTATAACATGACCCTTATTACTTTTGGGCATAAAACACATTCGGAATTATTACTAGCAGTACTAGGCCCACTTGTTTTGTTATGATATAAAAATTATGCCCACTGTGGACAATTCCTAATCTAACTGCCCCCAATTGAGAGAGAGCACCCTTATGCGGTGCACGATATCAAAATTATACACGTACACGAAAATAGAACACTTTTTAGCCATGTGGGAAAACCCAATGTCAAAAGGTATTGTGCTTTTGGCAACAATCAATATATAATGCGGCACCACCGGACAGTGTCGGGAATCACAGGTGGTTCACACACGATAAATCCCACTCACACATACTCACTCCGCACCATTACGCAGTGCAACTGGTATCAGCCTGTCCATACAGCACACTCTTACACACACATATGTACTCAGCACCCTAATGAGGTGCCACTGGTACCCAGCAGGTCAATGGTTCACCCCCTGCAGACTCCGTGGCCCAAGCCTCCAACCACCCTCTAGTTCACCCCAATTGCCCTATACCCCCGGATGGAAGATAACCAACCCCGCCTCCCGGACACTGGGACGCAGGCAGCCGAAGTTACACTTATTCTGGGTCCTTGGGAAGCAGGTGAGAACATGTAACAGTATTAATTAGGAGGTAGACATAAACAAGGGAGAGGTTAGCAGCCACTCAGGAAGTTCAACCACAGGTTTCAAACACAAAGGAGTCACGCAGTCTCTTGACTAGGCCTTGGCAGAGTTTGCAGAGTTCCGCTATGCGGAACTCCGCAAAGTGACCCAAAAAATATACTGCACTATGCGTAGTTCTGCAAGCGGCGGAGTGCGTTAGGTTGCGCTATTCATGTTGATTTTTAGCGCTCAATGTTTGTCCCGCGCTGGAAAATCAGTGCAAACTGCACCATGTTCAGCATAAGAGGGTGCAGCTTCTTTCTTCTGCTCGAGTAGATTTTCTGCTCGAACGGCAGCTTCCAAAACATGAAAAGAAGGTTTCTCAACGTAAGCGGTCGCGACCATCTGTGACTGCCCCGTTGAGAAATCTCGCTGGAGGTGGTCTAGTGTTGGATTTTCCTCACTCGTGCTCGCCAACTTTGTTTTCAAGCGCAAGTGAGGAAAAAACTTCACTCTGCTTTGTGGAGCAGAGTTTTTTTGTACTCTGCGTGCTCCACAGAGTGCGGAAAACTCCCCAAACTCCGTGAACGGAGTGGAGTTCACCACCCAGGCATACTCTTGACCCATTTCTGAACTGCCTCTGAAGTGTTTTTTTAACCCAGTCAATCTCTCTCACTACTACCTGGTGCTAAGACGTCTTTGGGAGGGGCCAGCCGAATCCGCATTCAACGCTGTACGACGACGAACCGGCACCATCGGGCGGTTGGTCTCCCACGATAGGGGTAAACAAGGGAGCAACCGATGGGAGTAACACAGGGGAGCCTCTCCATAGGATGAGGCGCTCTGATCGGTACACGATGATCCGGGTCATACCCAGGCAATCCGGGCACAGCACCTGGTGTGCGCTATTATGAGTCACACCAGGCACTTCAGATTTCAAACACGATGAGTTGCAAATTCTGCACCTCCCAGGAAAGGAGGCACAATGACCGGTGCACGTTGAGATGGATTGCACCAGGCAATTCCGGTCAGACAAAGCGAAGAGATGCAAATCTGTACCTCCCTGGAAAGGGAGTACCATGTCCGGTGCACGATGATACAGATGCAACAGACCAGTCCAGTCACACACACAGGGACAAGTTCAACAGAGCCACCACATGAGGTAGAATGAGGTCCCACTCCGGGTCCACCCCCACCTCCGAGGGTCATACCCTGTGAATCGAACACTGCATGCAATGAGCATGCAGTCGGCGTGTTGCACCAGACAGATGCGGCACAATCGAAGAAACGGCACATGCAGGGTCCCACAACTGGTGGATCCACTCACCACCAACTAGACGCTTATCAGTGTTGGAGTCCCCTTAGTACAGGAACCATACGTCTTAGATGAGGGCACGATATCTGGAGCTTCGCACTAGACAATCCGGTCTCCAGACCAGACACAAGTCTTAGTTCCACGCTCGCATCACGCTATCAGTTGAGATTCAGTAGCTGAGGTGGGCCCTTGAGAGGGCACCGCTCTCCAGATGTCACAGGTTGAGGATGCAGGTGCCTCACAGGAGATCTTTGATGTCTCTGAGAGAACAGGAGGCCCGCGGGCAGGCCCCTGGAGAGCACACTTCAGGGCACCACACTTCAGCAGGTCCTCGGCCCAGGCCAGCCTCAATTTGGGCAGTTGCCCGCCATGTGCACATCAGATTCCTCTGACAATGTGCACCACTCAGTCCGGGTTCTCTGGTCCCACATCCCCCAAGCGTATCTCACCCCTTGCTGAAGGATGGCACCTGTAGTTATTCTGTCGTGTGTCTTTGCAGTTCAGGTGGTTTCGGGGTTTTTCCTTTGATCCACAGATGTCCTCCCTAAATTGTAGGCCTGTCTGCCATGGGGCCATGGAATGCAGATCTTCATCTTTAGTGGGGTCTTGATCCAGCCCCTAAAGGCTAAGTGTCACAACCTCTATCTTCAATCTGTCCATATTCCATAAGTGTAATTTCTAAGCGAGTTATGCCAAAATCCCCTTTACCAATGGAAAGGGCTTGGCGCTGCGAATCCATTGATATGAATCATCATGAGGCTGCTCCACTGCAATCCACTATTGCAGTCTGAAGTAATGCCAACCACTTCCCCATGTTAACCTATGGGAAGAGCATGCCTCATAAGTAGTGAAAACACCCATAGGTATTCCAAACTACCTGGGAGCACATGCGCGACTACGCACACTGACCTGCGATGGCAGAAGGGACACATAATTCCCAGCACCAGTGGTGCAAGTGTACCTGCCCGAGTCTACACAGCAGACTGGACCCAGGTTTAACTAACACGTGTCTGTGCGCTCGCACAAGCCTACGTTGGTGGGCGGCACACACAATCACGGGCACCATACATGCAGGTGCGTACTCCCAGCGGCCTACATTGGCACGCTGCCCCTGGGTTTACTTACAATAGATACCAGTGCGCGCCCACAGGTCTACAATGCAAACACAAGGAGATGATGGACGGAGCGCTGAAACTTTTCAGACACTCACCCCAGTCACAGATCTGGGTTGAATCCATCATCATTCTTTAGCTCACTTCGCCACCTCAGTTCAGACCCACTATGTGCAAATCAGTCTTGACCCTGTGCCTCATGGGGACAGTCCAGCCCAAACTGCCAAGCCAGGTCTTCCCTGAACCGGAAACAAGCATCCTGGGACCGGTTTCAGGGTAACACCCCTCATCAGCCAGGCTAGCTTCAATCCAGTGGCAAAGTGAGCAAGGGACCCTCATATGGGCATACCCTGCCAACTTAGGGCGAACAAAGCAAACACAAGGAGATGATGGACGGAGCGCTGAAACTTTTCAGACACTCACCCCCAGTCACAGATCTGAGTTGAATCCATCATCATTCTTTAGCTCATTTCGCCACCTCAGTTCAGACCCAGCTATATGCAAATCAGTCTTGACCCTGTGCCCCATTGGGAACAATCCAGCCCAAACTGCCAAGCCAGGTCTTCCCTGAACCGGAAACAAGCATCCTGGGACCGGTTTTGGGGTAACACCCCTCACCAGCCAGGCTAGCTTGAATCCAGTGGCAAAGTGAGCAAGGGACCCACCTGTCAGAAGGCCGTTACCTTTTACTTGCACAGGAACAGAATGATGAACAGTTCCCAATGCCCCTTCCTGGGAAAAACCTCCTACGCCTTTTATAGTATGACGTCTAAAATTATCCCCAAAGGGGAAAGGGAGTTGGAGAAAATAACAAACAACAAGAAGAGACTGCCTCCGGTTATTGGTTCTCTGTACCCTCTGCACTCTCCTCTGCGTATATTCTGCTTGGGAATGTAGAGTTCTAGAAAAACTAAGAACACAGCATTAATTCACTTACTACTCTTACCTTCATGTACGCTTAACTAAATTAGTTTTATCTCTAGTAATTCTGATACGTACCTAATAACCTTAGGTATTAGCTCCTCTTCTATTTTTATGATTTATCTCGTCCTTACTGACATATAACTCTTTTCTTTTCTTTTTCTCTTCACAGGAATTATATTAGAGAAACTCTCCTTATCAGGTAAGTCCGTTTCTTGCTTCCTCGATATTTTAATGTATACAGTTCAATTCTTAGAAGTAACTATGTTCAACTAACAATGCGCTTTAAACAATAAAAGAACTGACAAGTCTTTAAATGATAAACAAATGGTAATTAGCTCCTCTGATTAATTCTCTTCTCAGGCTGTATGAATAATCGCTCTGACGATAGGAAAGCATTCGGAGATTAGTCTTTTGTAGCCTTTTAGTTCTCGGAGATAATATCTGCGCATGTACTTGGGCGCGACACGCTCTCTACTATACTGAAAGGAACTTGGGTGCGGAAACGAAATACTGTGCAGACTCGAGGAAACAACAACTCCTGGCAGCTTGGAATTCTGCGCTGACTCCACGAAAGGACAGCTCCGGAACAGGTCGTCGGAAGTTACACGAACTGAACTAACCCGACGATACTCGAAGACTCTACCCTGACTAGAAATCCGACGACGGAGAAAACTGAACACGATGCGTCTCACTAGAAAACTCAGGTGAAGTGCACGGACGTTCTAATACACGAGCCCCTAGTAGAATCCTTAGACTAAAGAAAAAAGACTAGAACCACACATCAGTGGATTCGTCGGCCATCTTGGAGTTTCTTAATTTCCATAATTCACTCCAAGTAATGGATTTTCTTCTTCGAGCGGCTAAACATGTCCTTCCTAGAACTGTAGCACACATTGTGACCTTCTTGATTCTAGGAATCCTGACAGTACCCTTTTGCAAGGGAGATCCTTCCGGTCGAGGTTTCTTTGGGAACTTCTGGTGAAAGGCCCTCACTAGGCGTGGAGCGTGAGCGTCTGAGTGTAGTTCCCAGGATCTCTCCTCTGGACCGTAACCCTTCCAGTCTATCAAATAATAGATCTTCCCTCTTGATTTTCTGGAGTCTAAAATTCTTTTAACTTCAAATTCGTCTCCTGACTCTAATTGCACTGATCCCCTCAATTCTGGTGATGCTTTCTTCAACAAGGAAACATAGAAGACTTGATGCACCTTCATTTTTTTTAGTAATTTTAAACGGCAGGTTACAGGGTTAACTATTTTTTCGATCAAGTATGGGCCTATAAATCTTGGTTGGAACTTACGGTTCCCTTTTAAATTTAGATTTTTTGCATTTAGCCAAACCTTGTCACCAATTTGTAAAACTGGACCTTCCTTTCTCTTTTTATCAGCGTGTCTTTTATAGTTCTCTTTAGCCCTTACTAAGTTTTCCGTGGCTGTCTGGTGAACTTATTTTAGATTCTGCACTACATCTTGAACTGCTGGCACTGAAATCTCCCTGCCAATCACAGAAGAATTTGGATGTCTTCCATAGTTAAGATAGAAAGGGGAAAACCCAGTAGAGACATTTTAGCATTATTATGTGCAAATTCTGCAGCACATAATAACTGTGGCCAATCCCCTTCCTGATTGAGCAGAAATAATCTTAAATACTGCTCTAGTTCTTGATTTTTCCTTTCAGTTTGCCCATCAGTTTCTGGGTGATAGCTAGTGGAGTATCTTGTCTCTATTACCAGTCCCTCCATAAACGCCTTCCAAAAATGGGACAAGAATTGAGACCCCTGATCTGAGAGGATTATTTTAGGAATACCAAGGGCCCGCACAACGTGGGTACTAAAATGGATGGCTAGTTGTTTGGCTGTTGTAACCCCCTTCAAGGCAATGAAATGAGCCATCTTGGTGATTGCATCTACAAATACTAGAATAGTGTCGAACCCCTGGCTAGAAGGCAGATCTACTATTAGGTCTACTGTAATGGTATGCCAGGGATGTGGAGGGGTGGGCATGGGTTGGAGTAAACCCTTTGGAGACTGTCTCTCCAATTTTCCCCAAGCACAGACCTCACATGTCCTCACATAAGAGTGAATATCTTTAGTCATTTGTGGCCACCAATAATTTCTTTTGACCAAATCTTCAGTTTTTAAGATTCCCTTATGTCCAGCTAATCGACTATCATTACTTTCTTCGAGGATTAATCGTTGCAACTCTTGATTGGGTAGATAAAGATTTCCTGCATTAAATGGTAAGTTGCCTCGGATTTCCCTCTGAGGATCTTGTCTTGCCCATTCTGTAATTTCTTCTGATGTCATTGTTCTAGCTACTTGATCCTCAATAGTTTCTTGACTCACTGAGCCCACTATTCTGTGTTCTGGAATAATTGTTTGTTGCTCTTGGCAGTCTTCTGCTTTTTCAGTATTAATTCGAGAAAGAGCGTCGGCCTTTCCATTCTTTGATCCTGGTCTATAGGTAATCACAAAATCATTGTCCACAAAGTATAATGACCACCTAAGCTGTCGTGGGGTAAGGGTCTTTGCGGACTTCAAAAATGTCAGATTTCAATGATCAGTGAACACCGTAACCGTATGCCTTGCTCCCATCAAGTAATGTCTCACATCCTTGAACGCATCCTTGATGGCCAGTAACTCTTTTTCTGTGATGGTGTAGTTGACTTCAGCTGGTGTCAATTTCCTTTATCTATAAGCTACTGGGTGAAGTTGTCCCGTCTTCTTCTGTCTCTGAGAGAGAATTCCCCCAATCGCCAAATCAGAGGCATCCACCTCTAGATAAAAAGGTTCTGAAGGATCTGCATGCAGTAATACTGGCGCGCTAGTAAACTCCTTCTTTAGTGATCTAAAGGCCTCCTCTGCGTCTTTGGTCCACTCAAAAGGAACTCCTTTCTTTAGAAGACGAGTGGGTGGAATTAATTTGTGTGAAAATTAGTTTATAAATCTTCGCTAGAAATTGGCAAAACCGATGAAGCTTTGCAATTCCTTCACACAACTCGGGGATTTCCATTCCTGGACTGCAACTACCTTTTGCATATCCATAGTAATTCCAGATGGAGAAAGCACAAATCCTAAAAATTCTACTTCTTTTACGTTGAAGGCACATTTTTCCAACTTTACATACAATTTATTTTCGCTCAATCTTTGTAGGATTCTTCTCACTTGATTGGGATGCTCTTCTTCAGTGTTTGAGTAAATTAAAATGTCATCAATGTATATGATAACACATTGATCAATGAACTTGCTCAGCACACTGTCTATGAAGTGCTGAAAGGCTGCCGATGCATTGCACAGCCCATAGGGCATCACTTGATATTCATACAAACCCAGACTTGTTCTAAAGGTCGTCTTCCACTCATCACCTTCACGGATTCTTATCAAATGATAGGCCCCCCTAAGATTAAGTTTGGTGTAAATTTGGGCTTCTTTCACTCGATACAAAAGTACTTAAATGAGAGGAAGTGGATACCTATTCTTGATAGTGACTTTATTTACTGCCCGGTAATCAATGCAAGGCCTCAGTTCGCCTTCTTTCTTTGGGACAAAGAATAACGGTGAAGACACGGGTGACTGAGAAGGGCGAATAAAACCGTTGGCCAGATACTTCTTAATGTACTCCTTCAGGTGTTCATTTTCTTTTTCTGTCAAGGCATAGACTCGACTACATGGTAGATTAGCACCCGGTTCCAAATCTATTCTGCAGTCATAGGGTCTATGTGGTGGCAATTTCTCAGCTTCTACCTCGTCAAATACGTCCTCGAAATCTTTATATTCCTGCGGAATCTCACTGGTGTGGATCACACACACCAAAGCTCCCTCTTCACACAGAAGGGTCGCTGGACTTGGATCTCTAGATCTTTTCCTTGTACAGAAACAATTTTCTTTGCAGAAATCCGAATCCATCACAACTGTTCTAGCACTCCAGTTGATGCTCGGATTATGCTCAGTAAGCCACAGCAGACCCAGAATTATTTGGAACTGCGGAGCATCAATCAAATTAAACTGGATGATTTCTCGATGAACTTCTTGAAAGGTTAACTCCACTTGTTCTGTGTGGCTCACAATTGGTCCGGATGAGAGATTCTTCCCGTTGACCGCTCGCACTGGTTCACTCTTTGCCTGCAAAATAGCCTTTAGTCCTACCTTAGCCGCATACTTTAAGTCACAGAAATTCCCAGTTGCCCCCGAATCAATCATAACCGAGACTTCCATTAAGGATATGTGTGTAAATTTTAATGTCATTGAGATTATTAGGTGAGGAGATGAAGATTGTAGAGTGTTTGCCTAGAGATGTTCCTCTGGAGTTGTTTTTTCCTCTGCACACACCAGTCCAACTCCACTTACTGGTGGTGCCTGAAGTTTTCCTTCTCCTTTAAGGACATCTTTGGTTTCTTTGGGCATATTCTTACAAAATGTCCGCTGCCTCCGCAATACATGCATAAATTATTCTGTCTTTTCTCTTTCTCCTCCTTGGATAGAGGCCCCCGAACAACTCCAATTTGCATGGGTTCAACTACAGCTTGGTTTTCGTTGACTCTGAAAGATTCAGTTTTAACTCTATCAAATCTCGGAACGTTGGACCTGAACTCCTTTCTCCTCTCACCTCCCCTCTCGCTTTGACGAAAATCGATCTCCAAAACCAGATCTACTAGTGCCGTTATCTCTGTGGGTCTATTTGGAATTTGTGCCAAGGTATCCTTCAGTTCATCTCTCAAGCCACGGTAAAAGACTGCAGCTCTCTTGCTCTCTGGCCAATCCGCTTCCACCACCAGTTTATTAAACTGGGCCAGATAAGCCACTAGGTCCTTATTACCCTGTCTTAATTCTAGAAGTTCGTTATCTGTGGCTTGGGATACCTTTCGCCAATCACAAATTCGAAGAAATTCTTTTTTTAAATCTTCAAAATTGTAAAGCAGAGCATCATCTCGGGTAACCAACGGCATGGACCAACTTGCGGCATCGCCACTGAGGTATGACAAAATGAAGGCCACTCTGGACTGTGCGTCTGGGAAAATCGAAGGACGACACATAAAATGTAAGGAACATTGCGTCAGAAAAATCTGAACCTTCTGGGGATCTCCGCTGAATCGTTCTGGTGGTGCTAAAGGAATTACTGGGGATAAGGAATGTACTACATGGGTAGCTACTCTTAAGGTTGACCCTGCATTCTAATTTTCGGGCACGGGAAACCTTATACCAGCCCCAGGGGTCATATTATTCATTCTAGCTACAAGTTCTATGGTCTCCCTCCTAGAATCCATGATTTCTTGCCTCAGTCCCTTGTTTTCTTCTCTAACTTCCGCTAATTCTTTTTGAATTATGTTTAACACATCTCCGAGATTCTGCAAGCTTATTCCCTCTGCCATTCTGCTCAGGGGCACATTTTAACACGTGGGCACTTCACTCTGTCAGAAGGCCGTAACCTTTTACTTGCGCAGGAACAGAATGATGAACAGTTCCCAATGCCCCTTCCTGAGAAAAACCTCCTATGCCTCTTATAGTATGGCGCCTGAAATTATCCCCAAAAGGGGAAAGGGGAGTTGGAGAAAATAACAAACAACAAGAAGAGACTGCCTCCGGTTATCGGTTCTCTGTACCCTCTGCACTCTCCTCTGCGTATATTCTGCTTGGGAATGTAGAGTTCTAGAAAAACTAAGAACACAGCATTAATTCACTTACTACTCTTACCTTCATGTATGCTTAACTAAATTAGTTTTATCTCTAGTAATTCTGATACGTACCCTAATAACCTTAGGTGTTAGCTCCTCTTCTATTTTTATGATTTATCTCGTCCTTACTGACATAAAACTCTTTTCTTTTCTTTTTCTCTTCACAGGAATTATATTAGAGAAACTCTCCTTATCAGGTAAGTCTCTTTCTTGCTTCCTCGATATTTTAATGTATACAGTTCAATTCTTAGAAGTAACTATGTTCAACTAACAATGCGCTTTAAACAATAAAAGAACTGACAAGTCTTTAAATGATAAACAAATGGTACGTAGCTCCTCTGATTAATTCTCTTCTCAGGCGGTATGAATAAGCGCTCTGACGATAGGAAAGAATTAGGAGATTAGTCTTTTGTAGCCTTTTAGTTCTCGGAGATAATAACTGCGCATGTACTTGGGTCGACGCGCTCTCTACAATACTGAAAGGAACTTTGGTGCGGAAACGAAATACTGCGCAGCCCGAAGGAAACAACAACTCCTGGCAGCTTGGAATTCTGCGCCGATTCCACGAAAGGACAGCTCCGGAATAGGTCGTCGGAAGTTACACGAACTGAACTAACCCGACGATACTCCAAGACTCTACCCTGATTAGAAATCTGACGACGGAGAAAACTGAACACGATGCGTCTCACTAGAAAACTCAGGTGAAGTGCACGGACGTTCTAAGCCGCGCGCCCCTAGTAGAATCCTTAGACTAAAGAAAAAAGACTAGAACCACACATCAGTGGATTCGGTCAGCCATCTTGGAGTTTCTTAATTTCCATAATTCACTCCAAGTAATGGATTTTCTTCTTCGAGCGGTTAAACATGTCCTTCCTAGAACTGTAGCATACATTGTGACCTTCTTGATTCTAGGAATCCTGACACCACGTCTGGGCATACCCTGCCAACTTAGGGAGAACAAAGCAAACACAAGGAGATGATGGTCGGAGTGCTGAAACTTTTCAGACACTCACCCCCAATCACAGATCTGGGTTGAATCCATCATCATTCTTTAGCTCACTTCGCCAACTCAGTTCAGACCCAGCTAAATGCAAATCAGTCTTGACCCTGTACCTCATGGGAACAGTCCAACCCGAACTGCCAGCCGGGTCTTCCCTGAACCGGAAACAAGCGTGCTGGGACCGGTTTTGGGGTAACACCCCTCATCAGCCAGGCTAGCTTGAATACTGTGGCAAAGTGAGCAAGGGACCCACGTCTGGGCATACCCTGCCAACTTAGGGCGAACAAAGCAAACTCAAGGAGATGATGGGCGAAGCGCTGAAACTTTTCAGACACTCGCCCCAGTCACAGATCTCTGTTGAATCCATCTTTATTCTTTAGATCACTTTGCCACCTCAGTTCAGACCTAGCTATATGCAAATCGGTCTTGACCCTGTGCTTCATGGGAACAGTCCAGCCGAACTGCCAAGCCAGGTCTTCCCTGAGCCGGAAACAAGCATCCCAGGACCGGTTTCGGGGTGACACCCCTCATCAGCCAAGGTAGCTGGAATCCAGTGGCAAAGTGAACAAGGGACCCACGTCTTGGCATACCCTGCCAACTTAGGACGAACAAAGCAAACACAAGGAGATGATGCAGATTACGTGATTTGCCTGGAAACACGCAATCTTCAGTCCAGCAGCGAAGCTGGGATTCAAACCTGGGTCTCGAGGTTCCTAGGGCTGCAGCTCGAGCCACTAGGCCACATTTCTTTCCAAAATCACATTTACCTATATTCATTGAAGAGTAGAAATCTTTGTAACCGACCAGACATTAGAGGAGACACATGACTATTGAAACACCCTTGAAGCCTTAACCTTCAGAGTGAGAGTCTAAGACCTTGACCAGTAGGTCACAACTGATTCTTTAAATAATAGTATGCACTTCTCAAAGGTGTGCATCCTTCAAGGAGAGGCATCTCAGTAATCCACTGAAATTAGTTATATTCTTGACAGTCTCTGACAGGATCTGATAGTTGCCCAATATGTGAAGTCTCCAGGTAAGTTGGAGGAGATGTGTGGGCCACAGCCCTCCTGTTTTTCCCGCTCAAACTGGTAAGTTGGCATTGGCCTGTGCCTACCTGAGGAACAAAGCACATCTACCAGGCCATGATTACCAAAGGATCGGCAAAAATATGTCATCTATGTGTTTGTGGATTTCTTTTTATCCAGATACTTGCCCCGTATCTGTTGTGCGTGAGTATCTTGCACTGTTGCTACCTATTCTATACCTGTTTCTTGTGACAGAACTTGCTCTGTTGCTACATTTGCTTTTACATGCTTGTTAGACCCCATTCAGGGGGGCACAGGACAAGCAGGTGCTTCTGGGCCACAGCTGTGGGGTTGGGGTTGTTTGTCTCAGATGACTTGGGGTGCCATCCTACTATGGCTCTACAAACTGGGAAAATTACAACCCCTTCAGCTTTGACTCTTAGTGGTAGCAATGGTGAACAGTCACAAGCTCCTCAGGGAGGTAGCGTGGAGTGCATCAAGCTCAGAACTCAACAATCTCCCAGTAGTGCACTGACTGAATGTCCAACCCAATGTTTATCTTTTTAGGAAAGATACTACTTTGATACACTAAAAAATTAGATACTACACAGTACAATAAGCAGGCACTAATCCACTGGTGCAGTGCCACTGTATTCAGGGTTTAAGCACCCCCCTTATATCTTCTCCTTCCACTTAACTGTTTGCAAGGATAGTGCACAATGAAGGGCAGGACAGGCGCTGTATTACCCCTCTGACCTTTAAAGTTTAGGGGCTATATTTTCTACTCCCAATATCAAGCTCACCATGAGAGTCTTTAGTCTTCTGCTGGCTGCAGTCAGACCACAGAATGTGTTTGGTCTCTCTTTCCTCACACGCTGGCTGTGAGTGCGGCAGATCTCCAGTTTCGGTCTTGAATGTAACAGCTGCAGTGTTGCTTTCTGGGGACAGGCTCTCTTCCGTCTCTGGCATCACTGATGGCCCTCAATGTTCACAGGACCTCTCCTGGGCACGGTCCTTCCACTTCGAAATCACAGCAGCAAAGTTTGCTTCTAGCACAGTTCAGGACAATGCAAAGGCACAGGTCACTGCAGGCTGGAGAGGAGATAGTCTGGAACAGCACCATGCCAGTTTATCTCTTTTGAGTCTCTTCTGGGCGGACGGATCCAGAGCTTCAGGGTCAGCTGCTTCATGCTTGCCTGTTAGTCAGCACCTCCTGCAGGACTGGCTCCTGCCTTCTTTCTTCTCAGGCAGGTCAGCTTCCAGACGCTTCAGGACAGGGAGGCAGCGCTACCTCCCAGGTCACACTGCAGGTGATGTCCCGTCATGTCTTGAAAGGTGGCTCTCAGGCAGACAGCATCTCTGGTTGCACAGCGGTCATCCTGGTACTCTGCTGAACACCCATTCCTTGGTCAAAGAGAACTTGGACCTGAAACAACAAGTGGGTCAGCAGTTCCTGCTTTTTATACAGCTAAAGCAGACAGGGAAGGTGTATTCACTGTCTGCACTTTCAAAACCGGTTTGAGTTGGTTCTACTGTCATGTATTCATTCCAGTCTGTCTTCCATACACAGTTGTTTGTGTAGTGTGATGCTCCTCAAAGCAGGGTCATCTCCAGGTTGAAGCAAACTCAACAGAGACACAAAGAGGTGTGAGCATTCTGCTCTTGGTTATCACCACCCACATTTAACAGTGATCTGAAAGAGAGAGAGAAAAGGCTGGCCTCCCCTAAAGGACCATTCACACTCTGAGCAAAAGAGACTGCAGTCACACCCTCACCCTAACCACCTGTCAAATGGCAGTGCTCAAGAAGAGCTCCTGTAGCACAATGACCTAATTGAATTTCTAAAGGGAGCCTGTTTCCTCTTTTCCCTCTTGAGTGTCTAGGTCTCCTGCCAGCAGCTTCAGAAATGCTAGCAATGCATTTCCATTGTCTGAGAAACCCACCACCAAATGCATGGTGCGAGTGGGCACCAGGCTCATGGAGTGTGCAGGGGCTGGGGTAGAGGTAAGGGCGAGCTCATGGTGCCCGGGTTCAGTCAGCTTCCCGTCCTTGGCACCCCGACCTCTCTGCTGTCTGTTCCTCGCGCCCCTCCTCTGGAGTCTGGAACCCCACTCTTCAGACTCTCCTCAGTCTCTGATGTGGCAAGCACGCTGCCTTTCTTTGCCCTATAACGCCACATATGTTAACTCAACTGGCAGCACACTTTAATTCCGCCATTTTCCGCATTTCACTTTTTATGAGAGTAACAACAAAGGTGATTAAGTTGAAAGAACTAAAAGCCTCTTTTGTCATCTATTTTTCTTAACTCTAAGCCCCGCCCCACGGATTTGTTTCCTGTTCTATTGGATGCAGCAGCTATTACCCATAAACCAGCAGTTCCCAATCTGTGCGCCGTGGCTCCCCAGTGCGCCATCAAAACTTGCCAGGGGCGCCGCGAATTGAAGCGCACCATGCACCGTTTGGGTACCACTGCACAATATAATAAAGGGCTAACATTACCCAAAGGTGAGTGCACAGTGCTTTAGACATGCTGGAGTAAAATGCATGTAAAACAACAAAAAGATCTGCTTCCGTACCACAGGCAAGCAGATATCTTTATTTAAAACCGCAGTGCTATAGAATATACAATAGATATAAAAAATACCCAGCAACTATGAAAAAACTAAAACAGTCGGACCCATATATTTAAATTCACATCCTTTTTTCTTCCGAGTTGCACACTATTTAGACCTGGCGCTTCGGCCTCTTTTCTCTGCTAGCATATCAGGGCATCACTTTCAGACTTAGGAGTCTGGAAACGTGCATGCTTAAAGACCTCAGCTTCTGCTGTCGCTATGCTGCGAACTCAGAAGTGTATCTCCAGAGCAGCATTGGCTGCGGAGTAATTCCGTCTGTGACCTATGATGCCATTGCAGGACCATGGACTTCCAGGAGGGCACCACAGTGCTTGCCTATTCACAGGAGCATTTCAAGAGGCCTGGCAGGGGCTGGACCGGCCCATGGTTTAGGAAGGCTGGGAGCTATTCGAAGACTATGGAATTTCATTCTATCAGCTGTATGACAAACTACGGTTACCCAAGTCTCCTGCTCTTTCACACTGTAACTTCAGTGGTGTCAATCCGTTTAAATAAATAGAATCCATTTAATTGAAGACCAATGTGTTTGAGGTTGATTACTGCCAGTCTTTTGTTTGATTGTTGGCACAACTGCTGAGTGTCACGAAAGTCAGCATTGTTTTACTTTTATTTTGCAAATAATTATGGAAAATAAAATGCAGGCAGTGTTGAAGCTACGAAAACCAATACTTGGCAACATCTAATGCCTGTTTACATCAATATATAAATGCAATATTTACTGGGTCTACGAGTTTGGAAGGAATTGATAAGAACTTTTGAAAGTTCTGGCTAGCCGCTGGAGATAGCTAATAGACCACATATAATCTCTTTGTGGAAGGCATCGAGGTTAGGATGCTGCCTTGGTTATTTTAATGAATTGTAAGCATTTGTTTCAGGGAGAAAAATGGAAGTACTCCTGAGGCTGGACGAACACCCCCCCCCTCCGCCACTCCCCCCCTCCTGCCAAAAAAACCGTAAAATAATGGGGAGCCGTAGCCAACAGCAAATAGGTCAAGGGAGCCTCAGGTAGATAAAGTTTGGGAACCACTGCCATAAACCATGGGTCGATTTATCTTTGTCGCTGTTCACCATACTTGGATGGCAGTCCTTTACGAGAGATAATCATGGTATTACAGTGCTGCACAAACTAACCCCCGCCGATAATTCACACACTTTATTTCCTATCAGGTCGTCGATTGAGGGAGTCTATGTCGCTTAGAAATTATGACCTCCACAGAGCACTAGTTAAATTAGCAGTGAACGTTGGGCACAGTGAGACACTTTTTCGGTTCTCTTAAGTATACCAGTGCCAGAGGCTTAGCCCCAAACTGCAGCCATTTAGCTTTATCAAAGCTGGACGGCCTGTTCATGCAGCTATCGCCACACATTTTGAAAGTCAAAGGACTAGTTTTCCAAGGTTGGCAACTGCTTTTTACAAGTAAAAAAAAATATATATGGCCAACCAGGAATCAGATTCGAGCTCCTTATGCGGCAGCAAGAGTGTCCTCCCCACTAATAAAGAATATTTGTGAGACAAGGTTCGCTTTAAAAAAAATAAAAAATAAAGAAGTATTGTGGCAGGGTCTGTGGTTATGGATTTTAAAGTTTGCATCTAGACATTTGTAATAATCCTCTAGGCTTCTTTTCTTAGTAAAAGGTTTATTGAGAGGCAGCACGGCAAAATACATCAGTCCATCTGTGGCTCCAGGTGGAATCTAAATACTGAAACTCTAACAAGAACATAGAACACAATATAAAAGTGTACAGAGCGCATGCCATGCAATCCAAAGCATGAGCTCATACTTAATAAAGCGATAGCTCACACAAGATAAGTACAGAATGTAACAACATTGAAATATGTGAAAGTACATTTCTGCGAAAAGGGAAACTTGTAGTGGTTTTGTGTCATGTGCTGTTAGGGATCATTATTGGAGAAATCATCCTGCACATGGTTCAGGTGGTTACCGACACTTTACCAAAGCTAAGCAGTGAGAACACCGAGGCACCAGGGCACTGTTAGCTACTGAAGAGGGAGGAGCGTCCAGGGGGGAAAGGACGTCGAGGTTGGCGTCAAGTAGTAATGATAGTGTGCCGGTAACCTCCACTCTGCCGGTGGGTGGCAGAGTTTATTTTGATGAACTGCACGCTCAGAGCAGAGTGCAGAGTGCCAAAACTCAGCAACCTCCGCCGGCGGAGCCAAGTATCCCGCCGACCCCTAGCTAGGAGCTGGATAAGCGTGTAGAATTGGAACTTTACAGAATGGGCGAGTAGGCCTCCACTCATGTAAAAAAGTTCTGGTCACAACTAAAGATTCATAAAACACGGTATGCTGCCACTATTGCTCTACATACCAAACATATAGAGAAGGACAATAGTCCACTGATTAACCAATGAGAGCATGCTTTGTGCACCTTTAAAGGCCGAGTACTTCTCTCTTGTCAATGGACAGGACTGGGCCTTCACACACACAACAGATTAACCTGAGGCTTGAGCCAAAATCAAAAACCAGGATGCCACATACTCACAGTTGGGCACTTAGGGCAGGGGGGCATGACTGTACACAATGTAGGGGGCATTCATGTCCAAAAACCTACCTAGTAGAGCTAAAGTGAATCCTAGGCACACTGCCCTCAACTTTGATCTCAGTACTGAGGTGGAGTTATAAAAGCACCCTGGCAAACAGAGTGATCTGAGTTCTTATATTGATTTGACTCGGCATGGTGACACAAGAAGTCATAGAAGCCAAAGAAACAATGTAGAAAAGGAAGAGAGAGTGAAGCAAGAAACAGAAAAAGGGAGGAAATCCATACAAGATTGGAAAAACTGAGATGAAAGGGACATGGACAGAAAAATGAGGGAAAACAACTTAGACAGATAGAATCAGTGGGTTAGGAGCTAGAAAAAGAATGCAAGAAAGTCACTATAAAATTGAAAAGGAGATTCAGTAGCAAGGGGCAAATTCTGAAGGGAGGAAAAATAAACCAAGTAACACAAGACGGAAGAAACACAAAGTAAAATTAATAGGGCAGAGAAATGCATAACTGGACATGAACTAGGAAAGGAAAAGAAACAATGGGAAAAAGAAAGAAACTGAGTAGCAAACAAGATAGAGCTTGTAAGTAAGACAAACGTCAAATGGGAAACTGATCTTGTGGGGAGACCAAGACAGGGCAGGAGGCAAATTGAGCAAGGGAGAGAGCTGATGGCTATTTAGTACATGGAAAAAACACAACAGGAAATGAGAAAGTGAGACATGGAATGCAGGGGCGTAAAAGAATCAGTGGTGAGATTGAATTGGCAAGAGAGATGACAGAGTAGTGGGCGATAGGTATAAAACATGGAAATAAAACAAGAGAGAAGTGAAGGGACAGATGAAAGGAACACTAGGAAAGAAAGGTAAGAGGAAAATGACCAGATGTTAAAGTGGGAGCATGACAAAGGAATTTGAAGAAGGCAAGAGAGAATGAGAAATTTAGAGGGTAAATAAACTAAGTGATAGATATCACAGAATGAGAAAGGTGAAGCTGTACTTGACTCTGGGGAGGGAACAATGGTAGGAACCCAGGAAGAGAGCATTGTGGATTCAGGCTCTAGGATCCCCTTAGCACAGATGTATCCCAGACAAGCACTAAGTATGTCCATAATGTATTTACCAGGGTTTCACCAAGACACTCACCACCTTTAGTTTCTAGAATATCTCAGGTGTGTACACCACCTCGAATTTCTGGGGTACCCATGTCCCCAGTTCTAAGAGTAAATCCCTTGGAAGGGTTGAGTCTACCAGAGACCCTGAGCATACAGTTGGCACTTCAGAAAGCTAAGGCTGAGGAAGATGAGAAAACCAGAGAGCTTGAGAGGGAGAAGCTAAAACTAGCTCACCGGGACAAGAGAAGAGGAGGAGAAAGAGACAGGAGGAATGGTCCTGGGCAGAGAGATTGTGAGCAAGAGAGAGAGGAGAAACAGCGACAAAGGGAAGAGAAAAAGAGAGAGTGGGAGGAGAAACAAAAGGAAATGGAAGGCAAGCTGGAAAAGGAAAAGATAGCCCTTGAGCGAGAGAAACCTAGGATGGTAGCAATGAAAACTCCATCTAGGATAAACTACTCTACAGCCATTCAGGCCAGGTTGTGGCCATGGTTTCAAAGATCTTGTTCAATGCCAGGATATTTTGGAATGGTTTGTGAGCTTTGAGGTTGCTTCTAAGGTGCAGGCCTTAAATGAGGTGTCTCCGGCAGCTGCCTTAATGGGACGCATGCCATTGGAAGAGACAGCCGTCATTGAGAGAATGCCGGTGGCAGACCAGATGGTCTATGAGTGAATGAAGGAAGCTCTCATTAGGGGGTTTGGGCTGAATCCAGCTCAATACCCGCAGAGATTCTGTGACTGCAAGAAAGTGGATGGTGTTTCGTTTGAGACTTGGATTCATGGAGTATTGCGTGATTGGAATGTGTGGGTAAGAGATATGGAGGCCAAGGATTTTCAGTCCCTTAACTAGTTGATGGTATTAGAGTGCCTCAAGGAAGAGAGCTTTATCCCACTTAGTCAATACCTGTCTCGCCTGACATAGAGGGACCCAACAAAACCTGCAGTGTTAGCTGATAAATGGCTGGATAACAGGGCTAGAGCAGCACCGTTCTAAGCCAAAGGGGGGAAAGAACTCCCCACAGACTGGCTGCAAACTGGAGGGAAAGACCAGGGTAATTCTCATGGGACTTGAGGAGGGCCCAGGAAACGTGAATGGTACTGGTGTATCCAGGAAGGAGCATCATGAGAAGGGAAGGCACGAAAGCCCTTCCAAGTCCAAGGTCGTAACTTGTTTTAAGTGCCAGAAGGTGAGATATTTTAAAAAGAGATTGTCAAGAGAAGGACCTTTGCCTTGCGACACCCGTGATAACAAGCATGTTACATGTGGGTGAAGGTACCCGAGTAGGACCGGTTGCGCTCAACCTAGAAGCTATGGCCATTTAAGAAAGGAACCCAGATGCTCTGAAACACCTTCATCCTAACACAATGGGATTTGTGCAGCAATTTAGTATCAATGGGAGGAAAGTGCATGTGTTGAAGGATACACAAGTCTTCCGCACTATGGGTGAGAGGAAGTACCTTAAGGCTGAGGGGATGTTCCCTGGAACCAAGGATACAGGATTTGTAGTCCGCATAGAGAGCATGAAGTATCCGCTTGCCAGGGTTGAGATTGAGCTTAATGGCAAGGCAGCCATGATTGGTAATCGGGTAAGGGAAAAGCAAGGAGATGGATGTCTCTTGGGCAACAATTTGATTTTCCCTGGCTTGGTACCAGGCCTAGAAGCCTTTATGGCTTGGACAATGTCAGCTGTGTTAACCAGGGCACAGATTGCGTATCAGACTCAGAGTGAGGCTACGACAATTTCTGATTCGTATAGACCAGGACAAGGTAATTTGCAGTAAAGGGCAGACTCAGGGGAAGCAATGGCCATGGAGGTCATTGCCTCTGCTTCAGATGAAGGAGAGGATGAGGCTCCTTAAGAAGACCAGTTGCTGGAGTCTAAGTTGCTTCCAGAGCTGCAGGGTTTGTTAGCTGCTGGGCGGCCTACCCGGGAAGATTTCTGCAACGCTTGTGGGACTTCGAAAAGAAACCCATGATCAGGTCAGCAGAGGAGTGGTCGGGAAACACTATGTTGGCTGACAGGATGGTCTACTTTATAGTGAACCAGTAAATCAAATACTGAGCAAGGAACTAGCAAGAGGCTAGTGGTTCCATTAGTGCACAGAAACTTCATCTTGTCACTGGCCCATGAAGTGCCCTTAGTAGGACAATTAGGGATTAGAAAAACCCAGGATAGGTTGAACCCTCTTTTCTACTGCCTGGGTATGCGCAGAGACACAGAGAGGTTTTGTAGAACCTGTCCCTCTTGCCAGATGAATGGTAGGACAGGTTGGAGGATCAAGGCACCATTAGTGCCTCTACCAGTTAAAGATGTTCCATTTGAGTGGGTGGGAATAAACATAGTTTGTCCATTTGACCCCACCTCACAGTCAGGCAACCCCCCCTCACAGTCAGGCAACAAGTTTATCTTGGTTGTGGTGGATCTCTCCACCAGGTTCCCTGAAGCAGTACCTCTGAGGAGCATAACTGGAAAGGTGGGATCAAGAGCTCTCCTAGGAATTGTTTCTGGGGTCAGATTTCCAAGAGTAGTCATTTCTGACAGAGGAACTAACTTAATCTCTTCTTACATGAGAGAAATGTGGGAGCAAGCTGGTGTGTCACACCACTTCTCCACTGCATACCACCCACAAACCAATGGTTTAGTGGAGCGGTTTAACAAAACACTGAAGAACATGATGGGAACTCTGCCAGAGATCCTCAGGAGGAAGTGGAATCTTCTCCATCATGCCTCTTATTTGCCTACTGAGAGATTCTGCAGAAGGGTGGAGGGTTCAGTCCCTTTTAACTTCTGTATGGACACCCGGTGCAGGGCTAGAGAAGGGAGGGAGGGAACCTTGGAGTCTCCACAGATGGATGTGGTGGACTATGTGATTGGCCTCAGGAAGTTGGTGGTGCAATACATGAGCCAGGCAAAGGAAAACTTTCAGGCTACTCAAGCGCTGATGAAGGAATGATATGACCAGAAAACTTCACTGACTATCAGGATGTCCAGGAGGTGTTGGTGCTAAAGCCTATTTGTCCAAGGACTTTAGAGGACAAATGGTGTGGGACATACAAAGTAGTTCAGAAAGTGTCTGAGGTAAACTACTTGGTGGACACAGGTGCCACAAGAGCACGCAAGAAGGTGTTTCATGTGAACAGGCTGAAGCCTTACCTCCAGAGAGACTACACAGTGAATGTCATGGAAGAGGAAGATGAGGAAGACAGCAAGCCTCTCCCTAACTTGCTGCATATTGATATAAAGGATGGCTCTGTAGAAGGGGTTAAGTTAGCTCAAGAGTTAATACCCGAGCAGCAGAAAGAGTGCAGAAAGGTGTTGGGAGATGGTTTGACAACCTCTTCATGCTGACTCCAGGATTGACACCTGTCTGTGTGCATGACATAGACGTGGGTTACAGTCTGACAGTGAAGGGCGGAATGTACAGAATGTCTAACCGGATTCAGGGATGCATTAAGGCGGAAGTTGCCAAAATGTTGGACCTGGGAGTCATTGAAAGATCTCATAGTCCTTGGTCTAGTCCTGTGGTTCTAATACCAAAGCAAGGGACTACTGACTTGCAGTTCGGTGTGGACTATCGAGCCATCAATGAGGTAACTAAAGCCGATGTCAAAAGCAGATGAGCTTGTGAATTGGTTAGGTGCTGCAAAATACTTGAGCACCTCAGATCTGACCAGTGGATGTTGGAAGATTGCTTTGGCACCAAATGCTAAGGAGAAGACAGCATTTTCTATGCTAGATGGGCTGTATCAATTTAAGGTGATACCCTTTTGGTGAATAATGCTCCTGCCACTTTTCAGCGCCTGGTAAACCATGTTCTTGCAGGGTTGGATGAGTTCTGTGTGGCCTACTTAGATGATATTGCAGTGTTCAGCAATTCATGGAAGGGCCACCTGAGGCACTTGAACAGGTGTTGGCTCGGATACAAGAGGCAAAACTGACCATCAAGGCAAACAAATGCCAGGTTGGGCAGTCCTTTGTAGTCTACCTTGGGCATGAGATGGAGAACAGGAAGATACACTCTTTGGATTCCAAGATTCAGTCTGTGATGGAGTGGGGGGTGCCTACTACCCAGACTGAAGTGAGGGTCTTTTTAGGGCACACCAGGTATTAAAGGAACTTTGTGGCTAACTGTAGATGTAAGAAATAGCCCAGTAAAGTAATCTGGACTGAAGAGGGTCAACAGGCATTTGAGAAACTGAAGAAGGCAGTATGCACTGCACCAGTACTGAAAGTGCCGGACTACAGTCAGCCTTTCATTGTACAGACGGATGCCTCGGACAAAGAAGTTAAAGCGGTGTTAGCTCAACTGGATGACAAAGGTAGAGAGCGTTCAGTAGCTTTAATTAGTAGGAGATTACTACCCAGAGAGCAGAACTGGGTGGCTATTGAGAAGGAATGATTTGCCATAGTGTGAGCCATGCATACGTTCAGCCCATATTTGTTTGGCACTAAGTTTGTGGTGCAAAGAGATCACAAGCCACTGAAATGGTTTATGGCTATGAAGGGAGAGAATCACAAGTTTTTGAGATGGTCTATTTCTTTGCAAGGGTTAGTCTTTGTAGTGGAGCACAGAGCTGTATTGGGCCACAGGAATGCTGATGGACTTTTCCACCAGTTTGACCGATCTGACTACCCAAACTCTCCAGGTTAGGAGCTGGTTTGAGTGTTCCAATCTGGAAGGGGTGCCTGTTGGGACAGAAATATCCTGTGTATGGTAAAAGACATGTACTCCTGCCCTGAGTGCCCAACTGTACTATTGTCTCAATCCATAATGCTGATTTTTGTTGTCATAGGCAAACACAGATCATGTGTGTGCACCATGACATAGGTCTGTCTCATTGATGCAGTCTTGTTGGATTGGGAGAGGGACCAAAAGCGATACTCTCATCGTGGTCGAAGGCTACTGCCTTTACCAAGAGTTAAGCAGCACAAGCACGGTGGTAGTAGCATACCGTGTAGTGATCAGTAGGAATGAACAGGTCCTTTTTACCCTGTGTCACTGGAGTGAGGCCTACAGGATCACTTACTTTTTTTAAAGTTCCGCCTCTGTGTGTGCTTAACTCACCCATGGCCTTCATCTGTTAGATGCAGAGTGCTGCGCAGAGCAGGAGTGGTGACTCTGTGCTGGATGTATGTGTGCCTGGGAAGGGCACATTACAGGGATAGAGCAGCACTGTGCAGTACAAGCATGGTAAGTGCATATACTGAGTGTATGTATGCCTGTGAGGAATACATTACATGCAAGATGTAGTGCATTGCAGTGCGTGCAGTGCGTACGCAATGAAAATATATGCTGAGTGTATGTTTGTATGCGAGAAGTACAATACAGGAAGGGAGAAGTGTTGTGCATCCTGCATGGGGATTGTGTGTGCTAGCAGTGAGTATGTGTGTGTGCAAATAGCACATCAAGGCACAATACAGAAAGAATACAGTACTAAGCAGTGTACACAGAGTGACTTTTTGCGTCTGGGGTGGCTCAATGCACAGAGGTGACAGTACTGTACAGTATGTGTGCAAGTGTGCCTGCAATGGTAGATTACATTTTGGGAAGCCCAGGCCTGCCTGGTGAAGACATGAGGAGTAGAGTAATCTCCCCACACAGATTTGTGTATCGTTGCATTCCTGTGAGCTGGATGGGACACACCGGGGGAAGGGAGAGAGAGAGAGACTCCCCCTGTACACTTCAAAAGGGTGCTCTTTGATTCAGTGATAGATCACAAGGAAGGGGCCTGGCCACATCTTAGGAACGAGAAGGGGCTGATAAGGGAATCATAAAGAGTAGGGCTGGGAGCCTGGGATTGACCTTTTGTTGCACATATCGCTGACATCTAGCTGTGAACTCTAATCACTCCCATGGCCTGTGTTGTGGTACTTTCAGCTTCAGAATCTCTCCTGCTGTGACAGACAGCCTTTCAAGTGGTAGAAGAGAGAGAAAAGTATAAGCTTTAAAAGAAGCAGAACCCCAACAAAAAACTTCAAAGACCCAAAATGGGCTATAAGGAGAGGCTGAGACCGCAAAATTTGTCATCTACCAAGCAGCCAGACGGGCTGTGTGCGAAGGGTAAGAACTGCATGACTTCTGTCGGTGACCAGGTGGGTGAGGGGACATCGCCTAAGGAAAGCAAGACCACCTGCCTTGGAGCCTAGAGCACTAGCGTCCTCCTGCTTGCCAAGACCAGTGTGTCTTGTGAGGAAGAGGAGAGTGTTGGAGGAAGTGAGGTCCAGTGGGGAATCCTACTGAATGCACTCCCGGTGTGATGTGTGAGTATATGAGGTGACACCGATTGGGTCATTGCCCTGTGCAAGAGTGATTTGGTGACCACCGAATGCCACGAGAGGGCCCCCATGGACTGAACCATGCATCGAGTGACGTGTGGGGAGCACTTATCCCGTACCGCCTCCTTGCGGTTTTGTCTTCCCCTCTCTTTTGCTCCACCCCAGGCGTTGGTCTGCGCAGGGGTGTTAGTAGCATGCCCTAGGATGAAGCATGTCACAATCTTGTGAGTGAGGGCAGTTTTTTCATATTGAACACGTTCCACTATTTTTAGTTATATTTTCCTACTCCTTTAAGTGTGTTTCAGTACTGAGTTTTGCCAAGTTCGGGCCATCACCTAGGAAAACTGAAGCTTCGACCTGCGGGTCGAAATTTTGCATCTAGACCTGCCCATTGTCCGACCCCGTGGACTCCGGAGGATGCCAAGAGGACTTCGCTCCATCGCTGGGATGCAATCAGGAGCACTAGGATAAACCCCCTGCCCCTTTGTGGTGAAAACTGAACTTACTGTTCTGACGTAAATGAACACTAGAGCCCCAAAACTCATTATGATTGTATTGTTGCTTACAAATGTCGTTATTTCTTTGAATGTGTAGAGTTAGAAATAACATAGTTATTTTTCATATAAAAGTAAGTATTTGACTGGACATTGATTTATTGACATTACTGAGTGCACTTTGAGTAATGAGTTGTGTTCACACTAACCTTTGACTGCTTGTCTATAGCTGCCACTGAGAGTAAACTGCAGAAGGAGTACCTAGCCCAGTTGCTCAGGATCCATAGTAGGCCAGGTCCCAGGACATCAGGATTAAAAGGCCTCAACCACCACAGGTGGACCCAGTAGCCCCTCCATGCCCCGTGGCCCTCTGAAAGGGGTTCTGACAGGTTTGTAAATGGTGTACAAATACACTTGTCTCCAGGGCTTGCACTATTTCTAGGTTATCGACCCACACAAGTACACTCAGTAACTCTATCCTGGATATGACTATGTTGTTATCATTGATATAATCAGTGATGTCATGAGTGATGTAATTTAACATGTCATGAGTGATGTGATATGTGAGGTCATAAGCAGTGCATGTAGGGGCACAAGTTATTGCTAGGTAGTCTAGTTTTTAATCATTAGTTATTTCAACACCTAACTATAAAATCACTTTAACCTTTGTTATTTTCAGTGAAAAAATAATATATATGTATATATATATATACACCCAGTGGCGGTTGCCACTGGGTAGTTATAGTTAGTTCACACTTTGCATAGATAGGAAGCATGTTTTTCGCTTTGCTAATAACTTTGGCGCCGTTTAACGAATCTTCACGAATTTGTTTTTAAAAAGAACTTCACTCACTTCCGCACCCACCTTAAAAGTTTTGGGGTGATCCATTGAGTGGGAGCAGAGAAAAAAAGGGGGGTCTCAAATTGCACTTTCCCCATGTAATTTCCCATAAGAACCATAGACACTGCTACAGCTCAAATGGTTGAACAGAATTACAGTGAATTTGACAGAAAGATAGATCTTTTCCTAGAAAACGTGCCTTTTGTGATTTGGTGTAAATCTGTTCAGAAGTTTTTGAGACATGAAAGCTAAAAATTTATAGATATCTGGACGGTTGGGTATGCTGTACTCGCGCATGTGCCCCGCGGGCATGCAACGTCAAATAATGAAACGATCTGATTGGTCCACGTGGTCTTTTTTCCTGTCGGCCCACACGCTCCTGCAGGAGCGAGAAGGTCCTGCGAGCCGTGCGGTTTAAGTTCTGCGGGTAACCCATACCGATCACAGTCAATGCATGGTGATGGGCTGTCTATGGGGGGTTGAGCGCAGGGCCTGGCTTCAGGTCAGGCCCTGCAGCCAACAATACACTGTGCACTGCTAAAGAAATGCACAGTGAGGGGTTGGCTACCCACGGAGAGTTGGGCACAGGCCCTCACGCCCTCACACTGCACTGCCTATGGGTTCACATATAATATCACTCACAAAGTATTCTATGACATTATTGATTATATCAATACTACAACTGAAATTACATCATTGACGATAACAGTGTGCTTGGCAAGGGCGCGAGCAATACAAAAGGTACAAATTTGGTCTCCATGTAGCTTACTAAATACCTTTCAGTGTGATAAGCAGAGAGCAAACTGACACCCTCATTAGTTGATGCCATCAGTGATGTAATCAATTTTATCATTTGAGATGTCATGAGTGATGTCATCGATGAGGTCATTAAACATGTCATGAGTCATGTAATGTGTCAGGTCACAAGCAGTGCATGGTGGGGGCCAAATTATAGTTAGCTCACAAACCTATAATTGGTAAATATCAATGGTTTTTCAGCTTTAAAATGTAATACTATGACTGACATTTTTACCTAACTATAACATCCCTTTAACCTTCTTTATTTTCAGTAAATGTCGAAGTTTTTTTTTTTTAATGGAAGTTACTGTCTTTTTTCCATACCTGACTATAACATCACTTAAACCTATGTTTGTTTTTTCCCAGTGAATTTCTCTTGTTTTTTTACTATAAAGCAAGATCATTTTACAAGTAATAAGTCCACGATTGTCTCCTCCTTACTGAGAACCAAATATTCCATTGTAGTACTTGACACTCTCATGGTAACAAAGCAGAGCTGTCCAAGGCCTACTCAGGGTAGGTGGTGTGGGTTAGCAATCCCAGTTCTCTGAGACGCAACAATAATACTCAGTAGATCAAAACACCTTTGGTGACACCCTCAAATCATATTTGGCCCCTAGAGGGTCATGACCCTCATATTACCAATCCCCCCACCTGCTAATCAAAACAACAATAAACATGTGTTTGAGTCTTTGTATAACACTCTTCAGGCCACATAATGCCTGACCGACCACAAGGTGTCACCACACTCCAGCTGAAGAGCATACAGCTCGAGCTCAGAGTGCTTCAAAAAAGTTACAAACCTCTCCTGTGGTCATGTATTCAATGACCCAGCAGACTTAAGGGTAAGATGTATTGAACACTTCTGGGGGGTTGCTGTACTCCCAGCAGCCCCTTCCAACACTTAGGCCATTAGTTGGTGGTGCCCTTGTCCCTCCTTGGGGAAACACAAGAAGTAAAATACATACATTGCAGCCAATGTAGAGCCTTATGATGTGTTCCCTCCTGGAGCACTGAATTTTCAAAGAGAGGGTCTACCTGCTCAGCATATTTAGTTGTGCAGCCTTGTGCCCCTGTATTTGTTTTGTTTTTGGGTGCCTTGATCTTATCCAGTGCACCCACAGCCTTTCTTCTTCTTTTTGTTTGTTTTTTTCTTTTCTATTGTAGCATGGGGATGACAATCCTGTGCTACTGATCCAGCTCCCCACCTGACTACCAAGGTTGTATGACAGAAGCACGCATGGCTGAACCACGTGTGCCTCTACAACGCGGTTGCAACATTAAATGCATCTTAACCATGCATTCCCTTACCGCGCATGCCTTTACAACAAATTTGTTTGCTAAAGGGATATGTGTGGTAAATTACCACTACTCCTACCCCTCCTCCCCTCCCCTCCCTAAGCCCTAAAACCCTATCCCCCTACCTTTCCCCACTGCCCTGAGTTCTAAAACCGACCCCCGCCCTGCCCTTAAAACTACCCCTACCCCTTCTCCCACCCTGAGGGCACAACCCCTGCCCCTACCAAAAACTACTTTGACCCCAGCTCCCCCAACCTGAGCACTAAAACTTACCCCGCCCTTAAAACTACCCCTACCCTTTCCCCGGCCCTGAGGCCTTAAACACTGCCCCATTTAAAAAAACTACCCAGACGTTCCCGCCCTGATCCCTAAAAATTACCCCGACCCCTAAAAACTTCCCCCCAAACCCAGCCCCAGCCCTTAAAGCTACCTTGACCGCCCCTGCCCTGAACCCTAAAACCCTGCCCCCTTCAAAAAACTACCCGACCCCCCCGCCCTGAGCCCTAAAGCTGACCTCCACCCCTAAAAACGACACCCCCCCAAACCCGGCCCTAGCACCACTTACCTGTACGCATCCGGAGCTTTCTGTTCCGACGCTTCCTGTTCCTCTCCCCCCCATCCGGGCACTAGACCGCTGCGTAGTTCAGGCAAGCGTTGTTACGCTTGCAGGAAATGGCATGCGTGGCTCAGCCCACGCTGTAAAGGCCGTTTCCTGGCTATCACAGTCTGCTCTGGCGCAGGAGCTGGCAGCTTCCTTCTCCATGCCCACTCCATGAGAAGAGTGGCCTGCTCCCCTGGGCACAAGGAGCGGGAGCGTCAACAAGCATGTGCAGGCTTTTGCCTTGCGCTGGAGTCTTATTCAGTCTCTGGGAACTGGGGGGCCCTGGGGACCCAAGGGAAATTGTGCACTGTGAGGCTTATGTTTTCTTGCGTCTGGCCCTGGCGAATGGGGTCTGCTGGGTCATAAGTTAGCTTGTCGAAGGGGGGCCATACGCACGACCCCTATGGGAATTAACATGGAAAATCAATGTTAACCCCTCCCCCCCCTTTTTCCTGGCCCCCACTTGACAGATCGATACAAAATTTTCCAGGAAGGAGCTGAGTTGGATGAACTTTTTTTGGGAAGGTTTCATGAAGATTCGTCAAATGGCACAAAAGTTACGAGGGAAACAAGAAAACAAGCATTGGCAAAGTAAATCGGTCTCGCCTATGGGAGAGCTATAGGCTTTGCCATTCGGATGGGAGAGGGGGAGAGGAGAGAACGGAAGGGGACAAGAGGATGGTAGGTGGAGGTGAAGTGCGGGAGGGTGGGTGTTAGTTGAATAGTTAAAAATATATAGCACCAAAAAAAGTGAATGTGAAAAAGCAGCTTTTTAGTGATTTTTTTCTGCAGTCTTGGCTCTAAATTCTCTGAATCAATACAGCTAGCTCATGGCCCCTGCAAACCCCACATCTGCTCTCTTAAACCTCATGCAAATACAAACCACTGCGGTGTTAACATATGCTGTCACCACGGTACCCAGATCCACTGCAACGCTCAGTGCAGCCCCCTTGTGAATCCATGGCGGATCTGTGTCTCCAGACCCCAATTAAAAAAACATACACTCAATTACTCACAGACCCACTCACACACTCAGTCAGACACCCACTTACACACCCACACAATCACTCACTCATCCATACAGCCACTCTCAAATCCCACTCAGAGACCCTGAGAACCACTCATACACCTGCTCACAGACCCACACACACTCACAGGCCCACACAGCCACTTACACACCCACTCAGACACCCATACAGCACTCACATACCACTCAGAAATGCACACAGCCGCTTACACACCCACTCATACATCTACCCACCACACACACTCACATGCCCACTTATATACCCACACAACCACTCACACCCACTCACACATCCATCTAACCACTCACATACCCACTCAGACCCCCAGAACACCACTTACACACTCACTCACAACCCATACTGCCTCTCACACACCCACTCAGAGAGCCAGAGAACTACTCACACCCACTTACACACCTACCCAGAGACCCACACAGCCACTTACACACCCACTCATACATTGACCCACCACACACTCACATGCACACTTACACACCCATACAACCACTCACACACCCACTCAAATACCCATACAGCCACTCACACATCCACTCACACACTCACACATTCACTTGCACACCCACTCACACATCCATACAACCACTCACACACCCACTCACACACCCATACAGCCATTCAAACACCCACTCAGAAACCCAGAGAACCATTCACACACCCACTTACACACCCACTCACCAACCCACACAGATACTTACACACCCACTCACACAACCATACAGCCACTCATACATCACTCAGAGAACCACACAGCCACTTACACACCCACTCATACAGCCACAAACTCACATGCCAACTTATACACCAACACATCCATTCACATATCCACTCACACACCTACACACCCACACAACCACTCACCCCCCCACAACACTCACACATCCATGCAGCCATTCACACACCCACACAGCCAGTTACACATCCACTCACAGAACAACTTACACACCCACACACCCACTCACACACCTACCCACAGACCCATACAGCCACTTACACACCCATTCACAAATCCAGACAACCACTCACACACCCACACAGGCACTAAAAAGCTGCTCACACACCCACACAGTCACTCTCACACCCACTCATACACAAAAGAGCCTTTGTGTTTATGGTGTGTAGATGATAACTACATATAGAAGAGGATGCAGTCTTTTAAAGTTGTTGAGGAGCACCCCGTTGCCTGTGAAATGGATTCTGTCTTTTCCATATATATGCCATCTATGTTGAAGCGTAAGTTGTTATGGTATATAGAGCCCATGTTATGGTCTCGGAGGAATGCAGAAACAGCTTTATTAACATGTTTCCTGGTTTTCTCTATCTGCAAACTAAATTGGGTCCACTCCCACTTCTGTCTTTGACATATGTTGGAGAACACCAAAGCAATATGTGGGAAAAGAGACATTAATTCACCGAAGGTATCCTTCATTAGGATTTCCAGTCCTACCCCAGTAATTGTGCCTAGGTCATTATCACCACAGTACACAATCATGAGGTCTGGGTGTCGGCAATCCACAATGCTTTCAACCAAGGTAGGAACTGATGCCACTTTAACCCTGTCTGACCAACCCCAGTAATGTCTAAAATTAGGTAAACCTAGGTCCATGTCAATGCCACTCTTTCTAGCACTTTCTCTGGCCCAAAACACAAAAGTATGTCATACAATCCATACTCTGAACATTTTGGAGACAACCAGGAGTAGCACACAGGAAAGGACTGCAGCAGAATGAGTCAGTTTTGAAGATCAAAGGCAGTTACAATGGAGGACAGCAAGTAAATATATAAAATAGCATATTTGATTGGATGGTGGAGATGTGCAGGGAAGTAAAATTTGGTAGTGAAAAATGTAATTAACTCTGTGATTGGTTTTCGGAAAAAAAATGTTGTTTGGGATATGCTTGGAATTACAAACAGTGAACCACACCTGTTACCCAGTTAATGTGAGGATAATAGGCTGTTTAGAGAAAGTCTTGTGAACTTTTGACCTACTGGTAGGCAGAGATTATTGGAAACATGGTTACTATGAAATCGAGGCTAAACAAGAGGGAGGGAGGTAACACAAGAGACTGCAGTGTGAAACTGAAAAGCAGACTAGTGTACAAAAATTGCTCAGTAGGGAGTGCATGTTGACAATATTTTACAAATTAAATCTAAATGAAAAGCATTAACATCAGATTGTTTAACATTTATAAGGGCTTTTGTATGGATCTGTGGATCCACCGCGGACCACACGGTGGATTCGCGAAAAACCTACCAAATTGGGCTCCTTTACAGGAAACATAGAAAGAGTTAAACAATAGAGGCATTGCTATACTGAAAATTGTAGTTATTTTATCAAGCCAGTATGAATGAATGTTTTTGAAATTAGATGTGGGTGTTTGCTTATAGTATGTAATTTAAAAGTATGTAATTTGCTCCCACTCACACAGTCAGGCAGGCACTTACACACCCAGTTACACTCCCAGAAAATCACTTATGTACCCACCACTCATATAGCCAAGCAGTGACTGACACACTCAGTCACACACCCATAAATCCATTCACACATCCATTTACTCACCTATACATCCACTTACATAGACAGTCACAGACCCATACAGGCCTATAGAGCCATTAATGTACCCAGCACTCAGAGAGTCAGTTACACACACTTACACACTCATACACCTAGTTATTCATCCAGTCATCCACCCATAAGCCAATCACATACCTATTTGCAAAACTATACAGCCACTCACACACTAAGTCAGACAGCGACAGATGCACTTACACATCCACTCTCACACCCACACAGCACTTACATATCCACACTAACAGAGCCACTTGCACACACAGTTACAAACCCATACAGTCACTAACACACACAATCAAATATCCATGCAGCTACTTACACATCTAGTGACACACCCACAGAGGCACTGATACACTCACTCACATATCCACTCAACCACTCACGCACCCAGTCACCCACTCGTACAGCCACTCATATGCCCATTTATACACCCATACTCAGACACTTACACTGCCTCTTACACACTGACATAGCCACTTCTGTAGCTACTCACTTGCTTATAGTATGTAATCTAATAGTATGTAATGTAAAGTTAAATGTAGTCTATATTTGCTTTTCTGATATCTACTTGTATTTAAAGGGGAATGGAAGATAGAATGGTGAGGTGATTTTTTTTTTAACGATTATGCTTGTTGACAGTATCCATAAACTGGGCAACAGATGACATTTTTAGTGAAACTGGCATATGGCATTTGCCACAATGAATCACCATATCTTGCAGCTTTGGTGAAACAGAGGGGATGGTAACCATCTGCTCAGGTGGTATGGGTCCCACAGATGATCCAGTTGCTGATGATGATGCACCACCTTCCCTCTCTCTCATCATCCTGTGATGCGTGTTTTATGTATGGTTTTCAGGTGTATTCACATACAGGATGTGCCATGTAAATACTTTAAAAAAAAACATTTTTATTGGCATTTTACAATAAACAACATCGCTCAACATTGACAAAGAGAAAGGGGGAGAGGGGATAGGAGTGGGGCACGGCATAAGGCGAGCAAAGTACAGTGATATACACCACATTAACACATCCATGGGAGACCACAACTACTGCGAGAACGACATCTCGTTTCCCAAATTGAATATGCACTATTGTCTGACCATCAGTCAGTTGGGTAAATGACAATTAGTGGTGGGCGGAGGTCGCGGAATTGCACTCCGTGTCATTCTGTGGAGTTGCCAGCACACTCTGCCTAATTCCGTGGAGTTCCGTGCATGTGTGGAGTAGGCAAGTTAAGGCAACCACCAGATACAGTTTGCACAGGTCCCCTCAGGAGCTAAGTGCCAGTGGTGCTGTGGTAAGCTTTCCTTATAGAAAAAAAGCTGTGCATGGTGTTAGACTGGTCCACTCCATGTACGTGAACAAATATGCATCTGCTGCACAAATATATATTTTAATGGTGTGGAGTCCCACTTACCTTGACTGCAGCCCAAACACCCAGAGTAGGGCAGCTCCACCATATGCCAGTCCTTAATCCATCCCCTCTTCTTTGGGCCAGCAGGGGAGATCTGCTGCGGGGCATGCCATTAGGTCACGGTATCACCGAGCCTCCCACAGGCACAGCGGTAGATCCCGAGAGCAGCCAGCTCAGTGAGTGCACAGCACAGGAAGGATTTTGTGTGTGATGATGATGGATGTCCGGGGCAGCCCACTCCGCCCATGCCAGAAAGCAGACTGGGGAGGTGCGCAAAGACAGGCAGAGAAGAGGATTAGGCAAGACGTGCAATGCCCTGGGAGGCCCCGCCTATTATATAACGCATGGGCCAACAACAGTAAATCCACCACCAGGCTGCAAAAAAGGCCACAGCGCATGTAAGAGAAATGCAGACAGCACTCCGCCCTGGGCATGCAGGTCTCGGCAGGCGAAAGCTGCGTCCACAGCGTACTGTCAATGACAGAGAAGCCTGATGGAAACCAGACTACAGGGAGACGCCTGAACCGAGCAGGGGAAGGTGACAGCCAAGTATTTGCATCATCGTGATGTGTTGTTATGTGCTTTGAAGAACATTCTGTGAGTTTATGTTAATAAGATCACAGTTAAGAAACAACACAACAGATAAGCCCCACCAAGCACCAGCACTTCGTGACAGTAAAAACAAGGCTGAAGCGAGCAGATACAATTCACAAAAGAATGCACAGAGTAATTCCTGCCCCTAATAACATCGCACATGCACAATGAGCTGTTCACCAGGGGGCACTAAGTGTCATTGTTAGATTATCGCTAAACCACTGCACAGAGTACAAAGAAATCATATCGGGGCCACAGTGCCAGTAAACTCCGCTACGTTGCGGTAACGGAGTTTTTTGCTGAACTCCGCACTCCAAGCGGAGTGCGGAGTGGGAAAACTTCACTGCCCACCCTTAATGACAACTAGTCTCCCAGCCTCTGTGACTCTCACAACAGGATGCGAAAGGGCGGGTTCAAGTACGGCCCGGTACCCACATGTTCTGGCCCTGGGAAGAGGGGAGATCCCCTCCTGGAGAGGGACTGCCTGACTCAGGTGGAAGGGATACGCCTCTTTGGCGTAAGATGGTCAGTAAAGGTTCCCAGATGTCCTTGGGGCGGGACCTTGGTGGCATGAGCTCCCAAATACTTGATAGCTGCTCCTGACAATAAGTCACGTCCTCCAACCACGCCTCTAAGGTGGGAGCAGGCCGTCTTCCCAAGTTCATGGCAACTTGCTGTTTGGCCAGGAGCAGAAGCATGGCAGAGAGTTGATGGTCTCCATGGGCGATATGTTCTTGTTCTTTTTGCTTTTGTCACCCCGAGTGGGACGGGTATGCCCAGACGTGGGTCCCGTGCTCTCCATGCCACTGGAGTCAAGCTATCCTGGCTGATGATGGGTGAAACCCCGAAACCGGTCCTAGGATGCTTGTTTCCAGTCCAGGGAGGACCTGGCCTGGCAGTTCAGGCTGTACTGTTCCCATTGGGCGCAGGGTCAAGACAGATTTGCATATGGCTGGGTTAAAACTGGAATGGCATGGGGAGCAAAAAAACAATGGATTTAGGCCCAGATGTCTGTACTGGGGTGAATGTATGACATTGTTCTGCATTCTGTCCATCAATTGTTCTTTTTGCTTTTGTCAACCTGAGTGGGACGGGTATGCCCAGACGTGGGTCCCGTGTTCTCCATGCCACTGGAGTCAAGCTATCCTGGCTGATGAGGGGTGAAACCCCAAAACCGGTCCTAGGATGCTTGTTTCCAGTCCAGGGAGGACCTGGCCTGGCAGTTCGGGCTGGACTGTTCCCATTGGGCGCAGGGTCAAGACTGATTTGCATATGGCTTGGTTCAAACGGGAGCAAAAAATGATGGATTTAAGCCCAGATCTCTGTACTGGGGTGAATGTATGAAATTGTTCTGCATTATGTCCATCAATTGTTCTTTTTGCTCCATGTGGGATATCCTTGACATATCCCAGGAGGCCGACAAGGGCAGTCGGCGGTGAGGAATGGCCAGTGATGGTATGTATGGTGGAGAACACATCAACCCAGAAGTCTGCCACTTGCGGACACTCCCAGGCAAGGTGTAAGGACCCTAACCCAGAAGTCTGCCACTCGCGGACACTCCAAGGCAAGGTGTAAGGAGGAGGCCTGAGGGGCAGCGCAGCGAAGACAATGCACTTCCCCCGCCAAGTCGATGCGATGGAGTTTCATTGGGATGCAGTATAACCATGAATTGTATTAGGCGCATTCTTTAGTTGGGGAAGATGGTCGCCGTCTGGCCGCAGCAGTAGGACCATTGGGCATCTGTGATGGAGAGATGAGTGTCAGTTTTCTTAGGCTGTGGCTTGCATAATGGAGTAAAGGCGAGTGATTAGTTTGAGTGGTGAGGGGTTGGTGAGTATGTGTTCTAGAGCTTGTAAAGTAGGAAGAGGGGCAGGGACAGTGTTGTGTATCGCGTGGCAGGTAGCTTGAAGTTGGTGATAAAGAAGGATCTCATGCACAGTAGGATGCGTTGTGTCAGTGGCCTCAAACAAGAGTATGTAATGGTCCTGTGAGTATAGATCAGCAAGGGTTAGGAGACCGCCCCCACGCTCCTTCGAACTGCCACCCTTGTCTTGTAGGGGCAGCAGGAGGGAATTTGCACCAGATGGGTCCGGTAGGTGCATATAGGCAGGGATACCCGGCGCACCGTCTCATGCCATCCCAAGCCCAGTGCACGCACTCCACCATGTCTATCTCAGTTTGCTGTAGTTTGTAGGGTACATAGAGCACTGTTGCTAAAGGGCAGGGTGCTGGGTGGTCTGCCTCAATAGTGTGGGTTGAAATTGGGTGGGGTAGAGCCAGAAGGGAATGTATTGTGCCTGGGCGCTAAGTGCATATAGGGCCATATCAGGTGAACCCAGTCCCCCCTGATCAAGAGGTAGGGTGACTATTTCCCAGAGAATCCAGGGTTGCCTGCCGTCCTATATCAGTGCAACAAGGTTCGATCGCAGCCACTGCATGAAGTGAGCAGTGAGTGAGAATGGTATGTTTAGAAAGAGGTATAGGAACTTAGGTAGTATAAGTATTTTTGCAATAGCTATCCATCCCATCATGGATAATGGCAGGCAGAATCCTGTCTTCTAGCCACACCATGTCATGGCTGTAGTTGGCCCTCCAAAGCTCATCTGGATCTCGGCTGAGCCATATGCCCAGGTAGCAAAATAGGTCGGAAGCCAATTGCAGTGAGCAATCAGAGGGGAACGATTGTGTGCTGTCAGTGGGGGGAAAAGTGTGGACTTAGCCCAGTCAACTTGGATATTGGAGTATCCTCCAAAGCGTATGACCTCGTGGATAGCTGGGGCTAGGTTCTCCTGCAGCTTGCGAATGTATAAGGTCACATCTTCCGCGTACATTGACACCAACAGGCCTCTGGTCATGAAACCGAGGCCGCGGTGGGCGTGGTGTTGTTGTAGCTGGACTGCAAGGGGCTTCTTTGCCACAGCAAATAAGATCAAAGATAGTGAGCACCCCAGCGTGTCCCATGAGTGATCAGAAAAGGTTCAGACAACATTCCTTTGAGCCAGAGGCTGGAAGTGGAGGAAGAATAGAGGAGCTAGATCTGGTGGATTGATCGATGAGTAAGGAAGAGTTGCGCAAGTAGTCGAAAAAGATACGCCCATTCGAATTAATCGAAGGCCTTTGTGGCGTCTAGTAGAGTGGCGGCAAGTTCAGGGTCCAGAGTGTGCATGAGGGTGAATATTATGTGGAAGTTATGCGAGGTGGACCGCCCGGGATAAATCCAGATTGATCTGGTCGCACTAAAGTGGGCATTTGGGAGAGGAGGTGGTTCGCTAGCAGTTTGACAAATATTTTATTGTCTATGTTGATCATGGAAAGCGGTGTTAGGAGTCACATCGGTCCGCAGGCTTATCAGGTTTGAGAAGTGACACTATGACAGCTTCTCACAGGGATGTTGATTGTACCCCGATCTCCAGAGTTTCCTCGTACATTGCTAGTAAGCTGGGGGATACTATGGGAGCAAATTCCTAATAGAAGGAGGTGGTCAGTTTATCCAGTCCTGGAGCTTTATCGCCTGGGAGGCTCTGAATGACTTGCACAATCTCCTTCAACGTAAACGGAGAGTCCAGATATGACCGGAGGGCTCGGTCCAGCCACTGCAGCTGGATGGAGTCTAGGTACGCAGCCTGCTTCTCCGCTGCATGCACTGCTGCTTCATGAAGCTTTGAGTAGAAGGAGATCATCATTTGCAAGGACCCTATAGGAGTGGACAGGCGCTCCTGCCTTTCATCCAGGAGCTCCACCACATAGGTGGAGGCCCGGGGTTTGCAGAGCATGCCAGCTAGCATTGAGCCGGGTGGTCTCACTCCCCATACCAATGCGCTATTGACCCACGGCTAAGAAATTTTGTTGCACATGCGGCCTCCTCATCAAATTTGGTTAGTTTTGCCTGAATAGCAGCCATGGTGGCAGTGCTTTTTGAGGTGTAGTAGTCTAGCTCTAGGGATCATAGATCCTGTTCCAGCCTAGTGAGTTGCCTGCGTATTGCCCTCAGGATGCCCGATTGGTTCACGATACATATACTCCGAATGACTACATTGAAGGCCTCCCATAGGGTCGACCGGGAAGTCACTGGTCCCTCGTTGGAACACCGCTACTCAGAGCGCCCTGGGGGGCAAATGCCAAGTAAAGGCTCGGGGGGACTTGAGTGGCAAAGCGAGTTCCAATAAGACCGGATCATGGTCTGATGGGGTGTGGGGCAGGTGCTCCACCAAGGTTGCCCAGGTTTGGGCATCTCGAGATAGTAATCAGTAGTCGATGCATGACCATGCATTATGCAAGGCGGTCGCATGTGTGAGCTGCCAAATGTAGTTAAGGTAGTTGTCCTGTATGAGCGTGTTGAGTTGTGTTGCAGCGTTGGAATTGGGGTGTCTGGAGGTGCATGATCAGTCCAGTCTGTCGTCTAGTGTCACGTGTCTGTCATCTAGTGTCACGTTAAGGCTGCCAATCAACCTCCAGACATCAAAGAAAAAATCAGGGCTGTCAGTGTTGGGACTGTAGATGGCGGCTAATATAACAGGGTGTCTGTGTGGTGTACTAGCAAGGAGAACGTATTGTCCTTACTCATCAAATAAGTCGCAATTGCCATGGTAAGCCTTTGCCCAGCAATATCGCTACTCCCTGGGCGTAACTAGAGTATAGGGATGTATAGGCGTCCTTGCACCAGCCTGCGGGCAGTCTCGGCACTGTAGACTGTGTTAAGTGAAGTTCCTGGAGGTGGCAAATGTCTATGTGGTGCATGTTGATGTAAGCATGAGCCAACTGGTCCTTTCTGCGATCATTGAGCCCTCTGATGTTCCAGGTTAGGCATCTGGTGGTGGTCATGGCACTTAGTGCAATTTTGGGAAGGTATATGGCAGTCCACCACTTGAAGGGGTAGGGGCACAGTATATAGCTGTGCGGGGGATCTGTTGAAAGGGGAGAGAAACAACCAACAGTAAAACCCAAACAAAACCTATCCACCACCCTCTCCAACACCCAAACATAATTGAGAGCAGCTAGCCCACCCGCCACCCATAAACCCAACCCAAAAACATTCAGATTGCATGGGAATCATCCCTGAGGGCAGTAGCAAGCCAGGGGAACATCCCAGTCAAGGTCTGGCCGGGTAGCCGATGGGGCATCGGGCACCCATAGTGGTTTCCAGGGGCTCCCGGTGCAGTTTGTCTGAGTCAGTGACTAAGGCAGCCACAAGGGTGTGCGAGGAAACCAGTTCACAGACCTGTCACCTGGGAGCACAAGGGCACCCCCTGTGTGGCAGGAGGAAGTGTATCCTCCTTTTTTGGACCCCCCTGACACCTCCTTGAGTCCCCTGAGTTGGGCCTCCTGCTGGGGCACCGGGGACACTTGAGGTGATGCTTTCCCGGTAGTGATGTGTTTGGCAAATTTGAGGGCATCCTTGGTGTCTGTGAAATAGTGAGGTTTCCTCTAGTGGGGGGGACGCAGTTTAGCAGGGTAGAGGTGTGCGTATTGCATTTCATCTATCTGGAGGAGTCTCTTGGCCGGTAGGAACTCCCGCCCGCCAGCTTGTATTGTTATTGTAAATTCCTAGTAGAATGATATTGAATTGCCCTGGTATTGAACTGAGCGGCTCTCCCAGGCCGAGCAAAGGACGAAGTCCCACTCCCTGTAGTTAAGAAGTCTGGTAACTATGAGGTGAGCAGGGGAGCCCATGATAGCCATGGTCTGAGGGAGAAGAGGGCGCGATCCACGGTGAAGACCGGGGATAGGGCCTCCCCGAATAGCGTGCGGAGCATAGACTCAACATAGTCCTCCATTTTATCAATGGCCATGGACTCCGGGACCCATGTGATGCAAAGATTATTCCGTTGTGAGAGCGTTTCTAGATCTTCATTCTTTGATTTGGTTTATGGACCTTATCCATACATACGAGATATTCGCTGGAGGCGGCATGGGCGTCATCTGCATCCGACAAGGGGGGTTCAAGTTGTTCCAGCCGGTCCGCATGTTTCTTGACCTGCTGCTTCATGCGGTAGAGGTGACTTGCCATGAGATCTAGTTTTGCGTCTATCGTTCGCAGGCTAGATTTAACATCCACTAGGAGCTCTCTAAGGTCGCTGTCATGCTGGGAGTCCCCGAGGGGTGGCCAGGATGATCCTCAGGTGGCACTTCCTGTTCAGTATGTCAGGTGTGTTGTTTGCTTTTGAAGGATAGCTTTGATTGCCGCACATCTTGTTTCCACATGTCTGCGCAGGTTACTGGACGGGCAGCCGGCCTGCGGTGTGGTGAAAAGGCTGGCGTGCAGCGACAGGGTACAGTCCTGTGTTATTCCGCAGAAGTGCTGGTGCTGGACTAGTTGTGTAAAGCAGGCCGAATGAGTTGATCACAATAGACGCTGGATAGCCCCACCTCACCCCGTCACAACCATTCACATCGGGGGGCACACGCAGGCCCCGAACCAAGATGTGGCTAGTTAGGTGGGCAGAAGCAGTCCAAGAGGTCGTAGCGGTAGCCCGGTATGTCTGCTTTCGCAGAGTCAAAACATTCCCACCAGTCCCGAGGGCCCCCCAGGTGGTGAAGGCGCCAGGCCCCAATAAATTGTGCTTCCATTATAGGTCCTAGATGTGTTTGCACTCGCAGCACAGGTATGCAGACAAGGTCTCAGGGACTGCAGTTCGAAATCAGCACTTGCAGGGGCCCTTGTAGGGGCAGCACAGTCTTGGGGGAGATTTTATGGCACTGGTAGCCTCCCACTTCCTGTGTATCTTTCAGGTGCATCATGCTGGCCAAGCGCGGTGTTGCCGGGCCTCAGCGCAGGCCCCGCCATTACCCAGTGTCTGAACCGGGCCCAGCTGGATCGCAGGGATGGGGATGGCGGCCTTTCATGGTGCTCCATGTCCACCACCCGAGCTGGATTGCTGGGCAGAAAGCCCAGGAGTTCCGAGGCCCCGGCAGCGTTAAAGCTGCCCCTGGCCTCAAATCGACGGGTGCAGGTGCCATCAGGGCCCAAGATCGGATGCAGCTTCAGGGGCAATGGCCCCGGGCCAGACCTCAGCGCCCGCCCCCTAGCATCCAGTCGGGGGGGGGAGGGGCAGGTCAGGTGTAGGCAGCACGGAGGTTAGCCACTGTGTGACCACAAGGATCAAGCAGCATCCAAGGTCTGGTGTGGGCTGCAGATTACTCTTCTGCGGCACGGGTCTCCCAGGCAATGAGGAGGTCCGCAAAGCACACAAGCAGCCTCACGGCAACCCCAGGCAGGCTACCATCATGTTGTGGGCTGCGTGGGAGCCTGTTGGAGTAGGATGCTTAATGGATTTTGATTTCGGCCAACATAGCCCACTAAAGAGCGGCCATCTTGCTGCCTGGTTAGGCTCTGCCCCCATACCATGTGAATACTTCTTCCCCATACCTCTTGACAGTTTTTTGCTGCATTCGAAAAGTTTTGGAACAACTTTCTTTTCTCCTGAAGGGATGGAGAAATATTTTCAAAAGGCAGAGGATTTCTTTGGAGGTGATAAGTCGTCTTCTTCGCCCTGCTCTTCACCTTCTCTTCTATCTTCAGCAGAAGACACCTGTAGTGTCTTGCGAGTTAGAAATGATAGAACCCTTTTGGCTCCTGATAGACTGCATAGAACTGTGATGTAAGTGTTAGAGCGGAATTCAACGAAGACTAGTTTAGAATGTTGAGTTCGCAGTTACACGCAGACGAATAAAGGCGTGCAATACTAAGCTCCGTGTGCGGCGTTATCATTAGCGGATACCCACGCTACAACATCCTGATTTTAAAACATTGTACTTTTGAAGGAAAGCAAAAAAACAGAATGGAGCTGTGGTTTTCAGTGTGTCTCCAGAGAGATGTGAAACCCAAAGATCTGATTTAGGGTTTGCAAAGTGGATGGGTGGAGACTTACTGTATCCAATAAGAAGCTGAGGTTTGGGTGTGTTCCTGGAATCGCAGCGGATTCATTGTGGCATTGCGGCGGATCCATAAAATCAATACAAAAAAGAGAAAGATTTGTTGTATTGCATTTATAGAAAGACTACATAAGTTACCTTACACTGATTTGTTAATTGTTACTTTTAAAATATATAAGAATAAATGTGTGAATAAAATGTATTTATTAGCTTGAAAAAATGTATATTACTAAATTGAACATGTAGGTGAAATTGTAGTACAATTATTTATTTTTTTAACTGTTAAAGTTATAGGTAGGAAATAGCATTAAAAAATTTAGAAATCCACTGAAAAAAACAATGGTTACAGAGACGTTATAGTTAGGAAATAGAATTTTAAAAACTCACTGAAAAAACCAAGGGCTACAGGGACATTATAGTCAGGCTCAGATTTTACACAGGCAAAACTATAGAAATTCATCAGTTATAGTTACCTGAACTTAATTGTAACTTTTGCCCACGCAATGCACTGCTTATCACCTCACATATTACATCACTTATGACATGGTCAATGACATCACTGATGACATCTCTGATGACATCTCAAATGACATCACTGATGACATCATCCAGCAAAGTAAACTTCAATATACTTCATAAAATACCAATTATATTTTTTTAAATGAGAAGAAGACACAGGCGACAGATAGACAGCACAGAGCTCACTGTAACCTTATCAACTACTACACTCACTTATCACGTAAGAGACAGTTCTCAGCGGATAGTCCTGTCTCTTCTGAACCACTGCTCTAAATACTAGTGACCAAAGTAAAACGTCTAACCCTGTAGGATAGTCTATTGCAAACCACAACAACACCTTTTGTGAAACTGGAAAGAGGTTTTAGCGCAAATGTCAGATTTACACAAACCACTACAACATACAACCAGTTGAGAGGTCTTAGCAGACAAGCCACTGTGTCACAAACCACTAGTAGAATTATTCTTCATCCTGGAGAAAGGTGTGAGCAGAGAAGTGAGTCTGTGGTAAATTTCTACTACACTGAGAAATCACCCTAGAGAAAGGTCTTAGTGAACAGATGAACAGATGAATTTATTGCAATCTACTACTACAGTCATTCATCACAAAGGAGAGAGATCTAAGGAAACTGGTCAGTATGTTATAAAACAGAACTATACTGTGGAGTGAAGTCTCAATGAACAGCTTAGACTGTCGCAAAGCACTACCAGACACATACATTAACAGGGGTCATGTGTCAGTGTTAAGGCTAGTTTACTGCTAAATAGTACACCCGCTTTTCAAAGGGGATTATAGATCAGATGACATATGTTAGAAATAGTATCACTCAGTAGTACAGCAAGAATACCAATTTAACTTATGTTTTAGCTTAGTATATACATTTAAGTCCAGAAAACTTTTACAAAACACTTACACTAACTGGATGATGTCATCAGTGATGCCAATTGAGATGTCATCAGTGATGTCACTGACCATGTTATGTATGATGTAATGTGTGAGTTCATTGCGGGGGTCTAAGTGATAATTAGATCAGGTAACCATTACTGCTGAATTTCTATGCTTCCCGAACAGCTGAACGGAATTACACTACATTTGTCAGAAAGCTAGATCTTGGTCCAGAAAGAGTGCTTTTTGTGATTTGGTGTAAATATATTGAGGATTTTTCGAGCTATTAAAGGAAAAACAAATTTGTGTATCTAGGGACACGGACCACTACGAATCCAACAGATCTCATGCTCAGATCTAATTGGCTGCCAACACTTCGACCAGGAAGTGTTGGCAGCCCATTTGGGGCCTGGACTCAGCTGAGTCCCAAAACAAAAGTTACAAATAAAAAAAGGGGGCAGGGCAGGAATAGCCTGACCCCGTAGACCTGGTGCTGGGGTCACGTGGGACCCGGCCTTGGCCAAAAAGCATTTAAAAAAACTTTTCGCAGTGACAATCGTGGCGGATTCGCGTGAAAGTAAAAAAAAACAAGCGCAGTCTTTCATGCTTGTTTGTATTTCTGCCCCCGGGTGGGCCGGGTCCTGTGGGCATATTTAAATATATATTATTGGGAGGGGGGCGCATGCATCCCCCCTCTCTGTGGCTGTTATGAGCCCAGGGGACCGCCACCTCCGGGGGCCTGGCCAATAAAAGACAAACGGCCCAGGGACCAGCACCTCCCTGGAGCTTGCTCATATTTTGAAAGGAGAGCTGTGTGGCCCTCTCCCTGGCCATATTCAGTCCCAGGAATGCCACCTCTCCAGGGCAGGCCATAGAATAACAAAGGAGGGGGGTTGTGCAGCCCCCCTCCTGGAGCCAATAATGGCCCTGGGGTCCGCCACCTCAAGGTGATGATGATGGACGGTGTGCTGAAACTTTTCAGACACTCACCCCCAGTCACAGATCTGGGATGAATCCATCATCGTTCTTTAGCTCACTTTGCTACCCCAGTTCAAACCCAGCTGTATGCAAATTAGTCTTGACCCTGTGCCTCATGGGAACAGTCCAGCTCGAACTGCCAAGCCAGGTCTTCCCTGAACCGGAAACAAGCAACCTGGGACCGGTTTCGGGGTAACACCCCTCATCGGCCAGGCTATCTTGAATCCAGTGGCAAAGTGAGCAAGGGGCCCACGTCTGGGCATACCCTGCCAACTTGGGTGAACAAAGCAAACACAAGGTGATGCTGGACGGAGTGCTGAAACTTTTCAGACACTCACCCCCAGTCACAGATCTGTGTTGAATCCATCATCGTTCTTTATAACCCTGGGCGTTAAAATTCGCTCCGCTTGCGGAGTTTGCGGATTTTCGGCAACTCCGCGTTCTGCATAGAACGCGGAGTTACCGAAAACTCCGCGATCCACGGTGGAGCGGAGTTTTTTCTTGTTCGCGCTTTCAAAATGTGTTTTCGCGCGCGCTGTAGCGACTTACTGGGATCCCTGCATTCGCCGACGAGATTTCCTATCCGTTCGCGTGCGCCACAAGATTTTGGTAGCCGGCCGCGCGATCCCGCGAGAGTGTGCGATTGCGAACACGTCATTCGGATGCGCCATCAGACATCCGGTGGAAGTTCCGTGAAGATCGCGATGCCGAACACGCAGAATTTGCAATCTGGAGAAGAATATCTCTCGAGCAGCATAAAACCTTCTCGAAAATGATGATTTGGATTAAAAAAACTCCTCAGATTGACATTTGGCTGTACTTTTTTGTGCAAGGAGTCCTTTTTCTTTTTTTACTTTTTTTTTTAAGGGGAAGGAAGTGCCCCAGAGTCTCCAACTTCCTGTTCCTGTCCAGCAGGCTCCTCCCAGTGCTTTGTCCATGTCCTGTTCACTTTTCATTTGGATTTGGAGCTGGAAGGATCACTCTTTGTGCCTGCTGCATCATATATCATTGGATTTGAGGACTTTTGGATTTGAGATTTTACAAGTAAGTTGGAGAATTGGTGTTGTTTGTTTGATTGGGGCATTGCACCTACATTTGTTGGTACTTTTCATTGTTTTTTTAGAATGTATTGTTGTGGGTGTTCTGTAGTTTCAGTAGGGGCCTAGTTGTTTTTCTTTGTATGTAATTTTTCTACTAGTTTTGTTCTATAAACGAAACATGTTGTAAAGTTCACTACATTTTCTCCAACTTTTGCAATCAATTTGCAATATTTATTTAATTCACTAGTCCAGTAGTCTGGCCCAATAAATAGGCCTTGCAGCCAGTAGGCCCAGAGCTACTCATGGGTGCATGAAACAACTGTTTCTGTGGTGTCTGTTGAATTTAAACATCATTTAGGGCATGGATGGCATTGGATTGAATTGCAAAAAGTCTTTTTTGGGGGGTATTTCACTTTTTTGGTGTGTGTTAAATGAATGCCTTTGTTGGATGTGTGTGTGTGGTGTGATTGTTGTGTAACTTCCAAACCTTTTTTAGCCCTGTGGATTTTCATTTTTGCAATTTTGCATTAAAGCTGTGTTGTTTAGCATGCCTCCTTTGTCTGGCCATATATAGGCCTGCTTGAGTTCATTGTTTTACAGGCCTCCTGCTTGTTGTGACTGTGAGTGACCATGTGGCTGGTGGCCATTTTGTGGTGGTAGTTTGGTAGTGTGCTGCTTTTGCCATATAGGCCTGCATGTCTTTCCTTTGTTCCTCTTGGCTTATGCTTCTTTTTGTTGTGGCCTGGCCATGTGGCTTGCGGCCATTTTGTGAAGCCAGGCAGTGTGCTTTTGCCATAGGCCTGCATTGTCTGTCTTCCCTTTCTTGTTGTTCTGGGTGGCCTGGCCATGTGGCTGGCGGCCATTTTGTGAAGCCAGGCAGTGTGCTTTTGCCATAGGCCTGCATTGTCTGTCTTCCCTTTCTTGTTGTTGTGGGTGGCCTGGCCATGTGGCTGGCGGCCATTTTGTGAAGCCAGGCAGTGTGCTTTTGCCATAGGCCTGCATTGTCTGTCTTCCCTTTCTTGTTGTTGTGGGTGGCCTGGCCATGTGGCTTGCGGCCATTTTGTGAAGCCAGGCAGTGTGCTTTTGCCATAGGCCTGCATTGTCTGTCTTCCCTTTCTTGTTGTTGTGGGTGGCATGGCCATGTGGCTGGCGGCCATTTTGTGGAGCCAGCCAGTGTGCTTTTGCCATAGGCCTGCAAGCTTGTGGCCTAGTCTGCCAATAGGCCTTTCAGCCAGTAGGCCCAAAGCTACTCATGGGTGCATGAAACAACTGTTTCTGTGGTGTCTGTTGAATTTAAACATAATTTAGGGCATGGATGGCATTGGATTGAATTGCAAAATGTGTTTTTTTGGGGGTATTTCCCTTTTTTTGATGTGTGTTAAATAAATGCCTTTGTTGGATGTGTGTGTGGTGTGGTTGTACTTGTGTTGTGTAACTTTCCAACCTTGTTTATCCCTGTGGATTTTCGTTTTTGCATTTTTGCATTAAAGCTGTGTTGTTTAGCAAGCATGCCTCCTTTGTCTGGCAATGCCTGCTTGCGTTCATTGTTTTCCAGGTCTCCTGCTTGTTGTGACTGTGAGTGCCCGTGTGGCTGGTGGCCATTTTGTGGTGGTAATTTAGTAGTGTGCTGCTTTTGCCATATAGGTCTGCATGTCTTTCCGTTGTTCCTCTTGGCTTACTGCTTCCATCCCCTTTGCCAGCTGCAGCTCCCTGAATGACGTGATGCGCAAATTAATGCCAAACTGGTTCCACATCCATTACATTTGTATTTTTGTTTTTGTTCTTCTTCTTCCCTATCCTTCCTGAGTGTACACAGTATACCATGAAAGCCCTTGTTGTCAAAGTCTCACAAATGGCTACACTGTTGTTATGTTTTTTTAATAACTGAGTTAATAAAATGTAATAATATAACACTAACAAGTGTGACCACCACACACTAAGTTATATATTATATTTGTTTGTTTGTACCAGTATTAATTGAACCACAACAACAAATGCAACATTTCACTGATGTTCTTCTGGCTTCTTTGCTTTTAGGTGCACAAAAGACTGAGGAGGAGATGTCATCATCATCACCCGTTGTACTGCCAGACAGAAGTCATGCTGCGCACGACGTCACGTGACGTGTGACCACAGACATCTCTGCAACTTGTGCAACTGCGTCCTGCTGACATCTGAAGAAGATGGCCCCAAAGAAAGGTACCAGGTCCTCCAGTACCAAGAAAGTTGCCAGTGAGAAGAAGGAACAGAAGAAGGAAGAAGTGGCACTTACCAAGACTGGTGTGCCGCCCAGGATGTTTTTTGGGAAACAAAAAATTAATTCTGCAGCAGCGGTGTCCGGGGAGCAAGCTGGGAGCAGCACCTCCGCATCAGTGGGCCCACCCCACCAACCTAGGCCCAAGCCCATGAATGTCGCAGAGGCAGCCAGTATAATTGCGCAAACGCCAACGAGCAGTGATGTTGAAATTGACTTATCGTTATCGCAAAGTAGTACCCAATCAACGCAGGAGGAAACTCAGCAGATAAGTGGGCAACAACAGCAGCAACAACAGCCGCAACCACCGCCCACAATAGTAGTTGTTCCTCCCGAAGTAGGGGCAGTTCAGGAAATCGAGCTTCCTGCAGAGGAAGAAGAAGAGCAAGCCACTCTTTCAGAAGATCCATTGTCTTCCAGATCCCCAGCAAGGAAAAGGAGGGTTAGTATCAACTTCTTCTTCAAGCCCCCCTTCTAATGATCTAGATGCCACTTGGAAGCCACCAGCTCAGTCTGAGAGTGAGGCACGCCACAAGACAAGGCTAGGGAAAAGGAAGGTTCCAGAAAGCCTTAGAGTTATGGAGGTAGATGTAGAAGAGGAGGATGATGACGAGCCAGTCATCATGAACATCACTCCCGCCCCAGGGGGGATGGAGACCGATATTATTACCCCATCCCAAATTGCTGTGAGGGATGTGGCACGGATACCACCAACACAGGTTACACCAACACCACCTCCAGCTTCCATATTTGCATTTGCAAAGGCCCGGCAGGGACCTACATCCAGCACAACCACCACCTCAGTAGGTAGTGGTACTGCACAGAGTCAAATTGCAGGCACACCCTCCAGTTCATCCGGCATTGAAAGTGGCACCTCCAGCAGCGCAAGAAAGTTCACCTCCCCAGTTTGGGACTTCTTTTAGGTTAGCAGTAAGGAGGAGAACGTTGCTATATGCTCAATTTGTCGACATAGTGTTAGTCGGGGTAAGCTTGGTACAAACTATGGTACCGGAGGCCAAACAACCCATCTGAAAAAACACCACTTGATCCAGTGGGAGGAACACCTTAAAGGCCAAAAAGTAAAACTGCACCCATTGCTGTTGGTGTGGATGAAGAAGTAGAAGAAGATATGATCGCGGTGGAAGGTGAACAAGAGGGAGACATTTTCTCTGGTACACAAAGTAGCCCTGTCCCCAGCAGTGCAGTGGTACCACTACCGCCCACATCGTCATCATCCTCAGCAACTTCTCAGTGGCACCGTAGTAAGAGTCAGGCTGAGCCTAAGACACCAAGGCAACAGAGTACCACAATGATAAAAAGTGCGTCGTTGAGCCTAACAAAATCTGGGTTCAAGAAGTCACCTGCATCAGCGGCACCAGAAAGGAAAAAAATCTAGCCTACCATTGTCAGCATACTTAGGTCGGAGGGGCAGTACAAACGCAACCACCCAACAGCACGTTTGTACAATGCAAAGCTGGCGAAAATGTTAGCGCTGGACCTTCTCCCTTTTTCTTTTGTGGAAGGGGTGGGTTTTCTGGAATTTGTGACAGCCATCTGCCCAAAATGGAAGGTTCCCAGCTGGTCCTATTTCGCCAGAGTTGCTGTTCCAGCACTACATCACGACGTGCTGGAATTGCTTGGACAAGCTTTGCTGTTCACAATATCCACCTGACAACAGACATGTGGACCAGTTGCCAAGCCACTGATTACATGTGCATCACTGCACACTGGATCTCTTTTGTGGGGGTTAGAGAAAAGATATCTGCAGCAGGTGTTGTTGACACTGCTGAGATTTTTAATGCCACTCGTAAACATGCAACTGTAGCCATGTTCGCCATGGAGAAATCTCATACTGCTGCAAACATTTTGGAAGAGTTTAACAGCAAGGTCTTTGAATGGCTGCACCCAAGAGGGCTTAACATTGGTTTTGTTGCCACGAATAATGGCAGTAATATAGTTAAGGCCATGGGCGATGGTGGCTATTTCAGGGTCCTGTGTTTGGCGCACTGCATTAACATCATTGTACAAGACTTTCTGAAAAAAGAATACCGAGTCAGCAACTTACTGACCACCTGCAGAAGAATATGCACACATTTCAGCCATTCTTTTAAAGCCCGGAAGCAGCTGAGGATCATTCAACATGAGCATAGAATGCCAGTCAAAGCACTCATCCAGGAGGTGCCAACACGTTGGAACTCAACTTATTACATGCTTGAACGTCTGTTTGAGCAGTACAGACCAATCAATGACTATGTCATGCAAAGACTAGGGTATGCTACTGTGAAAGGCATGACCGTTGAGATGGACCAATGGGGCCTAGTTAAATGCCTGACAGAGATGCTACTTCCTTTTGAGCTCTTCACACGTGAAGTCAGCAAGGAGGACTGTCCTATGGGCCAAGCTATCCCATTGTTGCACATGCTAGAGCAACAGCTGAAGGAGGTGTCTGACACGCACGCAGATGTGGAGGAAAAAAATGAAGCATATGAGTTGGTGGAGAGCTTAGCCCTTCACTTAGCTGAAAATACAAGGGTGCAAACTAAGATTGTGTCAGACAAACATTACATTTCTGCCACAATTCTGGATCCACGGTACAAATCAGCACTGAACACTAAGACATTAATTCCTTTTTCAGAAGTGGATGTTGCCCAGTACAAAACTTGGATAGCTGAGGCAGCCAGTGACTTGGAAAAAAAAACGGCTGGTAATTAAAGGCCCGCTACTTCAACCCACAATAAGAATTGCAGCAGGGCATCCGGCGTCAAGTTCAACTTCAGAGCCTGAGGGCAGTGCGTTTGGCTCACAGCAGTCACCAACACTATCAACAACAGCAAGAACAGGATCATCAGCCCCAGTAAAATCGGCACAGGATTGGTATCTACAGCAAGGGCTTGTTAGGTCCAGTGCTGATGCAAAGGCAAAAGAGGCCCAGCAAAGTGTAGCACCCCTGAGCATTGAGCAGATGGTCCAGGCCTATCTGGATGACCCAACAGAGGTCTACATTGATCAAAACCCATTGGTGTATTGGTATGGGAAAAGGCGCCTATGGCCAGTCCTCAACACGCTGGCGATAAACTATCTGGCTTGCCCTGTCGCAAGTGTCTCTTCTGAGCGTGTTTTCAGTGCTGCTGGTGCCATTGTAACAGTGAAAAGGACCAGTCTCTCGCCCAAAAACGTGGAGAGGTTAACCATGATCAAAATAAATCAGCACTTTATACCACCGGAGTACAAAATACATGAATCACAGCAGGAAGATGAGGACAGCGACTTAGGTGACGGAAGTAGTGTGTTAGATGACCTACTTCTGGTCCAGAGTTTGAGGACGAGCTCTACTTCCCTGACAACTAGGCTTTCAACTTGTTACTTTCTTTCTTCCTTATTTACTTTTATTATTTGTGTGTGTCTCTGTCTTTCTGGTTCGAATCACAACAAATCCATCACCACCGTCTTCTCTTTTTATTGCCATATTGGAGTTGCAGCTGTGTGCATTTAAGTCCACTCCTCCGAGCCCTGCTCCATCCTCGTGACTCGCCCTAAATCCATTTCCCTCAAGCCAGACATTGGATGGAGAATAGTATAAGAAATGTTGCCTCGTCGAGTCCCTCCAAAAGAAGCGGAACATGATGGCTATAGCTATCCTCCTTTCCGAGCCGATAGAGACTGCCCCTTAACTTAAGATGAGAAGGAACAGGTAATGATGGCATGCATTGGACGCTGACTCTGAGTGATTGGTGTTTGTGTTGTTGTTGTTTGTTGTGCATGAAGTGAAGTCAAAGTGTACTAGTATGTAATCTACACACTAAAAGTGACTCAAGTCAATGTTTCCCTTCTTGTTGTTTAATAACAAAATTGTACTTCTACTGCAGGCCGATCCATTGCATTTTTGAATATGGATCTGGACTCACTCGGTACACTACAGACTGAGTTGGACAACACCATGATGATGACCACATAGTATCTTCGCAGTCAGTCAGTTGGATCAGAGATGATTGATAGAATAACTCAGGGCGTTTCAAATCAAGAAGTGGCATAAAAGGTAAACAAGTCAACAAAACCACAGCAGACTTACATGTCTGTGTAGTAGTGGTGGAGTTGAGTAGTCACAAGTGTAGTAGTGGTATGACTGACAGCCATGCATTGATTTAGTTACTTACTTTGGAAAATGCTATGTTGCTGTATATGTGTGCTCTGTGACTGTCTGGCTCAGACAAAATCTAAGCTAGTGGAGGTTGGGTCGGCGCCGTGGGCTTGCTCTGTCCTGTTGCTGTTGTATGTTAATGCTGGAAACATACAACAGAGTAGACATGATTTAGCCATGGCGCCTCTGAAAGCGTTTGCACTCCTCCGTAATTCATGCTTTTTTTTTCTCCTTGATTTTTCAATATCCCTTTTGTTTTTCCATCTACACTTACAGGCCGGCCTTTACCCTGTGCTAAACAGAGAAAAACAACTCACACTCACCTACCAATCCGCATCCGCCAGGCAGGCAGTGCCACCCAAGATTGACGGACACAGCGTCCATGAAAGGGAGGACCAAGAGGAATGCTGAGATGCAACTCCCCAATTTGACCAGGATAACATACAGTAACTTTAGTATCATTCATCATCTTTGAAATAATTTGATTTATTTTTTCTCTCCAATTATTACGACTGTGTGTTTGTTGTTGTTGTTATTATGTTTGCTCTTTGCTTATAATTGATCCCTACAGATATTTTTTAATTTTCTTTGCTAGCTTTAAAAGGAAGCCCGGTACAACAGAACATAAAATGTATGTAATTTGGGTCTCTCTGAGGGCAGACAGGCAAGGCAAATAGCATAATAATAATTAATAATATACTGCTGCCCTGTACTGTCTACTAGTCCAGTTAGTAAGTACTACTTATCATCAATAACCATCAAGTCATCATCATGCATGCATTTCCTTTTTCTCCCTTAACAGATATATGATGGTCGTCTGGCAAGATTGTGTGTGTTGTTCAGTTGTTGCTGTCCATGTGTAGTGTTTGTCTTTGTCAAACCTTTCCCTCAAATACCCCTTCCCAACCATTCATCAAACCCTAACCCTCTTCCCCGGGCTGTGTGATTTATATTGAGGTGTGACTAAATTAAATTTACACCAATAATTGATCACACACTTGCTGGGGCGGATGTGGTGAAAGCAACACTAATTCAATTTCACTCAAGGCAGGGCGAGGATCTTCTTCTGCTTGCCAATGCCCACCCATGCTCAGTTTATTTGCAAGTCAATTTTTTTTCCAAAGGAACATAATCCATCATAATTAATTGCCGGCATCGATTGGATTCATCATCCCCCTCCTAAGTTACAGCACTAAAGGTTATGCTTGTGTCGAGTGACTCGAGTCAACTACAGTTTGTAACTTGTTGAACTAGGCTATCCCCGCCACCATTATGTCTTATTTTACTTCGTTCTACTACTCCTTCCATAGTCTCTCTCAGGCGACTGACTGTCTCATTTTATTTTTTTGCAAATGCTACTGCCAGTGTTTACTGTACTTCCACCACAACCATGGCATCTTGGGAAACCAAACCATCATCACCATGCAGCCATCACTGTGCCTAAGTTTAAACATCAATCACAGGTAAAAGAAGAAGTTTGGGGGAGGCATAATTAATAATGGAAATTAATTCATTAATTCACACACCCACACCCTTGAGTCCAGTTGCAGACTGCATAGACTAGGAGGGGAGACTGACAGTACTAGTAGGACAAGTCACTCAGTGAGGGTACCACATCTATCTGTTCGTGTGTTACAAAATAGGCAGATTATTTAAATAAAAAACTGGCTGCGGCCCTGCAGCAGCAAAGGAAGGAAACCGTGTGACGTAAAAGAGTAACCCCCCCACAAAACATTTACATCGTATGTAAAGTTTAAGTATAAATATAATTTAATCCCCTAACAAAATAAACTAATGTAAAAAATCCCACCTGACCCACCCCTCTCCCTAACCCCAACCAATGTCCAAAAAGTCCAACCAATGTCCTTAAATTCAAAAATAAAATTGTCCATAAATATATAAACCCCAACTTTTCCCCAACGAACGCCCAATGCCCACCCACCAAAAAAAAAGGAATAAAAAAGGGGCAATCCAACAGGATCTCTATCGGCAGGCTCGCAGTCGCCAGTTAGTAGCCAGGCCCTCCTTTAGCTGCTCCTCTTGGCGCGCCATTCGGAGGAGCATGCAGTGCTGGAAAAGTCTACATTTGCATCCACAGGGGGGGAAAGCAGTGTTGGATACAGAAGTGCGGTGGGCAGCTGCCTGACCGCGGTGCCGTACCACTCAAGGGGCCTGGCTGGGGCCCGGGGCATTGGAGGAGGCTGCAGCTGCTGCCGCCTCCTCCTCCTCCGCCAGAACCACCAGCCACCGATATTCCGTGAGGATGGCTTCAAGCTTCCAGCGCCGGGCCATGGCTGCCAACTCCTTCCTGTCTGGTCTTTTTGGTTGGGAAGGAGTAGCTATATCAAAAAAGAAAAAAGACTATTGTAACCAATACTGTTAGCAAAACAGTAACACAAAATTATTCTACACATAGTGGCACAGTAGCACTAGCAAGCACAGAACATAACATCTGTGGTATCTATCCTCCCACTTCCTCTGCCTCTAACATTTGTGAGAGTTTCAGGCATTATACTAGCACTATGGACTCGAGTTCTCTCTTGTTTAGCAAAATTAAGTAACCTTGTTGTAGCCGGCATGCCAGCTCAGTCGGCTTGCGCCCAAGAAGACAAACATACTTGTGACGCAGTCTGCAGATTCACGTTATTTTTATTTACTACTGTCTGCAGGTGGGGAAGCTGACTACACAATCATCTTATTTTTCTATTATGGGTGGCACTGGCCATACTCTGTTATTACATCAAGGGCAACTGCTCAATTTCACTTTCACCCTGCCCTGACTACTACAACAAGGCAGATGATATCTGATCCAAATGATCATTGTTTATATATGGGACGACATGAGTAACTTTGATTTGATTGACTGTGTAACCATGTAGCCGATAGGCCACCCATGGCAGGCTGACACAGTCTAAAATAAATTAACATAGGTAGGCAGTGGGCCTTGGAGTCAGAGGGAGGCGCTTGATAAGTAACAACATACATACACAATATATATGCTGTGCTTGCAAACTACTGTGAGTCAAGGGAGTATTCTGAAAATACAACTTCTATTCTCCTTGGCTTTGCTACTCTGGCGCGGTTTATTTTCTTTTACATTCTGTTCAAAGACTCTTCATCCAGTGACAGTCTCCACCTATGCTATGATGAATACCATCCAGGCATCCATCCATTCAAAGTAAACATGTCTATCATTCTTCTTAATCTCTCAACAAACCTTAGTTTGTTGCACCAACAACAAACATTTTTTTTTTTTTAAACCACCACCCATGCATTCTTCCTTCCTTGCTTGCCTTTGAGTTTGACCCATGAAACACCCCGGAGGATTCTTGCTATCACCCATACAGTTTCACCCACCCAGGCAGGCATCTTTTCTTTCACCTACCACTCATCCTGCTTCAACCACCCATGCATCTGATTCCTATCAGCCACCTATGCATGCATCACACGTATCCTTCTCTGCCAGTCATATATATTACATCTCGCCCGTCCTTCCTCCTTCCATCCTTCTTTCCCTTTTCGTTCAACCCATCCATCAAGGTCATCTGATCTGACTCTTAGTCTTCTCCATAAAACTTTCCCAACTGAGTTGAAGTCAGATAGAAGAGGCCATTAGTTACTCAACTACTACTCCTGCCGCTAATGCTATTGCTCTAATGCTAAGTAAAGGGTGTCTTCTTCAACCGTTGCCTCTCTCAACATACAGTGTACACCCTTGCAGCGAGTGCGTAACTATTGTCAATAAGTAATGAATATAAGTATAACTTACCACCGCCCACCACTGCTGCTGCCGCATCCACCCCTGTGTCAGCTGCCGCATCCACTGCTCCCTACTGGCTGGCGTCGCCTGCTCCGCCTCTGGCCCCGGCACTAGTGGTCGATACGCCTAGAAAAAACATTACACATTTTTTAGACACCATATACACCTCCCCCTATTTATTCGTTTTCACTAGCAAGATTGAAAAAAAAGTTAAAATACACATACATATACCACATACATCACTAGTACAAATAGGGTACTAGAGTAGAGTGGACACTAGTAGTAGTATGTCCTATCTTATAAAAAATAGTAAAATTTCAGGTTGGGTATTTTGTTGGTGGGAATTGTCGAAAAGCCTCTCTAGATTAAGAAGACTAGAAGAGTACAACCCAAAGGACTGGACTCAGTGGCTAGAGCTATTGGTGAATCTGAGTTTTTAAATAAAAATAAAGAGTGGCCAACTGGGCAAGCTTAGCTACAGACAGGCTAATATAGTAGTAGAGTAGTACAGAGAGTCAGAGCAGAGGCAGTTAGAGGCAGGGATAACAAGAATTTAGAAACAGATAGTCTAGATCGAAGAAGATTTGGTACAAAATAGAATTAGGAAACGGAAATAATAGTTTGGAAAATAAGGTGCAGTAAAAGTTAGGGAAATATAATCATTAATATTAACAACTGGAGGACTTACTGGGGCCAGCAGCAGAGCCCTCAGTAGAGGAGCGGTCCTGGCCCCTGGAGGCATCCTGCGATTCTTGCCCAGCTCCAGGTGACTCTGACCCCGTCTTCTTGCCCCTGGGTGCTGATCATGTAAGATATAATAAAGAAAGAGACAAACATTGATGATTGGAGTGAAACAAATAAAATATTTTAAAAAACGCTCAGAAAAACATTTTTGGAAACAACAATTGCAATAAAATTGACCTATCTAATCTGATCGACTAGTAGTATAGCGGGATTCGCGGACCGTCTAGTTAATATTTATGAACACTAATCGAGTGTTCCATTCTGATTCCAGAATCCTAAGCCTAAGTTAAGTTACGTACCACGTGACCTAGCCCACCTATTCCAGACTGGCCAATTGTTCACTAAGTCTGCATTTCCATTTATTTTAGTCCACAAAATGCATAGATGGAGGACGCATGCATACATTTTTGCATACACCAAATTGTTGGTTGGTTGCTGCTGATGTTCTGCTAAGCCTATTACTCACTCACTAACAAACTACAAAAGGTTCTACTAAGGACTGGAGTAAGCAGCACTCAGCAGCACGTGACGTGACAGAGGATGCGTCACGCAGACCGCTAAAAAATTACCAACTAATGCTAAGTAACTAAACTATCTATCAATCCACCACTATCTTAGTGACAGGAGGACAAAGGAAGGACTCGAGTCTCTCTAGCATTACCTAACTTAAGTTCTCTATAGTAAGCTCTCTTACAGACAGATATTATGAGCTGGATGAGCCAAAACTTCCTTAAAATAAATACCGACAAGACAGAGGTACTGGAGTTCGGTAAGGGCCTTTCACTGTGGAACAAAACCTGGTGGCCCACAGAGGCAGGTGACTGTCCATGCCCTACCACTAAAGTCAGGAACCTTGGAGTGATCTTTGATGATCAGCTTAACTTCTCGGCTCAGGTTAACTGTCTGACCTCCTCCTGTTTCTTCTTACTTACAAGTTTACGTAAGATCTTCCCCTTTATTCCACAGGAGCTTCAAAAAACTGTTGTAGTATCGCTTTTTCTTTCGAAATTAGACTACTGCAACGCGCTGTTTATGGGCGTTGACAAGTCTCAGAGAATGAAACTACAGTCACTACAAAATGCGGCGGCTCGACTGCTGATAACATACCTAAAGGCCATTCCACTTCGGCGGGCATAAGGTCACTTCACTGGCTTCCTGTCCAGCAGCGAGTGGAATTCAAGGCCCACTGTATGGTGCACAAGGCTCTATATGGAGGTGGGTCGGTGGAGATCCAGAGTTTGTTTTCCTGGTACTCTCCTACCAGAACCCTGAGATCCACAAATTCGGGTCTCGTCCACACCCCCAAAATTCGTAGAGCAAGGTGGGGGGGTCGGAGCTTATCACACTGTGCAGCCAAGCTTTGGAATCAATTGCCTTCCACCATGCGACTTCAACCCAATCGGATGATCTTTAGGAAAGCGCTGAAGACCTGGCTGTTCCCTTCAAATTAAACCTTGGTTCTACAGCCTAGTCTCCCTACGCACACACTCAGCGCCAAGACGCCACGGCATCCGAGCGCTTTAGAAATAACTATCCTATCCTATCCTACATAATCAGCCTAAGCGAGCGCAAAGTTGCAAACAAGTAAGATTAGTAGCTCCGCCGAGCACCTGTGTCTAGAAGAATAACAATCACAGAAGATTTTTAAACGTAATTTACCTACCTGCAATGTAAGCAGCAGCATTCTTGCTATTGGAAAACATTTATATTCGCAATAACAACAGTAACAGTCTACAGAACACACAATACTACTAGTATTATACTATTAGCTACGTACCAAGCCCCACGACCTCGACACCTAGCAGGTCCAGCAGGTCCTGCTCCCGGTCCAAGATGTCAGACCACCGGTGGGTCAGCTGGTTGTGGGTGCGCCGTACCCCAGAGCAGCGAAACACTACCCGGTGCACCCTCGCCCACCGGCGGTGACGCTCCTGGGTAGCGTACCCGGAGCCAGGCCTGCCGCCTGCTGCCAAGGTCAAGGGGAGCTGGCGCTGCACAAAAAAAACAAGGGCGGCCACCTCGCTGAAAAGGGCCCGGGCCTGCACCCCTTCCGGGCGCAGTCTGCCACAAGGAAGGCGGCTCTTCTTGGGCGCAGCCGCCTTACCCTTGGACTTGGAGCCGGTGCCCTAGGCCATGGTTCTGGGGTGGGCGGAAAAGAAAATGTCGGAGTAAAAAATAAAGTCAGGAGAAGAAGTAGGAGAGTAAAAAAGGAAGTAATATAAAACAGTAGAAAAAAGTTTAAAAAACGCAGTAAAAGTAAAAATAAAACGCAAAATATACACTTAAGGTCAGAGAGGGATAGAAAATAAGTTAAAAAGATCAGAAAAACAGTGTAAAAAACAAAGGATTGAAAAGATTATAGAGGGATTGAAAAACAGGCCCCAGAACCATGCAAAGAATAGGAAAACAAGATGGCCGAGCCCATTGGCGACCGCATGGTGAAGTTTGCGCGATATTTCCCCCGAACACACAATCCGCATTGCCGAACGTCAAAAACATCTCGCGAGCATAAGCAAGCACACGCGAGCATGCGGAAACAAGCAACTCCGCATGCTCACGTAACTCCGCGTAGCCTCGCTGAGTTTTTCTACTGCTTCGCGTAGCCTCGCATAGCGCGGCTAATCAAACTTCGCCCAGGTTCTTTAGCTCACTTCGCCACCCCTGTTCAGACCCAGCTATATGCAAATCAGTCTTGCCCCTGTGCCTCATGGGAACAGTCCAGCCGAACTGCCAAGCCAGGTCTTCCCTGGACCAGAAACAAGCATCCTGGGACCGGTTTTGGGGTAACACCCCTCATCAGCCAGGTTAGCTTGAATCCAGTGGCAAAGTGAGCAAGGGACCAACGTCTGGGCATACCCTGCCAACTTAGAGCAAACAAAGCAAACACAAGGTGATGATGGATGGAGCGCTGAAACTTTTCAGATACTCACCCCCAGTCACAGATCTGGTGGCCACCTTCAGGACACAGATGTTTGCTCTCGCTTGGCAGGAGCTTTGACAGTTTCCACCAAGTCAGAGCAAACAGTAAGTCCGCTCCCAGCGGAAGGGAGCAGGAAAACTGCTCCCACTCGCTGGAGCATACTTTTCACCTGTTGTCCTGCTGTGAAACGGGCAGTAAAAAAGAGAGGAACTGATTGCTCTCACATGTAGGCAACAGACAGCAACATTTTTGTCTGGAGGCGGGGAGCCAGCAGAGACCGCAGTGGCATTGAGGCCCCCCCCGCGGTCCGCAACACTGCACATTGGGTGCCCTGGGTGGGGCCAGGGCATCCAGCAGCATGTGACCGGGTCCTGGGGGATGGGGTCCCTGGGGTTGAAATTGGCTCAGAAAGGGGGGCTACATGGCCCCCTTCCCCATGACTGCATCGTGCAATCTGTAGTGACTGTGACAAGTGGGATCTCTCTTGCCCTCGCCTGCTGAGAGCAGAACCCTTGGTTCTCCCTTTAAATTACTACAAGTATGCAAATGTGCAAAATCACCTGGAAGCATTGCATGATTGGTCTCGCCCTGTCCACCTTAGTAATATGCAAAGTCTTACCGCCTTTTGTCAGTATGATGGGCAGCTTACCAAGGGGTCCCCCAGCATGTTGCCAGCCAATTTTGGTGACACCTTCTTGATGCCAAACAATACGAGGACACCTCCACTAAAAAAAGAAGCACTTACTTAATATAGTTAAGAGGAAGTACCCTTGTTTGGTGGAGATTCACCTCTTTGTAGTCTCATCATCATCATCTCTATAGGAGAATTCATGTTATCACAGATTTCTGGAAGAAGACGCTTGAAGAAAAACCACATTGCCGAGATTAAACGCACAGAAGGTCATTGGAGATATTTCCTCCTGGTACATTACGCAGCTGTAGTGTAGAATATGCATTAGACATTTACCCAATGAGTTAGCACTTACTAATTAACCAGTAGAAAGTACTCCAGTTGGGTAGATATTTGGTGCAAAACTGTGGACTCTTGTTGGATAAAGGGACAGGTGAGGTTCTGTTCTGGCCCAGTCACTCACATAGCTACAGACACACCCACACAGACATTCAGATACCCACTCATACACCCATTCTGCCACTCTCACATCTACTCACAGACCCACATAGCCACTCACACGCCCACTCACACACCCATATAGTCACTCACACACCTATAAAACCACTCTCACACCCACTCACAGACCCATACAGCCACTCACACACCCACTCACATACCCACATAACCACTCACATACCCACTCATGGACCCATACAGCCACTCACACACCCACAGAACCACTCACACCCACTTACAGACCCATACAGCCACTCACACACCCACTCACTGACTCACAAATCCAGTCACACATCCACTCACACACTCTCAAAGCTACTCACACACCCACTCATACACTCATACAGACACTCACACACCCACTCAAAGACTGTAGGAAGCTGGCTCTGTATATACTATACCAAAGTAAGGTATAGTGTGCAAAGAGTCCAGGGGATCCCCAAAGGTATAGCACAGACTAAAGTAGATAATACCTTACTCTCTTTTGTGGTAGTGTCGTTGAGCTGTCAGGTGTATCAGAGGGTAGTGTTAAGAATGTGTTGTACACTCTCAGGCAAGAAATGAGGTCACACTCTCAAAGACTGAATCAAGACCAATTGTTTGTATAAAAAAATATTTTGTTGTTTTATTTCTAGAACTAAGATTTACTTACCAGGTAAGTTAAACTCTTCAAACAATGTCACTTTTCAACAGACAGTGAATACTGGTTTGGTAGGAACATTTAGATTACTTTTGCAGTCGATAAAATGATTGGTAAATGGTTCAAAAAACTTGGAATTACTTTTAGATTACTTCTGGATTACTTCATGATTACTTTTCTAGTTTGGCATGAAACACACTTCTGACACAGTTTGAGCAATACAGAACAATAATAAATAGGTTAACTCTTGTGAAGGCACTAAGTTAACTTTTTGTTACAGTACAAGGCAGTTCAACACATAAGAATTTTCTGAGAAAACCCACCATTCAGTCCTATGGAGAAAAACAAAGTGTTAGGTTTATAGGTAAGTAAACAGTTTTAGAATTGGAGTTTTGGGGTAGAACGTAGGTTCCCCAAGATTCAGGTTGGCACTCAGTGGGCACCACCAGTGGCACTAGGGCAGCCGGGTGCAGAGTGCAGGGGGCCAATGTTAGCCAACAGTGCTAGGAGGCACCTCGGTTGGGGACTGCTCACGGGCAGACCACTTGGTCTTGGGAGCCAACCTCCTAGGTTCAAGGTCGGAGCAAAGGGGGTCCCAGGTTAGCACCAAGTCCACACCATCAGCGGCACAGGGGCGGGCAGGCGCAGGGTGCTCAGGAGGTGTCGGAGCCCAATGCTTTCCTATGGAGGATGTCGGTCGTGAAAAAGGACTGCAGGCTGGAGCCAGAAGACTGGACGAAGGGGACGAATGACTGGAGGATTAAGTTGAAGAGTTGCTGGACACCAGGACACTGTCAGTTGGGCACCTCAGGAGCTGCGGATGCAGGGGTGTCCTTTAGTGTCGGGTTCTTCTCACCAGTTCTGGTCGCGGTTGGGGGGACCCTTCAGGATGAAGCTGCAGGCGTCGAGGAGAAGGTCAGTGGAGGTCGTTCAACGTTGGTGTTGGACAAATCCGGTGTCCACGGGAGATCTGAGTTCTTTAGGAAGGCAGGGCAGGTCCCGGCCTCCTGGGGTTCTTGGAGGCTACTTGCTGCAGAACACGCTGGGTTCAGCTTGCAGGGGTTTCAGAGCAGGAGACATGCCAGTAGGGCTGGGGCCAAAGCAGTTGCTGTTGTTCTCCTCTTCTGCAGCACGGCTCTTTGGTCCTCCTTGTCACGTCGAATCTGAAGAGACAAGGTTCAGAGTGCCCCTAAATACTAGATTTAGAGGTGTCGCAGGGGCGTGCAGGTTGGGACCAATGGGTCCCTGGGGTGTCTACACCCCCTAGTATGCCACCTTCCAGTGGGAGGAGTAGGTGTTGTTTGAATACACTCTGCTATGCACACTTGTTACTGTAGGAAGGAGTCTTACTGGAGATGCTGTTTGTTAAAGTCTACTATTTATGCTCATTGGCTTGAGAAGAGTTGTGAGAAGAGTTAAGGCTCATCCAAACACCCTTCTATGTACACCCATCATCTGAGACAGAGGTCTGATAGGAGAGGATAGTCCCTTCCCATGCCCTACTATGCACACCAGTCATCTGAGAGAGAGGTCTGCAAGGAGAGCCCAGTACCTCCTCAAACCCTACTATGAGCACCCATTACAGAGAGAGGTCTCAGCAGAGAGGCCAGTCCCTCTACACACCCTACTACGCACACCTGTCATTCAAGAGACAGGTCTGAGCGGTCAGTCCAGTCCCTCTCGGTACCCTACTACGCACACCCTTCACCTGAGAGAGGGGTCTGAAAGGAGACATCAGTCCCTCCCTAAACACTACTATGCACATCCGTCATCTGAGAGAGTGGTCTCAGTGGAGAGGCCAGTCTCTCTCCACACACCCTACCACACACACCCATCATCTGAGGGAGAGGTTTGAAAGGAGAGGCCAGTCCCTCCCTACACCCTACTATGCACATCTGTCAACTGAGAGAGAGATCTCAAAGGAAAGCCCAGTCCCTGCCCAAACCCTATTATGCTCAGTCATCATTACAGAGACAGGTCTCAGCAGAGAGGCCAGTCCCTCCCCATACCCTACTACACACACCCATCATCCAAGAGAGGGGCTCAGCGGAGAGGCCAGTCCTTTCACACACCCTATTATGGTCACCCATCATCTGAGAGAGAAGTGCCAGGAATCAGGCCAGTCCCTCCTACACACCACTATGCAGACTGGTCACCCTGAGGAGAGGTGTCAGAGGAGAGGCAAGTCTCTCCTTACACCCTACAATACATTCTTGTTATAGTCTGGAAAGCTCTGAGTGGAGAGGCAGCTTTCTCCCCATATCCTAGTAGAGGTAACTATAAAGTATCAGTACTGTAATGAAAGAAAGTGTGAAATCTATTGCCCCCAAATGTTTTTTGCCTGCCTCCGCCTTTATAGTTTTCTGAGTCTCAAGAGAGTATCGCAAGCTCAAACACTTAGCATATGTTGCATGGAGAACAGTCCTGTATTCTTGGGTGTGGGTAGTAGAGTCTGCAAACACATAACTTAACAAGGAAAGGCAGTAGGGGAAGTCTGCGCAGAGTTGTGTACAAGTATCTGCAATTCAGATATTCCAATGTGTACAGGTGCTCAAAGGTTATCGTACAGCGACCACACTACGCTGTAAATATGTAGACCTAGGCCCACATGTAATATAAATATTAACAGTCGACAACCTGAGCAAAAAACACAAAAGTAAAAAGCACAAATACAGTCTAAGTCTCAGTCCTCAATCTTTTCTTCTTGTTTTATTCCAAGGTTCTTCTACATCCATATTTTAATCTTCTTAACACTTGTTGTCCAAGCCACAACCCATGCCAACACGTGTTTCGTCTATACGGCTGTAAGCCATAGACTTCATCAGGGCACTAGAAAAATTAATCAAGTGAATACAGTCATACACTCTGGATAGAATCATAATTAGGGCTCCCCGTTTTATGGTATTTATTTTTTTAACATTTCCGTCTGTATTTATCCATATTTATTTTTTGCCCATTTTATCTGTATTTATCCATATTTATTTTGTGTTTTGCGTAAAAATGAAGTTGTGAAACTGTACATTTCCATATTTATTTAATTGAGGCGCGCACTCATACTTTGATGTCTGTCCTGTTGTGTTTTAGCTATTTAAGCTGTCAAATATTACATACATACAATACTGGTAAATACTAGCATTATACCATAAATGTATATTGACACAAGTTGTTATTTAAAGAAATTTCATCCTGTTTTTTAATTTCCCATGCTGTCCATCTGCTCAGCTGTTGGGCTATAAATAATGAAAGACAGCACGGAGAGTCACTTAAAAGCAGCACAAGTTTCTGTATTTATCCACATTTAAAAATAAATGCAGACAGAAAACACATTGTTTTCTGTCTGTATTTATCTGTAAAAATCCGTAAAAACGGAAAACAGGGAGCCTTAATCATAATAGTCCAAAAGAATCCTTAAGTTAAAATCCAGCGAAGAGAGTCGTTTCATGCATTAACTTAGTCATTAACAGGACCATAAGTTCAGAGGAAGGTCACGTAAAACCACAAGTCCTTAATCCGGCATCACGGTTGAAAAGAAAATCCCTCGTGTCTTCAGTAGCGTGTAGCAAACACATAAGTCTATCTGCTGAGACCTCTCTCTTCAGACAGATTTTCTCTACCCCTTCCTACTTTTTTACGATCCTACAAGAGTAAACTAAAACGAACAAAGAAATTCAGCAGTTAGAAATAACTATAATTTGCGCCCGCCATGCGCTGCTTATGACCTCACATATGACATCACTCATGACATGTTCTATGACATCATTTATGACATCACTGATGACATCTCAAATGACCTCATTGATGACCTCACTGATGACATCATCATTGAATGATTGTGTTAGTTTGTTTTATAGTTTACACAGTGGAGCGTGACTACCATAGTAATTCTCAACCTAATTTTGCACAGCCTGTGTCCATCTTATGGATGTAAGTGTTTACAAAACGCATGTGCTCGTAATGCACCATAGCTGTGTAAAGGTATTGAACACATTATAAATGTTTACATTGAAAGGTAAATCTGTGTGCAGTTGACAATTGACTTGTATTGACTTGTATTGAATATGCTCCACATAAGTTTTTGTTTCTGCAGAAAAAGTTTCCAACAGGAGATAGATTCTATGTAGGAGATATTAACTTTTGTAAGCAGCCTTAAGTAATTAGTGTGATTTGTGTTAGCATGATAATTTATACTTAACGTAGAAGAGTGTGTGCACCAGGTACTAACCTATGTACTCGTGCTTGTTTGGCTTCAGAAGATGGGCTATCTATAAAGTTTTCACCACAGTATGAAGGGTGCAGGTAGTATGATCTTTAGCACCTTCAGATCCTGGGTTTTTTTAGCAAATATTTTCTTTTTGACAACTATTTTATAGAATGTACACTGTTCTTAGTAGATTCTTTTGAATACTCTGTGTTGTATGTCTGATGAGAGTTTCAGTGTTTGGAAACAGTGGGGTATATAATGAACTCTCTTCATAGAGTAAACACTGTTTACAGTACTCAATTCTCTACTGATATCAACTTCATTTCTTAATGTAGGTTTGGTGTGTGTCAGGGTTTCATACAGATAAAAGCTATCCGTAGATGACATTTGTTTGGGAATTGGCATTCACTATTTTGGCTTTCTGTGAAGAGGTGTATACAGAATAAACAGCCTACTCAATGAGGGTTTCCAATATATCAGTGGTTAATTGTTAATGTGAACTATGCTACCTGTAAAGTGTATGCTATAGGGTCGATGTTGTACATAATGCTTGTTTTACACACCTATGGGAGTTGTTTCTGTGTTGGTAGTAATGGTGCCTGATCATCTCCTGAGTTTTTTTGTACTTACTGTCAGACCTCTAATGCCACAGTAATTTATATAGCAATATGTGGGAAAACAAAGCTTGGATGATGTCATCAGTGATGTCATCAATTATGTCATTTGAGATGTCAGTGATGTCAGAAATGATGAAATAAAACTTGTCATGAGCGATGTCATATGTGAGGTCATAAGCAGTGGATGGTGGGGCGCAAATTATAGTTAGTGCTACTAACTGTAACTGCTGAATTTCTGTTTTTTTTAGTTTAAAACGTTAACGCTATCACTGAGAAATTCACCTAACTATAATGTTACTTTAGCCTTTGTTTTTTTCAGTGAATATATATATATATATATATATATATATGTATATATATATATATATATATATTATACAAAAAAACACCTCCTCCTTCGTAAATGAAAGCGATATCGGCACTCTGTAGGTTTATAATCTGGCTTTATTCCATAGAGTGAAACATCAACTCGTTTCAGCCGTTACCTCACGGCCTTGTTCACGATGTCGAGCCACATACAGATTTCAATTTAAATACTTAAAAAACTGCAATGCATAGGCATAGACATTGAAAGAGGACACTCACTACTCATAGTTGTACATGATGTAATCTCACAGTAAAAAACGTGGCGGCCATTTTGAAACATGTTATTTTCACATTACTTCAATGCACTTGGTTGAAAAAGGAAAGTTCCAAATACAATACAACCTATTCTTGCATTGTCTGACTTTTCAATACTCAATTTTTTGTTGTATATTTTGTTTAAAGTGCGTTCAGTGCATACTTAATACTATTAGCGACCACATTTGATTATATTATTCTCTAATCATCAACTATATCACCACAAGTCTAGAATTCATTTTATTCATATATTTTCCTAAAGTGCTAATGCTTGAAATTTACAAAGTCCAAGTGCTCCAATATACTATAGTTTAAAGTGCAGTCCTAATACTTATCTAAAGTGCATGGTCGTTTTTGATAAAATTCATATCAATACCTGGAATTAATGCCAGATGACTAATAGAGATAAATGTAATCTGTCTTATCTCTTTACTCGAATTCCTATAGAAAAACTGCCATGTATCTAAAGTGCTCTGTATTTATTTTCTAAAGTGCTAGTGCTCGTTCTCTTCTAAATTATCTTATGTTGCTCTTACTGATGAAAATACTTTGCGAGAATTCATTAAAAAATATTTTTATTCAGTACAGGCATGTAAATAGCTCCTCGTCCGTCCAGATTAAAACCATTTGGTTCCTTAGCATCTAGTTCAAGGATATAAAAAGTTTCCAATTTTCTTAATTCTCTCTCCCTGTCTCCTACTCTCCTTTTCTTGGGCACTTGAGCTAGGCAACTATATGTCATGGATGTTGGATCACTTTGATGTTCTTTTTCAAAGTGCCTTGCTATTGGATAGCTCCTATCTCTGTTAATGATGGCTCTTCTGTGCTGCAATATTCTTTTATGGACGGGTAGTGTAGTGCTCCCTACATACAGTTTCATACACGGGCACCTTAAAATGTACACCACAAAACTTGATTTGCACGATAAAACCCCTTTGATTTTCATGGTTTTTTAAAAAGTCATTTGCAATGATGACAGGTTTTCCCCATGTTGGCATGCCTTGCACTTCGTACATTTATAAAAACCTTCCCGCTGCCTGAGCCAGGTTTGCTGTGGGGCTGCCCCTCCATACTCACTTTTCACTAAATAATCTCTCAGGGACTTGGATTTTCTATAAGTGATTTCTGGTCTCTTTTTCACTTCTTGCCCCAATATTGGGTCTTCTACAATAAAGTGCCAGTGCTTGTTTAAAACCTGTCTCATCTCCTTGTGCCTCACATTGTACATTGTTATAAATCTATGTGTGCTACTTTGACATTTGTTTTTCTTCCTTAATGTTGTTCTAGAGGGTTGGAACAGCACCTTCTATCTATTTAAATTTCTTTCTTTTTTAGATGCTGTTTCCAGACTGTTAATCGAATACCCTCTTTCCATGACTCGGTGTGTCATATCTTGCTCTACTTTATCATACTCAGGAAGGGTGCTACATGCTCTTCTAGCTCTGGAAAATTCCCCAAAGGGGATACTTCTGATAAGGGGTGAAGGGTGGGAGCTTCCCGCATGTAAAATAGTATTTCCAGCGGTAGGCTTTCTAAAAACTGTACTCTCAAGTTTCTCCCCTTCCACACACACCCTAATGTCTAAAAACTCTATTGCTTGTTTACTTTTCTGGCCCACAAAATTCAAGTTCAGGTCATTGTTATTCAGTTCATTGATGAATTGATCCACCTCTGCCTCCGTGCCCTGCCACAACACGAAGACATCATCAATAAATCTAGACCAGATAAGGATCTTCTCTGACCAGTGTTCAAGTACTTGGCCCCCGAGCACCAGCTCGTCCCACCAGACCAGATGTAAATTAGCAGAACTGGGAGTGAAGCAGGTGTCCATGGCCATTCCTTGTTCCTGCTGGAACAGCTCCTTCCCAAACAGGAAAATATTCCTGGTTAAGCACCATTCCATCATTTCGAGGATCATTAAATTATGGTTGACAAATCTCATGGGTTTCATCCTTAGGAAGTGCTCTGTGACTTTTGGTCAAATATGTTCAAACTAGAATTGATGTCTTTAAGTTTATCCGGAAATTAAAATTGCTTAAACATTTCAAATTGAGTAAGGCTACTACCATTGCTTCTAGGGTAAAGGCATTTGAGAAACCGAGTATGTCTTTACAAGTATCTGACCTTTCTATTTTGAAAACTATGCATGCCCTTGCTGATAATTCTGAGGATAAGGAATACACTACACAAGAGGAGTTGTCCAATTTGGGTATTACTGGTAATCCATCCTCTGCTAGTCCATTTCGCCCTGCCTCGACTTTCATCCCTCTTATGCCAAAAGATGCCATTGACGTTTTCAGTGATTGCGTCATCAATGACTTAAAAGCTCTCAATCGTAAAGTGTTGAGAACTATGAAACATCGGTCTTATAGAGACAAGCAATATTCAGCACTTATGAAGAAATTGAATGAGAATGCTGATATAATCGTAGCTAAGGCAGATAAAGGGGGCAATGTTGTACTGTGGCCCAAAAATTTATATCTAGAAGAGGCATACCGCCATCTCAATGATGCCTCTTGTTACCTAAGAGCCACGGCAAACGACATGAGGCGAGTGAAGGAGTTGGTCCACAAAGAACTTGGTAATTGGAAAAGGGATGGTTTACTCAATAAATATGAGTACAGTTTTTTGACAGTTGACTTTCCCATAACTCCGGTTCTTTATTTTATTCCCAAAGTACATAAACTAGTGGAACCTACTCCAGGTAGACCTATTATATCAGCCCAAAGGAGTTTACTTGAAGCTATGTCAAAGTATGTTGATTATTTTTTACACGAATTTGTTGAACAACTACCTTCCTTTATCAAAGATACTGGGCATTTTTTATCCATTGTACAAACCATCGAGTGGCAGGAGGATTATTTATTCTTAGTCATGGATATTTGCTCATTGTACACTAGCATACGGCATAATGATGGTCTTAATGCAGTTAAATTCTATCTGGAAAAAAGGAGTATTGATTGTTATCAACATAATGCCATGTTGTTACACATGATTGAACTGTGTTTGAACAATAACTATTTTATGTTCAATAATGAATTTTTCCAGCAACTGCGTGGTGTGGCCATGGGGGCTTGCTTCTCCCCCAGCTATGCGTGTTTGCACGTTGGTTGGTGGGAGGAGCATGTCCTCAGACGCACCCACGGGAAGCTGTATGAAACTCATGTCATTCAGTGGTGGCGGTTCATTGATGACGTGTGTGTCATCTGGAAGGGGTCAGAGGAATCAGCTAATGAATTTGTGAAATGTGTCAATGATAATATGCTCAATTTAGAGTTTACTGCTCAAATTAGTAGCAAGGTTGTCCAATTATTTGATGTTGAGCTGTATATAGATCATAACACAATACAAACTAAGCTCCACAGGAAAAGTACAGCGGGCAACTCAATACTTCACGCTCAAAGTTCCCACCCCCGCCATCTCATAAAGAGCATTCCTTACGGAGAATTTCTTCGTATAAAGCGAATCTGTAGTTCTGATTCAGACCTTGCTGTCTGTCAAAACGATTCCCTCCAAAGATTTCTAGCTCGTGGATACAGAATTAAAGACCTGAAAACAGCATTAGCTAAAGCCAATAACTTGAGTCGTGATGATTATTTGGGGACGGTAACCAACAAAGCTATACACAAACATAATCTCAGTACCACTAATACTCCCCAAGATCCAGATCCTGTACGGCTCATAACTACTTTCAGCAGTCAAGATAAGGAGTTAAGAAAAGTAATTTATAAGAATTGGCCTATCATTAAAACTGATTTAACCATGTCTCAATTAGTGCCTGATCTTCCCCAAATTACCTTTAGACGAGCGCCCTCTATGAGGGATGCCCTGGTTAAAACTAGTCCAGAGGTAGTTACAACTAGTACTTGGTTGTCTAAGCGTACAGGGTTTTTTAAGTGCAGCTCTTGTAGAGCATGTAAGTTTGGTATCAATACCTGTGAGTTTAATAACGCCTTTGAATCTATTCCTACTAAAATAAAAGGCTTTTTACTTGCAAGACGGATCATGCAGTATATATACTGGAATGTTCTTGTAAGTTGAAGTATGTAGGTAGTACAAAGTTACAGGTATTTTCACGCATTTTACAACATCTACGAGCTATCGTTAACTCGGATCCAAGTTATCCTGTAGCTCGTCATTTCAAGTTAGTTCATCAGAATAACTTGAATAACTTGACGTATTTTGTCATCGATGCGGTACCTAAACTACAGAGGGGAGGTAATAGGGAAAAGAAACTGAGACAATTGGAATCCCATTATATATTACTACTTGACACCAAGATGCCCAATGGACTTAACACAGGGGAGGATTTGCACAATTTTTTATGAGAGTCCCCTTCTATTTTTCATGTATTCAGGTTTTATGGGTGGATTTTATTGTTGGCATGCTTTTAGCCGTTCTTTTAGCCAGTCTTTGCCGCTTTTTTAACCTGGTTTTAACCTGTTGGTTTTTTCTTGGTTTTCATTGGGGTTTTTGTACTGGATTTTAAGACGGTTGGGATTTTTGCTATACATTTTATCCATCTATTTGTGCCATTTGACTATTTGATGTATATAATATGGAGGTATCTGAGTTTAGTCTGACGTATTTCTGTGTTTTGTTGTCAGTCTGCTTCTCTTGAATTGCATTTGCACTAGCACTTTATGTATTGGATATTTTGCCCTTTGATGGGGTTTTTTCTGCTGCTATGCTCATTTACATTTGTGCACTTGCACTTTATGAGACATTGTCTTTATCCCCATTTTTTATATTGCCTCCTTTGGCATATTGTTTTTATATTTTATTTAAATTTACATGTCATATCTTTATTGCACATGCACTTTAGTACTTTACTTCTTCATTGGAGTTGAGTGATTAAAATCTTTTTTATGACTATTGTGTATATAAACATAGCTTGAGGAGGTAATTTCCTGTCACCAACAATGATGTCGATGGTGACGGGTGATATGGTAATTTTGGGATTTAGACTACTGTTTAAATATGATGATGCATCTATAGCTATTGATTTGAGGCAGCGGGTAATATCCGTTCATGGTGCAGGCTTGTTGGTGAGAGGCAATAGGAACATGCTCCCCTTTTTTAATATGGACTTTTCATCTATCAGGTTTGAAGATAAATAAATCACATATGGGCTAAATCATTACGTTCTCTCTTAAATTTATCACATGTAATTTATTACCCATGGTCTGACTATGATTTTAATAGCGGCCTTGTGAGAGATGTAAAATCCCTTTTTTGATTATTAACATTTTAACTTTTTGCACTTGCACTATTTTTTTATTATATTTCACTGTATCAGCCTGTTTTTTACCGCTTTTTTAATTTACATTGTATGATGGTTTTTTTGATCAGGGTGAACCATTTGGGATAATGATTATCGATTGTGGTAGATTAATTTAAGTGTAAATTCATTTATTATACTGCAAAATGTATTTGTATATCCCTTAAAGATAGTCTGTTTTCTGCTATAATGTATTTCTCCTGATCTAGGTAGTATGTTGCTTATTTTTATGGTATACTGCGATAGGCTGAGAGGGTAGGGGTTAATTGTTGTCACTATTTAAGGTGTAAATGGTCCTAGCGTGTCATGTGATCAAGGCCGTGGCAACACGGCCGAAACGCGTCATGCTGTTCTTCACGCAATAAAGAACACTTTTTGAACTTTCAGCACGGTGTGGTCTGACCTGTTTTCCGAGGAGTTGGAGTGACGGGATTGTGGAGTTTCATATATATATATATATATATATATATATATATATATATATATATATATATATATATATATATATATATATATATATATATTACCTACTGGCGGTCACCAGTAGGTAGTTATAGTTAGAACCTAGTTAACATAGGAAAAGCGTTTTTTGATTTGCCAATATCTTTGGCACCAGTTGACAAATCTTCGCGAACTTTTCAAAACTAATGGCCAGCTCCGGTCAGCTCCTGTCTTGAGAGTTTCGGGGTGATTCATCAAGCAGGGGCTGAGAAAAAAGGGGGGTCCCAAAATGTGTTTTCTCCATGTTAATTTCCATAGGAAACTTTAGACACAGCTACAGCCTGAACTGCTGAACGGAATTACACCAAATTTGGCAGAGAGATAGCTCTTTCAATGGTGTAAATCCGTTTAGTAGTTTTTGAGATATTTAAAGATTTACAGATATCGATATTTGAGAATTGTGAGATCTGATTGGCTGAACCCTCCCGATCACGAGCTTGTTTCTGATTGGCTGCCAACACTTCAAACCAGGAAGTGTGGGCAGCCATCTTGTGACTCGGTAGAACCGAGTCACAAGAGAAAAGGTAAAAAATAAGATAAGGGGGCAGGGTAGAAACACCCTGACCCCCTAGGCCTGCTGAGCGGGTCCCACAGGGACCCCCAGGGCCCAAAAAAGCATTTTTGGGAAAAAATGTTTTGGCGGGATTTGCAAATCTGCCAGAAAAAAAAACAAAGTGCGGTGTCCTGTGCTTCGTTTTAATAAGCCCCCGGGTGGGCCAGGTCCCGGGGACCGCCACCTCCCCGGGGTTTTATTATTATGGGCGGGGGGCACGCGGCCCCCCTGCAGCCCCGGGGACTGCCACCTCCCCGTGGCTTTCGTAAACTATGCGCGGGGGCACGTGGCCTCCCCGCAGCCCCGGGGACCGCCACCTCCCTGGGGCTTTCCTAAATTATGGGTGGGGGCCCCCACAAGCCCCGAGACCGCCACCTCCCCGGGGCTTTATTTAATTATGGGTGGGGGGTTTCACGGGCCCACGGGGACCACCACCTCCCCGGGGCACTCTGTATGCAAATACGGGGGTCCGTTGCAGACCCCCGGTCCCAGGGACCACCACCTCCCGGGCCTTCACAACAGTTGGGAGGGGGGCCGCACGGCCCCCCTCCAGGAGCCCTCCATGGCCCTGGGGACCGCCACCCCCCAGGGCCGGCTCCAGCAATGTCCAAGGGTGCCTACCCCCGGGACATTGCAGTTTGGAATATACATATATATATATATATATATATATATATATATATATATATATATATATATATATAATATTATAGAAATTGTGGACCTAGGAATACTGGTAAAGATTCGTAGCACACAGGTACTATACCATCACTATAGTCATTGCATACTAATGTATTACTTGTAAGACCGGGAACTACAGTAGTCTCTCTACTTTCCATGTAGACATCCATATAACTGAAACCGGCTACCTGATTCAATCCCATTGAATGTACTTTACCTCCCGTGATTTAGAAATGTGTTCACACAGTGTCACCTTAATTGTGGTTTAATTTTTACTTATCACTTCATAAATACATTGGATGAATTGTATATGATTTATTTTCAAATTACTTGTATTGATTTGAAGTTTGACATGATTGCCAATGTCACGACACACAGTCTTTTTTCACTATCAATTGAGCACGCTGCGACGTGCAAATTTCGTAACGTATATTACTTCCTGGGTTCAGGAAGAGGTCATGTGACCAAGGCCGCTTGACGGCCGAAACGCGTAATTTTTGTTGCCACCTGAGCAATCGGAGTGGCTCGTCTTTCCCCGCCGGAGTGAGTGTGGGGGATTTGGTGCGATATATATATATATATATTGATACCAATCCTGACAGCGACGAACAGACAGGCACTGACTCCGTGAGATGATGACAAAGAAGAGGTTTATTAATCCAACAACGACCTAGACGCGTTTCGGCGGCGTACCGCCTTGATCACTACATATATATATATATATACAAAGTTTTGTTGGCTCCCGCTGCACCCGGCTCCCTCCCTGCGGAGGTGAGTGCAAACACTGGAGGAGTGCGCCACTATACTCCAATGTCTCTCAATGAATCTAAAAGTTGCAAAGAAGCACTCACTCAAGTCAGATGCGTGAACATCACCCATTTATTCAAAACACGGAAAACACAGGGTTTGGCCATGAGGGCCTTGATCACATGACTGGCAGTGTTACTAGAAAGCAACTTATGGTGAACAAACATAAAAGATGGACTTCAACATACCCACGGGGCGCCATCTTGTAGTGGTTATATCCAATATCTTTCTATGGATAATGCAGCACATAGACATAATCTCTTACCCACAGTACAAGGCAGAAAATGTCCTCCAGTGTAGGTCAAGTGCCCAGTCCACAAACCCATGAAGCACCATTCTGTCATAATATGGACAAGACAACATCAAAGTGTTATCACACGTCCTGATTTTTTTTAACAACAGATTTTATTAGGTTTACGCAGTACCGAAGGGGCCAGGCCCAAATGGTGATGTACCTTTGAAATATATATTGTACAGACATTAGGTACTGTATTTCCTCGCCCCAACTGGTCTGCCGAACACCAGATCCAAAACCACCCCCCTCCCCCTTCCCGCCACCACGCACCATACAATTCTTCAACGTCATGTCACATGCATCCCTAAGAAATTGACATCTACACCAACATGATTCTGGTACATTAAATCGGCATATCATTTACCACTAGCCTTTCCAAAGGATCTCGGTTTGCAGGCTGTGCCAGCAAAGATAGATCAATACCTTGGAATTTGGCCCACCCTGCCCATATCCTCCCATGTTTATGTGGGCAGCCCCTCGCCTGAAACACTGCAATCTCCGCCAACAAACACCTATCCATTGCTTTTTTCCAGTTCGCAACCGATGGTGGGGAGGTGTCCTTCCAGTGTTGTGCAATGTCGCGTTTTGCCAACGTGAGGCCCAAGAACAACAGGTGCCTTTTATATCTGTTTCCTCCTATGCCATCCGTACTGTGTAGGAGTGTTAGTCTAGGATCCGCCGGAATGTCCCATGCCAATACCTGCCCCATACAAGACAGGACGCCCGACCAGAAATGTTGTAGTGCCCCACAACCCCACACCGTGTGAAGGAACGACCCCTCCTCTGAGTCACAGCGGAGGCAGGTAGGGGACTGGATCGCCCCCATCTTCCAGAGGCGGAGGCGTGTATAGTAGATCCTGTGCAGGTATTTGAATTGGATCAGCCTGTATCTGGTGGATACTGCGGAGTACCTGGGGCTAGCCAGCGCCTCGGCCCAGTCATCATCTGTCAGGGCCGGCAAATCTGCCTCCCATGCCGCCCGGGTGCGGTGTATAGTATTCCTGGTATGTGTGGTGACCGTTTGATATATCTGCCGGATTTTGTGGGCCCCCAGGTACCCCATCAGCAGCCAACCCTCCAACGGAAGAAACTCTGGTAGGGCCGTGATGTGTTGCAGCCGGGGAGACAGGGCATGCCGGAGCTGTAGGTACCTGTGGAACTGTGATTTGTGAAGATCAAAATCCTCCTGCAACCTCTGGAAGGACTTAAGTGTGGTCCCCTTCATGACATCTCCAAGGGTAGAGATCCCTATATCATCCCACCTGCGAAAGCCCTCTAGTGACGAAACCTGACGGAGGTATGATCCCTGCCAGAGGGGAGTAGCCCTGGACAACTCACCCCACCACCCCATAGACCGGACCACCTGCCTCCATGTCTGAATAACTGTCCGACAGGCCGGGGGGAGCGCCCCCAGGGGCGAAGAGCTGTACAAAAGATGGAGCAGCGGGGTGTCTGACATGAAGAGCCGCTCCACTGCGTAGGCCGGGTCCACCTGGGAACCATACCACCATTCATTAATGACCAAGAGTTGCGAAGCCCGGTAATAGGCCCGCACGTCGGCCGCCGCAATCCCCCCGCAGTACGTAGACTGGGTACACATCGCAAGTGCCACCCGGATCGCCCATCCCTGCCAAAGAAACCTATTCAAGAGTGCATTCATTTGAATAAACCACGACGGGGGGATGGGATACGGATAATTCTGCAAACGATATAGTATGCGTGGTAGGGACACCATTTTGAATATGGCAGACCTGCTGAACAACGAGAGGGGCAAATGAGACCACACCGTCGTTTCATCGCGGACCGCAGGGAGCAGCGGGGCGACATTGCGTGACCATGCCTCACTGGGGCATTGCGTGATATGTACCCCGAGGTACTTAAAGCTCACAACCGCTATAATTAATTGCGAGGCCCAAGCCTGACTCCTCTGGTCCCCGCAAACAGGGAATAAAATGGATTTGGACGGGTTAGCACATAGCCCGGAGGTCTCTCCAAAGACCCGCAAGATTTGGAGCACTCGTGGCCCGGAAGCCCAAGGATCTGAGAGGAAAAACAGGGCATCGTCAGCGTATAGCGCGATCTTATCCGAGCACTCCGGCGACCAGTCCAGTCCCCGAAGGACAGAATCAAGGCGCACCCACGTGGCCAATGGCTCAATCGCCAAAGCTAATAAGAGAGGGGAAAGGGGACACCCCTGTCTCATACCCCTGCAGATAGGGAAAGAGGCTGAGCAGTGTCCGGCAATACGGACCGATGCAGTAAGGTCCGTGTATAACAGTTTCACATAGGCCCTGAAGCGTGGTCCCAGATTAACCGCCTCCAGGAGTTTAAAAAGGTAGGTCCAACTCAGCGAGTCGAATGCCTTGTCTATGTCTGCCAGTAGGACCGCCGCAGGACGTCCCAAACGATGGGCCTCCGCCACTGCGTTATGAGCCCGTCTAATGTTGTGTCTGGTGGAGCGCTGTGGCATGAAGCCGGACTGGTCTGGATGTACCAGGTCTTGGATACATGTGCGGAGGCGGTCGGCCAGAACCTTCCCCAATAGTTTAGGCTCAAAGTTCAGCAAGGAAATGGGATGATATGAGCCCGGGACTTCCGGGGGGAGGCCCGGTTTGAGGAAGACTACAATTTCGGCGTGACGCCAGTATTGAGGCAAGATGCATTGCTCTGATGCCTCGTGCAACGCCTTGAGTAAGTATGGTCCGAGGGTCCCCATGTGTGGACGTAAAAAGTCGCCTGGGAACCCGCTGGGGCCCGGCGCGCGTCCCGGGTGAGTATTGGATAATGCCGTCCGCAATTCGTCCAGGGATATAGGCGCATCCAGGATGTCGCGCTGCACATCTGAGAGGCAACGGGGCGGAATATCTTTAAAAAAATCATCTATGCTGGAGTCGACAATCACCTCCCGCTTTTCATAGAGCGCCGCATAAAAATCAGCAAAGGCCTGAACCACCGCCTCCGGGGTGGTGCACAGGTCACCGTCCGGGGACCTCAAAAGGGGGACTTGCGTCAGAGACGCCCTGGCCTGGCAGAGCCTGTGAAGTATTTGGCTGGACTTATCGCCCCACTGATATATCCTGTATTGGGTAGCCAGCCAGGCCTCTTTGGCATTATCCATAAGCAGATGATGTAGCTGCTGCTGAACCTGCAGCATATTTCGCCGGGCGCTGGGGTCTGAACCCTCCACCACCCAAGACTGCAGATGGGCCTGTCGGTCCTCCAAGTCCCGTATCTGCGTCAGGCGGCGCCCCTTCTCTCCCGTACGGTAGCCAATGTCTGCTCCCCGAATTGTGGGCTTCAACGCCTCCCACAGAATGACCGAGGACGGGGAAGAATCGGCATTAAAGCTGAGATAATCAGCGATTGCTCGATGTAGCATTTCGTGGTACTCGGCACCACGGAGCAGCCATGGTGACATGCGCCACCAATAGGGAGCGTGACGGGTCGGCAAACGCAATCGGAGATGCACCGGCGAATGGTCAGAGAGACCCCGGGCAGAATAGATGTATGCGTTACTCTATGTAAATAACCGTGGGGGAGAAACAGATAGTCCAGGCGTGAGAGAGCTGGATGGACCGACGATGCATATTTGAACCCGGCTTCGGAAGGATGAAAGTCCCGCCATGAGTCCTCCCAGCCCAATGTGTGTGCCAGTGTCTGCAGTTTGGATCTGGAGGGGGGTACATCTAATGGCCTGGCCCGCCATCTGTCTAGGGGAGTTATAACGTCATTCCAGTCTCCACCCAGTATCGTCCGGCCACCCGGGAGATCCCCCCAGAGCTGTACCAATTTGTCTATAAATGTCTGTCCCAATGGCGGCGGGGCATAGACGCTCCCTATTGTGATCCTTTCACCAGATATATTACCGGAAATGACAGTGAATCGGCCGCCGGGGTCTAGCCAATGTTGTGTGACTTGGAGCGGCACTCTGCGGTGAACGAGGACTGCCGTGCCTCGCGACCCCCTAGCGAAACCTGAGTGAAATACCGTGGCGAACCCATAGCGGGAAAGGCAAGGGGCTTTGGTGCCGAGAAGATGTGTCTCCTGCAATAGTAGGATGTCGGCCGAGTAGCGCTTCGCCAGATGGAGCACCGCCCCCGCTTGACCTTATTTAGTAATCCCCGTACATTCCAAGTGAGAATATTGAGTTCCCCCAGTGGAGAGCTAACCGAGGTGTGGGCCATTCTTCCTCCTTATAGCGTGCAGTGCATGACAAGTGGTTAGTGATGGGACTAAGAGTAGCCGTGCGTCTGGTGCGTGTAACATACAACTAACTAGAAACATCCCCCGTGCCCTCCCCACCACCCCCCACCCCTATACTTCCAAGAACACGGAGTATCTGTCGCGGTGAGAACTCGTCCCAGGCCCCCAACATGATGACCTAAGCGGTTCCTCCAATGGATCCCCCCCACCCAACATTACCCAACATTACCCAAAACAGTCAGGGCGTGGTAAGTTCGATCCCCTCCAGGACAGGTGAAAGCGACCCAGCCATAGGATCAGATGCAGCCCTTCCTGTGGCTGCTGCCCGCGTCTTGCCCATCTGTAAAAGAACCAAGGAACAACAGGCGGAGCGCCCATGCCGCTTCAGTCTCCGGGACCTGACTGATTTTGGGCGCGCCAATTGGATCGAGACCTATTGCGCCTCGTGACCGTGTCTTTGCCCTGCCGACCACTCCGGTGCGATTCCCGGGAGGAGTCCGAGTCCACGGGGCCCGGCAACCGGGGCCCGAGGTCGCGACGCTCATCAGTCCATAAGAAGACCTCCTCCGGGGTGTCAAAGAAGAATGTCTTGGAATTATACATCACTTTCATCCGGGCAGGGAACAATAGCGCATAGGACAGGTTTAAGTCACGAAGTCGTCGCTTAGCCGCCACAAAGGACTAGCGTTGCTGCTGCACCAGCCTTGTATAATCAGGAAAGACCATGATGGGGTGGGATTCAAAGACCATTTTGTCCTTGTGGAGCCGGGCATATCGGAGGATAGCGTCTCGGTCGGCATAGTTGAGGAGCAGGGCGATCACCGGCCTCGGCCGCTCCCCCGGCGGCGGTTTCTTGGTCAGAGCTCGATGGGCCCTCTCGACCATGAAGCAGGAGGACATGTCTTCGGGCGGCAACAGCGCCCTGAGCCAGCCAGAGAGGAAGTTATCCATGGACGACCCCTCGCAACCCTCGGGAAATCCCACCAAGCGGATGTTGTTGCGGCGGGCTCTACCTTCTGCGTCTTCGACCCGCGCCGCCAACTCCCAGGAGACCACAGCGAGCCTGTCTACCTTCTGCTGGAGCGCTGATACTGTGTCCTCCACGATGGATACTCGTGTCTCCGCTTCGGTGATCCAGTCCACTGCCTTCCGGAGAACTTGGCGGAGGAATGATACCTCAGAGCCCACTGCCCCAATTTGGGCCTCGAGGGCTGTCCGCGACTGGTTAATCGCCGCCAGCAGCGTCGCCGTGTCCGAGGACAACCCCTCCGCGGCCTTCTTTCCCACAGGGGTGGTGGTGTAATGTTCCATGGTGCTCTGCTTGGCAGCAGCCCCGCCTGGCTTGTCCTTGCCCATGTCAGCCCAGGGGGGAACAGATCACAGGAGCCCGCACCAGCACCCCCCAATCACAGGCGGGAACAACAGGAAAAGCCACAGGAGAAAAGCTGGCGGCCGCTGCGGCAGGTGTCCGGCCACCCCTCACAGGGCTCACAATTGTTTCTGCCCCTGGCGACCTCAACAGACTTGTCCCCAAGTTCAAGGAGAAGTACGGGGCCTGCCGCTCAGTACCTCGCAGACGCCGGAGGGGGCCACAGTGATGCAGTCCTCTCTTCGGTAGGGCTTTCACTCCAGTGAGGGACGGCCACAAATACCCTTCTCTAGGCGCCCTCGCACTCCAGCAATCAAGGAGCCTCAAGATCTCAGCTTCGCATCACCCTCCACGTCGCTAGCACTGGGGGGGAGCAGCAGCTGCATGCCCCACCCCTGAAATCGGCATCAGCGCAGTTCACTCACCAGCGGGGCACCGGGCCGCAGGCAATGCCGTCGCCACCACCGCGAGGCAACCGCCTCGTCGTCTTCCACCCCGGCAGGCACAGGCATCCAACGCCGGCGATTAGGGCTCCAGCACAGCCACCTCCTCAGCGTCCGGCTCTGCCGTCCCAGTATATCAGGCAGCCTAGGACATTTGGGCAGTTAGGCCACCTAGGCCGGGCAACAGCCAATGGTCTCCGACCCCCGTGTGGGCCCCACCCAGTCTCACCAGGAACACCGGTGCACCAGAGGGTGGGGGGATGGGCGCCGCAACGGCTCCGCTGCCGGCGTTGGGGCCGGCCACCCAATCTGTGTGTCTACGCCGTTCACCGGAGCCGGCCCGCACTGTAGGCTCCTCGAGGTCTGCTCAGGACCGGGCCCCACTCCCCGTGATTGTCTCCAACGGCGAGGAAGGCGAGCCGCGCCCGGCGCCGCCACCAGTGCTCCCGGCCTCGCGCTCGGCCGCCGCTGATCCGGCCCCGATCTGGGCGTCCCCGGCCTTCTACCGCCTCCAGATTCGGCCGCAGGGTCCTGGCGTGTTCCGCGGCAAGCAACCTTTGTGTTCAGTGGCTGGGGTCAGGATACCGCAGGATATTGGCCTGGGGAAGGAGCGAACAGCGGAGCTCTAGAGAGACACGTCCGCCATGTTCGGCTCTTAGGCCACGCCCCTCACGTCCTGATTTTATGTCAAGTTCCGGAGGCCAATATTATGCAATGAATCCTTTATTGCCACCACTCAGCAGCATATTAAAAGCTTCTAGAATTTAGAACTTCAATAAAACATTCCAAACATAAAAAAAAAACAACAACCAATCCTCTTTTATTGCTGCTGCTCACTGAGATAAGTATAACTTTATGGCGTTCATTTTAAGATGTGTCCCTCTTGAATGCTTTGTACTTTATGTGTGTTTTGGATGAAAGGCTCCTTGACCTTGCTATTCATCGCCGGATGTGTGCAGTTTATATTCTTATAACCGTATTAGCGTTAAGTCTATTGGTATCGAATTGATGTTTTTTCTGGGGTTTTGCCATTTTACACCCTGGTAGCTCTCCTCCCCCTTTTTCTTTGGTTTTCCGTTAGACTTATCCATTTCCTTTTCATTAAGTTAAATCAGGCCTACTAGGATCTGTCATCGATCACCCTAACCGACGTATGCTCGTTTGGGCCTCGTGAAGATGCGTCGTCATGGAAACACTCCCGTCCTGGCTTGCTCACCTCATGCCGGCTACCAGTCTGTCTTTATGACGCGGTAGAGGAGCCTGTTGTCCTGGGCTCGGGACTCTGCTCATGCTCAAATGAACGGAGCCCATTGCCCTGTACTCAGGACTGCTGGCGTGCTCTAGGACTTGCGCATCTGACGTCATTTCAGTGCGCATGAGGGAGGTCGAGCATACGAATCACTAGACCGCTTTACTTCCCTTCCATCCCTTTTAGCACTGCAGTAACCCAGTAGAGGCCGCTCCAAACAGAATGTTCGTGTGTGGTGGCTGGATTACTCATTAGTCGGTAAACTGACATTGGGAAGACGCGCTTTGTTTTGGGAATAGAGGATTAACCTTTTGAATTATTGGGACTCTCTTTTAAGAAGGTAGCTTTTATACATTTTTTGTTTATTGTCTGTTGAGCCTTTTTTGCATCTCTAACATCAGTCTGGTTGGGCATATATTTTCTTGCCGTTTTTTAAGTATTATAGCGAATTTTGTTTGCAGCAAATTATGGAGCAGGGTGAAGGATCATCGGATCTTTCTTTAGAAGAGAAGCTCAATAAAGCAATAGAGAAAATCACTACCGAGGTGTCCATTAGAATGGAAAGAAAATTAGAATTGCTGTCTTTAAAATCATCCAAGATGGATGAAGAGCGGTTTTGGTCTGCGCCAGAGGCAGAGGGTGCCCATAGTTCAGCTAGAAAAGCATCTCGGAAAAGAAAGCATGTGACTACCAGTAAATCGCTGGGTAAAAAGAAAAGATCTACTTTGGTAGAACATGTTTGCTGTGTTGACAGGCTAGAGGAGGATGCTGCAGGCATCAAAGATGGGCATGTAAAAGGCCCACATTATGATACTGCAAAGAGATCTAAAGAACGTAGACACAAAGTGGTGATCTGTGATGAGTCCCCCGGGAGTGCGTAGGTGGAACTGAGTTGTTCATCTGATTTTGACTCAGAGGATGATGAGTTGTTTACTAGGAATGTGCCAGCAGAAGGCATTTTGAGTAAGGAAAATGGATCTCTTTTAGACCCTTTGGGTCAGAACATGTTTGATCCTTTTTTAATAAAACACCCTCTTTCTTCAGAATGGACACATTCAGACCATGTGGCTGAATACATTCAGTATTGGATACGAAAGGGAAATACCCAAAGAGGTACGTGTTAGGTTAAGGTCGGAATGCCCACGACCCTCCATTGAAAAGGTGTTGGTGACACCGGAACTCGATGCAAAAATTATTGCATTCACTGCGAAAGGGGGACGTGACCCCAGGAAGGGTCTTGATAAGGGTCTCAGATCCAGTCAGGACAGGTTGTTGGACGTGGTTGGACCACTGACAAATATTTTGATATGACTGAGGAAGCCTACGTTTTTAAGAATAATATTGATGTCAAAGAATAACGTCAGTGGGTTCAGAGAGTGATTTGTCTGATTGGTAACGCCAATACGGCGCTTTCTAATGAAAGGAGAAAGAGTATTTTGCTAAAAATAGATCTTAAATTGGTAGACCTCGCAAACAAAGAGGAAGGCCCATCAGCTGATGGGCTCCTATTTGGGTAAGCGTTTATTTAAGACCTTTCTAGGTATGTGGGTGCTTTCAGCTCGTTAAGATATCACGGGGACAGAAGAAGCAGAGGAACAACTGGTAAGTCAAGACCTTTCTGTTATCCCTTTAAAATTGGGTGGCAGACTTGCCCAGTTTTATATGTCGATCACAAGGAATCCTTGGGTTTTAGAAACTGTTCGTGGGTTTCGCATAGAGTTTGTAGGTTGCCCAGTACAAGACTCTATGCCAAGAAATCTTATTTTTCCAAGAGATCAGATGGCTCTCATAGACTTAGAAGTTCAGGAATTAATCAAGAAAGGAGAAATTGTGAGGGAAAGAGATCGAGTGGATGGTATTGTGAGCAATATCTTTCTGGTAGAGAAGAAAGACAAAGGTATGCGTCCAGTAAAAAACTTGCAAGAAATGAATGACTGGGTAGTTTACCATCACTTCAAAATGGAAGGGATGCACTTGTTGAAGGATGTGTTGCTGAAAGGAGATTGGATAACACGCTTGGATCTGAAGGATGCCTACTTTACGGTTCCAATATGGAAAAATCACCAGAGGTTTTTGAGATTCTTGTGGAAAAGGAAGATGTGGAAGTTTTTTTATGTTTACCTTTTGTCCTGTCCTTTACGACGGTCCTACGCCCTGTGGCAGCTTATCTGAGAGAAAGGGGTGTGCGTCTGATAATTTACTTGAACGATATTTTGATAATGGAACAGGACAGGAGTCAAATATTATCACATACAAAACTTGCAGTGAGTTTACTGGAGTCCTTAGGTTTTGTGGTAAACAGAATAAAGTCGCAGTTTGTACCAAGTCAACAGACAAAGTTTCTAGGTTTTGTTGTGGACACAGTGGAGGGTGTCTTGAGGTTACCAAAGGAAAAGTAGAAAAGGATTCACAAGGAAATAAGAAATAATCTCAGATCAAACTGTGTTTCTTTGAGAATGTTAGCCCGCATTGTTGGACTTTTGTCCTCTACAATTCAAGCTATTTTCCGAGGACCTTTACATTACAGGGCATTACAGAGACTAAAGGATTTTCACTTGAAAAATGGATTGAAGTATTCAGAGAATGGTTGTCTATCTCAGGAAGCGAGACAGGAGTTAGTTTGGTGGTTAAGAAATATGGAAGCTTGGCATGGGCGTGCAATTTTTGGAGAAAATGCAGATTTGATTGTGGAAGCGGATGCAAGCTCGGAAGGTTGCGTTGCAAGCTGTGGATTGCAGAGAACTGGCGGGCGCTGGACAGAACAGGAAAATAATTTGCATATAGATTGTTTGGAGTTATTAGCAGGTTCTTTTTAGATAAGATGTTTTGCAGAACAAACTGTCAAATGTTCTGGATTTTATTAAAGACCCGGAGGCTAATATTATGCAATGAATCCTTTATTGTCACCACTCAGCAGCATGTTAAAAGCTTCTAGAATTTAGAACTTCAAACAAACATTCCAAACATAATAGAACCCGCCAGCAACCAGTCCTCTTCCTTCTTTTATGAACTGCGAACTGATGTAAACTTATGTTCTTAATAAAGTTCCTTGTGTCGATTCAACAAACTTTCATTTCGATAAATTCTTCTTCTGTTAACTCTGTAGAAGAGAATGGATACTCCAATGTACTCCGGCCGTTTCCTAAACTTGTCCTGTATTGACAAAGATAAACAACATCAGGTTGGAAGAAAAATACTGGGAGGGATAATATTAGCCTCCGAGTCTTTAATAAAATCCAGATTTTCTGCCCATCAAGCTGTGAAAAATCTAAATTTTATGGCATGACACGGAGGCTAACATTATGCATGTTTAAAGTGTATTTAACACATTATCGATAGCGCTTGTAATAGGTCTAAAGTAACAGCTTTTAAACATGGTTTCATTGGACCAATCCGCAGTTCTAAGGATATCTTGTAGGCCTCCCCCTAGGAAGAAAACTTAGGGGCTGAGGCGCCCCTAAGTGAATGTGCACCAAACATAGTAGTGTCTATAACTGCTTCTTTCATTACCTCCTTGACCCATCTGGATAACGTATGAGATGAAACTGCTTTATGAGGTGATCTATAGGATAATAGCATTTGTTCTGTATTTTCCCTCAGGCTCGCAGTCTTTCTCTCATACTCCAGCAAGCATTTCACCACACAAAGTCTCTCATTCTGAGGAAAGAAGGGGTAGAAGATAGAGGTTGACATTGTCTTGGTTCGTCGTTTTAAGTAAAAGCAAACCCCTTCGGGTTGGTAGGCCCTGCTGCTGATGTCTAAGGCCTTTACATCTGAGGTTCATCTAAAAGATACCAGGCAGAGTGAAACTGTGAGTTTGTAGGATATTTGTTTGAGGGTAAGCTAGAATTTTTACCCCAGCCTAATTGTACTTGTAGAACATCTCTTACGTCCCATAGAGCAGCATATTTTCCAGAAGGGGGGTTTAGGACCCGCATGCTTTGCATAATTTTTTTGGTTAGTAAGTTTTGTCCCACAGAGACTCCTTCTACAAGGCAGCGGCCTGCTGCAATAGCTGACCTATAAACATTGACTGTTCTATAAGAGAGTCCTGATGTGAATAGTTCGGATAAGTAGTTGATTACATGTACTAGATTAGTTGAAACAGGAATGTAATTCTGTCGAAGACACCAGCAAACCCATTTCACCCAAGACAGTCTATATGCTTTTCTTATGACAGATGCCCATGACTCCGATATGAGTTTGAAAGCATCTTCTTAAAGGCCTGCGATCTGCCACTGTCTCCTGAAATCCTCCAGGCCATCAGTGTCAGAAGACCTTGCTCTACCAGAGGGTGTGATTCTCCTTCTGGACCTGTTATTATTTCCTTGAATGTCGGTATTAAGATTGGAAGATCTATGCTCATTTCTAGTAAGATTGGGAACCATGCTTGGAATCTCCAAAGGGGTGCTATTACCACTGAAATTTTTTTGTTCCTGAAAACACGCAGCAGTAGTCTCGGCAGCATGACAAATGGAGGAAAAGCATAAGGTGCTAGTCCCTTCCAATTCTGAAGGAAGGCATCCACCCCCAATGCCTGAGGGTCCGGTCTCCAGCTGAAGAATTTCAATAATTGAGTGTTCAATCTGTCTGCAAAGAGATCTACCCCGAAGGGTACCCATAGTGACTGGATGGTAAGGGAGATTTCCTTGTGTAATCTCCAATTGCTGGACTCTTCCACTCACCATACAGGCTTTAGAAGCAGTTGCACCTCGCACTGAATGGGCTCCAAACATACTCACATCTATACCACATTTCTTCATCATTTCTTTCACCCACCTCGCCAGAGTGGGTAAAGAAACAGCCTTATGGGGGTGTCTAAATTAAATAAGTAATTGTTCCACCCCAGAAGGTCTTATCAACATAGTTCTACTTTCATATTCCTTCACACGATGCACCACACACAATTTCTCCTTTTCATCCATATATGGATAAAAAAATTGTTGAAGAATTAGTTTTTGTTCTCTGTTTTATATGGAAACAAATACCTTCAGGTGTAAAACACCTACTAGAAATCTCCAAAGCACGAACATCTGAAACCCTACGGAAAGACAGCAACCACAACAGCATCATCAGTTTGAAGGATAACTCCTTTAAACTCAAATCCGTATTATCATTTCAAGTTTCAAGATTCAAGAAAAAGGAGAACCTGCGAAACATCCTAGAGGGCAGTATTCCTAGTACCTGGTGGTTTAGCCAACCTAATGCTTCTTAACAACCTCGTCAACATCACATCTTGACCAACAGTTAGGCCATTTACCAAAATGTGACCTGCTGAAATAGCCGATCTATGCAAGTTCACTGATCTATATGCTAAACCATTTGAAAATAAGTCAATCCCTTTCCATACACCAACTGCTCCATTTACTCCAGGCCGATCTGTAGGCCTTTCTAGTTCCAGGCGCCCAGGACTCCTCAATGAGTCTCAAAGCCTCTGATGAAAGTCCTGGCTTTTTCCAAACTTTCCGGAAAGTTTCCATGCCACTAACTGAAGTTGTCCTGATTCTGCTAGACCATGCACCTCTCCTTGAGGTCCTCGTAAGATCTCCAGAAACACCGGAAGTAGCACTGGAAAATCCACACTCATCTCTGACATTATAGAGTACCAAATTCTCTGGGAACTGGAATCTAGTGACACAGGATCCATGGGTTCTGAGTACAGCCAGTGGATACAAGATAGAACTCCTGAATACCCCTACCCAAGTGAAGAAACCACAGGAGATGTCTTTCTCACAGGAAGACAAGAACATAGTGCCTCAGGAAGTAAAGGATTTAATAGCAAAAGGGGCAATAAGAGAGAGCTCAGTGTTAGGTTTTGTCAGCAATATCTTCCTCGTGGAGAAGAAGGACAAAGGGCTGAGACTACTAATAAATCTGAAAGACCTAAACCAATGGGTAACATACCATTTCAAAATGGAAGGGGTCCACCTTCTAAGGGACGTACTGGGAAAAGGGGACTGGCTGACAAGACTAGATCTAAAGGACAACTACCTGACGGTTCCAATTTGGGGTCCACACCAAAAATTCCTTCAATTCACTTGGGAGGGAAAAGTCTGGGAGCTTTGCACTCTCCCCCTCTGCCCCTTGGTGCTTCACCAAAGTCCTACGACCCGTATCGGCATAGCTCAGGGAAAGAGAAATAAGACTAATATACCTGGGTGGTATCCTGTTATTGGCTCAATCCAAATTGGTGCTTTCTTGCCACACAGACCTCACCATACGCTTATTAGAACACCTGGGATTTATAATAAACAAGGAAAAATCATGTCTAGTGCCGAAACAAGTGACACAATTCCTGGGCTTTGTAGTAGACACAGTAAGAGCAGAACTAAAACTCCCAGGAGAGAAAGTAAGGAAACTTCGCAAAGAACTGAGGAAAACACTAGCAAAAAAGGAATTCCCTTTAAGGTTCTTAGCAAGGATCCTGGGTCTCTTATCATCCACGATCCATGCCATTTTCCCAGGTCCCTTATACTATCGAGCTCTCCAGAGACTCAAAGCAAGAACATTGAGAACAACACAATCGTACTCCCAGATGGTATCTTTAGACCAAGATTCAAGAAAGAAACTCCTATGGTGGCTAAAAAATGCGAAGACATGGAATGACAGAGCCATTTTTGGGGAAGAACCAGAGTTAATAATAGAATCAGACGCAAGTTTAGAAGGATGGAGTGCGAGATGTGGCAACTCATCAACAGGAGTTTTCTGGACAGATCAAAACAAGGAATTGCACATCAACTGCTTAGAATTACTAGCAGGTTCATTTGCAGTTCGTTGCTTCACCCAGAATTCAATGAAATGCTGTGTGATGCTATGCATGGACAATGTGTCAGCAGTGAGGTATGTTAACAAGTTGGGAGGGCCTCATTCCAAGGGACTTGCAGATCTAGTGAATGGTTTTTGGGGATATTGTTTGAGCAAAGGACTTTCGGTTATAGCAGAACACATTCCTGGCTTAAGCAATGGTGTAGCGGATTGATTCTCCAGGAATTTCAAGGACTCCAGCAACTGGAGACTAGACAGAGGGATATTCCTGACTATCCATGCCAAATGGGCTTCGGGATAGACCTCTTTGCGGATAGGCTGAACACACAGTTGAAGAAATTCTTCCGCTGGAGGCCGGACCCTAAAGCTCGAGGGGTAGATGCCTTTGCAATGCATTTGCATTTGCCATGCTACCACGACTATTTTTGCATGCACGACGGTGCGGGGAGAACCTGGTAGTAATAACATCCCTTTGGAGATCAGAGGCCTGGTTCCCAATCATTCTGGAAACGACCATAGACTTCCCCATCCTGATACCATCATTCAGAGAAATACTCTTAGGCCCAGAAAGAGAGTTACACCCCCTTGTAGAACAGGGACTACTGGTACTGACATCCTGGAAGATTTCAGGAGACAGTGGCAAATCCCAGGCCTTTCGCCAGACGCCTTCTGACTCATATCTGCATCGTGTGCTTCTGGAACAAGGAAGGCATATCGACTGGCTTGGAACACATGGGTTTGTTGGTGTTTTCGATGAGATAATGATCCTGTTTCAATGGATCTGGTACATGTTGTAAACCACCTGTTATAACTATTCACATCAGGCCTAGGTTACAGAACAGTTAACGTTTACAGATCAGCTGTAGCTGCAGGCCATTCTTTAGTGGACGCCTCTCTGTGGCTCAGAACTTATTCACTAAGAAAATAATGAGAAGTATGAGGGTACTGAACCCACCAACCGCAAAATACACTTCCTTATGGGACATTGAAGACGTTTTACGGGTTCTAACTTCCTTGGAGGACAACTCAAGCCTGTCTCTCAAACGTATATCTTATAAAATTACAGTACTACTTTGCCTGGTGTCCTTTAGATGGGCTTCAGACGTAAAAGCCTTAGATGTCACTAGCAGGGCCTATCAACCTGAGGGAGTTTGCTTCTACCTCAAAAAGAGAACCAAGACTATGTCATCCTCTATTTTCTATCCTTTCTTTTCACAGAATGAAAGACTTTGGATTGTGAAATGCTTGAAAGGGTATGAAAGGAGAACTGAAATCTTGAGAAGAAATGAAAAACAAGTACCAATTTCCCATAAATTGCCTTATACGGCAGTTTCTTCCCCCACACTAGTGAGATGGGTGAAAGAAGTTATGAACGAAAGTGGTGTGGATGTCTCTGTTTTCGGGGCACACCCCCTTAGGGGTGCTTCAGCTTCCAAAGCCTTTATCTTGGGAGTGGGTCTACAAGGCATCCTTATGGCAGCAGACTGGTCGAATGTAGTATGGTTAAAAACTGATGTTTTAGACCAATCATGAACGTGATTGATAATGTACTAAATACACTTTGAACTTGCATAATGTTAGCCTCTGTGTCATGCCATAAAATTTAGATTTTTCACAGCCTGGTGGGCAGAAAATCTGGATTTTATTAAAATTATAGTTTGTTCATTGTTTTTTTGTTTTTTTAACATTAGCTCTTGTCTCATTCTAACATCACTTTAACCATTTTTTTCCCAATGAACATACACAGGAAAACAAATTCCATGTGTAAAGTACTATGCAATGTGCGAGGCAGTAAACAGTATTTTTCTCATATGAAATTCACTTTACTTTTGTGCTTAACTGAAATTTTACCTCAGTACTATAGTAATAAATGTGTGAGGGAACGTTTATTAGTACAGTTGCTCTAAATAATGTTATTCAGTCACATTTCTTTTCACTGACATACACACACTCACAACACACACATTTGGCTGGCCACAACTCAAAGGTCAGAGTAATTGCTTCTGTGAAGACCTGGAACTGGAATCTTCTCTTTTCAACCTTACTTATGCATGATCATTCTATCAGAAACTTTTGTTCCCGAAATACGTTCCTCTGAGCCAGACTAAGGCCATAGTTTACCAAAACCAGGGGCGTAAATAGAATTTCATGGCATGACACGGAGGCTAACATTGTGCGAGTCTCCTTTGTTGCCAGCTCGTGACAGTTGAGGAGTGTAGAGCTTTGGAGACATTCTGATGGGTTGTGGGGTCCCGCCACACGCAGTATTCTCCCTTCTTTGTTGCTGCTGCTCACAAGATAAGTACAGCTTTTATTTCCTATTTCTTAACCTGTGTTATTCTCGCCTTTAAACAATCCCACTCTCCCTATAGACAATATCAGATAAATAAAATCCAAATTTTCAGCCCATCAAGGCTGTGGAAAATCTACATTTTACATATGTACATATAGGCAAAGTACTGTTCAACAATGTAATATGAAAGCATGTTTTTGTCACTGTAGTGCATGTCCTGAAAATGTCCTGCCATGGGATGATGAGTGTCCTATTATCTATGGTGCTGATATGTTTAAGAGCTCTCTTTTTGGCCTTATGGATGGTACTCCCAATATATCTTTTCTTACGAGGGCACACTAGGATATAAACTTCAAAATCAGTACTGCAGGTCAGAAACAGTGTGATGGTCTTGGTACCTTTACCAAAGAGTATAGGACTATATTTTCCTGCTGGTGCTGTTCCTGCACGCTTTGAATCTGTCACATGGAAAAAAAACTTTGAGGTTGCTGAATCTAGCTGTTTTCCTGTCTGTGATGTCACTACAAACCAACCTGTCCCTAAGTGTGTAACCTCTCCTGTAGGTGATGCTCGGTCTAATCTCTAGTACCCTACTTAGAACGGGGTCACTTCCTAAGACGTTGCAGTTTCTTAGAATTAGCTTGTAATTCTTCTTTGAATCACTATTATATGTTGTTTCCATCCTCATTACATTTTCCCTTTTTGCCTCATCCCTTGTGTGCTTGGAAAAGTATGGTCTCTTTACTCTGAGTATTGACCTGTTCAACTGTTCTGTTTAAACCCAACGCGGGTATACATTCTCCTGAAACCTTTGCAACATAATCTCTTGTTCAGGGAAAAATGTCAGTGCTGCAGTTTCTTCTAGCTCTTAGCAGCTCCCCGAACATAATTATTCACTTGATGCATCTTTATCAAATTTGGCACTCACTTAGCATGTGCAGCTAAGGTCCTGTATGCTAATTGTCAGCCAGTTTTGTACAGGAGGAAAATGATAAGGTGGGGTCAAAAGAGGTGTGTTTTCACATTTTAGCTATATAGGATATTTTGCTCCCCACTGCAGCAAAAAAAGCAGAACTTATTTATACCAAACTGGGCATAAATGTGGCCCCGCCACCAGCGTTCTGTCTGAGCCTGATGCTTGGGATCTTGCCAGGTGGGACACGCTGCTCTTACCTTGCAGCAGCTGACCTGCCGGTGCTGTTGTGTCCCTGCCTCTGTCATGAGGGAAATCACTGCTAGAGGATTCCATTGGCGCCTCCATTCTATCAGGTCTTCTTCTTCCCAGGATTTCCTAGGGGGAATCCTGGGTTCTAATATAGCCAAAGCCAAGATGGCTGCCTTAGTCTACTCCTCTATTACCCTTTCCCAGTCCAAGATGGCTTCCTCATAATTTCCTGTGATTTTTGGCCCCATATAAGGAAGTCTGTGTAGCCACATTCTTGCGTTGCAATGCTTCGTACATTTTACACCCTAGTATTTCATCGCTGCTGCTTTGATTGTGTTATTCCATCCCAGCATTTCAGTCTTTAGTGCAGGAGTTCTACTTCTTCTTGCACCTCCATCTGTTTGAGCCCTTCCAGTGATTCTTCCTGTGTTCTCTTCTTTTGATTCTGACTGCCTTTAGGAGGTTTTATGCCCTCAGGCTTTTTCCTCCATTGGGATTCCTTCTGGAGGTTACTTGGATGTTTTCTTCATCAGTGGCAACATGACTACTAGAAGGTGTCATCCCTACCTCTGACAGACCAGAACAGCCAAAACCTGGAGTTCTCCATCAGTTCACCACTAAAGATCCACAAGCAGCAGGCTGATTCAGGAGAGTTTGCGATGCCATGATTCCAGGACCGAGGGAGAACTAATGGACCAGACCCAGCTAATCACTCAGGCGGTCTAAATCAACCCTGCCCAAGTACTACTCCAGACAATCCAAAAATAGACACAAGAATTGCAACAGCTATGAGTTGAAAATCTTGCTCTACGACAGGCCCTGCTGCCTGAAATTCATACGTTCCAGCTGTTTCTTCTATGAAGCCACAGTTTTCTGGGGATCCAAATGAATTAAGGGGATTTTTGGATTCCTTAACTGATTTTTCTTTGCTTTCCGGCCTGCACAATTTACCCAAGACTGTGATAAGGTTGGTTACCTGGTTAGTGCCTTGTCTGGACCAGGGTTGGTTTGGGCGACTCCTCAAGTAGCCTCTGAAAACCCTAGTCTCGCTGACTACAATTTGTTTTTGAGTCATTTCAAAAGTGTGTTTGAGAGGCCTGATACAATTTTCGGCGGAAGAGGCATTATGTGAGATCCAGCGGGGGAATAAAGGCATCCTGGCCTATTTAACCTGCTTCCGTCAACTGGCTTCAGAGACTACTTGGATTGAACGAACCCTGGTCACTGTTTTCCACGGGGTCTGTGGAAAGAAATTAAAGATGAACTGGTTCACTCTGTCAGATCTGAGTCTATGTCCACACTGATGGATCAAGCCTTGACTAATGAACATCACCTGCAAGAAAGAAGATCCAAGAAACTTAGGACTAAATCATCCTTGCCCCTGAGTAACACCTGATTGCCTCCTTGCAGGTCTGAAATACCATCTGATGATCACTCTGGCTCTTCTAAAGAGGAACCAATGCAAGTTGGCGCCACTTGTGGGCACTGTTCCCTATAAGTTGCATGCCCACGCACCTATGTGAATCTGAGCGCGCAGTGACTTCTTTGAATCGCACACACCACGAGAGGCAAGTATTCATGTTAATCGCAGCGCCCTGTAGAAGCATGATGGGCGCTGCGATTAACATGAATACTTGAAGAAAAGCAGACAATCTGCCCCTCTCCGCGCTCTATCAAGAAAAGTCATGCAGCAAGCCTAAAAGCACGACTTGTGCTTTCACAATCATTAACATATATTAGTGAATGTGAAAGCACACGTCGTACTGTAGGGCTTGTGAAGTAATCACCACAGCACAGGTAAGAGTGGTAAAGCACAGTTTAATGACCGTCCGTCTCCACAGCCTCCAGGGAACTGTCACAGCAGCTCCTTTAATTCAAACAGTAACATTCCATAGCCCAATGGATGACATCACAGCTAGGTAAATAGATAACAGCTAAGCAGATTACTACAACATTTCCCTACTTTCATAAAAAATTACAGAGGCAAAGGGAAAAGAATAAAAGGAACAGAAAAATACATTAAGGTGTTAAGAAAAGTGATAAAAACACAGAAGAAGAAAAAACAAACAAAAACAAAACAGGAAGAAATAAGACATATGTAGATCCATGAATAAAAACACAAATGAAACTAGGAGGTACTACAGATCCATGCGTTTAGGAGGAACACTCCTCCTGAGACTCCTACGCACAATAGAAAAGTTGGATTTTGATGGTCCTTGAGATGGACCCAACTCTCCATTCTTCTCCACACCACTCTCAAGTCTCATTTTGAGAACCAGTTCTTTGGGAATCTTGTAAACCCTAGAACAGTTCCACCAATGCTTCCCATTAACCCTGACAGCAAAACGTGAAATGGCATCTACCTTAACTGGTGTACTGAACTTGGACAAACCTTTTGGCACCTTAGTGGGAAGCTTGATTTTGACCCAATCGCCAACAGAAACTTTTGAATTAAACACATGTTTGTTCACATTTACAGAAACATCACATGTAGATTTGTTTATACTCAGATCAGCATCATGGGGAACAGCCAAAGGCTTGCTCGATGTTCCCTCCTTTGAACACAGACCCCACTGTCTCATCCAGGCAGGACACATGTCAAAAGTGGCGATTCTTCCACGCAGCAATTCAAATGGGCTTTTGCCCATGGTCTGGACAGGAGTAGTGCGGTGCGCCCATAACATACTGTGGACAGCTTTCTTAATGTCAACACCATTAGATAAAGCCCACTGCACACACTCAACCAGAATGCGATTCATGCGCTCAATGAAACCATTGGCCTGGGGATGATATAAAGCAACACGGCGGTGTAGAATACCAGATTGAAATAAAAATTCTGTCATCTCTTTAGAAGTAAATTGCACCCCGTTATCTGAGACAATCTCCTTGGGAAAACCTTCCCTAGAGAACAAACTTTGAAAAAAACGAATAACCTCCATAGTGTTGGGATCAACCATAAAATGAACTTCCCACCACTTGCTATGATAGTCAGCTACAACCAACGCAAACTTGTATCTCCGCGGAAGAGCATTAAAAGGCCCAACAAAATCTACAGCTAACTTCATCCACGGTTCACTGGGAGGTGCGACCACCTGTACAGGGGAGAGGAAATCTTGATAACCTTGTCGCTCGAGCAACAAATAATACACTCCTTAACGACCTCGTCAATCTGCCTGTCCATTGAAGGCCACCAATATATAGAGCAAATTCTTCTCTTAGTGCTAGTTTGTCCCAAATGACCTTCATGGCCCAAAGTGATGATGCGTGACCTCAATGATTCCGGTGGAACAAACTTGTCACCACGTAAAATTAACTCCCCACCCTCCAATGTAAGCTCAATGGAAATCTTGGAATAGGGTTGAAGTTCAGCATCAAGATGCTTCTCCTTAGGCCAGCCTAAAACAATGTGTTCTTTCACTCTCTTTAAAACAGAATCAGTTTGCATAGCTTCAAACCACTCTTTCTCTGAAAAACCTCCCACACCACAAACATCAACTGCTGCAATCAAACATTCTTCATCGTCGTGACCCTGACATAATTCCTCTTGAGTAAGAGGAAGAGGTAATCTTGACAGAAAATCTGCCCTGATATTCCTCGCACCTGGTATGTGTGCAACTTCAAAATTGTATTGCAGCAGCTTCGAACTCAATCTCGCTATCCTTGGAGTATGTTCTTTAACAATATGACCATTGAGAATGGGAATGAGAGGCTTGTGATCAGTAAGTAATTTGAAAGACTTACCCCAAAGAAAACACTTAAACCTTTCAACCGCCCAGCAACAGGCCAATAACTCTCTTTCTATGACCGAGTAATTTTTTTCACTAGGTCGCAAAGCTCGCGAAACAAACCCAATAGTATGCTCCTTACCATGTTTCACTTGAGTAATCATGCCGCCCAAACCATCAAGACTCGCATCAACCGATACAATACATTGTACAAGAGGATCAAAAGGTGTAAGCACCTTGCACGTACCTAACTCTTCCTTGATGCGAAGAAACTCATCTTGACACACCTTATCCCACACAAAAACAACTTTTCTCTTGAGAAGCTCACGTAAATGAACAGTCTTGGCAGCAAAATTAGGGATGAATTTAGAATAAAACTCACACACACCCAGGAAAGAAGAAACATGTTCTTTTGATTCAGGACAGGGAGCATTCCGGATAGCCTCAATCAGCCCTTCTCTAGGTTGAATACCTTGACCTGAAACACGATGTCCCAGATATTCAATGGACTCCTGTCCAAACACACATTTTCGCTTGTTAGCAACAATACCTTTTTCCTGTAACCTTTGTAGAACTTTTGAAAGTTGTCTGTCATGTGAATCTCTACACCTCCCAGCGACCAGAATGTCGTCTTGAAAGACCACTGTGTCCTCCAGCCCCTCCAGAACACTCTCCATGATACGTTGAAAGGCTGAAGCTGCAGACGCAAGCCCAAAAGGCATACGCCTAAATTGAAATGTGCCAATAGGTGAAACAAAAGCAGTCACATGCTTACAACTTGGATCCAATTCCACCTGATGGTAGGCAGATGAAAGATCAATTTTTGAAAAAAACCTGCAACCATCAAATTTCCCAAGAATGTCATCAATACGGGGAAGAGGATGGGAGTCCACCCAAATCTCTTTATTGAGACTGCGCAAATCAATGCACACTCTCAAACTTTGGTCCTTCTTACGGGCGACGACCAATGGAGACAACCATAAGGACGATTCCACCGGTTCAATAACACCAGACTCACATAACCTTTTAAGTTCACACGACAGATCATCCCTCACACTATACGGCACATTGCGCAGTTTGTGCTTCACAGGGGTAGCCTGATCTTTCACTTTAATACGGTGCTTAAACCCTTTAATGCTCCCCAAACCATCAGCAAACACACTCTTGAACTTATCACACCACTCCATCACACCCTTAGGCTGCTGAGACTCATCCACCACTGAGACTTGCTCCTTAGTTCCTGGTCTAAGGGTCATACCAAATAAACCTTGGTGATACCATCCCAAAATATTAAGCCCTTTCTTTGCCACATAAACCTTCCCAAAAATGCGCCTTTCTTTGAAAATCAAGCTAGTCTCAAAAAAACCCCTAAGCTCAATTTTCCTACCCTCATAGGATACAGGACTTCTATCCGGTGGCTCAAGTGGTTTGTCCTCCCAAACACTCTCAAACAATTCTTCTGTGACCATAGTCATGCGTGCCCCAGAATCCACCAACAGTTGAATGGGCTTCCCATCCACGATTATTTCCTCGACTGGATCAACGCACTCATCAGCATCATCTTTAACCACTACGATTAAATCCCTCATGGAACTGACCAAATCATCCATATGTTCAGCATTGTTTATATCCTCTCGAACAGAGTTAACAGGGTTGCCCTTTTACATACACATCTTCGCAAAATGCCCAAGTTTCCCACATTTGCGACACGAAACATTCTTAGCTGGGCAAATGCGAGCGTTGGGATAATGTGAAGAAAAACCGCACTTTGTACACACATTCTTTTGAGGGTTGAACTTCTTCTCAGGTTTGTAAAATGTGTTTTTGTTTCCACGCATTACATTCACTTGTTTATCTGTAGACTCCTTGTTTTCCTTTACCGCCCCAACATTCATCTTATCTGGTTTCAACTCTTTAGACGCTAACTGAGACAGTTCAATACTTTTAACAATAGTGATAGTCTCTTCTAACGATGGATTTTTTAACGTCAATAACTTCTCTTGCACTTTTTTATCTTTGGAATGTGCTACAACTTGATCTCTTATAAGTTGCGAGGTAAACTGTTCAAATTCACATTCAGATGCAAGAATGCGTAACGCGGCAACATAAGTTACAATACTTTCATCATTTTCCTGTTCTCTTGTAAAAAACTTATGCCTCGCTACAACCAAACTCCCTTCTACATCGAATTGCTTTTCTAACATGGCTACTGCTTGGTCAAACTCATTGAGAGGTTCTTCACCTTCGGGAACTTCCAGAGGGGGTAAATGTTCTAAAACAGCTTGCCCCTCTAAACCTAAGTTGTGTTCCAGCATGAATCTCCTACGTTCCGCACTGAATCTAAAGCCCCCCAAAGCTCCTAAATACTTTGTGAAAGCTCTGTACCAAACCTTCCATCTCACAGGAGGGTCTCCTGGAAGCTGTAAAAATGGTGGAGGTGCTTGAACACTCTGCATTTTGAATTGAACAATAGTAGTGCTTAATTATCACCTTAAAACCGTAGAGAGTAAGTAAATCCCTCAGAGTCACACAGTACACTCAATCAAAATATAATGAGAAAAGTAGCAGATACCTGCAAGTCATGCACCGAATTACTGTAAAAACAATAACAGTTGACTATTAGAATAATTTGCTTTTTTTTTTTGAAGACTGGGCAAATCAATAGTAATACTAATGGATTAATACTGTTTTTTTTTTTTTTTTAAATGAACCAAACACTGTGAAGTAAAGCAAAACGAAAGTACTTTAAAACTGTTGCTCGATCCGAAAATACTTGAAAACTGCTGCTCCTTGACAAAACAAACACCAGAGAAATGTTCGAAAGCGGTAGACACTCCACTCTTAACCTCGCATGATGGATGCCGTTGAGTTCAGTAAACAAAGAACTCCTCTTCAGCGCGAATTATCCATATGCCAGACGCTGGCTGCCAGGGATACCACACACTCGAAGAAATCCTCACCAGCACGAAATGCGTTCACGTCATACGCTGGTTGTCATGGAAACTCCGCACATAAACGGAAGTCTTCTAAACCAATGCTGTATGCTGTGCCAGTCACACTCGACACGTCAGATAACGATCATTCTGACACGTCATCACTTGCTGCAGGTTAGCCAAGGAGGAGGTCAGATTCACTCCGGACACCCACAGAGAAAAGTACCTGAGCAGCACGCCACTCCGCTCCCACCACTCAAAGTCAAATGACCCTCAGGGGATGCAGGCGATGTCCGAGGAAATCGCGCTCTAGAAAAATATATCTGGCACGACGTTCCAGGATATTTGCAGGAGAAGGGCTCACTTCACACCGGATAAAGGCTCACCTCACACCAGGACCGATGGAGAAGGGCTCACTTCACACCGGAGAAGGGCTCACTTCACACCGGAGAAGGGGGGCTCACCTCACACCAGGACCGACGTCCCACTGATGTCTCAACAAAGGTGAACACCGCCAGGAAATGACTTGTGACACAGGGTCACTCCTCCGCTGCCCAGATAGCTCGTTACTCAGTATGTGCCAACTGTCAGCCCACAGCTGACTCGAAAACGCACAATAACAAACGAGAGTGCTGCACACGTGGGTGGAGACGTCCGACGGTCAGACCATCTCGTCGCCAAATTTGAAGTAATCACCACAGCACAGGTAAGAGTGGTAAAGCACAGTTTAATGACCGTCCGTCTCCACAGCCTCCAGGGAACTGTCACAGCAGCTCCTTTAATTCAAACAGTAACATTCCATAGCCCAATGGATGACATCACAGCTAGGTAAATAGATAACAGCTAAGCAGATTACTACAGCTTGCTGCCTGCCTTTTCTTAACAGAGCGCGACAGTTTATGTGCCTTTTTGAAAGTTTTCATGTTAAATGCAAACCCGTGTGTAAGCATGTCGGGCCCTGCAATTAACATGAAAACTTTCAAAAAGGCACACAATCTGCTGAGCTCTATTAACAAAAGGCAATCAACAAGCCTAACAGCACCTAACAGCACAACGTGTGCTTTCACAATCACTAATATGTATTAGTGATTGTGAAAGCACACGTCGTGCTGTTGGGCTTGCTGCATGCTTTTTCTTAACAGAGCGCAGCAGTTTGTGTGCCTTTTTGAAAGTTTTTATGTTAAATGCAGCCCCGAGTGTAAGCATGTCGGGAGCTGCAATTAACATGAACACTCTCAAAAAGGCACACAATCTGCTGAGCTCTATTAACAAAAACCACGCAGCAAGCCTAACAGCACGTGTGCTTTCACAATCCCTAATATATATTAGGGATTGTGAAGTGCTGTTAGACTTGCTGTGTGCCTTTTGTTGATAGATAAGGAGACCAGAATGTTAAAGCCAAAAACCGGGACATTTCACACAAACAGAAAATGGACTACACATAGCTGCCAAGGTTTCAGATTGCTATGTGTGACATTTTCAAAATTTCAGTGCAGTTATGAGTGACATTTCAACGATTTTGAGTGACACTTTCTTGAGTGCAAAATCAGCCTGGCTCTACCCAGTACACTAGAACCCCGTTCCCCATATGAACCAACCTGACCCGCACAGTGCATTCAAACACCACACAGCCATTAGAACTAACTCCATTCATATCCACCAGAACCAACCTGCTCCTTCGCAGTCCATCTTAACCACATTCACATCCGCAGTGCTCAGCTCACCTGTGCCAAGCAAGACTCGGGCCAGGTTGAGATGGGGCTAGTGGTCATTGGTGTTGCTTTGCTGATTATTGCAGGAGAGAGGCCGGGCCTGGCCTTTTATGACTGGCCTCAGATTGTACGGTGCTTCGTTATGGGTATTACATGCAGCCTTTGGTCTGTGTCAGCAGAGAGGGGCTACTGCCTGTGTGTCCTAGGGGCTGCACTGAGTCCGAGTCTTAACGTAAACTGCACTGGGTAGCTCTAAGTCTCAGCTCGCTGTCACCTGGGCCGTGATGGTGACCCTGGTGCAGGTACACTGTAACTGTGTCACGCGATTGAAAAAGGGCATGTGGTGAACGGTTGTTCAGTCAACAACTGAACAACGTTTGGCAAAATTAGCCTGTCTGTGAGGCTGCATGGGACTGAGGAAATGAGCAGGTAAGATTTTAATTAAATTATTTCTAATCGCCATCCTGGGCTGCGCCACAGTATCTCAGTTTCCAGCACAGTCTACCAAGGGCCTGCAAGTGACGGGCATGGCAGGCTGTACAGGAAAAAGCATTCATAAGTGCGCTTTGTTTATTTAAATGTCACAGTGCTGGGAAAGTTTTAGCATGGTCCTCGGTGTTCACAGCCTGCATTACGGCAGACGTCCTTAAGCCGCTTCAATACCATGTCTGGTATGCGTATGGGTGGGCAGGGTTTACTATCAACATACCAGACTCAAGGCTAGTTGCACCGCGGGGTCTCACCTGTGACTTTTGAAGATGCCAGCAGCCGGCCGCGACAACTCCCCCTGCACGGGCCAGGCTGCGGGCAGATGCCACAGTGCTAAACAGGAAGTAGCACCACTTCCGCGGCGGCCGCAGTCTGGGTCGGGTCGCGGGTGGCCATAGGCACATTAGGGCAGCGCGGGTCGGCACAACAATGCGCGGTTCCCACTGCCAAATTTAAACTGACTGTCGTGCCGCATGCTCACGCCACAGGCGACAGGGCGTCTATAGGTAGGTGCGTAGTCAGTCTCAGTCTATCGGACATTGGGTGCAGGGTAAATTACGCAGACACTGATTCGCTCTCGTTGTCACGTGAGGTCAGTGAAGCTGAATACGGCACCAGCCCACTACGGGTGAAGTTGTAACATTGTAGCCCCTAAATCCAGCCCAAAGCTAGCTGAGCCAACCCCCAAGTCTGCGCAAGCAGGGCTGACCGCGCGCTGCCAGCTTTCTGTAAGTGGTTCTAATTACCAGCTGGCACTGGGTTTGACATCGGAGGAGGATTTATAAATGCATGAGTTCGCATTTCAGTGCAGTGATGCAACCACCACACTAAAATGCGTTAGTCTAACGCCTGATGCGCGGTACTTGGCAGGGCTGACTACAATTTTTACTTTAATGGAGCACACAGAATAACAGCGCTCATCAGCATAGAATTACAGAAGAGGCAGAAAAAACATTGATAAAATAAAGATTTTAAAGCCAGTATCATGCCAGTTAATTAAATAGATTTTTTATAACAGCTGCTAACCGTCCCTGCTTTGGAAAACATAAAAAGGCACCTCCCACCGTTTTCCGTTGACCCGCTCTAAAAACCAGGACATGAGCCAAATTTACTGAAATCTACTGGGACAGGTGGCGAAAAACCAGACCTGTCCCGGCAAATCTGTGACGTATGGTCAACCTATTAATAGAGCGGTGTAGATTAGGTGCCTTTTTGAAAGTATTCAAGTTAATTGCAGCGCTGTGTATAGGCAAGACAGGCGCTGAAATTAACAAGAAAACTTTCAAAAAGGCACACAGTCTGCCACGCTTTATTAACAAATGCATAGCTACAAAGGTTTCAGATTGCTATGTGTAACGTTTTCTTAATTTCAGTGTATTATGAGTGCCATTTCAATGACTATGAGTGACACTTTCTCGCGAGCAAAATCAAGGTAAGAGGTAGTCCGACTGGCACCACTGCGGCGTGCTAGATCTATTAATAAAATTTAAAAGCACATTTTGAAGCAGAGTCACTGAGGCACTACCTTCTGCACTCCGTGTTGCTCTTTCCCTTGTATGCTTTCCTGCTCCATGTTGCTTTCCTCTCTCTGTGTTTCTCCATCTGCAAAACACTCCTGCTCTCCGTGATGCTCTCTGTCCCTCTTGTGCTTTTCTCTGCAATCCCAACTGCTCCATGCTGCTTTCTCACTCCTGTGTTTCTCCTACCTTTAAACTCTCCCTCCACCGTGCTCTTCTTGCTTTCTTCCTTGTGTGCTTTTCTTCCTCCTGTGGGAAAATAGCCCAGCACTCTTTCTTGCTCTCTCACTAAGAAGCTTTCAGGCACTTACTCATTCCAAAGATCAGTTCCCCAGGTGGTCCAGACAATGGGTACACAAATTGTCCCCAAACAAAGTGGAGCTCCGCAGCTGAGTGTTCCCGGCAACAGCGGTGCTGGAAATGAGCAGACAGCTAAGCTGTTTTAGGTACTGCGCCCAGGAGGTGAGTGGAATGTTTAATGGGTCCTTCCATTCTAACTCACACCAAGTGCGGGATCGGGGAGGCCCCAGTGGACCTGGGCCGCTTCACTCACTGAGCACCACCAAGCGACAGGCCACCAGGTCCCCCACAGCAGAGGGGTCCCTCTCCTGCAGGGCTACCTGTCATGTATTTGCCGCATGATTCTTCCAGTGGTGCATCACTACCAGGGCACTAACAACCCTTTCAGACAGACGCAAGTGTCCTCCAGGCCCGCAGCCAGGCCCCGGCCGCCCACACGTCCAGAACAGAAAGAGATTAGGGTCTCAACCTCACCGCCGCATAGCAACCATCTTACTTCTCTACAGCAACACTTCCTTTGTTTGCGAATGTCACTCCAGCGCTTAATTTAAGCAGCATTTTCTGCAATCCAACAGCCATTATGTTCTCTGTGCGATTTAGAAAAAAGACGGAAGTCTGCTGGTGGTTGGATACGGCTACCATTTGTTTCATTGTTCCCGATTATGCCTACTGGTCTAGTAGTGTCGGTTGCAGAAGAATATCCGGATGATCAAAAGTATATTGCACAATGAGACCACAAACTGGCAGCTTGAATAAAGCACGGTTATCTACTGCATAGGGCACATAACGTGCACTTTGCAGTTGCAGTTCCAGCTTCTCCCTCACAGCACGCAGGTGTTGTCAAGTCGCTACAAATGTGTGATTAATGCATTTTAGTGTGGTGCTGCAGACCACCACACTAAAATGCGTTAGTCTAAGCCTGATGCGTGGTATTTGGCAGGGCTGTGAAAGGCATGTAAGAAATGCAGCAGGAGATAAAATGCATATAAGGAATGTTCTGTGGTTGACTAAGGATAGGACACAACAATGCATTTTCACAGATTCCATTGTGGTGCAATCTTGAATAACACAGACACCTCTCAGGGATGTAGCATTCACATTTGACAAGTGATAGTAAGGGACACATTGTTACATTAAAAGGCTTTTAATGAAGAATATGCTTTTGAATACTGTATCCTTTTTATGTTTGTTGTATGTTGCAAACCTGCCTTAAGACCCTTCATGTGGTGCTGTATGTGTAGAAATACACTGTCTTTTCACTTTATTAAGCAAATGTTTGAGTGATATTTGCACTGATATTTGTCGCTGCACCCACACACGCGGTTGGGTTCTTGGCGCACATAGCCTTGGCTGCAGCGCACGGAGACCTTATACTGCTGCACACAGAAAAAACAAATTAGAGGGAACATTGCTTGTGGGGCCCTAGCTCACTGCAAAAGGGAACATAGATACAAAAAAGGCTTGTGTATGTATTGTGGGTCTCTAGAACATATGATCCATACCTGCCCTGTATGTTCTATGAAACAATCTGGAAATACCAGATCCCAACCATTGTGAAAGGGGAAAGGATGGAAGAATCTCAAGCCCCTTTCATTGTTTCTTTAAATGACCCTTATGTTTCGTTATTTCTTCTGTCTGGTTGGAGTTACCAACAGGAAAGAAGGAGAGACTTCTGGATCTTCTATATAGCGCAGCCAGTGGAGTCTACTTGGATATCAGATGGGTTCAAAAACACCATATTTCTTGAGTTTCCAAAGAAGTCCCGGGACAAGTGTAAATGGTAGATGGTACACCTTTAACCTCAGGTCGAGTCAAGGAAATGACAGCTCCTTTGAAGTTAGTCTTTGGAAATCACCAAGAAAGCATTTCTTTTGATCTAATCTCGACTCCAAATCATACCATAATTTTGGGGGTTCCTTGGCTTGCCCGCCATAATCCAAACATAAACTGGGAGACTAGGACCATATCCTTATCCTCCCAGTTTTGTAATAAAAATTGTTACTTATCAGGTGATTATTGGACCCCAAAAGAAATTACTGCAAATCCCATTGCAAAGTCTAACACAATAAATCTTCTCCAAGGTTTCCCTCCTCAGTATTAAGATTTTGCTGAACTATTTGAGAAACTTAAATATATGCAATTGCCTCCCCATCATGAATTTGACTGTGCTATAAATATCAAGCCTGGCAGCACAGTTCCTTTGGGATGAGTTTATTCCCTGACGGAGACTGAAAAGGAAGCCCTCAGAGCGTATCTAGAAGATAATCTGAAGAATGGCCTCATCACTCGATCCACCTCTCCTGTAGGGGGCCTCTATGTTCTTTGTCCCCAAAAAGACTGGTGATTTAAGACCTTGCATACACTATAGGGGGCTAAACAAGATTACTATCAAAGACAGGTATCCTCTTCCCTTAATAAAGGATATTCTAGGGTCTGTGCAAGATTCAAAGGTATTCACTAAGTTGGATCTTTGTGGAGCCTTGGGATCAGAAAGGGCGATGAGTAGAAAAAGCCTTCCAAACCCCCTTAGGGCACTTCAAGTTCAAAGTCATGCCTTTTTACCTCACTAACGCCACTGCAATTTTTCAACACTGCATGAGCCATATCTTTGCAGATATGTTGAACCGATTCACTGTAGTCTATCTAGATGACATTCTTATCTAACCAAAGGACTTTGCTTCCCATTGTCAACGTGTCAGAGAAGTGTTAACCAGACTTCACCAACACAATCTTTTCTGTAAATAAGAAAATTATGATCTCCACCAGCCCGAAGTAGAATTTTTAGGATTTTGATTGAACAGTACCAGAATCTCCGATGATCAAAAGAAGATTTCTGCTGTACTTGACTGGCCTACACCTACAAGTGTCAAAGAAATCCAGTGTTTTTTTGAGGTTTGCCAATTTTTATCAGCATTTCGGTGGAGATTTTGCACTTCTAACCAGCCATATTAAACAAATCTTATGGAAAGAAATGTTATGTAAAGTGTTTCAATGGAATGACCAGGCTGATGAGGCCTTCCTCAAATTAAAACAAGCCTTTATCAGGGCACCGGTTCTATGACATCCTGACCCTATGAAGAAGTTTGTGATTGAAACCGATGCATCCAATATAGAAGTTGGAGTGGTACTTTCACAAGTATAGGATGATGACGGGTTGGAGCGTCCAATCTTTTATTTGTTCCACATCCTATCAGATTCAGAGAGAAATTATTCAATACTTCAAAGAGAACTTTTAGCGATGAAGATGGCCTGTACTGAATGGAGACAATTCCTGATGGGTACTCGTGAGTCTTTTGAGATTTGCATGGATCATCGTAATCTCCAGTGTTTAAGAAAAATGCGTCGACTAGCCAGTTGGGCTTATTTCTTCAATCAGTATGATTTTTACATCACATGTATTCCAGGTTCTAAGAACATTCTGGCTGATGCCCTATCTCATCGATATCCTGAGTCTCCAGTCCAGTATGATCACAACATCCTACCACCTCAATACATCATCGAACTCAATCTTTTCTTGATAAAGTATGAAACAAATTGCAAGAAAGATGATGTTGTCTTTAAGGGTAAAACCCTCTTCATGCCTTCAAAAGAATTAAGAGCAGAAGTCCTCAAGATGTGTAATGATTCCCCAATTGCAGGGCATAAAGACTGTAAGACTACCCTGGAAAATTTCCTTCGCTCCTTTTGGTGGCCCTCTGTTTGACAAGACATGGACCTCTAAGTCAATCCTTGTCCCATCTGTGCCCCAAATAAGACACTGCCATCTTCGTCTTTCTGGGCTCATCCCACCCACACCTGTTCCACCTGAACCCTGGCATACTATTTCCACTGACTTCATTATTGCCCTACCTCCATCCAGTGGCTACAAAGTAATCATGGTAACTGTCTATTCCTTTTCCAAAATGGCCCATTTCACTGCCCTGAAAAAACTTCCATCTGCTAAATCTTGGATCAGATATTTTTGCAGGAAATTTTTCAACTCCATGGCCTTCCCCAAGTGATTGTTTCAGATCGAGGCCCTCAGTATGTATCCCGTTTTTGGAAGTCCTTTTGTCATTCCTTACACATTTAGATTGCCCTACCTTCTAGTTTCCATCCACAAGCTAATGGCCAGACTGAACGCTTAAACAAAGGAAACCAGGGGCTTGAGCAATACCTTTGTTGCTTTTGCGACTCCACTCAGAGTGAAGGGTCCTCCTTTTTGGCATTACCTGAATTTTACTATAATAATTCTATTCACAGTGCCACTCGCTCTACTCTCTTCTTTTGTCTACAGGGTTCATCCCCGAGCCTTTCCTTCTGGTTTTCAGGTTTCCTGCTGTGAATAGTTTTTTTCAGCAACTACGATCCGTTCATCAGAAAAGCTCTCCTAATCTTCATGATGCTAAAGCCAAAATAAAACACTTTTCCGATGTCCATCGTAAGGCTTTTCCCTCTTATAAGTTCGGTGACAGGGTTTGGGTTTCCTCCAAATTTTTATCTTCTCGCCTTTCCATCATTAAGTTGAAGCCCCAGTTTTACAGGCCTTTAAAAATCCCTCATGACCTTAATCCTGTGGCTTTTCGAGTCCAATTGTCATTGACTTGGAGGTTCCATCCTGTTTTTCACTCATCCCAGTTGAAACCCTATCGGGTGGATCCTTTTCACCGTCTGTGCACTTGGACTCCTCCTGTTAGTTGACCATGAACCTCAGTATGAAGTGCAGTAAATTTGTGATTCCTGCCTGTTTTGTAACAGACTCCAGTTTTTGATTCATTGGAAGGGGCATCCTCCTAGTGAACGATCTTGGGAAGATGCCTCCTCTGTCCATGCTCCTGTTTTGGTTCGACGTGCTTTCCGTCTCTTCTCACATAAACCTGGGGCTTTGAGGGGGAGGGGCATACAGTGGCTCTGCCACCAGCGTTCTGCCTAGCTCAATGCTTGGGATCTTGTCAGGCAGGCAGCTCGGACGCGCTGCTGGAGGCCGACAAGGTATGTAACAAGAACCATGTCTCAACAGGTGATATTTAAATAGGCTGTTAAATAAACATGCACATATAGTTGCAAAAAGAAAGAGCAGGGAGACTCCAAGGTTAAAGGATGTGCCAGGGGCACTATGTATTCAGAACAAGTTTAGGAAAACAGTAGTATCAGCACTGTTTACACTGAATGTGGGTGTAACCCGAAAACACTTTGTGCACATAAGTGCTCGTGACACACAAGGTGGACGGCGCAAGTGACAAGTGACACAGCGATGAGCGGCGCAGGGTGAACAATAGTGATAATATTTACAAAGTACTTTATGTTCACGAATAATTATTTACAGGAGTTGCAAAGGATTTAACATTTTGTGAACCAGAGCATAGCGCCAAAAGTTGCGCTGGGAAGTCAACAGCGTTTCGACCCGTAACAAGTCAGGGTCATCTTCAGGACCAGGTTACCGTTGTGTTCGTGCTGATGTGGGAAAAGACTGGGTAGAATAGATCACTTGTTATGGGCGCGAGACCCAGGGGTAATGATGTATTGCCAGCTGGAGTACAACAGGGGTATGTGCGATAAGCTTCCAGGGGTTGTTGATTTAACCAAGTTCAACATCCAAGGAAGTGTTAGAGGATCGGTGTCAACATACGGGCAGGGTTGGCAGCCAATAGCCGGTGGCAAGGTTAAGCGTCCGGGGGCTGAAGGTGGGCCGGGTTGGAGGCAGTCCAGAGCGGTATTGCAGCCAGCTGCTGCCGTCAATTGGGAAGTGTCTGGGGGCTGGAGGTTCGGTCGGGAAAAGAGATAGTTGGTGTCTGAGGTCCAGACAGGATCCTCTGGGAGCTGGCAACCAGTATTGGTTTGAGTCCGATTCGGAGGCCGACAAGGAGCGCCAGCGACAGGCTAGCGGGTTGCCCCGCTACTTGCCATCTCTTACCTTCACAGAGAAAGTGTGTGTTTCACAGTTTAGTGTTAATTAACCCTGGGCGTAGTTTGCGTAGTAGCACTTCACATAGCTACGTGAAGTAAATTTTGAACTACACGTAGCTATGCAAATTGCGTAGTGCGTAGCTGTGTGCTTGACTGCACTGTACAATAATTGCCAAAGGCATCTTGCACATTGCAAGTTAAGATAAAATAAGTATCTCTGTCTTTATATGCTAAAATGCATATAGCATTTCACAAAAGTGAAATCGATAAATTAACAAGCAGTGAGAGAGGTGATGATTTTGGTATCCTCCCTAACCTAGGGAGAGAACCAAGCAGATGCCTTGAAAACAAAAAGCACATCTTTGAACGATTCAGTGGTGGTCCCATCCTCTTAGGACCACCCCAAGCACAGTTATTGGCAAAAATACAATCCCAACCAAAGGCCCTGCAAAGCATTATGGGACGAGATTAGCAGTGGGCAGTGAATATTATAGTATCCAATATCAAAATAATTCTACAAAGAGCTGCAGTTCCACTAGTCGTTACTAGATGTCCCTCACGAGTCAAATGCAAAAGCTTCATGAAAGGGTTTCAAATGCTTTTGCATTTGACTCGTGAGGACATCTAGTAACGACTAGTGGAACTGCAGCTTGATGTATTAATAATTTCAATGCTTTTGCATTTGACTCGTGAGGGACATCTAGTAACGACTAGTTGAACTGCAGCTCTTTGTAGAATTATTTTGATATTGGACACTATAATATTCACTGCGCACTGCTAATCTCGTCCCATAATGCTTTGCAGGGCCTTTGGTTGGGATTGTATTTTTGCCCATAACTGTGCTTGGGGTGGTCCTAGGAGGAAGGGACCACCACTGAATCGTTCACATGATATGCTTTTTGTGTTCAAGGCATCTGCTTGGTCCTCCCCCTAGGTTAGGGGGGAACCCAAAATCATCACCTCTCTCATTGCTTGATATTTTCACTGTCAAAGTTCACTTTTGTGAATTTGTTATATGCTTTTTAGCATAGAAAATTGCTTTAGCAAAGCATTTGTATGTGTTTAATATACTGCTGCTACGCTACGTTGATTAGCAAAGTTTTTTACTCTGCTACGTGCAATTTGCGTAGTGCGTAGTAACACAAACTTTGCATGCTCCGTGAGCGTAGCAAAGTATTATGCCCAGGGTTAGTGTTAATCTGCTTAGTATTTTTTGAGATTAGCATTTGGAGAAGCTTGAAAGGGGTAACACTTCAGATATCTTGAAAGCTGAAAAGGTATTTTCTTATTTAATTATAACTTTAGGACCATTTGACAAATATACATGAAATTTGGCAAACGCTTACTCTGTTAAAGTTACTCCTGGTATTTAAAAAATTCACGCAGCTTCATAAACGGGGGCAATTAAAAAGGAGTGGCAAAAAAGTGTTCATTTATCAATGACTTTGGCACTGTGTGATGAATTTGCACAAAATAGGACAGAAGTTTAGAAGAATTATTTTCTATTGGTATGTCAAGTTTTGTGCCAATCCATCAAGTTAAAAAGGAGCAATAAAATGTTCAATTGTGAATAACTTTGGCACTGTTTGATGAATAGGTCGCTCCCCCACCACACAGCTCCGCCTGTGTTGTCCGCCCGCTGCTGCTGCTGGTAAGCTCGCCCCTCCGCTTGTGGCCTCGGTGCCCGTATTTCTTTGCTTTTTGTCTCCCCATTTTCCCTTCTGTGCCCCTCGCTGCCCCATTGTACTGTGCCCGTATTTCTCTGTTTGTTTTCTCTCCATTTTCCCTTCTGTGCCCCTCGCTGCCACATTGTACTGTGCCCGTATTTCTGTTTGTTTTCTCTCCATTTTCCCTTCTGTGCCCCTCGCTGCCCCATTGTACTGTGCCCGTATTTCTGTTTGTTTTTCTCTCCATTTTCCCTTCTGTGCCCCTCGCTGCCCCATTGTACTGTGCCCGTATTTCTGTTTGTTTTCTCTCCATTTTCCCTTCTGTGCCCCTCGCTGCCCCATTGTACTGTGCCCGTATTTCTGTTTGTTTTCTCTCCATTTTCCCTTCTGTGCCCCTCGCTGCCCCATTGTACTGTGCCCGTATTTCTGTTTGTTTTCTCTCCATTTTCCCTTCTGTGCCCCTCGCTGCCCCATTGTACTGTGCCCGTATTTCTGTTTGTTTTTCTCTCCATTTTCCCTTCTGTGCCCCTAGCTGCCCCATTGTACTGTGCCCGTATTTCTGTTTGTTTTCTCTCCATTTTCCCTTCTGTGCCCCTCGCTGCCCCATTGTACTGTGCCCGTATTTCTGTTTGTTTTTCTCTCCATTTTCCCTTCTGTGCCCCTCGCTGCCCCATTGTACTGTGCCCGTATTTCTGTTTGTTTTCTCTCCATTTTCCCTTCTGTGCCCCTCGCTGCCCCATTGTACTGTGCCCGTATTTCTGTTTGTTTTCTCTCCATTTTCCCTTCTGTGCCCCTCGCTGCCCCATTGTACTGTGCCCGTATTTCTGTTTGTTTTCTCTCCATTTTCCCTTCTGTGCCCCTCGCTGCCCCATTGTACTGTGCAGGTATTTCTGTTTGTTTTCTCTCCGTTTTTCCTTCTGTGCCCCCGCTGCCTCTCTCCATTCCCGCCGCTGCGTCCCTGCGGCCCCGCCCCCTGACTGCCCATTCGCTGCCCCTGCCTCCCGCCTCCCAGCTGCTCCTCCCTCCCACCTCCCCATATATGGCGGCCGCTGCGCGGTGAGGAGAGCGACCCTTGACCTTGCCAGGTAGGTCGCTCCCCACCACACAGCTCCGCCTATGTTGTCCGCCCGCTGCTGCTGCTGGTAAGCTCGCCCCTCCGCTTGTGGCCTCGGTGCCCGTATTTCTTTGCTTTTTGTCTCCCCATTTTCCCTTCTGTGCCCCTCGCTGGCCCATTGTACTGTGCCCGTATTTCTCTGTTTGTTTTCTCTCCATTTTCCCTTCTGTGCCCCTCGCTGCCCCATTGTACTGTGCCCGTATTTCTGTTTGTTTTCTCTCCATTTTCCCTTCTGTGCCCCTCGCTGCCCCATTGTACTGTGCCCGTATTTCTGTTTGTTTTCTCTCCATTTTCCCTTCTGTGCCCCTCGCTGCCCCATTGTACTGTGCCCGTATTTCTGTTTGTTTTCTCTCCATTTTCCCTTCTGTGCCCCTCGCTGCCCCATTGTACTGTGCCCGTATTTCTGTTTGTTTTTCTCTCCATTTTCCCTTCTGTGCCCCTCGCTGCCCCATTGTACTGTGCCCGTATTTCTGTTTGTTTTCTCTCCATTTTCCCTTCTGTGCCCCTCGCTGCCCCATTGTACTGTGCCCGTATTTCTGTTTGTTTTTCTCTCCATTTTCCCTTCTGTGCCCCTCGCTGCCCCATTGTACTGTGCCCATATTTCTGTTTGTTTTCTCTCCATTTTCCCTTCTGTGCCCCTCGCTGCCCCATTGTACTGTGCCCGTATTTCTGTTTGTTTTCTCTCCATTTTCCCTTCTGTGCCCCTCGCTGCCCCATTGTACTGTGCCCGTATTTCTGTTTGTTTTCTCTCCATTTTCCCTTCTGTGCCCCTCGCTGCCCCATTGTACTGTGCCCGTATTTCTCTGTTTGTTTTCTCTCCGTTTTTCCTTCTGTGCCCCCGCTGCCTCTCTCCATTCCCGCCGCTGCGTCCCTGCGGCCCCGCCCCCTGACTGCCCATTCGCTGCCCCTGCCTCCCGCCTCCCAGCTGCTCCTCCCTCCCACCTCCCCATATATGGCGGCCGCTGCGCGGTGAGGAGAGCGATCCTTGACCTTGCCAGGCAGGTCGCTCCCCCACCACACAGCTCCGCCTGTGTTGTCCGCCCGCTGCTGCTGCTGGTAAGCTCGCCCCTCCGCTTGTGGCCTCGGTGCCCGTATTTCTTTGCTTTTTGTCTCCCCATTTTCCCTTCTGTGCCCCTCGCTGCCCCATTGTACTGTGCCCGTATTTCTCTGTTTGTTTTCTCTCCATTTTCCCTTCTGTGCCCCTCGCTGCCCCATTGTACTGTGCCCGTATTTCTGTTTGTTTTCTCTCCATTTTCCCTTCTGTGCCCCTCGCTGCCCCATTGTACTGTGCCCGTATTTCTGTTTGTTTTCTCTCCATTTTCCCTTCTGTGCCCCTCGCTGCCCCATTGTACTGTGCCCGTATTTCTGTTTGTTTTCTCTCCATTTTCCCTTCTGTGCCCCTCGCTGCCCCATTGTACTGTGCCCGTATTTCTGTTTGTTTTTCTCTCCATTTTCCCTTCTGTGCCCCTCGCTGCCCCATTGTACTGTGCCCGTATTTCTGTTTGCTTTCTCTCCATTTTCCCTTCTGTGCCCCTCGCTGCCCCATTGTACTGTGCCCGTATTTCTGTTTGTTTTCTCTCCATTTTCCCTTCTGTGCCCCTCGCTGCCCCATTGTACTGTGCCCGTATTTCTCCGTTTGTTTTCTCTCAGTTTTTCCTTCTGTGCCCCCGCTGCCTCTCTCCATTCCCGCCGCTGCGTCCCCTGCGGCCCCGCCCCCCTGACTGCCCATTCGCTGCCCCTGCCTCCCGCCTCCCAGCTGCTCCTCCCTCCCACCTCCCCATATATGGCGGCCGCTGTGCGACCGCGCCGCTGGCGCGCCTAAGGCAAGCCCGTCCGCGACTGGACCGCGCCCAGCGCCAGAACCCCTGGACCGCGCGCTCCCCGCTCCAGCCTCGAGGACCGACGCTGATACGATGACACCACACTCCACGCTCTCAACCCCAGACGGACGCACGACTGCTTCAAGGCCGCCCCGAAACGCACCCATGGTCCCTTCACCTGCCGGAACTGCAGCTACACCAGCCTCAGAGCCACCGAGGCGCCCGCCAAGAAGGACCTCAACCACCTCCGGTGCATCCTGCTGAACACCCGCTCCGCACGCAAACACGCCGTCGAGCTCTGGGACCTGCTCGACACATCATCACCAGACGTCGCCTTCCTGACAGAGACCTGGATGAACGACTCCTCCGCCCCCGACATCGCCATAGCCATCCCAGACGGCTATAAGATCACCTGCAGAGACCGCGTCAACGCAGTAGGAGGAGGAATCGCCATCGTCCACAAGAACACCATCAGGGTCTCGACCAGCACCGACGACACTCTCAGCACCGCCGAACACATGCACTTCCAGATCCACACGGACCCCAACACCACCCTTAGAGGCACCCTTGTCTACAGACCCCCTGGGCCCCGACCCCAGTTCAGCGACTCCATCGCCGACTTCATCAGCACGCACGCCCTGACCTCTACCGACTACATCCTCCTCGGAGACCTGAACTTTCACCTGGAGAACAAGAACGACAGCAACTCCACCACCCTGATCGACAGCCTCGCCAACCTCGGCCTGAGCCAGCTCGTCACAACACCGACCCACTGCGCCGGCCACACGCTTGACCCCATCTTCTCCTCAAGCTCCCACGTCTCCTTCAGCCACACCACGGAACTCCTCTGGACCGACCACCGCTGCATCCATTTCACCTTCCAGAAACCCACCACACACCACCGCACCCAACAGATCCCACGCCGCTGCTGGAGCAAAGTCACCGAAGACCAACTCCGGGCAACCCTCGCTCTCAGCCCTCCCTCCGACCCATCCAACACCGACGACGCTGCCTGCAACCTCAGACGATGGATGGACGACTGTGCCAACACCCTCGCCCCGCTGAAAAAGCTCACCTACAGCGACACCACCAAAAGAGCCAGCTGGTTCACCTCGGAACTCCTAGCTTCCAAGCGCACCTGCCGGAAACTAGAGAAGAAATGGCACAGCGATAAGACACCGGACAGCCACACAGCCCACAAAGACGCCATCCGTAACCACCACCACCTCATCAGGTCCGCCAAGAGAATCTCCTTCAAAGACCGCCTCGACAACAACGCACACAACAGCAAGGAGCTTTTCAACATCGTGAAGGAACTCTCCAATCCCAGCTCCAACACCAACGACATCCCGCCGTCGCAACCCCTGTGCGATTCCCTCGCCACCTTCTTTCACCGCAAGATCGCCGACATCCACGACAGCTTCGACACCCAGACAACCCCAACTAAGATCGATACACCAGACCCGCCACACACCATCGACCACGACCCCCTGCCAGCCTGGGCCAGCGTGAACATCGAGGACACCATCAAGACCATGAGCACAATACACTCCGGCTCCCCGTCAGACCCTTTCCCGCACCACATCTTCAACAAAGCCAGCAGCTCCATCGCACCCCACCTGTGCAACATCATCAACCTCTCCTTCGAGACCGCGACCTTCCCAGAGAGCTGGAAACACGCAGAGATCAACGCCCTACTCAAAAAACCCAAGGCGGACCCGAGAGACCTCAAGAACTTCCGGCCCATCTCTCTGCTTCCGTTCCCAGCCAAGGTCATTGAGAAGATCGTCAACAAACAGCTAACCCGATACCTCGAAGAAAACAGCATCCTGGACCCATCCCAATCAGGGTTCCGCAGCAACCACAGCACTGAGACTGCCCTCATCGCCGCCACCGACGACATCAGGATCCTGCTGGACAATGGTGAGACCGCAGCCCTCATCCTGCTGGACCTCTCCGCCGCCTTCGACACTGTCTGCCACCGCACTCTACGCGCACGCCTCCACGACGCAGGGATCCGAGACAAGGCCCTGGAATGGACCACCTCCTTCCTCCACGGCAGAACCCAGAGAGTCCGCCTCCCACCTTTCCGATCCGAAGCCTCCGAGATCATCTGCGGCGTACCCCAGGGATCGTCCCTCAGCCCAACACTGTTCAACATCTACATGGCCCCGCTCGCACGCATCGCCAGACAACACGACCTCAACATTATCTCCTACGCCGACGACACTCAACTGATCCTCTCCCTCACCAAGGACCCCCTCGCCGCCAAAGCCAAACTCCATGAAGGAATGAAGGCCGTCGCCGATTGGATGAAGATCAGCCAACTAAAGCTGAACACGGACAAAACGGAGGTCCTCATCCTCGGCTCCAACCCCTCAGCCTGGGACGACTCCTGGTGGCCAACGACGCTGGGAGCAGCCCCGACACCCACCGACCACGCACGCAACCTGGGAGTCATCCTCGACTCAACGCTCTCCATGGCCAAGCAAGTCAACACAGTCTCCTCCTCCTGCTTCAACACCCTCCGCATGCTTCGCAAGATCTACAGGTGGATCCCGACAGACACAAGAAGAACAGTCACCCAGGCCCTCGTCAGTAGCAGACTGGACTATGGGAACGCCCTCTACGCGGGAGCCCCGGCCAAGCTCATCAAGCGACTGCAACGCATACAAAACGCCTCCGCACGACTGATCCTCGACGTACCACGCCACAGCCACATCACCCCCACTTGAGGAACCTGCACTGGCTCCCCGTCGACAGGAGGATCACCTTCAAACTCCTCACCCACGCACACAAGGCACTCCACAAAACTGGCCCAGCCTACCTCAACAGACGACTCTTCTTCTACGTCCCCAACCGCCAGCTCCACTCCGCCGACCTCTCCCTCGCCACCGTCCCCCGCATTCGAAGAACAACCACCGGCGGCAGATCCTTCTCACACCTCGCCGCCAAGACCTGGAACACCCTTCCACTAAGCCTACGAAAGACCCAAGACCTGCTGACCTTCAGGAGGCTACTCAAGACCTGGCTGTTCGACCAGTAGCAGCATCCCCCCCTTCCCTCTCCCCAGCGCCTTGAGACCCTCGCGGGTAAGCAGTGCGCTCTACAAATTCTGTGATTGATTGATTGATTGATTGAACTGTAGCAGTAATTAGCAAGTAAGGCCTAATGTATTTATGTCAGGATTTGTACTGATCTAATACAGGATGCAAGAGTCAAGTTGACTAATAACTTTGGCATCATACGATGAATCTGCACGAAATTTGGCAGACATGTAGCATTTTAATCTTTCTGTTTGTATGTCAAGATTTAAGCAGATCCATCAAAAGAAGGGCAAAGATAAATGGGGAGCAATAAAATGTTATTCACTAATAACTTTGGAGCTCTCTGATAAACATTGCCGTAAGTGGCCAAGGGTATGCCCAGATGTGGGTCCCTTGCTCGCTATGCCACTGGATTCAAGCTACCTTGGCTGATGAGGGGTGATACCCTGAAACCAGTTCCAAGATGCTTGATTCTGGTCCAGGGAGGACTTATCCTGGCAGTTCGGGCTGGACTGTTTCCATGAGGAGCAGGGTCAAGACTGATTTGCATATGGCTGGGTCTAAACTAGGGTGTCATAGTGAGCAAAACAACGATGGATTCAACCCATATCTCTTGACTGGGGATGAGTGGTTGAAAAGTTTCAGCACTCTGTCCATTATCTTGTTGTGTTTGCTCTCTGATAAGCATGCATGAAATTTGTCGGACAATTAGCAAATTAAGTGCAGTGCTAGAATATGGGGGAGTGAAGGGAGTTAAAAGAGAAGGTCGCCAGAGCATGTGGCCAAACCCCACTGCACAAGGATGAAGGCCTTGCAATGCAGGGTTGTCTTCTCACTGCGCTTGGGCTAAGGGCAAGTGCTGTATTCAGCAGCGATTGTCTGTTACTGGCTGAAGGGCAGGCTTTGCAGCAAACCTCCACTGCGCACAGCCAAAAGGCCTTATACAGCGTGGAATGGGTACATAGCACATGGATGCAGTACATCATTAAAAACTCTGCAATTCACTGAAAAAGACTCAATTAAAAGTTAGTTATGTTTCACTGAACACAAACCTGAAAAAGCACTGAAATTCACCAGTTATGGTTTGCAATGCAGAATGCACCCCATAACTCACAACCTTACTAACAATGGGGGAAGGGTCTCGGGGGACGGGGCAAGCAACGACATAGGGGAAGGAGGATGGGTTATGGGGCAAGCAATGAAAGGGGGAAGGTTGGGGGACAGGTTAAGCAATGACATGGGTGATGGGTGCAGGGGGAAAGCAACAACGTGGAAGGAAACAAGGGACGGCTCAACCAACAGCACAGGAGGAGGTGGGAGACTGGGCAAGCAACTATGGAGGGGAAAGGGAGTGGGGAACAGGTTAAGCAACAATGAAGGAGGAGGACAGGGCAAACAACGATAACAGAACAACACAGGAGGGGGCAGGAAAGCAACTACACAAAGCGAGATGGAGGGAGGGGGGAAGACAGCCTGCAAAGACATGCACTTTTATGGAGCTCTACAAAATAAATTTAAAAAAACAAAGTGCCTCCTGGAAGCGCACAACCATTGGAAATACATTGACTGCAGACAGGAAGCAGTAGTTGGTCCATGTTCCACGGAAAGGCAAACACACGAAAAGAGAGTGAAACCAGCATTTGCTGACCAAAGAGAAGCAAGGAAATGAGATTGACAATGAAGCCACCAAATGGTAAGTAGTGGTCAGGCCCTAAGCCACTTGTATATAAATAAAATGTCTTGCAAGCAACAGCACATGCACTGTCTCAGGCGAGACCTTAAAATGGCAGGGGTATACATTATGGTGTGCATCATGCATTGCATACCATAACTGTAAAGTTTCAGGGCTTTTTCAGTTTTGTGTTTTTTGAACCACGCTAACCTTTAACTGTGTTTTTTTAGTGAACCTCCTATACATACAGCATAATATCCTATTTGTTGTCACCATTATTAAGTGTGAGGAGAGGCCACCACTAGCAAGAGAGGAAGCCTCGAATAGATCGTGCTCTCCCTCCCCTCCCTCAACAATGGCAATAAATACCACATCATACTTAGGAAATCTGCTGGCATGGTCTGTCATGCTGTTTTTTCCTTGTGCTGTAGTTATAACCAAGTCTTTAGCCATAACCAGAGCACAAAGAGTGAAATTATTTCAATACATTAAAATCGCAATAACTAGGTCTTGTAAGTATGTGCCAATTTGGTTGCTTCTGTAACGTGATCATAGAATGTAATCTGTAAGGCATTAATCAGTGTTTTCTCAAGTCGGGCAATGGTTTACTCTGGTAATAACACCTTTGCACTACAATGCTAAATGTGTGACTGTGTTTACTACTTTTCTGGCGCTGAGTTTTGTACTCTTTTATTTAAAGTAATGCTCTGGCAGTATGAAATATTGTCTCTGTTACACTTTTTCTGAAGTGCTTGGCTCTTAGGTTAGAAGTGTCTGGCTCTACGCATTTCGGTTTGAATTACCTGGCTGTGTACAGAAACAGAAACCTCTTCGCCCCACGTTCAGATTCCGTCACTTTTTTGCCGTTTTAAATATGTAGAGAGATTCTGTCCTAGAGCATATTTTCACAGGTTTACGTTCACCGTCCTCTCATCAACACTCACCACCCACACTCGCAACGCACGCGTGTGCTCTCGCTTTACACTGACTGAGCGCACGTGTTCTCACTTGGCATCACCTGTGATCGAGCGCTTGTGTCGTAATTTGCTACTTTCCTTGATGGCTGTGCACAGCGCGCGCCACAACACCGTTGGGCACAGACGTCGCTTGCGTAATTGCCAAGTGTCCTCGCGCCATTTCTGACACATTCAGCCAGTTTAGCCAACAGCAATTTGCGTGCTGGGATTTGTTAGTCTAGACATGCAGTATAACAAGAATTGACACAGTCAATAGGTCTCGCCTATCTAAAGCATGTGCAGAGCTGTTGGCTTTGTCAATATTTGTCTGTAAAGTATTGTTTAAAAAAAGTAAAAGAAAAAGCATTCCGAAATGCTACATAGAGGAAACGCAAACATATCTAATGGTATCAATGCTTTCAAACTTTATAAATGATATGGTGTACTTTTCACTCAGGAACTTCTGAATAGAATTTGAAAACAATAAGGTAGTGTCAGAATGTGAAGGGAAACGATTGCCAAGGCCTAATTTATTTTCTAAATGATTTTATTTTCTACCTGTGCCCCAGATTGCAGTGAGCAGAGTCCAGGAAGTGGTAAGGAGGCAGACTAGTGCTGTCTCTTCCCTAAAAGAGTTAAAAAACGATTTTCAATATCTGTGATTACTGTCTTTGCCTGTGGTTGTTACAGTTTAAAATTGTAGTTTTAACCTGCCCGAGATTGCATATTTAATTACCTGTTTTGTGTTCAAACTTGTGGTTTTTCCTGCCCATGATTGCTTCCATTTAACGTGTTGAATTGTGGGATTTGCAGTCCTAAATCTCTGTAGTTTTTCCCTCTCATTCCCGGTGAATATCAGTTTTCCCTCCACATTTCCCCTTGTCTCTGTGCTAAAACCTGTATGTTAAACTGTGCACCCCCAGCCACCATTTTGTGTTAACAAGTCAGTGAAACCAGCCCCTCTCCCCCCCCCCCCAGCAACAGGGATATTCTACATCAGAGTGTGCTCTGAGGCAGCAGTGATCTTCTGTGTGCTGTTTAAACTGTGTTTAATAGGGACTGTGCACTTCGTTTTTTGTCCAGGAGAGGGAGTAAAGTTTTATACAAACACTATTTTCAGAGGACAAGTTAGGCCCTTACCTGCAGAAGTCCAAAGTGTGGATTGAGCCTGTCTGTCTCCTAGGAGATTCTGAACAAGAGAAGCAGCTCCCAACTCCCTGGCCAGCAAACCTTTTCTGAGGTTGCTGGGACCTTATATAGTCTGCTAGTGGTAGGTACATGTATATACTGATTGGAGGTTGTATCTGATGTTTCTATTGGATTAGGGTTAGTGTCCTCATTGGTTGGGTATTTGAGGGTTCTGATTGGTTTCTGGGTCTGTGATTCAATCAATGTAGGGTTGGGACTAGGGCTAGGGTTAGGATTTCTATTGGAAGTAGGGACTAGGGCTTCCTGTGTTATTGGTTTTTGGGACTAGGGTGGGACTATTGCTAGGGTTAGGCCTTTAACTGTAAGTAGCGATTAGGGCTTTTGGTGTAATTGGTTGCTGGACTAGGTGTGGTACTAAGAGTAGGGTTAGGCTTTATATTGGAAGTAGGGACTAGGGCTTCCTGTGCCATTGGTTGCTTGGACTTGGGTTGGGACTACTGGTAGGGCTAGGGTCTCTATTGGACGTAGAGATCAGGGTTTTTGAAAGTTATTGGGTGCTTGGACTAGGGCTGAGATTGGCTGCAAGGTCCTCGTCTCCTATTGTTTCTAGATTTTAGGGCTAGTGTTGTGATTGGATAGGGTTAGGGCTAGGGTTCCCATTGGCTGAAGGGGTCACCTGACTACTAGGGCTATAAAAGTCCGAGGCCTAGGCCGTCTCAGCCCGGGCGTTGACACTAAGGGCAGAGAGGACGAGGGCAATTACCTGTTTGAGCCTGTACGAGACTAGGGCCAGAAATGCTGCCCATGTTCACATTCAGTAAGAGCCACGCCACACCATCCACAAACAGAGTAACACACTCACACCAAATGTAAGCCACACACAACCCTATGCACGGACCAATGTACCAGCATGCACTACAAACACAACCAAACCACATCCATACACCCTTCTATCCCAACTACCACACATACCCACCATCACCTACAAACAGTACACAACTCTATCCTATACCATTAACCAATACACTCATCACTAACACAACCCCATTCAACACCATACATAACTGCATCCCATCCAGACACACGCTCCCTGCTCTAATTACACCTAACAGACCACCTTTTATCACTAACAAACATATATTCATCCTTCCATCATTTGTCCAACAAAAACCCTCCTCTCCCTACTACCATAATAACACTAACGCACAACACACACACTGCACACCACCACACTTTTTAACTCATGCAACAAACCAGTCTAAGACAAACACTCTCACCTCTACTTCATTCCCTCCTACACACAACATACACTCTACTCATAAACACATCACCACCCCCTCTACCTTACAACCTCCTCTCACAAACAATACTATACAACCAAATCCATTGCAAGAAACAAATACACCAGCACCCATTTTCACTACTCCTCAAAAACAAAACATTACACACACCAGCACAACAAGATCTTCAAAGCGCAACACGTCAAAATACATACCATCACAAAATACAAACATACACCCACCTTTCAAACCACACAAAGGAACAAACTCCAATGCCAAGCTTTCTCTCTTCCACCACACCGAACACAGATACAGCAACACAGCAACTTTCTTCTAACCGCCTCTCATCCATTGGACAATTTAGAACCTTACTACATGACCCACATGCTGCACCACCACCCCTGACTCATACACCTTCCACCATAAACACACGCAAACAACATAAGCGACGTGCAACACCTCACAACTTTGCTTCCCCATGTCTACTGCACAACAATGTTACACCACGAAAACAACATAGCACACCAACTCACTCTCAAACACCATCTCCACCACATACACAAGCAGACCCATCAAAATGCCTTCCTAGCATGCTGGATGAGGAACATGATACAGAACAGCTACACGATTGCTATCCTAATACAGCTAATGCCAGCACTAAAAACACACCTGCTACAAACACACACAATACTGTTCACTCTACTACAAAACAAAGTCTCACTATTCACCAAAGGCCATTCTCTAAATGGTCTACTAATAAATGCTCGATCCCTCTCAAATAACAAACATCACGTCTACGACCTTCTCACAGATGCAAAACCAGACATACTATTCATAACTGAATCATGGTTGGGAGATGATATGGCTCCAGTCCTACATGAAGCCATTCCTCTAGGCTATCAAACGATCACCCAAAATCGTATAGGCAAAAAAGGAGGTGGTCTAGCTGTTGTGTTCAGGCAAACATTACATATCACTAAAGTTGATGACATCTCCATAAAGAATTGTGAGGCTCTTCTAAGATGCAATACTACACCGTCTTCATCCTGTAACTTCCTGCTCCTTTACAGACCTCCACCTAGCAAGGCGACATTCCCAGACGCACTTCTAGACACAGTTTCAAACCTGATAACAATACACTCCAACTTATGCGTTCTGGGTGACCTCAACATTTGGTTTGACAAACCCAATATAACCCATACAAAAACAATAATCACTGGCCTAGAGGCACTGAACCTGCATCAGATTGTCCACAAACCCACACACATCGCTGGACATATCCTAGATGTCATTTTTACTAATACTGAACTAGTTACCTTTCAAACTATATCTCCAGTCACATGGTCAGACCACCACTTGCTTGCTTTCCAACATAAAACAACATTAAGGGACTCACCTAAAACTAGCTTACATCCATCCACCTATCGGCCATGGAACAAACTCAATTTGGAACACTTAGAAACACAACTAACATCAAGTACAAATCTGGAAACAATAACTTCGGTTCAAAATCTATATGAGTGGCTACAGGAAGCTTTTGACATCCTGATACCACTCAAAACCACACAACAGCACAAAAGAAAAAAAGCGCCTTGGAGAAACGTAGAAATAAAAGACATAAAACAACAAATTAGAAAGCTGCAACGTACCTGGCTCAAAGCAAACGCCAAACAAGACAAACTTCACCTACAAAAAATTAACAGATTATACAAGTCAGCTATCAAAAAAGCCAAGAAAATGTACTATTCAGACAGAATTCAAAATGCTAAATGTGCAAATAAAGAATTCTATAAAATACTCAATGAATTTCACAAACCAAATTGCCTAGAAGGAACTCATCCTGTTACTCAAGATTTCACAGACAAACTGGCAAATCATTACACGGACAAAGCAGACACATTGGACTCATACTTAAAACAGAAACAAAGCACCAGCACTAACCCCTGTACAAAACAGCAATCCAAGAATACTCTAACCCAGCCTCTCTGTTCCTTCCAACACATCTCACACAATGAATTTATGGACCTGGTCAAAGCAAGCAGGCCTACCGGCAGCCCTTCTGACCCCTGTCCACCACAAACTTTCAAGACAATTCTTTTAACAACCTCTGCTGCCACTCCAGTAAGCAGAATCATCAACGATTCCTTAACTAGCGGAATATTTCCAGAAGAACTCAAAAAATCACGCATACGCCCTTTACTGAAGAAAACAAACTTGGACCCGCTGAACCCTGACAACTACAGACCCATTACAAATGGACCTTTCCTGGGCAAACTGATAGAAAGAGCAGCGCTCGCCCAGATGTCACAATTCATTGAAGAGAATGACATACTCTCAGACTTCCAAACAGGATTCCGTCCGGGAAGAGGCACTGAATCTGCCCTTCTTGCCATCTGGGATGACCTGAAGAATACAGTTGACCGCAGCGGGGTTGCTGCGCTACTTCTCTTGGACCTCTCGGCTGCCTTTGACACGGTTGACCATGACACTCTGAAACAAAGACTCTATGAAGCCGGCATAGAGGGAACTGCTCTAGACTGGATCGCGTCCTACCTTCGAAACAGAACTAATGTCATCCATACCCCACCTTTCTCGTCCAAACCATACTCCACAAAAGTAGGGGTCCCTCAAGGTTCTATCATCTCGCCCATGCTTTTCAACATCTACATGAAGTCATTACCGGTACTGATCAATCAATTTCACCTCACCTGCTATAACTATGCAGATGACACACAAATACTCCTTCAACTGGAATGCCCCAAAGACATTGAAAAATGCCCAGTTTTCAGTTGTCTCAGAGCCGTGGATCAGTGGATGACTTGGAGCCATTTCAAATTGAATGCTTCAAAAACGGAAATACTCACGTGTGGCGATTGGAAACATTACGACCCGCTTGCCGCCTGGCCTGATGAACTGGGATCACCACCTAAATTATCGAAGGAAGTAAGAAACCTCGGAATAACCATGGACTCCAAGCTGTCGATGAATGCCCAAGTGGACAAACTAGCAAAATCAAACTTTGTCACTACAAAAACGCTGCGACGAATTTTCCCACATTTGGGATTTCCACACAAGGTCCAAGCTACCATCTCCCTTGTTCTGTCCAAACTCGATTACGCCAATAGCCTCTACCACGGATCACCTTTAACGACCATGAAAAGACTACAACAGATTCAGAACTCGGCTGCCAGACTACTCTTGCATATCAAACCGCGAGACCACATCTCACCTGCCTTGAAAGCCCTGCATTGGTTACCGGTTGCCAGAGATCCACGTTCAAGCTACTTTGTATCACCCACAAAGCAGTACATGGGATGGGACCGCTCTTCATCAGGAATAAAATCACCAAACACATTCAACAAAGAAACCTACGCTCTAAAGGGCCATCTCGCCTCAAAATCCCAAGATACAAGAAAAAACCATGGGTGGCACATCCTTCTCTGTTCAAGCAGCCAAACTATGGAACTCATTACCCCCCAACATAAGATCCACCGACAACCACCTTATCTTCAGAAAACTACTCAAGAATTGGCTCTTCCCCACATAAGCACCATACGCAAACAGAGATATTCCTCTGTATATAAGCATTTATTGTCACTATAGATATGTACCTATCTTTGTGTATTGCTTAGTATAAACATGTAGAATAATTATGTTGTTGTAAATAAATAAATAAATAAAAATCATCTTTGGTCTACATGTACTTACTTCCATTGTGCATCTATGTACCTTCCATGTACTTGGATCTGTGTGTCTGTTACCTTTCTCCTGAAAAAGCATATCCAATGCACTACCCTATTTCTCATCCTGTACCTCTATCAATATCTTTAATCTATATATACTTACCTCCTTTATGCATCTATATACTTTCAATGTACTTATGGATCTATATATTTATCACTTTCTTCTAAATTAGCATTTCAAATGCACTACCCTATTTCTAAGCCTATACTTCTCTCAATATATCCTCTGGCCCAACCTTCTGACTCATCTCAAACTTCTTTCTACTACTCTTTCCAATGCACTACCCTATCCCTCACCCTATACATCTATCAATATATCCTCTACATCCACTGTCTCATTTAGCCCATACCACTACTATGATCCCAAAATAACCCTTTTTAGACTCTCTCCTACTCTACCCTCCTTGCATCATCTGACACCTCTTTTTACTATACCGATCCCCCAAAACAAATCTTTATAAACTCTCCCCTCTGACTCTTCCCCTCAAAAACCCCTTTTTACTCATCCAAAAGCCTCCTCCTACTGCTATGACCTCAAAAAAAAAACAACAAAAAATTTCACTCTTCTGTCCCTCCACTATCCTTTTCAATCAAAATAACAGACTAACACGTTCACTTCTCAATTTCCATATTCCACTATACTAATTCACCACTAATCCTTTATGGGTTCCAAAGTAGCGTGCTACTCGCCAATGAAGCGTTTCAACACCCCATCAGGGTTACCAGCGCTATATAAACGCAAACCTTTTTCCCTTTTCTACCCCTCCCCAACCCTTCTCAATCCAAATAACTGACTAACATATCCACCACTCAAATTACTTTCATGTTTCGCCATACTAATTCAACTGTAATCCTTATGGGTTCCAGAGTAGCGTGCTACTCGCCAATAAAGCGCTTCAAAACCCCATCAAGGGGTAGCAACCGCTATATAAATACAAACCTCTTTCCCTCTTCTATCCCGCAACCTACCCTTCTCTATCTAAATAACTGAATAACATATCCACCACTCAAATTACTTCATACTTCACTATACTTATTTTGAAACACTAATCCTTTATGGGTTCCGGAGTAACGTCCTACTCGCCAGAAAAGCACTTCAACACCCATCAGGGGTAACAGATGCTACATGAATGCAAACCTTTCTTCCCTTTTATCCCTCCGCTACCCTTCTCACTCCAAATAACTGACTAATACCCACCACTCAAATTACTTTCATATTTCACCATACTAATGCAGCACTAATCCTTTATGGGTTTCCGGAGTAGCGTGCTTCAACACCCCATCAGGGGTAACAAGCGCTATATAAATACAAAGCTTTTTTTTCCCTCTTCTATCCTTCTGCTATCCTTCCAAATCCAAATAACTGACTAACCTATCCACCACTTAAAATTTACTTGCATGTTTCACTATACTAATTCAACGCTAATCCTCTATGGGTCCCGGAGTAGCGTGCTACTCGCCGAAAAAGCGCTTCACGCCTCGTCAGGGGTAGTAAGCGCTATATAAATGCAATTACAATACAATACAATACAATACAATCTATTCGGTCTTGTGCAGTAGCCCACGGACCTCCGGAAGGGTCATGCTAAGTGCAGCTTCTTCCTCATAGGCCAGCTGAGAACAGCAGATGGCCCTTCTCCACCACCATACGATGGATTTAGGCCCAGATCTCTGTACTGGGGTGAATGTATGACATTGTTCTGCATTCTGTCCATCAATTGTTCTTTTTGCATTTGTCACCCCTAGTGGGACGGGAATGCCCAGACGTGGGTCCCGTGCTCTCCATGCCACTAGAGTCACGCTATCCTGGCTGATGAGGGCTGAAAGCCCGAAACCGGTCCTAAGATGCTTGTTTCCAGTCCAGGGAGGACCTGGCCTGGCAGTTCGGGCTGGACTGTTACCATTGGGCGCAGGGTCAAGACTGATTTGCATATGGCTGGGTCCAAACTGGAATGGCATGGTGAGCAAAAAAACGATGGATTTAGGCCCAGATCTCTGTATTGGGGTGAATGTATGACATTGTTCTGCATTCTGTCCATTAATTGTTCTTTTTGCAGAAACCTCTTCGCCCCACGTTCAGATTCCGTCACTTTTTTGCCATTTTAAATATGTAGAGAGATTCTGTCCTAGAGCATATTTTCACAGGTTTACGTTCACCGTCCTCTCATCAACACTCACCACCCACACTCGCAACGCACGCGTGTGCTCTCGCTTTACACTGACTGAGCGCACGTGTTCTCACTTGGCATCACCTGTGATCGAGCGCTTGTGTCGGAATTTGCTACTTTCCTTGATGGCTGTGCACAGCGCGCGCCACAACACCGTTGGGCACAGACGTCGCTTGCGTAATTGCCAAGTGTCCTCGCGCCATTTCTGACACATTCAGCCAGCTTAGCCAACAGCAATTTGCGTGCTGGGATTTGTTAGTCTAGACATGCAGTATAACAAGAATTGACACAGTCAATAGGTCTCGCCTATCTAAAGCATGTGCAGAGCTGTTGGCTTTGTCGGAGGGACGCGACTCCTCCCCCAATTGCTTCACTTCCTGTCTCCGGGTACTTAGGGCAGATGGGGGCCCGGCCGCGCAGCAGTGGGTATCGCGCGCCGCAAGGCTTCTAGCTACCAGCCACTCTTTTTAAAAAAATACTCACTTTAAATCTTGATAACTGTGATTTTAACTCTGGTGACTTATATTGCACTGTGCGTCTTACTTGAGGTTTTTAACTGATCTTGCTCCTCTCTATCGCTGTCCCCGGTCCATCACGGCTTTTGGTGCCGGTTGAACGGAGGGACGCGACTCCTCCCCCAATTGCTTCACTTCCTGTCTCCGGGTACTTTGGGCAGATGGGGGCCGGCCGCGCAGCGGACGCGCGCAGCGGGGGCGCCACCGGAGCGCCGAAGGCGCGCCAAAGGCAAGCCCGTCTGCGCCCGTCCGCGACCGGAACGCGGCCAGCGCCAGCCATGCTGCCGGCTGGGGGAGCGAGGCAGCCATACGCTGGTCTAGAGACGAGCTGTTGCTACACAAAGGTTTTGCTTGTCCCGAGGCACATCAGATTAACCTTGCAATGACTACACTACCATATAGTTGCCGCTCATGTGGTCAGGTGTTAAATTTCGCCGCAGGCGCGCAGGATAAATGTAGCATTAGGAGAGCTACTCCCCAGGGCACAGCATTCAAGCATACTGAAATAATTAGGGCGTGCCTAGTCAACTGCAGATCGCTGCCCAAACATGGTGATGATGTTTGGCTAGTTCTAGCTGAGAATACTTGGGACGCCATGTTCTTAACAGAAACTTGGCTAAATGCGGACTCTGTGGCAGCGATTGCTCTTGCCATCCCGCCAGGTTTTAGAATATGCCATGCTAATAGAGAGGGCAATAAAAGAGGGGGCGGGGTGGCCATTATTTTTAAAGACTCGTGGGAGTTAGTTTCCTCTGCCCCACTCTACATGCAAGGCATAGAGGGCCTCAACTTTTGCCTCCAAATTAACCCTTCATCCTCCTTCTCGGGCATTCTCATTTATAGACCGCCTGATTGTGCAGCAAATGTATGTCAGGATCTCTGCAATTTTATTGCTCAAAAATCGCTAGTTCATGCCAATTTTACGGCCCTTGGCGATTTTAATCTGCACGTGAATGACCCCAACTGTGCACAAGCAGTTCAGCTGGTCTCTTCTTTAGCAGGGGCCAATCTTATGCAATTGGTATCTTCTCCTACGCATAAAGCAGGCCATACCCTTGATCTAGTTTTTTCTAATATAGCATCTATAGGTATGGAGACACCCTGCCCAATGGTCTGGTCGGATCATTACTTGATTCCTTTTTCTGTTAATCTGGCCAAACCAGGTCAGGCCAAGGGCAAGCGCTCCATTATAAAAAGAAATTGGAAAAATCTGACCGCAGCATCTCTAAGCCCGATTCTCTAGGTTAATTATCCACCCTTATCTTCAGACCCCAATACAGATGCCCTCACTGTAAATCAATGGATCTCCACCGCTGTTGAGTCCATTGCTCCGGCCAGAGTTGTGAAGTCCCTCAGACTGTCCCCTTCTGCACCCTGGTTCTCTGACTCACTTAGAGAAGCAAAAAGCAGGTGTAAACGACTGGAACGCCTGTGGAGAGCGAGCTACTGCAAACTGGCAAAAGCAATCTACAAAAATGCATTGAAAGAATTACATAAGTCGCTAAAAGTAGCCAGGAGAAATTACATTGTCTCTAGTATCCACAAGGCAGATCACTCCAGTAAACAGGTTTTTAAGGTGGTTCAGTCCTTTTTTAAGCCTAAAGCATTAGAAGCCGAAGTGCTACCGTCCTCAGCTCTGTGCGAAAAAATTGCAAGTTTCTTTGATAATAACATTTCGAGGGTTTATGACTCTTTTTCGACACCAGAGGCAACGGTGAAATCAGATATGCCACTGGGAGTTGCAGAGGTTCCTTCGTTCACAAATTTTGTACCAATCTCGCATCAAGATGCTCTGGCAGAAATTCAAAAATGTAGATCTGGAGCTCCAGATGATCCATGTCCTCCTAAACTTTGGAAAGTGTTGTCTCATTCTCTCATTGGTGCGCTATCTCATATATGGAACTCTTCCCTTGAATCTGGCGTTTTCCCAGACAAGTGGAAACACGCCACTCTTCTCCCTCTGAGGAAAAAACCAAATGGTGACCCAGGAGATCTCAACAATCTCAGGCCAATTTCATTGCTGCTCGCGCCAGGGAAAATGTTAGAGAAGTTGGTCCAGCGCCAACTGACTAACTTTATCGAGAGCCATGGCTCTCTACATGACACACAATCTGGTTTCCGGGCGGGTTTTAGCACGGAGACCGCACTCTTCGAAGTGGCTGAGTCAGTGAGAGGGTCGCTTGATTCAGGGGCATCAGCGTTGCTGGTGCTCCTGGATCTGTCTGCGGCATTCGACACAGTCGATCATGCTATGCTGGTTCAGAGACTACAAGATATGGGCTTCTGGGGGAAGGTGCTGGCCTGGCTGAAATCATATCTGAGCAGTCGCACTCAGAGAGTCGCCCTACAACCATTTCAATCAAAACCTAAACACCTCTGGTGTGGTGTTCCTCAGGGCTCAGCGCTGAGCCCTCTGCTCTTTAATCTGTACGTAGCTCCGCTTTTCTCTTTGATTGCCAACTGGGGGGTGAAGGCGATCTCCTACGCTGACGATACCCAGTTGGTTTTCCCTTTTCAAGAGCGGACGGTAGATGCTTTCAAGAATTTTAAAGGTTTCCTGAGAGACATAGCATTATGGATGAATAAAAATAAGTTAAAACTTAATGCGGAAAAAACAGGGGTGCTGTTTTTCGGAAAGGGCCCAGCGCCTGCTCCAGATCTGTGGTGGCCGTCAGAAATGGGCCCACCTCCTACCCCCGCCACTAATATTAAAAATGTAGGCGTGAGGTGGGAGGCTGATCTTTCCTTTTCGGCTCAAATTCAACAGGTCTCTGCTACCTGCTTCAGTAGATTGAGAAACCTCCGGAAATTTTTACATTTCCTGCCAGAAGATTGCTGCAAATCCGTAGTCCACGCCACAGTGACATCTAGGCTAGATTACGCAAATGGCCTATACCTTCCTAAATATTCAATTAGACGTCTCCAGATGGTTCAGAATGTGGCTGCGAGACTGATCAGACGCATACCTTTTCGGCATCACGTCTCTCCGCACTTATATGAGCTTCATTGGCCAAAAGAATTGAATTCAAGGCCATGACTCTGGCCTACCGGGCTCTAAAGGGTAAATGCCCCGGATATCTTAAACAAAGACTTTGCTGCTATAAGCAAAATCGATCTCTGAGGTCAAATTCACAAAATTTGCTTTGTACCCCTCGCTTTGCGAAAGCCCGTCTGGGTGGAAGAGCGTTCTCAGTAAGGACGGCCAAAATGTGGAACGCCCTGCCTGGGAACCTCCGCCAAGCTGATTCAGAGACCTGTTTCAGAAAAGCGCTGAAGACATGGCTCTTTAGGCTTGACGAGGCTTGGAACCAATTGCTTGGACCTCTATGCGCGTAATGCCTACTGTTAGAGCGCCAGGACACCTCTGTTTGAGGTAGCTGTTTGCGCTATATAAGCTCCATATTATTATTATTATTATTAATTGTCAATATTTGTCTGTAAAGTATTGTTTAAAAAAGTAAAAGAAAAAGCATTCCGAAATGCTAGATAGAGGAAACGCAAACATATCTAATGGTATCAATGCTTTCAAACTTTATAAATGATATGGTGTACTTTTCACTCAGGAATTTCTGAATAGAATTTTGAAAACAATAAGGTAGTGTCAGAATGTGAAGGGAAACGATTGCCAAGGCCTAATTTATTTTCTAAACGATTCATCTATTCGGTCTTCTGCAGTAGCCCACGGACCTCCGGAAGGGTCATGCTAAGTGCAGCTTCTTCCTCATAGGCCAGCTGAGAACAGCAGATGGCCCTTCTCCACCACCATACGCGTGACTAAGTTTGTGCTTTCATGCAATATGTGGAATGCAGGATATAAAATAAAGCAACAACTAAATACTGCTCTTGAGCTATTCCCCGCCAAAAATATCCTGGTTGCTTTTACACACAGTCTAAGGGTTGGGGTGAAGCAGTAAGCACAAAAGGGAGACAGCTAGAAAACACATGCACTCTCATAGGGTGCTCAATGAAAAATAAAAAAGTAGTTCCCTAATTGTGACCAGTGGAAGGATACAAGTCAGCCAATCTTAAAACCTTAAAGAGACTATGTTGCAGGGGAGAGGATTTTATGTTCATTGCTTTAATTGATTCTATTGTGGCATGCTCACAGTGTTCCACAATTATTTTCTCTTGAGCTTAGTTGCCTGGAAGAAGTGGAGGAGCAAGCATCCGTACTGTAACTGCGCTCCTCGCATTGCAGAGATGGAATAAATTAATTCTTCATTTCTTTTCTTGTGGACTCCTACATTAAAATTGTGGCAACGAGTTCTGAAACACCTGCACAGACCAGTGCATAATTTTGGATAGTGCTGACCTCCGGAGATTCTTGTATTCTCCGGAAGTTTAAGGTTGCTGTGTTTTTTTTGTTTTTGTTTCTCCCTTTGGGCTAAATTTATCTTTCTGGTCCATCTTTTTCTGATAAAGTATTGATTTCTTTAACTTGTTGTCTGTTAATCCGGCGTCCTTCAATAGTTGGCATGTGACTTTAAGCCCCACTTCTCCATTTGCCACTCGGCCTCTTGTATTATTACTTTAGTGCGACTTTGAGCTCTGCATTTGCATGTAGTTCTGTCCGCTGACCCTATTCTTCACGTCAGAGAAGAGTGGCGCACCGAGCATCGTTCGTGCATCATTGAAGAGATGCACAATATAACAAAATGTGACTCAGAAGGTCACATTTCGTTATGTTGCGCAACCGTAACGTAGAGGGTCATGCTGCAAGCCGCCATCTTGGATTGGATATACTTACCCATTTCACGTATTTCTGCTGTGACAATTTACTTCCAGCCCTTTAGGTTGTGGTGAGGAATTTCGCATCAATTATTATGGACACATCCACTTATATTGCAGCAATTACTATTTTTGTGGCAGTTGCATTTCTGGATTAGAAGTTTTTTATGTTTTGTGTTTTTGAGTAGTTTTCGTCCAGCGATGAAAAGTGAACAATGAACTAGTCCCTTTTTATGAAGCTGGGATATTGAACTAATCCAATGCTTTCTGGTTATTGTTTTTTTTATTTACTTTAGGGTGAAGCTTATTCAGACTTAAGTGGCATCCTTCAAAGTTAATTACTTGGTAATTATTGATGATGAAGGTAAAATGGCTCCTGATAAAAAAAGAATATGTTTACATTCTGTATGACCTGAAGGATTAAAAGTTAAAAGTAGACATATGTCTAAAGATTCTGAGGCTATATCTGATTACAATAAGTATTTTACTATTAACACGTGTATCAGTATTGTAAGATATAAATTTTTCCAAGGAAAGCAGGAAGAGAATGAATCTATAGATGAATATGTTGCTGCCCTTAGAAAATTGTCTCTTGACTGTAAATTTGGAATGTTAAAAGATCTCACTAGAGATCAGAATGTCATGCATACCAGGGACCGAACTATCCAAGAGAGGTTATGGGTATGTGGGGATTCAGAACCCAAGGACAACAGAACTATCAAGTAGGAGTTCTAATGCAGTAAAATGTGGTTCAAAGGAAATCCATGATGAAGTAGTGGGGAAGGTGAACGGGAAGGAACCTAAACCTTTTAAACCCCAAAGAAGGAAGCAGTCCAAAGAAAATCTTAGATGTTATCACTGTGACCGTATATCACATTTAGCTTACAGTAAAGCATATACTGTAATCAATAAAAAAATGTACCTAATGTGTATATTATGCCATTTTTCCAAAGTGTGAAGAAAGAAAAACAAAAGTGAAGTCAAATGTGTGGAAGATGCTAGTTCTAATGAATACGATAAAAATCATATTTTTAATTTTTCAGAGGCTAAAGATTCTTTTGTTTTGAATGCAAGTGATAGTGATGCAAGAAAGAAAACACCTTTATGTACTATGTGTATCGGAAGAGTCTGTCTTCAAATGTATGTTGATTCTGGATTTCCGTACACAGTTGACAATGAGGCAGTATGGCGTAACTCCTTTGTAAACAAAATAGGAGATAAATTAAATGAAACTGATATACGCCTGAGGGTTTGCTAGGGCGAGAATAGATATGTTGGGATACAGAACCTTAATGTTCAGATTCAAGAACCATACAACGTTAGGCAAATTGTATATTGCCAAGAAGAATCCATCAGTGTTAGGAGGGTATCAACAGGGTAACCTACATATTGTTTTGAATCTCAACATTCCAGATCCTGTTATGATTGTGTAAGAAAGACAAGATATTGGAAACATTGTGCTTAGGAAGTTTCCTAATGTGTTTAGTGACATAATCGGAAATCTTTCGGAATCTCAACACAATATTGTATTGAAAGAAAGTGCTTGAATGAAAATTCATTCAGTCAGGAATATTCCCATCCCCCTAAGAAAAGAGACTGAGATGGAATTAGAGAAGTTGGTTAGTGTGGATATTATAGAGCCTATAGAATTCATTCAAATGGATTGCTCCTGTTGTAGCAAGACATAAGCAATTGTAAGATCAGGCCATGCGCTGATAAGTTATTTGAACAACAACATAATGATAGACAAACTTCCCCTTCCTAAAATCTCACAAATGTTGGCTTTGGTGAAGAATACGAAGTGGTTCTCTAATGTAAATCTACCAGCAGCGTACCACCAATTCTCATTACACAAAGAAAGTAAACATTATGCCTTTATTACACCAATGGGATGCTTCCAGCACAAGAGAATGCCGTTAGCATCAGTGGCTGCAGTTTTTCAAAGACTTTTGTATCAGTTATAAAGAAAAATAAAAAATCTTAACTGTTTTCAATAAGACATCATATTCCATGGTGTGGATAAAAAAGAACATGATGACATCCTAAGAAAAGTTTTAAGCGTTTTGGATAGTAGAGGGTTAACTGTAAAGTATTACAAGTGTATGGGAGAAGTGTTCAATGTCCGTAAATTCATTCTTAAAGCCAGCAGGAAAATATTCTATTTTTTTCTTAACTCTGAGTTCTATAGATTATAATTATATTTGCATAATATATATTTGCATTTTAAGTATACTGTTTTTGATTTTATATACTTTTGTATTTTTTTATCATGTTTTATAGGTTGAAGATGTTACAGTTCTTGTTTTTTATTTCGTTTTGTAAGGGGACTAGATGTGTTATGTTCATTGCTTTAATTGATTCTATTTCGGCATGCTCAAAGGGTTCCAGGATTATTTCTCTTGAGCTTGGAACTCCAGTGGGCAGTTGCCTGGAAGAGGCTGAGAAGCTAACAGTGGTACTATAGATGCGCTCCAGATTTTTCAGTGATGGAATAAACTCATTCTTCATTTCATTTCATGTGGACTCCTACAGAGGCAAACACAAGAAGAGGAAGGCAAACCTTTGCATAAGAAGCAAGTCAATGAGAGTGACAAAAAAAAAGGTAAACAGTGGGCGAGCTCTAAGCCCACTATACGTTCACATTAAGGGGCCGATTCCGATTCGGGCCGGAAAACATACCGACCGACTCGGTACGGGAATGTAGTCCAACCGACACGTACCGGCGCTGCCCGATCTGCGTAGTACGATGCAATGCATGTGAATTAGGACCGACTCATACGGAACACAAGCCGAACGACCGAACCGCACGTAAACCAGCTATCCGGCCGGAAAACTACGCGAATCGAACCGACCGACACGCACCAGGAATGAACCCGACAGAAACGTACCCGCGAACTCCGACCCGCGCAGTACGATGCAATGCGTGTAAAACCAGACCGACACGCATACAAAACAGGGAGCCGAAGCAACCCAATACTCCGCGACCGACGCATACGCCGCACATGAAACCCAGCAGAAACACAGCTTGAAAGACTCGGAGAAGCCCGCACGAGCCAACTGCAGCGTCCTACTCGGTCAGAAGAACGTCTCCTACATGCCTAAAAACTACAAAGGATTTTTTTTTAAAAAAAGGGCCAAACAAGCAATGACAAAGTCAATAAATACAGGGGGAATAAAACATGGAACAAAGACACACCCACAACTCCACCCATATAAAGGCCACAAATCCCTACCATGATCCTTTGCAAATTCAACTGACCTGCCAGCACAGAACACCATCAGACAGCAACCACAGACACACTCACAACTCATCCATCACACAAGCCACACACCATTAGCACCTCCCAAATAGCACCCTCACATACACCCAGCAAAACCTACACTCACCCACCCTCACTTGCACACTCACACACACATCAATCCCCACCACCACCCATCACCATGCCCCCAAAGAAGAATCCAAAGTTCCTAGACAGTGAATTGGAAGTCCTGGTAGATGAAATCCTCAGGGTAGAGCCACAGTTGTTTGGTACATTAGTCCAACAGACCCCCATGTCGCAGAAAACCAAGATGTGGGAGAGGATCGTCGACAGGGTGAACGCACAATCACCATGTTTGCGCACAAAGGAAGACATCCAGAACAGGTGGTATGATGTGCGCAGGAGGGTCAAGGACCTACTCAAGAAGGATTACGTCTTGAGTCATCGCACCAGCAGTGAGCCTCCTGCCAAACCAGTATACCTCAGGCCCTGGGAGGAGAAGGTGCGGGCCATCCTACCACCAGAGAGCGTACATGGACTATCAAACATCCCAGAGCCTGGTGAGTACACAACCAATATACCCAATATTGTGTGACAATACATACACATCACTGTCAAGGGGATAGGCAAGCCACAGTAACCAAAAGATAATCATCCCAAGATGTGTATGTTAGTTAGACAAACACAATACCTGCCATCTCATAGTGATATGTAACTGTGTCATGACATGTACAAACCTAACAACAAATAGAGCAAGGCAGTGGCACAAATCTAACCAACAAACACTGTCAGACATTTTGCCACCACTAGAACACCACCTCACAGGGAAGCTCACTGAAAGGAAGGAATTGTGTGTATGCTGGTGAAGTGAGTGTAGCCAATAGCATGATGGGAGTTGTAGTCACAGATATTGGTCACCCACACAATTGGCCCATCAACACCACTCTGAACCATGCTCACATCACAGGGAGTGGAAAAGAACTGACAAGATGGCTGACACTGGGTACTGCTGTGGGGAGCACAAGGCCCTGCTGGGAACTGTGCACCAACCAACAGCAGGACACCACTGACTGACATCCTGAAAGCCAACTTGCACTCCTTGCAATGGAAGCACGTTCCATGGTGGGATATCTGGCTGGGTGGGAAGGAGGACTGACAGCCCTGACCATAGTTACCAGCAGCTTTTCTCACACACCCCCTTAACACAAACTCCACACAACTCACCTGGGAGAATGCAATGCCTCACACTCTAATTAAATATCCCACAAAGAACAACCACACTGGGTTATGCTGTGTGAAGCACAGGGACACTTTTGTGACTTGTAGCCAAACAAATGCCAGGACAACACTGTCAGCCATCCTGTCAGCAGAGGCACACTACCCCACAGGGAAGCAGAGTCAAAAGGAAGGAAGTATGGGCATGCTGGGAAGAGGGGTGTAGGCAATAGCATGATGGGAGTGGTAGTCACAGCTCAACATCCCCCACCCACATGGCCCAGCAAGCTCACACTGAAGCATGCACACCTCACAGGGAGTGAAAAGCCACTTCTAAGATGTCTGACAATGGTGCTCTGTTGTGGGGAGTACCAGGCCCTGCTGGGAACTGGGCACCAACCAACAGCAGGACACCACTGACTGACATCCTGAGAGTTAACCTGCACCTACTGCAAGGGTGGCATGCCTCATGGTGGGATAACTGGGCTGGGGGGAGAAGGAGGTCCGGATGTCAACCAAATACCACCAATGCTGGTCATGCACACACCTCAACATTCACATTGAAATGCTTCAGGTTGACAGGACAATGAGCCACACCAATATCAACCTCTGACTGTGACAACTTAGGACAATGCAATGTACAGGCCCGCATCCAGAGGTACAGTCACAACTGCCAGGTGTTTGAACCATTGATGCCTGTAGAAACATAACATACATTGTATGTCTATTCCAAAAACAGGTGATGATGGGGACACAGCAGCAGATGATGAGGAGTCCCTGTCCCAGGCTCCGGTGGCCCCTGAGCTCTCTGGTGTGGAACAGCCTCTGCCCTCCTCGGATGGCGAAGACCTACCTGGCACCTCCGGTGTGAGTCATCATGCAGCACCAGCAGGACCACCATCTGCACCCCCTGCACCCACTCCTCCAACATCTGCCAACACACAGACCACCCCCGCAGACACGGACAGACCAAGGACACTGAATGACAACAGCACAGGGACCCCAGCCCACCATGAAGCAACGGACAACAACCCAGTACCAACCCCCAAGGGGGCCTAGGGTCACCTGTGCTTGCCACCTCAGGTCCCGCACGTGTGGCATGGGGTGGTGGGAGGGTTGGTAGGCAGAGGTCGCTGTTTGCAGAGGGGTCTGGACTGCATGATGACCCACAACTGGTACGCATTGCTGATGCGTACCAGAATAGCACCGGAGAGGTCAGCCAAGTAGTGGGGATCCTCAAGGACATTCAACAGCAGCAGGCTGCCCATCATGCCCGCTTGGACTCCCACATGTTCCGTGTGGAGACACACATGTCTGGCATGGAGTCCAAGTGGGACACATTGGAAGAACTGACAGCGGTTCAGAGGGACATATTGACATGCCTCCGCCAGATTAGCACCAACATGTCCACACCTCCCTGTGTGCCCACAACATCTGGTGCCGCATCAACTGCAACTGCCACAGGGAGGGAGGATGACTCTGGTGGAGAGTCCTCTGCACCGCAGCGGCCTGCACGTGAGGGTCCCCCCAGAAAGAAGAGGGGTCGTCCGAGGAAGGACAACTGAGAGGCCGATGGCCTTGTACATCCCCCAGGAACCCAACACCTGTTCTGGAAATTCTCCTTTGTGTGCAAACTGTTCACCCTGTCGAATGCAACCCAACTCTCCCACATGACATGGGGAGTTTAAGTTGGACTAATGTATCAGAGGACTGTGGACTTTACTCAGGACATTTCTGCTACCAACACTTCCAACTCATCTGGGAACTTTGGATTCCAATCCCAATGTACAGCACCCACCATCCTGTGCACTATCCTCACACATGTATGTAAATAAACTCACTAATACACCATACTTGCCTCTGTTGTGATTCCAACGTTGTTTTTGTCATGGAGATGATGATCTGCTAAATGACACTGTGCATGCTAACTGCTACAGCAAGTTCAACACGGTCATGTGAGTCATGGCGACGTGACACATATGAGGGAGACACACCACTAGGGCTACAAAACACATACACACCAGGGCCATCTGACTCATCGCCTACACTGATGTTGCCAGGAAATACAGTGGAATGCACAGACACCACACCTATTCAGAGTCTGTGTTAACTAGCCCACAGGTGCAGTAAGCAAATGTCAGTCAGATGTGTGACCACAGACAACGCACATCCCAAAGTGAAGCACAGGTTTATTACACATTTGCAACATGTTGTTTCCACTACAGATGCAAGGTAATCCCACGTGGCAGTGGCCACACAGTCGCCAAGTGTAGAAGAAATAAAGTCCAGGGGTGTGTGGCACATCACCTGTAGGGAAACGACTGCTTCCACCCTGGAAGTTGAATCATGGTGTCGGGGGATCCGAGTTGACCAAACAACTCTGAAAGTACCCTGTGAAGGACAGACATGACACACAGTCAAAAGCACTGAAGAACAGGACAGAACTGCAATACTCATGCCCAATACATGTCACAAGATACCTACACAAAACCAAGTTAGCATGTCAACACTGTTGGGGAGTACAGACTACCTGTAAGGACACATCGCTGCACGCATCCAGTCAAGTAGCACATGGCCACACTCAAACAGCAACAGAGCACCACCAACACATATCATGCAAACTCAAATCATTGACATAACATCTCTGTATACTCACATTCAGCTGAAGAAGTTGGTGATGAGCTGTGTGCGGACATCACCCTCATCATCAAAATCATCACTGGCATCGTTGCCCAGGCCAGGATCCTCCACAGGTGGCGGATGTTGGTCATCGTCATCCAGGATGAGAGGCAACTCCTTCCGCACTGCCAGGTTGTGTAGCATGCAGCAGACGATGACAATCTTGCACACCTTTGCAGGGGCATATGGGAGGGCCCCTCCTGTCTTGTCCAGGCAGCGAAAGCGACTCTTCAGGAGACCAAATGTCAGCTCGATCACTCTCCTGGTCCGACCATGTGCCTCATTGTAGCGCATCTGGGCTGGTGTCACAGGGTTCCAGAGGGGTGTCAGCAACCACGGCATGTTGGGGTATCCGGAGTCACCTACATACAGACAATTGCACATTAGCTGAGTTGGAAAAGAGGGTGGAATACAACATTGCAGAACACACACAATGGTACAAAGTCAGTACACACCGACAAGCCAGGCACGCTGGTTCTGCATCTGTGACATCATCCTCGGGATGCGACTACTCCTCATTACGTAGGCATCGTGTGCAGAACCGGGTAAACGTGCACACACATGTGAGATGCTCATATCTGCAAGACATACCACCAGAGCATTGATAAAATGGTAATGTTTCCTGTTCCTGTATGCCTGCTCATGTGCCTGTGGTGGTACCAAAGCCACATGTGTCCCATCAAGGGAGCTGATGACATGTGGCATCCTCCCCAGGGCATAGAAGTCACTCTTGACGTCAGTGAGTTGTTGACGTTTAGGGAAATAGATGTACTGGTTCAGGTATCTCAACATCGCCTCCAAAACATCGCGTAGCACACGGCTGAACATGGTCTGTGACATCCCACCAGCAGACGCCACAGTGTGTTGAAAGGTACCGGTGGCAAAGAAGTGTAGGGCTGCCATCACCTTCACCTTGGGGGTCAGCGCTGTAGGGTATGGCCGGCCAGGTTGCAAATGTGGGGCCAACCGCACCGCCAATTCCTCAATCAGCGGCCTGTTGAAGCGGTACCGTCGGATGCAGTCACGTTCAACCATGGTTGCAAGGTCAGGGAATGGTCTATGGACAGCTGGTGCCCTGCAGTGCATAGGTGAACAAAGAAAGATTGTCAGTCACCCCACATATGTGGCATTGACCATACTCAATATCACATGATACATCATTACAAGACACAAGTACTTGATGTGTGTGCCGTTCTGTATGGACATATATGGCACCTACATGGCCAACATCTAACATCTCAGTTCAACATGTGTTGACAACAAGTTCCAGGTTGTGCTATGGGAAATCATTAGGCTGTGTCACAGTACCCATGTACTGCTGTCACGTTCCAAACACACACCACAGTGACAAGTGAGGACAGATGTGCCCCAGGCATCACAGCTCTTTCACAGGTAGATTCCCAGGGACCCTGTATTGCCACATGGACACTGGCATGACATGGCGTATCACGTCAGCAAAACAACCATGACTCCCACAGGTAGTGGCCCCTGTTGCCTCTGCAGGACAGACATGGACGTCTGTGACACACACACGCACAACATCAAAGTCGATGCACAAACAACGTGGATGTGGAGACTGTCTCCCATTGTGCACATGGAATCAGAGAAATCTGAAACACAACATGCACACAGACTGTGGGGGGCCATCAAAATTGTGGCAATGGGTCACCCTGTGACGTACATACCATACCACATGGGACTCAGGGTGTATGTGACATAACATACACATACACAACCTGGAAATGTGACCATGCCACATGCTCTGAACTGAACAGTTGCACATCACACTGGTCATGTGCACAACACACAAAGGATTCTGTCCCCATGAACACGTGCACAGCCTGGGAGTGGCTGCCCCCAAGTGCCACCCAACAAACCACATGTTGACCCCCATACACACACAGGTAATGCAGCCTTACATGCCTTAGGATACAGTGTGGACAGGCTGTGGTTTTGTAGGTGTGCCCCTGAGTCCCTGGCAAGTAATTGTGGCTGGCATACGTTCACCAGTGACAACCATGGGGACATATGCGAGTGACTTGTACAGGGACGCATCGTACAGCAATGGACCGATCCGTGTGCACGCATTGGCCATTGCATATGATGTGGACGGATGCGTGTTGTGCTCCGAAATACGCGTCGTACAGCAATGGACCGATCGGTGTGCACGCATTGTCCATTGCATATGATGTGGACGGATGCGTGTTGTGCTCCGAAATACGCGTCGTACAGCAATGGTCCAATCGGTGCGCACGCATTGGCTATGGACTGACATGGTAACGGACGCGTTTTCGAAGCTATTACGAGTCGGATGCACTGAATTCAGTTGGCCACCCACAACAATGTTGCAAATTCATGGGTGTCATGAAGTTGTACTTTTGAAGGATGCTGTGGGCGTGTATAAGTGGTGCAATTCCATGGATTGGCCAGATTCAGAAGATGCAAACGACTTGGACCTATCACTTTGGACACATGGGACAGTATCTGCCTCTGCAGCACACATATAATGCTGGCTGTTCCCCTGAGAGCTCACTTGCCTGCACTACATGCTCCAGGACGACATCTGCCACCACCACTGCTGCTGTCTTTGCATCCTCTGGCTACTGCAATGGCACGTACTGTGGATAGAGCCCCAGCCTTCAGCACTGAGGAGAACCAGGCCCTGCTGGACAGCCTCCTTCCACAGTACAGCAAGCTGTATGGGAAACCAGGGGAGCAGGTGAGTGTGCTGTCCACTGCCTTACTAATTGTGCATGTTGTCTGACTAGCAAGACTTACAGTGTGTACACCAGTGGCTAGCATTCTCACTGAGTAGTTGTCACCCCCCAAAGTGTGTAGTTACATGCACTGAACAGGTATAGTGCAGTAACAGTGCATTCCAATAAGGTTTGGCTTCCCAGGCAATGATACCATTTAGTAACTGCTGGACAACTGTTCATAGCCATAGTTGCACTACCTGTGTACATCATATGCCCCTGTGATTGAGACATGTATATCCAACTGTGTGATGCACGGATATGTTGCATGTGTAGTAATGGCCTTTTCACTTTGTCATCCTCACAGGTTGATGCCCACCAGAAGCAGGAGATCTGGCTGACCATCGTCCGGGCAGTACGATCTGTGGGGGTCTACAGGCGCAGGATCCGCAACTGCCAGAAGAGGTGGCAGACCTTCGTGGCTGGACCCGGAGGATCGCAAGGGTCCAGCTGAAGCTGTCACCTCCTCGCAGGAGGGGCGGACACCGGACCCTGACCCCCCACATGCTCCGGATTCTGGCGGTGGTCTTCCCTGACCTGGATGGGCAGCTGAAGGCCAGACAGCAGCAAGGAGGGGGTAAGTGCTAGCCTTTACTGTGTACTATGACTAACATGCTCTATGCACTCCTTTAGCCTGGTTCCACTTCCACAGTACAACTGTCTTGTCGTCCTGGACTCATGTCCCTCACTTGTGTCATGCCCCCTCCTCATCTGATACACAGGTGTGGCCCTTACAGTCTGTGACTTAGGTCACTTGGGTACTGTGTACTTGCAGTTACCTGTGGTTCAAGTTGGGGACAGCATCAGTTACAGGAACTTTGTTGTGGGCTGCATGGGTGGTACAATTGCTCACACAATGCCTGTGTTCTGACATGTACTCTGGGTATGGCTTTAATATGTGTTCCAATTGCTGCTCTGACTCACCACATGTCTGGGGTATGTGCCACACACCCATGCTGCAGCAGAGACCAAGGTAGGAGCCTCAGAAGTATGTACATCATGTGTGTGACACATGCATAGCCACCTGCCTAGTGTTCAGGGTAATACCATGTTGCACATGGACCAGGACTGTAATGCCTACTCCGTACATCGAAGGCACTCTGTTCTCCCACTCCAGTGTGTCAGCATACATATTGGGCATTGTGAAGAGTGCACTCAGGTGTATGCCTCTGTGTCACCGTGGTGTGGCCTTGCTTTTTGGACTCCTGGAGTGTTTAACAATTTGGGGTGGCCAGCCATCTGAGTTGTGACTATAAGATCTTCACATTGGTTAATGCATAGGTCTCTGATCCCTTGACTGTGCACAATGGTGTATGAAACATTGAGGTGCAGGCAGCTTTGGTTCATTCTCATCAGACGGTGAAGTGCTCATGTGTATGGATTTGTGTTTGCAGTCACTCAAATGACTCATTTGATTGACGTAGGATCATCTTAGTCCTCATGATGTGGGTGGCCAGGGGTGCACATGTGCACCTGTCAGCTACAGGGCTTGCATTCCCAAAACTTCCATTATTGTGACACAGTGTTTTATTTATTTATTTTATTTAAACAGTTTTATATAGCGCTGGCTAGACCCAAAGGTATCAGAGCGCTTCACAAGGGTTAAGAGAGGAGCAAGTTGCAATATAACATTTGTACAAAAAGCAGTGCCAGATAATCAAAACCATAAGCCAAGAACAGTAAATACAAGGTCGAGAAAGTCAAGGGTACAATTAGGCCATAGTCGGAGTTGGTTGGGAGGACTAGCATGGGTTAACTGGGAAGGGGGAGACAGTAAGGAGGTAGGGGGAGCAGAGGAGGGTGAGGGGAGAGGAGGTGGCATGCGGGGCTGGGTCATGATTATAGGAGGACTAGTAAGGGGGGAGGTGGAGAATATGAAGGATGGGAGGAGTGGGGTGCAGTGAGTCAGGTATAAAGTGGGGAGCACCTGACAATAGCATGGGCAGGATGTGAAACCCCGTATATAGTCTTAAGGACCCCAGTATTTGTTGAGAAGGTGCCTTTTAAGATCTCTTTTGAAGCTGGGTTCGGAGGGATTGCAGCGTAGATCTTTAGGGAGTGAGTTCCAAATAGTAGGCGCATTTCCGGAGAAAGAGCGGAGTTGGGTGGCTTTCTTATTAACCAAGGGGGGATTAGCGTGAGAGTATTTGTACTCCTTAATTCTCTTGAGCAGCCCGTTTTGTGAAGTTTATCCGAGAGATACGCTGGGGTCTGATGGTGCAGGGCTTTATGCGTAATGCAAGCATTCTTGTAGGTGGATCGGCCTTCAATGGGAAGCCACTTGAGCTCTTTGAGGATGGGGGAGATGTGGTCATACCGCTTACAATCTGAGATAAGCCTAGCTGCGAGGTTAAGGACAGATTTTATTGGGGCTAAGTAGACTTTCGGAGTTCCAGAGAGAATGGCATTGCCATAGTCAAGTCTAGAAAGTACTAGTGATTGAACAACAAGTTTGAAGTCATCAGCAGGAATGAAGGGTTTGATTTTCTTGAGGTGAAGAAGAGAGAAAAGAGCGCCTTTGGCAGCGTTTTTTATGTGGGGAGAAAGGCTGAGGTTCTGGTCAATGCTTATTCCGAGGGATTTAACTGAGTTAGAGGTGGACAGAGAGCAATTGAGAGCTTTAAGGTCAGAGATCCAGTGAAGAATGGGGAGTCGGTTGTTTTTAGGAGCGAAGAGAATGATTTCCGTTTTTTTGGGGTTGAGTTTAAGGTGATTGTGATGGAACCATAGTTGTATCTTGGTCAGGGCCTCATTGAGGTGAAGAATATCAGATTGGGATTTGATTTTATAGTAAAGCTGGGTATCATCCGCATAGAGGTGGTAGTTGATTCCTGCTTGTTTGAGAATGAGGGTGAGGGGCTCCATGAAGAGGTTAAATAGGGAGGGAGAGAGAATGGACCCCTGGGGAACGCCCAGTGGGACAGGAGTGGGTTTAGAGAGGCACTGGCTGATTTTAATTTGTTGTGTTCTGTGGTGAAAGAAGGAGGAGAACCATTTAAGGACAGGACCATTGAGGCCAAACCGATTTTCGAGGGTGTTCAGTAAGGTGGAGTGGTTGACAGTATCGAAAGCCGCAGAGAGGTCAAGAAGGATAAGAAGGGAGGCTTCTCCTTTGTCAAGGGAGTGGTGGATGTCATCAACAATGTTGAGCATAGCGGTTTCGGTACTGCAGCCCTTTCTAAAGCCTGACTGTAATGTATCCAAAAGGCTGAAGGAGTCAATGTGTTTGTCTAGTTGGCGCAGGGCACATTTTTCGAGGGCCTTGGATAGAAGCGGCAAATCAGAGATAGGGCGCAGGTTATTAAGGTCAGTGGGGTCAACATTACCATTTTCGATGGTGGGAGTAATTTGGCCGAGCTGGAGGGAGACAGGGACACATCCTGTGGTAAAGGAGGAGTTGATGATGTTAGTCCAGTAAGGAGTGATGATATGTTTTAACTCTTTAACAAGGTTGGCGGGGAGAGGGTCCAAGGTATGAGAGGAGGGTTTAAGCTTAGTGATGATGTTGTAGACTTCCCGTTCGGTAACTGGGCTGAAGTTAAACCAGGATGCATTATTTTTTGGCTGTGGGATGGTCTGGAGATGAGCCGGAAGGGCGACGATGTAAGGGGGATGGACAGAGTCAGGGGGGCGGAGGTGTGAAAGGGGACTTGGGCGGGGGGTCAAGGAGGGGTAGAGAGCACAGTGGCGGGGGATGGAGCAAAGGATAGTTCAATCTTCGCGATTTTTTCGGAAAAGAAGTTCGCGATTTCTTCACATCTTTCCACGGAGGCCATTAATTTGGGGGGGGCAGAAGCTGTTTGATTTTTAATAATGCTGAATAGTTCCCTGGGTCTATTTTTGGCCCGATCAAGTTGTGTGCGGAAAAAGGAGGCCTTTTCATTGAGGATGTGTTTTTGTAATTAGCCCTTGCGGTTCTAAGGAGGGCAAGATTTGGTGGCGAGGGGTGTTGTCTCCACGTGCGCTCGGTCAGCCTAAGCGAGCGTCTTTCATTGTTAAGATCAGCGTTAAACCAGGATTTAGGAGGGTTGTTTTTTTGTGGTTTTAGTTTGGCAGGGGCAATTTGGTCAAGGACCTCAATGATGGATTTGTTGTAGTGTTCGGTAAGGTCATTAGCATTTTGTGAGGGAGGTGACAGTTGGAGTTTTGCTTTAATCTTGGTCTCCAGAACGCCTGGAGGAATAAGGTGACGATTTCTAGTTAGTTTCCAGTGTTTAATGTTTTGGGAGGCCGGTGGAGGTATGGAGCTATTGATGGTGAAGAGGATAAGGTGATGGTCTGACCAGTCGATGGGGACGATGTGGGAAAGGGAAGCCAGATCTTTGCTAGTAATGATAGCATCAAGGGTAGCCCCTTTGGAATGTGTTGGTGCGTGGCAGAGTTGCATCACGTCAGTAATATCGAGGAGGTCATTGAGGATGATGACCGAAGGATCATCATTATTGTTCCAATGAATATTAAAGTCTCCGAGGAAGAGGTTTTTAGAGTTAGATATCGAGGCTTGGGAGAGCAGGTCAGAAAATTCCTCTACAAAGGGCATAGGGTCTCCAGGTGGCTGGTAGATATTATGTAGTCGAATAGGAGGGGAACCCTGAACTTTAAGTTCAGCTCCCATGTATTCGAAGGTGGTTAGCTCGGGGTTCTGAATAAGGGAGATTTGTAGATCGTCTTTATAGATGATGGCTAAACCCCTCCAATTTTATCAAGCCTATCTTTTCTGAGGATGGAGTAGCCCGGAGGAGAGAGTAGGTCAAGAATAGATGAAGAGTGAGCTTTGAGCCAGGTTTCTGTAAGAAACGCGATGTCAATGGCTTCACTAAGGATGGTTTCCGCAATTTCAGTTGCATGTCGTGCGGCCGATCGGCAGTTGACAAGCATGCAGTGGATGGGTTCAGGGTTGACTTTGGGGGGACAGCCGTAATGGACGGTGGTGAGTTGCGGGGGGGGTCTGGGTGAGCCAGGGGAGGTCGGGATACAGCTTCTCCCTATGATCACCGAAATGGAGGAGAGTAGAGAGGGGGGGTCAGAAGTTATGGTGATCTGCGGAGGAGGCCTGGGCGAGACAGGGGAAGTAAGGCTGTGGCTTCGCCCCTGGGTTACCGGGGCAGTAGAGTGAGGTGCATGAGGATCAGTAGTCATGGGAGTAGGGGAGGGGGTATTTTTTAAGTCCCCGGGGTTCAGGGAGGACAGATGGATCAGGGATTGGGGTGGTAATAGGGGGCAGCAATCGGGGGGTTCATCGCTGGAGATACCGTAAGGGGAGATGTTCATTTGTTGGAGGGGAGCAGGATTAGTTTGAGTAGCGCCCATAGAAAAGGTATGGTTGGCAAGGATAGTATCGGAGAGGGCGTTAAAGTCGTTCCTAAGAGATGAAAGTTCCAGCGACAGGATAGAGAGGTGGAGGTCAAAGTTAAGAAGCGATTGGGTTAGAAGTGTGGAAGGAGGGGGGACAAGGAGGTCAGGGGGGAGGGGGGCATGTTCTGAATTAGGCCGTAAGAGAGGCATGGGTAGTGGAAGTGGAGGGAACCCAGGTGGTGGGAGGTGAGGGGTGTTCCGGGTGCTAGGCTGAGGATTGGTTGTAGAGTGAGAGCCAGCGTACCAAGGGGTCTGATGGGTGCTGAGAGAAGAATAGGGGCATGGGGCGAGTGAGGGGGGAGCAATTTTGTATGAGGGGGTGGGAGTCACTTAGTTTGTGAGAGATTGGTGTCCCTGGTGGGGCAGTAGGGGGGTCTCTGTGAGTGAGCGCAGTGTATAGGGGGAACGGAGGAGGGGGATCAGTCTGAGGGGTGAGGGAAGGATGGGAGGTAAGAAGGGAGTGATTAGGGTTGAGTGGGAGAGGGTCATGAGGAGGGGTGGAAAGGGAGTGATTAGGGTAGAGTGGGGGAGAGTCATGATGAGGGGTGAAGGATTGGGTGGCTGAATGAGATGAAAGGATGTCAGGAGAAGGTGGAGAGGCAGATGAGGGGAGAAGTGGGGGGGTTTGAGTGGTAAGGGACGATGTGGAAGTGTGACATGGGGGAGAGGACACTCGGGAGGCAGTGGGTTCCAAGGTCTGGGATTGGGTAACTTTATTGGTAGTTGCAGAATCAAGAAGCGGCGGGGTTGATGTCGAAAGTGGTGAGGCCGGGGGGGTATCCTGAGAATGAGAGGTTGTGGAGATCTGGGAAGGGGAGTATAGTAGAGCTTGCAAGGTGCTGAAGTGGTGTTCGAATATGGTGAGATGGTTTTCAGAGGCTTGTATGAGGATATTTCCAGATTTAAAGATAGAGATGTCAATTTCACCTGAGAAAGTGGAGGAAGAGGTGGTGGACAGTTTCAAGCCATATGGTATTTTGCAAGATTTCGTTATGGGGAGGTAGTGGAGGAAGATACTTTTCCATTTCGAGGGCGTCTGGAGTAAAAGATGTAGTTAGTTTTAATAATGGAGGTGAGGCTAAGATAGTTGTCAACAAATAAGGTGTCTTGTTGACGTTTTAAAGTTTTATGTTTCAGGTTCTTCTTAGCATTTTTGGAAAGGTTGGGAGGGTAGAGGATAGTCCAAGAATTGGGGCTGCTCCTAGCGATGTTTGTGTCCGGTGCTGTAGGGGGTATCATTGAGGGGAGGCATGGTGATTATGTAAGGAAGTTCAATTGAGCGAGAAGGAAATTATAAGGAGGCGTAAGGGTGGGAGAGAATGGAAGCGGGGGGGTGGAAGAAAGTCAGTGGGTGGGCGATTAGCTCAAAGCCCAGAGGAAGGGCCTTGTATTAAGGTGGCTTGAGACGGGGAGGCGTTGGGAAAAGAGTTGCGTCCGTAATCCGATTCAGCACAATTCGGAAGGGGAGGATGAGGAATTGGTCAGTCAGTTGGGGAGGCCGCCTTAACGGGACAGGAGGGAGAGGGAGGAGGGAAATAGGAGGGAAATCAGGATAAGGCTAAGAGGCAACGTGTTATGTGCAGTAGTGTGGATAATTAAGGAGCCGGCAATGTAACTCTCAGGGTAGACAATCAAGAAGGAGTGGATCAGTTTGGGAGCATGGAGTACATTAGGTTAGGCCCCTCAAATCAGCAATTCAACATGAGGGACAGGGTGGATTAGCAAGAGGCAAGGCAACAATTGAAATATACAGTCTCAAAAGTGGGGTAGATAGATTTGGGCGCACGTAACGCATCGGGTAGGAACATCCCATGTCCTAGCAGTAGGCAACAATACATTTAAAATATAAGTACCCGATCCAGTATCAATGTAACATATAACATAAGTATGTATACAATAAGTCTACAATCAAGATGGGGTAGGTCAGTTTAAGGGCATGAAATACATTAGACTAGGAATATCGTATCAGCAATTACATACGAGAGACAGATAAATTAGTCAGAGGCAAGGCAACAATGAGGTAGAAAAATGTGGGTGCACGTAACGCGAAAGGTAAAAAATATCGATGTCTTCGTAGCAAGAAACCAAACATTGGAAATGTAAGAGCATCCAGGAGGGGGTAGGTCCGTTTAGATGCCCAGCACACAATAGATTAAAAATATCAGGTGCTAGCTCAGGGGTAAAATTACAAATTGTCACACCGTGGGTAGTGGGACATATGAAATATAGAGGCGTCAATATGAGCTAGATACTAAAGGGGGCGAATTGCACAATAAGTTGAGAGCATCTTGGTGTAGGCCGAACGGGGTCCAAAGTGTTTAGCAGCAGTTAAGGAGACACAGTGTAGACTGGTGTTGTGTGTATGCACTGCCCCTGTGACAGGAGACAGTTATGACTGACTTGCCAGACAGGCCTGTGCCATGACATTGAACTCGCAAAGGGTGATCCAGCAGTAGTGTGATATGTCCTGCATGCACACCATTGTCGCATTGTCTATCAGGACATGAGGACATCATTGTGTCTGGTGATGGAAGCAAAACCCGCATATCAACAGAGACTCTGCCCATCACTTTTCCTGACACATGTACTGAGCCAGTGGCAGGAGATGGCATGTGTTTGGAGTGACACATTTCCATATGTTCTCTTGGATGTCCAACAACTGTGGATGTGGTGCATGTGTGCACATATGATTAGTCGCATACAACAGGCACCAGACAGATGGGTGCATGGACAGGTAGGATATGTGTGGCATGAATGACTGTCAGGCAGACAATGGGCTTCTTCAAATCAGTGTCAGCACTTATTGCAATGTCTAGCAAATTATGGCAGGGCTTGCTCTGTGATGTGCTGTACTTACTGTGGTGTGTGTGGTCAGTACAGGTGACTAATGTTGCTCTGTTTATCCTGATTGTTTGCAGATACATCCACGGCCACAGGAGGAGACAGCTCCACGGACCAAGAGGAGCGGCAGAGCCAGACTGGGTCCACTGCAGGGGAGACCGAGGGACCCAGTGGCACAGAGGGTGAGGGGAGCCACACTGAGGAGACCTCAGTTACGACCACCATGGCTGAGGAACACAGCACTTCCAGTGAGAACTCCCTTGTGGAGGCGGGTGTCAGCAGACCAGAGGCAAAATCAAGCAAGTCTGTCCCCGCCACCACCACCATCTCCACCCTCCCATCTGCTCCCATCCCACATGTCCGTGGAGGCTCCCGTGTACGGGAGCGTGTCTCCTTCATGCCAGGCACCGCACCCCCTGCCTCTGTCCCCCCGCTGCCCTGAGTGTGGAGTCTGTGGACTTGCTGAAACAGATCCATGTAGGACAGACATCAATGTTGAGTGTCCTCCATGCACACACAGGTCTGTTGACACAACTGGTGTCATTCATGGAGGGCATGTCATCTGGCATGTCTGCCCTACATCAGACCAATAAGTCCATGGCCTCCTCACTGACGGCAGCAGTGTCCCTCCTGCAACAGTCCCTCACCCCTCCTACCTCTGCCCCATCCACAATCCCCAGCACCCTACCTGTCCCAAGCACACACACACCGGCACCGGCACGCACCAGCACAGATACAAGCAGCACACAGACACACAAGCCAAAATCCCGACGCACATGCACGCACAGTCAGGGGACTGATACCTCACTCACAGGGGATGGGGCCCAGACACACACACACGCAACCACGAGCACTCCGCAGTCCTCAGATACCTCTCCCTCCAAAACCCCTTCCCTTGCCTCACCTGCAACCCCCCTCCCAGAAGCTCTTCCTCTGTGAGCTTGGCCTCTTCCCCACAGATCCATCTGACACAACGTCCAGGCGGAAGAGGCGACCACCACACACAGAGGGGAGTGCCCCTCACACCTGGACACCCTCCCCCAGGCACAGGCAGACTGAGGACCCCATTAGAAAGTCCCCCCGGACCAGGAAGGGCAAGACCCCACCACCACCACCACGCAGCTCCACCACACAGTCTCTCTCCTCCATCCCCCAGGCCACCACTCCACAGGTTCCCCCGCCACACCCTGCCCCAGGTTCCCCCACACACCAATACCGCATCCCCAAACTGCTTAGGCCCTCCCCCTACCACTTGCTCTTCTACCCCCAAACCAGACGCTCTGCCTGTTTGTGCCACTGATGTGGAGACCGGGTCCCCACCCTCTGTCCTGCCCACCTCATCTGCCCCCCTTCCACTCCCTTGGAGTTATGCACTGCAGTGGAGTCCACAACCACCCCGTCTGACTTGGGCACTGCAGCGGGGAACCAGTCCAACCCATCTGACCGGCCCACTGCAGTGGTTGCAGCACCCACACCATCTGACTTGTGCCCTACAGTGGTGCCGGCCCCCACTGAGTCAGACACCTCCACTGCAGTTGCCGGTGACACTCCTGCACCCACCACCCCTTCGCTGCCTCCATCTGGCATCCCCTGATCCTGTCCCTGCGGTGCCTGGCCTGCCCCTTGTATGCCCCTCCGAGGGGGATGTCCCCTGTCCGTACCAGTGCAGGCAAGCAATGGGTGACAAGTTGTCACATATCACCCTGTTCGGACTGTGTATGTGGACTGGCCATTGGCCTTAGTTTCTTTTGGACTTCAAATTTTAGTTTCACATTTGCTGAATAAAGCCTCTTTTTGTTTACTTGTGGTTTTTATTTTGATGTCCATGATGTAGATGAGTATCATCATGCATTTGCAGTTGTAATAGTGTTCAGATCAGGAAAATGAAGTGTTGCTGTGATGGACTCCATATGGTCCATGGGATTAGTGTCCTAATCTAGTCTGGATCTATAGCATCCTTTGCTGCAGTCTGAGGGTGTAATGTTCAGCATTTGACACAGGGATGTATGTTTTGCATTTGTAAATTAACATCTGTGCCTTACACTGATGCACATCTGGTGGGCTTACCACTGTTCAATGTTTCTATTTCCCTGACTGTGTGCCCATCTCCACTGGACATGCAGTTTACCACATCAATGTTGAAGGACTCATCTGTGTATACAGTGCAACTTGCTTGACACGTGTTTTGGGTATATGCAGATGACTGAAGTGACACTCCCGTACCCAGGCTGATGTGAGCAGAGCCTTCAGTGTGTTGTAGTTGTTGACTCACTGACCGAGTGTTCTGCTGACATGTTTGAGTCGTGCACAGACAAGGTTTGGCACAGCGGATCTTCCACAGGAGTGGAGTGCCCTCATGGCAGTGTATAATCCTGTGACATTGCCTGGGCCCGTGTTGTGTGTTGTGTAAGCATGTCTGTGTGTGTTCCCTTCCCTTTTCCTACACAGGCTGTGTCCCTACGGATGTTCCTGTTTGTGATGCTTGCTGAGTTGTCCTGTGTTCATCCAGCATCTTGGACCTGGTTTCTCCGGGATGTGGGTGCATGGTAAACTAATGTTCATCAGGTTGTCATCCCTAGTTGTCTTTGTTGTCAGGGCTGGGGATGTGGGCAAACGCAGATGGGACACAGTCAGGATTCCTCTTGGCACTTGTTGGTTACACAAGTCATGTAATTTACACTTTGTGGTAGCTTTCAGTTATTGTGACACGTTGTGTGTGTGACTGCTGCCACTCCTCAGGGTCAGAGCTGCAATGTTGGAAGTTGTCTACGTGTGTTCTTTGTGGGTCACCTTGGCTTCTTCATTGGTGTGTGACTGTGGCCGGGATCCCATTGATTGGGGTAGATTTCACGTCATGCCCATGTACCGCGTACTGTGCAGTGTGTCAGACATTCACGAGTCTTGTTGACTGGCCATGTGGGATGGGTTTCTGCACCTTAGTTACCACCACCACCCCTGGGATTGTCATGGGTGCATGTGCAATGTCACCAGTCCATGTGAGCTTCACTGCTGCACATTGGTGGAGATCAAGGTGTGTGGTGTTGAGTGTGTGCAAATGTGAGTTGTTGCACGGCTAGACCCCTACCTCCATATTGGCCTTGGCTGACAGGCTGTGCTGATTGATTTGTGCTTGTGTAGGTGTGATGGTAGTTTGTTGCTCAGGACACATGGCTGTGGTTCACAGTGTGAACGACATCTACCTTTGTCATCACAGTGGGATTATCATGCAGGCTAGTGTCACCACAATGTGGGGTCCCTGGGGGTAGTGCTGTGGTGGGTCTGTCTCTTGCTGTGTTAGTTGCTGTTCCTACAAGCTTGTGTGACATGTGTAATTTGGGCTCCCTCTCATCTAACAATGCCTGATTGCCCACATAGGGGAATCCGATCCATGAGTTACTTTTGTATGGCACTGTATACACATCTGTGTAATTGGAATTCAGGCCTCCTCATGTGTTGTGTTGTTGCCTGGGGACACTGGCACACCCCCCCCCCATCACCTGTTGTGTTTGATATGCAGTGTGAGGCTGCCTGTTTGTGTTTGTGCATCTGCACCACTGCATTGGCATATCTTTAGTGTGCCATTGCCTGTATGTTGTTTGGAGGATTTCCCCTGCTGTCCCTGGGACTCCTAGGTCATCAGTCAGCACAATAATCATGGTTTGTATGTCCCATTGCTGCCATGGTATGGTATTTGTTCACCTCACATCTACAGTCTCCACAGGATATCTACATTTGTGTGTCCATTAGTGCAGATATGTGGGTCTGCATTATGATGGTCACTTCTGGCATTGTGTAATTGATAAATGGAGACAATGTCAGCCCCCATGGGTGATGTTTGTCTGCACATGGCCAAAGGTATGTTTTATTTGCACTGCACTGTTTGCCTCACCCAATCTATGTTGCTATGGGACACACGCACTACTTTGCCACTGATGTGTTTGTTGTTGTGTGACCAGGAATCATCCATGCTGTTTGGCAGTTGCAGCTTTTTCCATGACAACACTTACCTTTTGGTCACTGTGATGATGGGGGTTTAGACCCCATTGCCACAATGTTCAAAATGTGCTTCAGCTATGGACCCCACACTTACCTTTTGGTCACTGTGATGATGGGGGTTTAGACCCCATTGCCACAATGGTCAAAACTGTGCTTCAGCTATGGACCCCACACTTACCTTTTGGTCACTGTGATGATGGGGTTTAGACCCCATTCCCACAGTGGTCATGGTCTGCTTGCATTGTGGAGGCCACACACATTTATGTGTGACACATGTGATAGGGGGTCACATTGTATGTTCAATGTCATGTTCAGTGTTGTAGGCATTTGACACAGACTACACACTCTTGTCATGATGTCGGGGGGATGTCTTTTGCTGACATTCATTATGTTGGAGTATGCTGGTTGTGTCATGCATTACCCGTCCTATGAGTGGGGATGGTAGTAGTGGTAGGCATCCAGGGCCCCATGAGTAGGGGTGGTGGTAGGCATCCATCCCCCTATGAGTGGGGATGGTAGTAGTGACAGGCATCCATCCCCCTATGAGTGGGGATGGTAGTAGTGACAGGCATCCAGGCCCACATGAGTAGGGGTGGTGGTAGTGGTAGGCATCCATCCCCCTATGAGTGGGGATGGTAGTAGTGACAGGCATCCAGGCCCACATGAGTAGGGGTGGTGGTAGTGGTAGGCATCCAGCCCCCCATGAGTAGGGGTAGTGGTAGTGGTAGGCATCCATCCCCCTATGAGTGGGGATGGTGGTAGTGACAGGCATCCAGGCCCACATGAGTAGGGGTGGTGGTAGTGGTAGGCATCCAGGCCCCCATGAGTAGGGGTGGTGGTAGTGGTAGGCATCCATCCCCCTATGAGTGGGGATGGTAGTAGTGACAGGCATCCGGCCCACATGAGTAGGGGTGGTGGTAGTGGTAGCCATCAGGCCCCTATGGGTGTGTATGGCATTGGTGATAGCCATCCCGCCCCTATGGTTCGGCTGTTGCTAGTGTATGTCATTTCTGCATCCCTATGTGTGTGTGACATATGTCGGGTACGTGTCGTTTGTTTGTGTAGTGGGTGTCTGACTTACCGTCTGCGCCGTATGCGTCCGTACCGGTTCCGGTAATAGATGTAGAGTATTGGTAGGACCTGCGCGATGGGATTCATGGTTCCCCTTTTGTATCGCTTTGTTCGCCCTAAGTTGGCGGGGGTATGCCCAGACGTGGGTCCCTTGCTCACTTTGCCACTGGATTCAAGCAAGCCTGGCTGATGACGGCTGGAATGCCAGAAACCGGTCCTAGGATGCTTGTTTCCGGTCCAGGGAAGACATGGCTTGGCAGTTCGGGCTGGACTGTTCCCATGAGGCACAGGGTCAGACTGATTTGCATATGGCCATGTCTGAACTGGGGTGGTGGAGTGAGCTAAAGAATGATGATGGATTAAACCCAGATCAGTTGACTGGGGGTGAGTGTTTGATTGGCTCAAACGTTCCGTCCATCATCCCCTTTTGTATCGCTTTGTTCGCCCTAAGTTGGTGGGGGTATGCCCAGACGTGGGTCCCTTGCTCACTTTGCCACTGGATTCAAGCAAGCCTGGCTGATGACGGCTGGAATGCCAGAAACCGGTCCTAGGATGCTTGTTTCCGGTCCAGGGAAGACATGGCTTGGCAGTTCGGGCTGGACTGTTCCCATGAGGCACAGGGTCAGACTGATTTGCATATGGCCATGTCTGAACTGGGGTGGTGGAGTGAGCTAAAGAATGATGATGGATTAAACCCAGATCAGTTGACTGGGGGTGAGTGTTTGATTGGCTCAAACGTTCCGTCCATCATCCCCTTTTGTATCGCTTTGTTCGCCCTAAGTTGGCGGGGGTATGCCCAGACGTGGGTCCCTTGCTCACTTTGCCACTGGATTCAAGCAAGCCTGGCTGATGACGGCTGGAATGCCAGAAACCGGTCCTAGGATGCTTGTTTCCGGTCCAGGGAAGACATGGCTTGGCAGTTCGGGCTGGACTGTTCCCATGAGGCACAGGGTCAGACTGATTTGCATATGGCCATGTCTGAACTGGGGTGGTGGAGTGAGCTAAAGAATGATGATGGATTAAACCCAGATCAGTTGACTGGGGGTGAGTGTTTGATTGGCTCAAACGTTCCGTCCATCATCCCCTTTTGTATCGCTTTGTTCGCCCTAAGTTGGCGGGGTTATGCCCAGACGTGGGTCCCTTGCTCACTTTGCCACTGGATTCAAGCAAGCCTGGCTGATGACGGCTGGAATGCCAGAAACCGGTCCTAGGATGCTTGTTTCCGGTCCAGGGAAGACATGGCTTGGCAGTTCGGGCTGGACTGTTCCCATGAGGCACAGGGTCAGACTGATTTGCATATGGCCATGTCTGAACTGGGGTGGTGGAGTGAGCTAAAGAATGATGATGGATTAAACCCAGATCAGTTGACTGGGGGTGAGTGTTTGATTGGCTCAAACGTTCCGTCCATCATCCCCTTTTGTATCGCGGGATTCATGGTTGGGTCGTCTCGTTCGGGTTTCTCGTGGCTTCGACTCGTACTCGTCGCTGCCTTGTTCGTCTTGAAGCCGTGGATCGTCTTGTGGCGCGAATCGGAGCTTATGTGCAGCTCTCCCGGATGCTCTGACGTGCCGGACGTAGCGACGGGTTCGACGCGTACGGAGTGCGCATCGTACTAGTCCGGCCGGAAGGTGCTGTATATTTACTTCCGTGCGACTCGAATCGGCGTTTACAGATCCGGCTCGGGCGGGGAACAGGAGCTGGAATGGGTACGTACGGCTTGGTCGGAATCTGAGCAGTGATGCGCATAGTACTTGCTCGTTCGGACGACTGTTCGAATCGGTCGGGAAACACGCGTTCCGCTTGTATTTTTTCCGGACGAATGGTGTTAGGTGCGCTTCCGGCCGAGATCGGAATCGACCCCTAAGTCTTTTGCAACGAGATAGCTTGCACTGTCTGGTAGGCGAGACTTAAAATGTAAACCTACAAATCCCAGAATTCTATTAAAAGCTAAAAAGCCAGGAATGGGTCATGGTATCACACGTGGTATTGACAATCCCTGGCTGTGGCGATGTGTATGGCGAAGTTGTGTACCTCAGTCAGTGGTAATGATGTAAGATGTAATGTACAGGCTTTGAAGTTTGCAGTTCTGGCACATAGCCAGAAAAAGAAGCGGAACCTGAGCAGAAAGGAGTCTTTTGTAACCTGGGTTCTAGGACTTAGGAGAAAAAACGTTGCAGTATTGAAGTGGCTATGCCACTTGCTGACAGAGAAGTGAGAGGCCATTCCACGATTGTCTGTGCCATTTGGCAGAGGCATTTAGTCTTGTGATGCTCTACAATTTACAGAAATGTCCATGTATGATGAGCTGCTCCAGTCTCTGCTTTTTTCTTTAAATTCTGGACCTTGTAACCCTGGGTCTATAATGGAATTAACAAGACTGCAACTCCCACAATTCAAAGAAGAAAACAGAATTGAAGATGCTCATCACACATGGGCCTGGGAAACTTGGCAGGTATGCATTATTCCAACACTATGGCATCTTTCAAGCATAGCAGGTAAATGTCCCAATGCTATGTGTGGCACCTACGGCCAGTCCAGGCATTATTAATAAAAGCCCAATTCACAATGTTAAAAGCAATACTAAACCCCCCAGAATGCAGTGTGTTGATGCCTAACGAACCAGGACTAGCTAAAGATACCACATATGACATGATCCACTTGTTATCTATTACTGTGCTCCCATCATTCATTTATGGAGCCAAGACAAAAACATCCAGCCAAGACCGTCAGTACGCTCTGAAAATTATTTTTTAAGTACTGAATCTGACTTTTATTCATCTCCCTTCAGTGTATGGCAAGCTGATTTGAAGATCTCCGCCCACTGAACATTCAATATACCAAGTAGTCCCATGTCAAGCGTGACATCATCAGCCCACCAGCACTTTTCAGCCATTTGCATGTTCAATGCTCTACTTATTAAGCCCATAACAATATGAAAAGTCAAGCTACACGTCCCATTATGCTTAATGCTGCTGGTTAAGAGGTCAGCACTTGTTCAAGGCATCCCACATGACGTGTCTACTTGGCAGCTAAACACAATGTGAGAGACTTATTGGTTTGTAGTCAGCCTGGAGAGTTCAGCAGGTCCAAAAATGCCACTACTAATGCTCATTGGCAAAGCAGCAGCAGAGTCATGAAACAACGCTTTCTCAAAGTTTCTGCAGGAGATGGATTTGCCAGTGCAGGATTGTTTTATTTTCATTCTGGTACTTCTAGTCCCACTTATCCCACTTTAAATTCAGAATTAGAAGCACCAAAATGAAAGAAAACTGACACAACTGAGAGCACTAAATCTGGGTAGAGTGAGATGCAGTATAGACCCGACTGAAGAGCCCAAATCAGGACAAAACCGGTCTTGAGTTGCTTGTGCTCCAGGTCAGGAAGGACCTGGCCTGGTAGTTCGGACTGGACTTTTCCTAATGGAGCAGGGTCCAAACTGATTTGCATATGGCTGGGTCAAAACCGAGGGGGCATGTGGGGCAAAAGAAGGATGGATTGGAGTGCTACTCTGAGCGATTGCCACTGGTTAGACAAATTACAAGCATTTCTCCCATCACTTTTTGTGTGTTTGATATCCATCTTAAGTGGGAAGGGTATGCCCAGAAGTGGGTCCCATGCTCACTGTGCCACTGGAACCAAGCTAAACCTGACTGAAGAGCACCAATCAGGCCAAAACCAGGCTTGGGTTGCTTGTGCTCTGGTTCAGGGAGGGCCGGGTCATGTACTTCGGACTGGACTGTTCCTATTGGAGCAGGTTCAAGACTGATTTGCATATGGCTGGGTCCAAACCAAGGTGGCATGGTGGGCAAAGAACAATGGGTTTGAGTTCTACCCCGAGCAATTAATTGCCAGTGGTTAGACAAATTGCAAGCATTTCTCCCATCACTTTTTGTGTGGTTGATGTCCGCCCTAAGTGGAAAGGGTATGCCCAGACTTTAATCCATGCTCACTGTGCCACTGGAACGAAGTTACACCCCACTGAAGAGCCATGTTGTATGGCTTATACTTTCCCAAGTAAAACTGATTTTTTTTGGACAACATAAACATCAGGATTGTGCAAGATGGATTCTTAACACACCTTCAGGAAATGTTGACCTAAGTTCTGCTAGATCACAGTGTATCATCTGTAACCCTAATCTGACAAGGTAACACATGGATTGTGCAACCTCAGAGGAAGACAGCCCTGACTCCCCAAGGAAATTGTGATAACAGATCTAGAACCTTTTTGTTTGGTTCCACTTGCATACCTAAAGAGATACACAAGAATTACTCAGCAAGATGTTACGGTATTTATTGAAGCATTGTGATTCTTGAGTACAATACATGTGCTGCTATAATCAATAAAAGGAAAGAGAATAATGTAATTAGCATTATGAGAATGGTGAAAAAGAAAAAGTTCAATCACTGGGCTATAACAGTGAATATATGCTTGCATAAAAGTACTGTAATATATTATACTCCTACTTAGCGCTACCTAACCTAGTGTGCCTATGGTGGGTGAATCTTTCAAATCCCGTTAGGGTGATCTAACTCCCCATTACCTGTGGATAAGTGTCATTAGGGTGCCCGTCCTGGTGGAGAGCTGGGCTTCCTTCCTCACTGAGGTAAACAAGAAACAGCTGGCTGGAATTCTGGCATGTACCGACCTCTCAGTGCCAGCGGAATGCTCCTCTAACTAAACAAGGAAAGGATGTTGTTTATATAATAAACATCACCGATGTTGTCATGCCGAAGCCCCAGTCAGGCCGCTATTGTTGATTTTATTGTGATAGCTCTGTCGGCGAACAGAAAATAATAAAAATAGCATTTTGCGTGGTGTACGTAGTCTTGTACAGAATGTTCAAGGCATTGTGATAATATGCCTTCGAAGGGGAAATGTATGCAGTGCTGTTTCAGAGAATATTATCCTGCACAGGCAATCAAATGTGTGTCAAATTTCATCATGTTTAAGAAAGCAACTTAAAAGCGTGAGCATGTAAAATGGTGGTATTCCTACCCGGGCCTAATGTAACCACATGGCAGTCCCACTCTAGGCGAAACCAGTCTTGGGTTACTTGTGTTCTCCAGTCCTGATAGTTCGAGCCAGAGTGTTCCTATTGGAGCAGGGTCAAGACTGATTTGGATATGGCTGGGTCCAAACTGAGGTGGAATGGTGGGCAAAAGAATGATGGGTTGGAGTGCTACCCTGAGCAATTGCCAGTGGTTCTACGACTTGCAAGCATTTCTTCCATCATCGTTTGTGTGTTTGATGTCCACCTTAAGTGGCAAGGGTATGCCCAAACGTGGGTCCCACGCTCAATGTGCCACTGAAACCAAGCTACACTCGACTGAAAAATACCAATCAGGGTGAAACCGGTATTTGGTTGCTTGTTTTTCTGTTCAGGGAGGACCTGGCCTGGCAGTTTGAGCTGGACTGTTCCTATTGGAGCAGGGTCAAGACTAATTTGCATATGACTGGGTCCAAATTGAGGTGGCATGGTGAGCTAAAGAACGATGGGCTGGCGTGCTACTCCAAGTGATTGACAGTGGTGGGACACATTGTAAGCATTTCTCCCATCACCATTTGTGTGTTTGATGTCTGTCCTAAGTGACATGGGTATGCCCAGATGTGGGTCCCATGCTTACTGTGCCACTGAAACCAAGCTGCACTTGACTGAAGAACACCAATCATGGTGAAACCGGTCTTGGGCTAATTGTGTTCTGGTTCAGGGTGGACATGGCCTGGCAGTTCGGCCGGAGTGTTCCTATTGGAGAAGTGTGAATAATGATTTGCATATGGCTGGGTCCAAACTGAGGTAGCATAATGGGTAAGGAAATGATGGGTTGAAGTGCTACCCCGAGTGATTGCCAGTAGTTAGACAAATTACAAGCTTTGCTCCCATCATCTTTTGTGTATACACAGCAATATCATAGTTAGGGTTTCCGGTTTTCAATTTAAACTAATTATAACCGAAGGTAATATTTTCTTTTCAGTAACAACTGGAACACTCCAGATTTTCCTGCATGCTTACTGGTTTTGTACCCTTTGAGGTCACAGCAGTATAAGCGCAACCTCTACCTATAATCACTTTTCTGTGATGAATGCTTCCACTGTAACACACTTGAGCCATGGTAAGCCACCTATGCTCTTTCTAAATATATCCACAAAGTCCATGGACCTACATCCCCTCTCATTTTGGAAGCATGTCCCCCTCATTTGGCTTCAGCTTACTGTTCACTGCCCATTGCATTGTAGGGATTAGCAGGTTCACAGCTGAACTATGAGCAGGATCTCAGTCCAGGGCAAGAGGCTTCACATTGATGTCATCCTCCTTCTTTGAGAGCAGGGTGGAGCTTTGTTTTCTGAATTCCAAGGTATCAAGAGTTAGGCCACAAAGATCACTGTCCCTAAGGACACCTATAACATCAATGTTCTCCAATTAAGCACCATACACAATATCCCTGTTCTTACCATTAGATTGTGATGGTCTGAAAAGCAAGCATATATGAGCCACATCCCCACATACAGAATGACAAGGACCATATCATGAACATCTTCAACAAACATGCTACAGGCCCAGAAGTGGACAATGTTCTAGTTGTGCTGAAACTGTGCTGCCTCCAGTGCATACATTAACTCAGAAAATCAACAATTAGAGTACAAGCTGCAGCTAAGAAACATGAAGAATCAGCCACTGCTCTGTGTTTCCTATTATGTGCTGCTAGTAGCACAATTTGAGCACAAGCAGGGGCACGGACCTGTTCTGAGCCTGCTTACAGAAGTAGAACATGTTCATGATACAGCCCCAGATTCGACAAGTTCAAATTTCATTCCAACTGACTCCATTGCGAATTTAAATGTAGAACTTATGGTGCCAAGACAAGACTAGACACTCGGCAAAATCTCGTGTACAAACCACAGTGGCCATATTTTATGGAAGCATATTGAGTGAGCTGTGCTCATTGTGCCTCCCAATGCACTAGAAAAGGTAAAGGTAAAATATGTTCGGCAACTCTCACATATGCCTGGTAAGATCTGATCCACAGTGCTTTTGAGTGAGTAATAACCCACATACTTGGTATAAATCAATGCTTAGGGTGCTTGCACTGGCTTTCAAATAAACCCAAAATCCAGTAGGCGAGGGGCAGCTGTGTAAAATAGACTCAATTGATGATGCGACCTGTACAGGTAAATGACCCAAGGCATGATGCAGGTAATGACGTCTCTTCACTACATTAACTACTTTTTAATATTTAATTTGAGTTTGCTGTCACCAAAGACCTATAGCTAGAATTATGAATATGAATTCCTTAGCAGACTTGTCCACAATGACAATGTACATAAGGTACATCAGGAATATGCCCAGACAGACACTAATACCACATTTATCAGCCCATTCATTTGTTGGTATTATGAGACAAACAATAGGATAGCGTGACACAGGTTTGGAGTAAAGGGAGAACCAAACACCCACAATACATATCTCATGTCCTAAGTAGAAAATCTTCATTTTTCGATCATCTTCATTTGTGTGAAGAAAAGAGCATCAGAAAGGTGTGTTAAATGATAAATGTTAATCTCTTATGTGCTCCGATCAAATCTTTATGAGGTGGAAACATAGGCTGGAAAGAGAAGCCTGGGTCCTCGGAAATGGGACAGGCAGGCAGGTGAGGAAGTAATGAAAAGTTACTTGTAAGAGCAAATTCAAGCACAAAGTACAGAGAAGGTTGTTTAGAGCAGCAAAGAATGAATGAAAATGGACAGTAAGAATAAACAAGGGAAGGAAGGAATGATTCCACCATGAATAGAAAATAAAAACAGGAACGCCTAGCTTATAAATCAAGGAGCCTGCAGTCAGACATGTTTGCCTGAAAATAAACAGCCCTGTTCATTACAGAGCTCTCACGTCTCCAAGGTCCTTGTGTGAGCAGCTCATACAGTCCAAATGGTTGGCTGGATTCTGCGATCTGTTCCCTTTTTAGCCCATTGTAACCCTACGCTACAAGTCCAAGAATACAAATAAAAAAAAACTGAAATTGATGAGCTACTCACGCATAGATATGAAAAGCTTGCAGTAAATGAAATTATTTGGAGGAGTAAAAATCTAGACCAGTTAGAAGTTAGCCTACAAATCTGATGTGCATCCTCTCTTCCTGGACCTACTTTGGAAGACCCTGGTTTAAACATAAATGCCTTGGCAGCTGAGACTCAGTGTTCAGTGCATCCTGATACTCTCTGCCCTTAATGCCATGAGACGCTCTGTCCATCGTTGCCTGAGACTCAATGCCCATCCTAAGACCAGGGGCACTGGAAGTAGGCATGTGGGGTGCTACAGCACCCCAAGTTAACCTTGCAAGTGTTCAGAAGGTGAATTAGCAGTAAAGATGCCTTTACATTCTGTTTTAAACTTGCTCGTTTGCTGCTAGCTCAGAGACTGAGCAAGTATCAGGCAATGTTTTGAGACAAGTGACTTTTTATTTAACAAGGAGACTTGTTTAATGTTTCTTTCATTGATTGCAAAGTGAGGGAATGTTGTAATGTGAAGCAAGTGACAATCATGCCGGGATATGGGATGTTTGAATGGAAAAGTTATTCGAAGCAGTGGCATAGCTAGCGGGGTGTGGTGTGCCCTGGAGAGCACTGTTTTTGAGGGCGGTGGGAGTCGTGTCTGTCGACTACCACCGGCCCCGCGAACAAGTCGTCCATCGGCCGCCACCCTCAACCACCCCCCAGAACAATTTGTTCGTCATCCGCCACCCCCACCCCCACCCCCTGGATCAAGTCGTCCATCGGCCGCCACCCCTCCAAACTTACCCCCCCCCAGGAAACAAGTTGGCCGTCGGCCGCCACAACCCTCCCTGCTCTTACCTGCACCAGGGCGGCAAAATTAGGGGCCGCCCCGGTTGGCAGTACGGCTAGCTATGGCACTGATTGGAAGTCAAATGTTTTCGAACAAACAGCAAAATTGAAATACTTGAAAATATAACTCACGTTCAAAATATATCAGCAGCAAGAAAAGAACAAATGAGGTATAGTGTATTTTTTGCAATTCTGTAGTGTGATGGAAATGAAAATTTTAATATGATCAAAACAAAGACACTTTACTTGTGTGATGTGTAAATGATAACTATACAAAGAAATCTGATTTTCACACATTGTTGTTGTGCCCCTACAGGTTTAGCAGTAAAGCTCCGTGTCTGAAGCTAATTTAGTGGCCATTTCAAGAGGCAGTTTCAATGGCAAATGTGATCTCTGTAAATTAGATTATATTGACACACTATACTTAGTCATTTATTTGGGACAATGTGCTCCAAACTGCACCACTGGACTTACACTAATCCCCCACTATTCTCCTGGTGATGGAGCGTGATTCATTTGTTGCACTTATTTTGTGTGTAACAGTTGGATTTTTCAAACCCCTTATGACTTTACTGGCAAAACATTGATGCCAGCTCTCTCACTCTTAAAATTGTCCCATGGTTCATTGTGTCCTCAAATTCACTGTGCATCATGTCTTGAGACTCACCCTCCATTGTGTCCTGAGGCTCACTGTCCATCGTGTTAGGAGGCTAATTGTCCATTGTGTCCAAAGACCACAGAAAAGGTCCATCGATGGACCGATTGGTCACTTGTCCTCTCTACATCTCCCCTTCTTTGGTTCGGTGTGTAGGCCCTCCTACAGCCTGTGGCATCCTCCTTCAATTTGTGCAGTTCTCTTAAACCTTCTATGGGGTCCCCTTAGTGCCTGTGGTGTTGTCTAAGAGGCAGTGGAGTGGACCACAGAGTCCTCTCAAAACCTACAGCGATCTTTTAGAGATGTGAAGTTCTAGCGAAGCCTACGTGGTACTCTCAGAAAATCCTCTCAGAGCATGTAGAGTTCATTCTGAGAGTTGTCGGTCCTGAGAATCCTGTGAGACCTGCTTTAAACTTGTTCGGTACTCTCAGAGCCCTTTCAGAGACGCTTTCAGTGTCTGTGTGACTCTCTTGTCTCCTGTGGTGCCCTTTTAGAGCCCATAACTATGCCATGTCTGCTATCCATTCTCGAGGGTCCTTGTGGTTATCATTACTATATGGATATCAAACACCATGGATGACCAGTGAGATACACCTTGTGCTTGAAGATATGATATGTTAGTAACAAAGAGCTCGTGCCCCCGCTAATCCTATTTGAGAGTAATATTGGATATATCTTTCTGAAAGTCTAATCTCAAGCTGGAGTCAAAAGAAAATAGAACAGGAAGTCTGTGCTGGCTGTGCCTTTTCTGTAAGCTGGAGAGCCTTCAAATGGTGCACCCTGGCGCTGAATAACAAATGTTCATTATTACCCATCTCAATGTTACCGATTTTGAGCAATGGTCAAACCTCTCCTTCTCCACTGGAACTGTCTGAGAACTCTCCCAAGCAAGGTATTTGTAAAGCGGCTGATGGGTACAGCTCAAAACAATAATCCATGTGCTGGATATTGCAGGTAATTTTGTGATTCTCCCCCCATTCGTCCAATTGCATCACTTAAATCAGTACTCCATTTGGTGACAAAGCTCGTCATGTTGCAAGCAAATTCGATCACAGCACCACCATTCTTTGCGGCCTCCACGGTCTCAAATCACTGAAAGAAATCACCTAAAAAGTCTCTCTACCATACAAGGCTAAACGTATATCAGCTGCCCATGTGGGATCTGCTCCCCATTTCAAGTGGCTCAAGAGGCCTTAAAATCCAGCTCACCCCACTTTTCCAAGTGCCCAAATTTAGAACCTCCTCAGAGACAGTATTGAAACAATTCCACACTGGGACTGCCACCACAGACTGGAACTCACAATCCCAAAAACTAGGAAAACAAACCCTGTTCACCACTTTCAGGAAACCTCTCAAGACAAACCTTTTCCCCAAAAACTTGTCAGCCAATGCGCAACTTGGCAGGCACCGGGTAGCTCTGCTGCAAAGTGCGGCCATTGTTTACATCGTTTTCAACCTATTGTTAAAATTAATAATCCTGTTGTACGTATCTTCTTGTTTTTAATGTTTAATATTAAACGCCTTAAAACCCTATGCTCAAGGTGTGTCATATAAAAGTATTAAATAAATACAATAACAATGGTATACATCAGATTGCAAGACAGTGGAGGTTCTCTTTGGCCCTTTCTCTTGAAGGGGGAGGATGATGTCCGTGCTTCCTCTGGAACCACACTGTGACTGCCTTGGATCTGCCATATGGTCTTGGTGGTACTACGGTTTAAGTGGTCGGTCAGAAAGGATGACGCTACACGATGGGTTTTTGAGCAGTATTTGTCGCCCTTTTCTATCCTGCCTTATCATTTAAGGTTCTTGTCACCCGTGAGTGATATGCCACCTGTTTTCCTTTTCTCAGGCCCTGGTGTTGTCTTTCTCCCTCTCACTTGAAGTGGATCTTCTGGCCATCTGGTGTTTCTTGACAGTCCTTCTAGAGTGCATCTTGATCCCATGGCAAACCCAGAGGAATATCCGTCTGAAAATAAACGACAACTGCTTTCCTTATCTTACATCTAGCCTTTCCTCAGAGCATATCGAAAAGATTCTCAGCAACTGGGCAAACGTAAATTGGAGTTGGCCATGGATGTCATTTAGGAGTCGCAGTTGCGACCCCTAGCTTGCATCTTGCGACCCCTGGCACTTCCTTTGCGACCCTGGGCTCAGGGGTTGCAAAGGAAGCAATAGGAATCGAGGAATGAGGTATTTTCATTCCTCTCTTTATACCAGCAGCACCTGAAGGCAGCTCGGCACAGAGCAAAATTGCAACATTTAAATGTTTCAACTTTTCAGAACAGCTAAGTTGTTGCTTAGCAACACCTTTTGAGGCTTCCAGCCTCCACCAAGCAGGAGTCTACTTGGCCTGCAGGCTGTATATTTTGGTGTGCTTCTAGACTGGCCTGTCCTGATTCCCAGTGTTGCTGGACCCCATAGCATAACATGTGTATTTGTAAAGCGCACGTTCACCCCCAAAGGGGCATCTTGGCGCTGAATAACAAATGTTTATTGTTACCCAACAGTATTCATTTTATTGACCTCAGAAAGGATGAGCAGACCCACCAGGAATTGAACCTGTGACTATGAGGTCGAACACAGGCCCCTGTAGTGGATGCATTAGTCCACTAAGCCACCAGACCTGGTCTAGGCATTGCAGTTTTGCAGAACAAAGCGTTTTCGCAAATTGCCAGGAATAAAAGTATGGTAGTCCCAGTAAGTGCTTTCATTTTACCATTTGTTTAATTTGTTGAATATTTGCAAACCAATGTGTAATTATGTTCCTCGTATAGCATTACATATCTGCCAAGTGATCTGTTAGCTTGATTGTGTATATGTATGACATTTCAATGACTTATTTATGACTCCCTAGGCCCAAATCTGAGTTGCTTGGTACTGTTAGGGCGTAAACTCTGCACCCGTAAATTCCGGTATAATTGTGCACATCCAGTCCAGAGTTACGGGGCAGAATTCTGCACAATATTTCCTATTCAAAGAGGTGAAACACACACATTTAGCAGCTGGTAAATAGGTGCAGGGGCTTCAGTGTGGGGCAATGAGGTGAGGGAAAGGGTGGGAGGGGAGGGGAAAATGACCATAACATGCTTCCTCCACAATTTGCTTGAGAGTGAGGCTGGGCTGATAAATAGGTCCAGACTGCAATGCAGCCCCTTTCCTAATGCAATTTTACCAGCAGGAGTTTCCATCTGGTAAAATATGGTCTGATGTCCCAGCACGTGGTAAATCCAGGTGCAGGAACAACAGCCTAATCATGATTGAGCTGAGCACATTCCACACAGGAAATCTGCTCAACTCAACCCATAATCAGGGCCTTTTAGTGGCAATTAATCACTCAGGTGTGAGAAAGATGTGAGGAGGCTCTAAAAACTTTGTTTTTAAAACTGTGAAAGCTTCATGAATTGAAAAGCTGGTAAGGATTTATTTTCAATAAAGGGGTAAGAAAAACAGCACCTCCACAACAGCAGGGGACTTTCTTCTGGCCTTCGTGGCAGCCTGCAGTCTTCAGCCTCCACACACTCCTAAATGAGTTAGTAAAATATTTATATTGTGTGAAATGTACTCCTTAAGACAGTGATACTCAAAGTACGGCCCAGGGGCCACATGCGGCCCTCCTGACCTTTACATGCGGCCCCCTGAGCAGCAGCACTGGGCTGCTGTTTACTCTACTCAGCACTAAGATTTAAAACATTTTAAATATATAGCAAGCACTTATTTAAAGGTTAATTGCAGTTAAGCAAAAGGAAGTAACTAGGCCCTTAACTTTAGGAACACCTTCATTTTTAAAGACAGCAAACATGTACAAATAAGATAGTCTTTTCAAAATTCAAAAAGTGTATTTTATTGACCTGTAGAACCATTTCACCTTAGTAAATCATATTATAGCAGTGCATTCACAAGTTTTTTTTTTTTAAGTGATGGTTTTCAAACATGAATTTAGAAATGTTGATGCTCCCCCCCCAACACCCTGACCACAATACATCCAAGCACAGGAGATGGTTTTGCAAAGCAGGCATCCTGAAGTCATGTATTTCGAGGGCCTCTTATATGTGATAATGAAGAAAAAGGAGGGAAATTGAAATAAAACAATTGCCCAGGCTCACACAATTTGGTCAAGTGGAGGAGCCGGGATTCATCCCAGGTTGTCCGGTTTCACATTGTGCATTTGAGTTCAGCCAGTAGGTATACATGCTTCGCTTCCCCTACACCCACTTTACACCTACCCTCCCCCACTGACATTAGTGCGGCCCTCAGTCACACTAAAGACCAAACTTTGCGGTCCCGGGAAAATGTTTGTGAGTACCCATGCCTTAAGACTTCATGATGGTAAAACAATGCTGCTGTTTTTCCGCAACTTGAAATCTCACCCTTGAGGGTCAGGCCTTTTGGTGACCGCGAATACCAATTGAGCTACTTTGGAGCAGGATTTCCTTTAACCGCATAAGAGTTAATTTAATTTTTAGGTGCAAGTCCAAAAGAGGGATGCCAAAGCAATATGGGAGACTCCTGCGAGGTCATTAAGGCTTTCCTTTGATGTCCTTAAAGGTACCCTTGCAAACCCTGGCACGACCTTAGTAACCCCTGAGATGCAAAAGAAATGCCAGGAACAGAAACAAAGAGGGGCACTAATGAGTCCTGTTTACTTTCCAGTGCACCACCCGAACTGGAACATTTTAATTTATTAGACTGTCCAACAAACGTACAAAATTCTTACTTTGTAAAATAGACATTCTGAAATGAAATACACAAACAAATGAATTAATATGATGCTGTCATACAAAGGTATAACAAACTTCTCCACAGCAGCCCCCAAGGTGCAGGTTTCCAACGTTTATTGTTGCCCTTTTGCTGAAAAAGCAAAGGATACTTTCAAAAGCAGGAGACAGGGAGGGCTGGATAGACCCCCATTCTGCGCATGTCCTTACAAGTAAGGTATAGAGCCTTTCTGAGGTGTGGCTAATAACCCACTTTCATGTCCAGTGCATTTTCACTTTCTCTGCTCCCTGTAGTTGAAAATAAAAATCCAGCAGGAAATTATTTTGAGGGCCTCATTGCAAGTCCTATGGTAAACCTTATGGGGCCTGTAGCAGCAGTAACTGGCCTACTTGGGGGTTACAAGATCTGTGGTAACTTCATGGAGCCGGTGTATTTGATTATGAAATTTTAGCCACTGATAATGGGTGAAATTTTGTATAGAAATAGGGAATTACAAGGGGAATAGGATGTGATATTCCTGTTTTCCTGAGTAATTCCTCATTTCTGAAGGTATCCTCGGTCTACACCTTGTAATGCCCAGGAATTGCACCCACCCCACCTCACAGATCTACCCATGCATGGAGTATCTGTAATTCTGAGGTGCAGGGAGCGTACAAATATTCAGGGCAGAAGAACAATAAAGGCTCCACAGTCTTGGTGTCAACCCACAAGCAGGACATAGGTTGGAACTGCATCTTTGTTCCACCTACAGGTGAAAACGTTTGTAGGGAGGCAGCCGTAGCAGAATCGCACATACAAACTCTTTGTGAATGCAGGAGTAATTGTATTGAGATAAGGTTCGAAAGACGGGGTATCCTTAAATTCGAGGAATTTCTCAGTTAGCTGCCCATTGGTCTCACGTAAAACGCAGTGCGGGCGAAGGCCCATTAGCGTTCTTCTATAGTTCTAACATCTGACTTATGAATGCTGACAGCATTGTGTCACACGTTTTCGAGGCCAAGCTTCAGAAACCACTCCTGGGTTTAATGTAGATGGGACCAAAAAATAGAACATGCTCAACGTCCTCTATACAGGAGCTACAAAATGGAAAATGTTTCGCTTTGGCTGTATTAGAGGCCCATTTGTAGGTGGAATTGCTCACTAGCAGAGTACCCACTCATAGTTTTAAAAGCGAAGTGAGAGCTGAAGGTGGTACATACGCGTCCATGTATGAAGCTAATTTGGGCATGGGCTTAAAAGACTTCCTCAACTAATCCACCTGCGTTTGCATACTGATGGTAGCGGTGTATCATATGAGTCCAATATTGTTCTTTGACATTTGCTTTGGTGTTTCTTTTTATTAGGAAAGGGTTAGACCAGTACATGCCCATTCCCAGGTTTCCAGTTGCTGTTTAATATATTGTAACCAAGGATTGGACACTCTGTTCCCCAGATTCAGGACCGCCTCAAGAACTGGTCTGTACGAAGCCAGTTGTCTAATTCAAAAAAGCAGCGGCTTCAGCCTGGCCTGGTCACCTATCCTTTTGAGGCCCAAGTCAAAGAATATTGGAACTGTTGGAGTGCTGTTAGGCAGCTTGAATAAAGATTTTATCAAGATGTTTTCTTTCGTCACAAGCCCACTCAGGTTCCCTATACCCCAGATTTCGGAGCCATAGAGGAATGCAGATTGTGCCCTGGCCCTATAAACCTCAATTGCTGGTGATACAGATTTGGGAGTTGTGGGCTTATACCTTTTTTTTTTTTTTAACTGTTTTTATTTTTAAACATCAGCCAAAACATCAGTAGGGGAGCCTTGTATACAGTGGATTTGACATTAGTACATTCAATAGTTACTTTCAGGGATACAGAGATTGCACTTGGGGAATTTATTCTCCAATACCACTCCCCTCTCCCCCGCCCTGAATTAGCCATGGGCCTCCCCAGTTATGCATTCTTAGCGAGTGAGAAAATCCACCTACTACTTAATAAAACTGTGTATTGGCTTGTGCATTGTCCATCCCAGCCCCCTCAATCTCTAGGTTGTAGTATCTCAGCCATGGCTGCCATATTTTGATGCACTTTTTTCGACATCCCCTAGCCGTGTAAGTTGTTTTCTCGGCCCCCATATACAAGTCCATGTTGGCACGCCATTCCGCCAGAGTGGGTAGGCCCTCAACTCCCCAGTGTCAAGCAATATCTCTTTTCGCAACTATCAGACCTAAGTTGCTCAGTGAGAGTTTGTACCTAGGGAGATCAATATCTGTAGGGATGCCAAGTTTTTGGGGTCTTTGGGGTCCAAAGGTATCTGTACCTCTAGTATATCATTGAGTTCCTTCACTATTCGTAACCAGAAGCTTTGTACATGCTGACATTCCCATAATGTGTGTATGTAAGTACCTTGGTCGGTTTTACAATGCAAACAGTTGGGCGTTTCTGCCCTACCTTTAGTGTGTAGTTGCGCCCTGTCATAGTATACCCTGTGTAGGACTTTAAATTGTATCAACCTTAATCGGAGCTTAATCGCTACCTCTCTTGGGTGCATCAGTGCTCCTCCCAGTCGATGTCCTCTAGCGGGCCCGTGGTTTCCTCCCATTTTGACCTGAGGGATATCAGTCTGTCGGGGATGTTGTTAATTAAAGTTTATATGTCCAGGAAACCGCTTTTGAGGGTATCTCCTCTTGTAGTAATCCACCTTCTAGTGGTGCATATTCGGGGATATGTGTAGTGTCAATATTTTGCGCCCTCCAGGCATGTTGAAATTGTAGGTAGTTATGTCGTTGCGTGTGCGTCAGTTGACATTCAGTTTGGAAGGCCCCAAAGGTAATTAAGTCCCCGTCTTTGAGGATATCACCTACTATCGTGATCCCAACTGTGTCCCAGTCCTTGAAGCCCTGCAATTTTGCCAGCTCTGGTATCCTCCTGCCCTCCCATAGCGGTGTTGCTCTAGGTAGTTTTTTATCCCATCTCATCTGTCGCTTCGCCCCTTCCAGGCCTCAATCGTCCTCTGGGCGGCAGGTAGCAAGTCTCGAGTTCCTCCGCCCCCAAAAAGATAGTGGAGATAGGTATGTTTCCGAAATTGGAACCTTTCTAGAGTGTATGTGTGGTGATCTCACGCAGCAGGACACCATTCATTAATTACAGTTAGGTGTGCGGCCCGGTAGTAGGCTTGAATGTCTAGCAGAGTGATTCCCCTGTGATAATGGCTGCACTACAGCGTTTGTAACGCCACTCTAGGGTGTCCCCCGTCCCATAGGAGTGTGCGAAGTTCATCGTTGATTGTCTTAAAAATTGTCACCGGGACTCTGAGGAATGTGTTTTGGAGTATGTACAGTAATTTGGGAAGTGTTATCATTTTATACATAGCCGCTCTTCCTAACAGCGTTAGGGGGAGCCGTCTCCACCTGACCACATCTTCACGGAATTCTGTCAAGACCTGTTTGATGTTTTGATTAAGGCGCTCAGCTTCATTTACGGAGATGTATAGCCCAGTGCTTAATTTGAGCTGGTGGTTTCCGGTGCTCAGCACCGGCACTTAATTGTCAACGCCTGTACTTATGAGAGTCTGCCACATGATGGCACTGTTTGAGGTGCACAACAACAGTTCTTTATTGAATGAATATGTATTAAAATGACTATAACCTGACCCCCCAAGCCATTATTATAGCTTTGAGGACCTGAAATAGTCACTCTTAGAGGAATGTGATGCTTGGTAGTTGTATTGGTACTGTCACTGGCAGGGGCATTGGGTAGTGCAAGATGCAGTGGCCCGAAGAGGGCCCTGGCTCTTAGTTTTTCACAATTTAAGCACTGGTATAGCCCCAAGTATTTGAAGCCCCCTCTGGTAATGTGTAGACGTCCCGGCATTGAGTGTGTGTCAATCGAACCTCTCTTGGGATAGAGACTCGTTTTTTCTCCATTTATACTGTAGCCTGCATATTTGCCATATTCCTTAAACAGTTGCAGTATCAAAGGGAGTGTAGTGTCTGGGTTAGTGATGTAGAGCAGAATGTCGTCTGCGTAGAGAGATATTCGCTCATCTGCAAGATGATTTCCAGTGTCTTGATATCCCCTGAGTTCTTGGTGGGCTCCAACCAGGCAGGCCAATGGCTCCGGACCAGCGCAAAGAGGCGGGGGGAAGGGGGCAGCCTTGTCTGGTTCCTCTTCCAATGAGGAAGTCAGCCGATTTCACCCCATTGACCCTGACTCTAGCTCTGGGGTTGGTGTACAATAGTTCCACCCAAGTCATGAATTCCCGTCCAAACCAAAACTTCATAAGGACTTGCCGCATAAAAGGCCTGTGTACTGTGTCAAAGGCCTTCTCCCCATCTAGGGAGAGGAACACCTGCGGGGTGGACCTATTTTTGACAGTGTCTAGCCAGTTGGCCAATCGACGAAGGTTGAAGCGTGTGGCTCGGCCAGGCATAAAGCCCGATTGGTCGCGGTGGATAAGGGATGTGATCACCGTTAAAAATCGTGCCGCTAAAATAGAGGCCAGAATTTTTGTTTCAATGTTGAGCAGTGAGATTAGGCGGTAGGATCCACAGCTCTCCAGGGGTTTACCTGACTTTGGAATAACTGCCACCGTGGCCTGACAGAGATCCATTGGGAGCAATCCCTCCTCCTGTGCCGCTTGATACATATTTAGGAGGTGGGGGCCTAGCAGACTAGCATTTTGCTTGAAGAATTCCCCTGGAAGCCTGTTTGGTCCTGGGGTTTTCCCTGGTTTTTGTCTGTTGATGGCGTCTAGTATTTCTGATAGGGTAATATCCGTCTCTGGAGCTTCTTTATCTTCCCGCGTCAGGGTGGGCGTATCTATTCTACTAAGGTATTCTGCTATCTGGGACTCATCTACTAGTGGCCTGGCTTCATATAGCTCCCTGTAAAAGCGTGCAAATGCCCCCGCTATAGAGTGTACAGTGACGTGTAGTTCTTCTGTATCCTGGATCTGGGCCACCCAGCTCACCTCTCTCTCCCTCCTGCCCAGCCAGGCCAGGAGCCTCCCTGCTCTGTCTCCCGATTCATAGAGTCAGTGGAGTGTGGCCTGAATTTGGGTCTGCACCTCCCGTTCTGTCAGTGCTCGAAGTTCCCTGCGGGTAATTGCTATTTGCTGTAACTGTGCGGCCTCGGTGTCTGGGGTAATACTGTTCTCAAGTTCCAGGAGTTTACGTTCCAGGGTTTTTACTTGAAGCGCTTCCTCCCTTCGTTTCCGTGCTATGACATCTTGCACTATACCTCGAATCACCGTCTTATAAACCTCCCAGAGGGTGGTGGACGCAGCCACCGAGCCCTCGTTCTCTTGGAAGTATAATTCTGTCTCCGTCTTTATCACTCCCCTTACTGTTTTATCCCGGAGCTCCCAGACATTCAGTCTCCAGTCCGATCTTTGTCTAATACCCCTTCCTCTCACCGTCAACCACAGTGGTGAGTAGTCGGAGATTCCCCTTGCAAGGTACTCCACTTTGTCCACCGTTCGTATCTCTCCCACCGGGGCGAAGAAGTAATCGAGTCTAGAGAAGACGCTATGTGCCCGGATAAGTAGGAATAATTACGGTCTAGTAGGTGTTGTCTCCGCCAAAGGTCAGTCAGTCCTAGTGAAGCCACAAAGTCAGCCAGCGGAGTGGAAACTTGAGTTCCTGTGGCGATCGTGTGCGGTCAAGGTTTGGATCGACATCATTGAAATCACCGCCGATAATGTGTGTGGAGGGGCCCGATTCTAGTAGTATCTTTGCTATTGCATCTAAGGTTTGAGATTGCAGTCGTGGTGGGGCATAGACACTGATCAGCGTTCGCTCTCGCCGTCCCCAGGCCCCCTGGGCGGCTCCAAAAGTTCCACCAGGATCTGTCCAGATTTTAGTTGTGTGAAAGGGGGGTTTCTTGATCAGAGGAAAGCCCCGCGTGCGTGAGCGTTATGTACGACCCCCTCCCTATAAAGGCACAGTGTGTCCCCATCAGGTGGGTTTCCTGTAGAAAAACAATGTCATTCTTGAGTCTCTTAATGTATTTTGCTACCAGTCCTCGCTTGATCTTCTACCTAACCCATTAACGTTCCATGTCAGTGCTGTGTATGTTTCCTCACTCATTGTGTGTATGTCTCTTATTTGTCATTTCTGTGTTCGGGAAGGTCTGCCTGTTGGTCTCTTTCCCTCTGTCCCTGTGTGTAAACTCTGGCACTCCCACTGTTGGTTGTATGGGGAACGTATTCACAAACATTGATCACAGAATCTTTGATCCTTTGACCTATCCCCCCATCCCACTCTCTCCCACTTCCTCCGCCCATCCCCTGAACTGTCAACGTGACACCTGGCGCAGGTGTAGCCTGAGAGGTCTGTAGTCCCACCCCTTTCCTGAACCCACAAAATTTTTATCAAAACAATAAAAGATATGGACTTCGAGGAAGTCGTTACGCTCAGAAACGCTGAGTTCAGTAATGTCTGGGGGGCTTTTGGGCAGTTCTGCAGTACGTCTGCCATCAGCATAGCCCGTGTTTTAGCCATCATCGCCACACTTGTACTGCTGCTGGTGCGTGCTCTGTAGATTTCCTGTCGTGGCATCTTGATCTTCTATTTGGTTAATGTTCTTGAAGAGAGGATGGTCACTGTCTGCATCAGCAATATACTCCTTGTCCGAGGGTTCTTTATGGACGTGTCCCGTTGGCTGGAGTGTTTTTTACTGGCTTTGGCCTGCGCTGAGTCTTCATCTGAATCTGAGCAAATCTGCTATTCTGGTGTGTGTGGGGTTCCCCTCAGGGGGGTCCCCTTTTGAGTCTTGTGCCCTCTTGTGAGTAGGCGTCTCTTTTTCACCTTCTGTGGTTTGGGTTCTGGCCGTGCTGTTGCATCTCTGGGTTGCGACCCACTGACCCCTGCCTCTCTTCGCAGAGGAGGGTGCTCCTCTATCCAGGCCCATGCTTCCTCTGGTGACTGGAAGAAATGGGAGTTGCCCTGAAAGAGAACTTTTAGCTTGGCGGGGAAGAGGAGCATGTACTGGATTTGCATGGCTCTTAGTTTGACTTTCATGGAGTCGAATGTTCGCCTCATCTTCGGGACTTCTCTCGAGTAGTCGGGGAAAATAATTATTTTCGCGTTGGCTAGCTTAAGTTCCCCCACGCGCCGTGACTCTCTGAGGATTGTGTCTCAATCTTGGAAGTTTAAAAATCGTGCAATGAGCGGTCGCGGCGGGGCACCGGGTGGTGGTCTTGCATTGGGCATCCTATGGGCCCGTTCGATTATAAGCAGGCTGAGAACATTGCGGCTGGGAGGGAGTCACACAGCCATGTCATCAAGGAGGCACCGGGTCTGAGCCCTCTGCTCCCTCTGCAAATCCAATAAAGCGCAGCTTGTTTCTGCATTCTCTGTTTTCCGCATCCTCTACCTTCCATGCTACCTCTCTCATTGTTGCCTTCAGGTCGCTGACGTCTGCTTTTAAATTGTGTGTCGTGTCTTCCACCTCCGAGATACGATTTTCAGTTTGGATTACCCTTTCGGAGATATTACGCATATCTTGGTGGAGGAGGGAGGAGGGACACTTCCGACCTTATTTCAGCCATTTTTCCCTCAATGGCCTCCCTGGAGGTATGGATCACTTGGAGGATGGTCGCGTTATCTGGTGGTCCGGAGGGTTCTCCCTCTGTCTCCGTTGGCGGGGGGAGCACTTGTCCATTTTGCCTTGCTTCTGGGTTTTGGGCTCCTTATCTCTTGGCATTGTGCGGTCTGTGTGGTTGGACCTCTTAGTAAGTTTCTGGTCTCTTCTGTGTTCACTGTGTTAGGTCCAAAGGTCGGTATTTTGTATTCGTCCAACTAATCTCTGGTACTTCGAGGGAGTCTCTTGTGCTGCTGGTGGCAAGCGGTCTCAGGCCCAGTCAGTGTCCACCAAGTAGTGGTAGCTCCCCTTGTGTGTCCGTGATTGCCTGACGCTGCTACTTTCTCTGTCACCTCCGCCACTACTGCCTCACATCTCAGTCTTTTCCCCATGTCTGATATATTCTGGCGTAGCCCATCTTAGAGTGTGGTGGGTCTTCTCGCTTACTCTGTCTGATCACTTCGGGGGCCTCTCAGTGCAGTCCCCAGATGTGGTCCCCTGCGACCGGTTCTATTTCTCTCTCACGCCACTGGGCTCCAGGCTTAGTGGTGTCTTAGTCGGGGAGGGATGGAGGCCACTTCCCTCACCCCCCGTTCTCCCCGATGGGCAGCCCAGAGTGCTCCTCCTCACCTTCCCAGGGCTTGCAGGATCGTCAGGGCTGTTTTGCCCACTGTACTGGCAGCTTTCTTGGTATCTTCAGCCTCTCTGTCCTTTGCCTAGAGACACCCCGGTCATTCCCCGCTGGTCAGGGGATCGGGGAGGGCACGTTCCACAATGTGTGCCCCCGGGTGTCTCTGCACCTCTACTGGATGTGGTGTTCTTCTCTTCGTCGCTGGGCCAACCGAGGGGGGGGCGAAAGCCAGGGAGGGGGCTCACCCAAGCCGCCGGTGTCCGCTCGTCCACAGCCCCTCTCACCTGCGGATAATCTCTGGTTCGTTAACTCTGCACCGCAAGGGTCTAGACTCTTATCTCTCTCTGTTGCTGCAGCCGACATCAGAGGGCTCTCTATTCCCCCTTACTCCGCATCTCGTCTACCTCAGCTTCAGGGTGGTCACCAGCAGATCCTCTTCCCTTATGTCAGCGGCGTGGGCCGGTGTCCGGGCCCCCCCCCCACAGCGCTCCTGTGGCCGATGTTGCCGCTCCGGTTCGATGGGCCATGGGGTCGCACCTCCTGCATGCCAACCCCGAGCCTTCTTCGTTGCCCAGGGGGCCCCCAGAAGGCCCTCCACACCATGTCTCCATTCCCAGCCGGCAGGGGACGAGGCCCGGTCTGCTCAGTTTCGTCCATGTGCAGCCCCTCTCGCATGCACACGGACCTGGTTTTGGAATGCCGTGTATTGTTGGAGGCAGACCCGGCCACTCCACCACTCCGTCCCGGTGGGCGGCGGGGCCGCCTCTCTCCCTTCGCCGAGCCTTCACTGTTTTCCCGGGTGCCCTGCCGATGGCCGCTCACACCGAGCCTTGGTTTCCACCCCTACAGGGGGATGTGGCCCAGTCTGCCCACTCTCACCTGTATGCAGCCCCTCTCACCTGCGCACGGGCATGGCGCGCGATCCCGTACCATGCCGGACTCGGGTCGGGCCGCTGTTTTCTCGCTTTGGGTGCCTCCCGGTGTTTCCCCTGCACTCAATGTGTCATGGGGTGGCAGGGAAGTCGGATCCCACACTCCTCACTCGGTGCAGGGCGGTTCTTCCTGGCTAGATTTTCCCGTCCGCCATCTTGAGGAGCCGCGCTTCTTCACTGCACCTTCTCATTTTTCCTCCATCATCGACACTCAGTTTGTTTGGGGCACTACTTGGGGTGCCCGCAGGTTGTAGGGAACGGATAGCACCGCGGATGAGCAGCAGGTGGCCGTTTAAAGGGCAGGATGTCGATCAGGATAAGATTCTGGCTGCCGGAGTGCTGCTAGTCGGCCATGTTCCTGGCCACGACCCCCGCGGCCTTATACCTTTTGACAATTGTGGAGGCACTATGGGTAAGGGTCACCTCAGATTTCAATATTTGTGCCTTCCAGGTCACAGATTTGTCAATCCTCACTCCCAAGTAATCAAAATGGTCTACTTGCTGCAATTTGGTTCCCCTCATATGAAATCCCCCTTTGAAGGTATTGTGGGCTTTTATGGACCATTATCTTTGTTATTGTGGGGTTTACTTTTAATGCACGGAGATCACAGTAGTCAGCAAAGGAGTTCAAGAGGTTCTGCAACCCACTTGGAGTGCGAGAAATTAGCACGGTGTCATCTGTGAAAAGAAGTGCAGGGGTGGATAGGCCTCCCAGTTTAGGACAGTCATGGATACTTGTTAGCAGGAATTCGACCGCATCGTTTATGTAGAGTGAGAAAGGGGTGGGTTGAACACACATCCCTGTCGCACACCGCAGTTGATGGAAATTCGGACTGCGAGCTCTCCCCCGTCCCCTCATCTCACTTGGGCGTAGTTCCTGTCCTGGAGCCTAATCAAGATGTTCAAGAGTTTGGGCTCTACACCCATTTCAGCCAGGACAAGCCAAAGCTGATTTATTGCGACCAAATTGAACATGGCCCTCAGGTCCACAAATGCTGTATAAAGATACTTATCTGACAGCCTCAGGCATTACCAGGCTATAAGGTTTAGTCTGAAGACCTGATCAATTGTGCTAACCCTAGGGCAGAACCCAGCTTGAAGTGGGGCCTTGAATCTTAGTTTCGTCCATCCAGGTTAATAACCTATCAAGAACTTGGCGGCGAAAGACTTTTTGAAGATTGTTGATAAGGCTGATCAGCCTATAGTTACTTCGGAGTGTTCTTTCACCCTTTTAATAGATAGGAATGATTTTGGCACTGAATCACAAGGAGGGTACCCTATCGCCACCCATGATTAAATTGGAAAGGGCATTTATAGGGGGCCCAATACCATGGGTTCAGATCGGTAGAGGTGCCCAGTGATCTTGTCAGGGCCTGGTGCATTGTCAGAGCATAAAGATTGAACAGTCTTTAATGTTTCTTCCAGAGTGAATGGGGTAAAGGTATCATTAGGCAGACTGTCTGAGTGGTCTGTCGTTGAGACTTCTTCGGGCAGTGAGGGTGTCAGAGGCAGTGGGGCGGCATACATGGCTTAAAAGTGATCCACCCATTGCTGGGGTTGGACTGTATATTCGACTGCACTTTTTGTATTAACATTGCCATGGGAAAAAATCTGCCAGGTTTTCTTGTCTTTTGATCGAGAGGTCTCAATTAGAGCTAACCAGTTTAAGTCAATCCATTCTTGCTTGCAGTTGCCGATGATTGCTTTATAGTTAGCACGATTATGTTTTATTTGATCTCGATTGCCCAGTTTCATTGACTGATTTAATTGTGCTTTAGCTATGCGACATTTCCCGAGTACCAAGAGGGGATTCGGTTAGACCTTCCCTTCTTGGTCTTCAACTCTTTTGTGCAAAGATTATATAAAGCTTTGAACAGGTCCTCGTGCAAATCGTCCAGGAGAACCTTACTAGATGATGATGTGTCAAATGAGCCCAATATACTTTTGAATGTGGAATACATTTGTAAAAGTATGTGGTAATTGAGGCTCAGTTTAGAACATTTGATAGATAGTCTGTTGTTTGAGAGAGATAGAGCCACCACAGAATGGGGGACTGTGCTTATCTTGGTCATATGTAGTAGGTCCTTCGGTGTTAATTTTAGGGCATAGTGGTCGCTATCTGTTCATGCCATGAATTCAAAGTCTAGTGCTATATGCCATATGCTTACACCTAACATGATGTAATCTATGTGGCTCTGACTGCTCCCTCTTTAGAACGTCGGAGCAAGTTGCAATTCTGACTTAAATCTGCCATTGCACGCACGCTATCCGTGGGTCAAAGTCAGTGAAAGTAGCTGCAGGGCAGTGGTTGTCCATTTCCTAAGGGGTGTTGCCTCAAGTTCCTGTATAGCTCTGGCCTCATCTTCCCCTTCTGTAATGACTGTTAGCTCCTCCAGGGGCTCGTATGTTGTGTTAAAACCACCTGCAAGCACAGTTGATGATTTATTTGACCTTTCTGTGGGCGAACCAGTGTTCCTATTAGTAGATTGATTATAGATGTTATACATTTTTAGGCTACGTCCACTTTTCCCACGAATGCTCAACCCTAAAATGTCCTTACTGTCCAGATCTAATCTCGATATAGAAATGCTGGGCATAGCTTTGATCCAGCACAAAAGCCCGCCAGACAGCTCCATGCTTTGGAGGGTACAGCCTCTATGCTAAATTTCGAGTATCCTTGCCTAAAAACTTTTTCTAAGGCCCATGTCTCTTGGAATATTATCACATCAAAGTGACTGATGAAAGCGCCCCACTCCGGATCTCTGAGTTTCCCACTTAAGCCCACAATATTCCATGACAGTATTGCAGAGCAGATGGTATTAGGGGAGATGTTATTATCAAGGGATATCGTGACAGAGTTTTGTGTCTGGATGTATGAGGGGGACAGATGTGAAGGGGTGTAAGAGCATATGTGGGACCCCTATGAAAAGACCAGTTCTTCCAGGGGGCTCACATGGTCGTTACATATGGATGTAATAAGACTGTCATTCGATAAACCTGATGGCAAATTGTTAGTGAGTGGACATAGTGGCTCGTATGGAAGTATGAGCAGGCCAGAAATGAGGCACCATAAGGTCAGTCAAGTTCATTCAGGTGTGAAATGTCTCTTGTCTCAGAGCTAGGTACCTTCCAGAGGCCAGGCGCCTGAACCCCATCCCAGATCCTGGGGACCTGTGTGTACATTGACTGCAGTGGGGGAGGAGTGAGTTGGCCATTATTGATATTGCTACCCATATTGCCCCTGAAATGGATTCTGGAGCCCGGAGGAACGTAGGATTGAGCATCCAAGGCCAATAGGCCGTTCACCAGTGACATATCCTTCAACCATAGCTTGATCATGTCCAGTGGCTCACTCTGAGTGGATAGACACCGCGCGAAAACAATGTCAGAGCCTACAATTGATAAACAGTGTCTTTGTGGTCTTAACCAATGAGTGACTTTGTTCACCAGCGATTCTGTAGATTCTATTTGATTGTGTGCATGCCTTGGCACGTTGGACATAAAAAAGAGCTTGGGGAAGTTATTGTGCCACATTAAGGGTTGTGTAAACCATTTTGGAGGAGTTGGAGGATTCACCCTTCTCCAGAGGGTTGCTTGTCATGGATTCTGAGCAGGCTGTTTACTGTTGCTAAAGACTTGGATGATTGCCTGTAGGGTGGCAATAGTTGGCATATCCTTTCAGTAATCACACGCTCTTGAGAGGTTTGTTGCGCTGAAATGGAACCCGTCCCTTCTTCGTGGCTTCTTTGAGCAGTAAGAGGTCCGGGATCAGGCTCTTTTGTGGAATATGGGGCTGTGTTTATGATAGAATTAGGCTGAGTCCCATGGTTGCCAGTCCCCAGCTTCAAGAGACGGGACCAGCAGACTTGACAGCACAGTCGTTCCTCGCTTGTTTCCATTAGGTGGTTCTTAAGGTCTCACGAAAGGGTTGAGTTTAGATTGTAAAGTTCGAGCACCTTTTGGTCAGTTGATTGCAGGATGATTTTAGGATCATAAATGTCCTTCGTCAGTCTATCAATAAGTGTGATTAAGCCCTCTGAACAGATGCTCTGTGTCAATATTTCCAGGACTGTTGAAGGTAAATGGTCCACAGTTAAGTCAGCCAATGGTGCTTATCGATTAGAGCATGTCAGGAGCGATGTGGGGGCAGGCTGTTTTGCTATTGCGTCTCACTGTACAGTTTGTACGTTCCTAGTGGGTGGCTGCACAGAGTGTGGGTTTGCTGGGCTCCCAGGCTCACTAGCTTCCTGAACCGACGAGTTTGGTAAGGGTGATTTACAAATATCTCTACCTTTTAGGAAATGAGTTATTTTCTTACTCCCACCCTTGTTTACGGCCTATGATTTCCCTTTAGCTAACATAACCTTCACTTCATGTCAGCCAACAAACAATTTTCTGCAGCGTGTTTTCGGCAGATTTGGGCTTAGGCTTCTGGCCCATAATGGGCTCGGAGGATTTTCTATTCCCCATTCAGTAAATGCAAGGAGCATACTCACGAAGTTGATGGGGCCTTCTCCAGGCGGTCCAGGCTTGTCATTGGCATCACTGGAAATCCGGGAGAAGCTGGGGGGCGGGGGTGGAACTTCCCTGGCTCTTACAGGTGATGAGGGGCACAACACGGGCCCACCCTTGGCCGGGGCGTGGCCCACGCCGAGGGATTCAGTTAAGCGATTTGTGTGTGTCACAGGATTGCGTCCATGCCCCTTTCTCTAGGGGCCCAGTGATGAATTGCTTTCTGGGACAGCAAATCCCTGTTAGGCCACCAGCGGCAAGGATTCTCTCTCAGTTTCCGTTCTTAGTTTGTGGTTGTGCAGGTGTTTATCACTGTTTAAATGTTCACACTAATGACGGCTGTTTCCCTTTCGGTGGGGTTCTATCAGTTATTGTAGGTTTAAACATAAAACAGGATAGCCTAACCATACCTTAGTAGATATGGTACTGTTGTGTTCTCTCCGGTTCACGCAAAACTGTTCAGCAACTTTGGTTGCTGCACTGTGTTGCATAAAATGTTAGTAAATTTACCCCTTTGTATTGTATTGCAATTGCATTTATGTATCACTTACTAACCCTGAAAAGGCAAAGGTGACTTGAGGGTTCATGGATGGGTAGAAATAAAGGAAGGCGAGCATGATTTGAGTGTTCAGGGGTGGGTAGAGGTAAAGGGAAGTGAAGGTGACTTGAGAGTGTTGGGTGGGTAAAGGTAAAGGAAGGTGAGGGTGACTTGGGAGTTCAGTGTTGGGTAAAAGTAAAGGGAGGTGATGGTGACTTGAGGGTTCAGTAGTGGGTAGAGGTAATGTATGCATTCAGCTCTTGGGAATACCGGGAAGCGTGAGCTTTTACTCTGAAGGTTTGAAGTTGTCTTGCAAGCAAAAGCACAAAAAAAAACAAAAAACTTACAAGTGCCAGTAGTGCTGAAGAACATTAATCAAGAAATCAGTCAGTGCTTGGTCCATGGCTGGTGAAGAAAAGAAACACATGGAGACAAAATAAAGCCAACATGCGTTAACACGCGCACACCAATGAAAAGGAAGAAAATAAGATTGACAATGAAGCCAACCAATGGTAAGTAATTTGTGGATGAAAAGTCTCTTTTTAGCGTTTTTTGTGTGAATCTTTGTTTAGAAACAATAGAATGATAAAGAGTGCTTTCCAACAAAAAATAATGCCTCCTTTAGGCAAGCATTAGAAAGGAGAAATGTTTTCATTTCTCCGAACTTTTCCAACATTGCATGTGTGCTGCACTGCACAGAAAACACCCAATAAGCGGAGAGTGTAAAACTATGTCTAAGCATTGTATTTTGCACTAAAAGAGTATCCTTCCAGTGCAAAACCTATGCTATACATGATGCACACATCCTTGCACTTATTTTGCATGGTTTTGTGCATAGCACAATGTAGATTTCAACAGCGCCAGCGCAGGTGGAGAGAGAGACAGCACACCATGTCTAGGCTGTCCTGTTTTCAGTGTTTATTTTTTGTGGATTTCAGTGGTGGTTTTAAGTGTTTGCAAAACATCAGTGCTTACCAGTGATTATTTAGCTGCTTAACCACCAAAATATACAAAAATGATTTTCCTGTGTTTACAAAACAAGTTGCTTTTTGCAGTGATTGTTATAAAGTACACATGTGTACCTTGCATTGAATGTTTAAAGCCCGGGGTGTTTGGCAGGTGACTTGTTATCAATACTGACTTCTTAAAAAAAGTGGACTGGCTGATGTACCAAAGGGTTATACCCATTCTATGTCTGTGGGTAAATGTGATAGTACTTATAGGCCAAGATTCTTACGAGCCAGCCATTTTTATAAATCAGTGAACGAAGTGAACACTGCCAAAAGATCAAATATGATTTTCATATTCCCAAATTCTCTACAGTGTGTAAAATAATTAGATCAGACCGAAAACATGCTTCTAAAAAGGAACTGGAATAAACAAAAAAAAAGAAGAGACATTATTTTAGTGACATCCCTAAACAATAAAACTCAAGCAAAATAATCTTATATCAGTCGTTCTTGCTGCTACCTTGCATAAGAAAGTTACATTGCGTTGGCCACTTCAGAAAGAAATAAAAATGACTCATTCTCTTTCACTTTTCTGTCATTGAATAGAATTTTAGTTTGTGGTTGTGCAGGTGTGTATCACTTCTTAAATGTTTAAACTAGTGAGGGGTGGTTCCCTTTTGGTGGGGTTCTATCAGTTACTATAGGTTTAAACCAAAAACAGGATAGCCCAACTATGTCTTAGTAGATATGGTACTGTTCTCTCTCCCTTTCACGCAACACAGCCAAGCTACTTTGGTTGCTGCAATGTGGTGCGTTCAATGTTAGTCAATCTAGCCCTTTATATTGTTTTGCGATTGCATTTACGTAGCGCTTACTAACTCTGAAGAGACCTGGAAAGAAATCTGCTGGTCAGCAAATAATGTAATAGTCCCTGGCCAATTCGCCAGATACTCCAACATTGTTGCCCTGGTTGATATAGCTCACTGATGTTAGACTGTCAGTGCTGATGAAGCACAGAACTATAGGTTTTTCTTAGTTAGACACTCAACTACAAACCAGCAAGAAACTCCAAGCTACTCACTGGAGCAAACTTTAAAGGCTGAGTGCACTTCTTGGGATTCCTACCTGTGACCCTGACGTTTAATTCAGATACCTGCAGTGGATGCGTTAGGCCACTGAGTTACTAGACCTGGCTAAGACCAAGAGCTCATTTCGAGTTTGGAGGTAAAAAGAAAATCCTACAATGTTACACTAGCACACACAAACTAAACATTGAACAAGCTATCTATGAATTTCTGACAACCAAATACCAACAAACACAGTCAGTTGATGGTACTTCTACATTCTCTAAATAAGAGTGCCCCGTTTCAGATAGGGATAGATGACATGAGATAACATAACATTACCTGACAAGTCTTTGCATTACAATACACTGTTTCTTGTAAGAGTTGCATCACATATCTATGTAGGATCCATCTCTAAGAACAAGTTCACATGCAATAGGGATCCTCTCCTTGCTACAATCCTACACCTCTCTAGGTCTGTATAGCTTGCTGTACTTAAGAAACACCAATCCTACTGCCCAAGACCATGATTAAGTTTGCAAATGGATAGCCTGGCCCTGCCAACTTGTGCCCAATAGTGCCCCTACAATTTACTCAAGCCTCATTCTAGGAACCATATCTTTTCTCATAAGTCTGCACCAAGTATACCATCTACCCCATTTATGTAACTACGGAACATGAGGCCAGCCATAGCATGCCTACATATGGAGCAGAAACCAGAATATAATAAAGAAAATAGTACTACAATCAGATTGCAGCAAAAATATTGAGTACCAAAATATCATCAAGATAAGTATATATGAGTAAGTATAGGTTTACTCTACTTAACTCCACTTCTGGGGACCTTGAAGATATATACATATCTGCAAGGAGGGTAGGCATGAGTTCAGCTTGGCAAATGGTGGTCCTCAAGAGTGGGGTATAGAAGTGGATATAGCAGGGTAATTGGCTCACCAATGAGTTGTCTTCCACTTACAGCTCCTTTGCAGGCCACTGTCTTGGTTGTTTCTGAGTAGCAGCAGGGAGGTGGGCAGGTGATCCTCTGTTCTTTCACCTTAAGCAGGTCATCTTACCAGGACTTTATAAGGTGGGCCTCAAGTTTGGTCTACAGAGTAAGGAGCAAGTCCTTTGCACTGATGGCACTGTATTTTCTTACTCTTCAAAGAGCGCAGCAGCTGTGGCAAATGTGTAATTCTAGGCCTAGGCTTGGCCTTGAAGGTCACAGCAGTACAAGATTTTGAAATGTTTCCACTCCTTTCTCAATGCAAGTGTGGGTATCCTCTTGAGAAGTCAAAGTTGAACCACAATACTACGAAAACACAAATAAGGGAGAGGAGAAGGGTATGGCACCGGACGTCCCTTCACAAAGCCTAACACAACATAGTAGTACGGTGACTATTATCAAAGAATGATAAGCGGTGTAAATAGATACTCCAAGATTATTGGCTATTACACGTATATACACTGTACAGAACTTGGATTCCTATCTATAAGAAGTCATCCTTAATGGAAGTTGAAACCTCACACACTAATAGTGTCATGCTTTATCATAGGAATCCTCTCCCCACCCTGGTAGGACAGTGCCACCATGGCGGACCCAACCTCCTCGAAGACTGACTAAATAGGAGGGAGTTCTCGCATAAATCTTACTGGACAACACCAAAGGGATGGGGATCCAGGTATATGCTTACAAATACCTTAGTGTACCTGGGGAAATACCTTTATTCAATGGGACACTAGGTATGGTTAAAAATCAAAATTGGGTGGGTATCTGGAGTGTAATGACTCACACCCAACCACTGCCTGCCAACATGTTTCTGCCCGATGGTAACTAGCCTAAAAGGTCTGGGGCATTTGTCAGGGCATTTGGATCCCTAAAGGTGGTATGTACATGAACAATCTCTATTTTAGACTGGTTGGGTATGTTAGGGAAGCTGAGTAATTAGGCCCTAGCCATATGTCCTACCTGTTTGTTCAGTGGAAATTTGAGACCTATATTAGGAGAGTATAAAAAAGACAAAAAGAAAAACAAAACAGGGGGAGAAAATTATTCGATAAACCTAGGATGAACAGTTATATCTAAAATAGAAATCTAAGGTGTGCTCATACAAGTGCTCACAGATAACAAACTCCAGAATATGGAGAATTCTATGTGAACTACGTTGCTATGGCAAACAGTTCTTTATACCATCGGCACGGAGAGGGGAATGGAGTAGGTACTACGGACGGGTGATCCTTTTGATGAAGTAAGTGTGGGGGGTGAGATAAGCAGTGGGTGGACCTCCTCAGGAGCCATTGTTACAGTACAACACCCTATTTTTTACTTTCGGCAGCTCGTAACTGCGGGTTGGTTTCAACCAATGTTGCCATGAAATATGTACTGCAAGTTGCTATGCAGGAGTGAGAGCACCCTAAATTTAAGATATGATTGAGAGTAACCACACTCGTGGACGACGTGTTGGTTACAGAGGACACTTAGACCTCGCACGAGTGTGCATTCTTTGAGGGTCTTTCCATGAGCATAATATGTGAATACTACCTTTTAATAGAACCCTTCGTGAACACATATACAAGAGCGTAGATGACAGGAAAAACCTATAGTGGTTCATTGACTAGTGCAAATTTCTCACTGCAGAATAAAGCTCAGAGAATTAAATGCGCTAACGTCGCTGTGACAGACCTCATGTATAGTGCAATAATTGTAAATATATAAACTTAAGAAAATACATATTTTTTATTTTATATAAATTAAAGTTAAAACTTCCTTTGTTGTCGTCACTCTCTCCCTGGTAGTGTGTGACTACAAAGGACCCCACCCCCTCTGTGACCATGATGCTGGTATCCCCTAAAATCTAGGGTAAGGAATATTGAAACATTTTGGAATTTCCACTCCTTTAAAGACTAAGATACAGTCCCAAGCAGGCCAATGGCCATAGCACTATAGTTCACATAGAATTCTCCATATTCTGGAGTTTGTTATCTGTGAGCACTTGTATGACCACACCTTAGATTTCTATTTTAGATATAACTGTTTATCCTAGGTTTATTGAGTAATTTTCTCCCCGTTTTGTTTTTCTTTTTGTCTTTTTATACTCTCCTAATATAGGTCCCAAATTTCCACTGAACAAACAGGTAGGACATATGGCTAGGGCCTAATTAATCAGCTTCCCTAACATACCTAACCAGTCTAAAATAGAGATTATTCATGTACATACCACCTTAAGGGATCCAAATGCCCTGACGAATGCCCCAGACCCTTTAGGCTAGTTACCAACGGGCAGAAATATGTTGGCAGGTAGTGATTGGGTGTGAGTCATTACACTCCAGATACCCACCCAACCATACCTAGTGTCCCATTGAATAAAGGTATTTCCCCAGGTACACTAAGGCATTTTTAAGTGTATATCTGGATCTCCATCCCTTTGGTGTTGTCCAGTAAGATTTATGCAAGAACTCCCTCCTATCAGTCTTCGGGGAGGTTGAGTCCACCCTGGTGGCACTGTCCTACCAGGGTGGGGAGAGGATCCCTATGATGAAGCATGATACTTAGTGTGTGAGGGTTCCTCTTCCATTAAAGATGACTTCTTATAGATAGGAATCCAAGTTCTGTACAGTGTATATAAGTGTAATTGCCAATAATCTTGGAGTATCTATTTACACAGTTCATCATTCTTTGATAATTGTTACCGTACTACCGGGTTGTGTTGAACCACAATACTACCTCATGGGTGCCAGCAAATATATCTAACGTGTTGGTTGGCCACTTGATGTTAAGCCTGTGCTGAATCACTGACAGTGGCAACTTTGTAATTCAAATGGCTGTCCAATTTATTCAGAGGGCATCTTCCTGTACTTTCACCACAGGCGTCATGGAGGAGGGAAGAGAGAGAGCCCCAGATTTCCTCGGATGCATATTGCGTTCACACACCAGACCTTACTTTGTAGTGGCTCTAATTGCTGTGATCTACTCAACGTCCACATGAATTGAGATGGCAGCCACCCCATGCTATAAGTCCAAGTGTTCTGTTCCTTGAGGAGTGTTAGGCTATATGTATTAGAATCCCAACTACAGACAGAGAAATACAACCATCGGAAGGAAATATGGTCTCTCAAGACAGGAGCAGTGCCAAGACAAGATCATATTATGGGGAATTAAATCTGGAATAGTCTTTATTCACCTAAATTCGGCCTCTGCTCTGGGTCACAAAAATACTCTCTTACAGAGGAATGTCAGCTGTAAAGTCACCGGCAAGAGATTGGTCCCACCTATGAGAGATTGATAGGATTTTACCATTAGGTTCTGTAGGCTCACTCTCCAGGGTGCAGGGCATATGACCCTGCAACGGATTGCCAGCTGCACCTATCATGTCTCTCCATAGCATAGTCAAGGGACAGTATTCATCCTCAACTAGAAATGAGGCTACATTTGTGGTGCAAGCAATCAGAGAAACCCCCTGAAACATCCCTAAGGGGGTTCAGGGATCATGTGCTCTGGAAAGGAAAAGTACCAGATCAGACAGAACGCACAATGCTGGAGGTGCACTTTACAATGCTATTATGGACCTTCAACCTACACCTTCCCAGGAAATACTGTACCTCTTTCCCAGCATACTTCTTATAACGTGCACAGCACAAGCTCTTCAACTCGGAAAGGCTTATATTATGAGTGACATGGCTGACATATGTACTTATGATACACCTAAATACTCACACCAAAATCATAGTGGATAACCTGGGGTTAGGGTTAGCATCGTAGGAGTCTGCTAGATTGTTATAAATACTGTCTATGCATGCATATATAAGCTGTCTCAACAAGATGGTGGAACTCTTCGTTTTATTCACTGTTTTGACACTCATTATAACTTTTGTTTGCCTCTGTCTATTAATCATTGCAGCACATATTTTCTATACAAGAATCACTATGGTTCAATAAATATTGAAACACGTCCCATCGTGTATTCTTTGTATATTTCTCTGAGCAAAAGAGAGCCCTAGTGACTGAGTGAAAAGTTCTAGGTCTGTCACCACGATTCCTGAGGGAACAGGATTGTCATGTTCAGTAGTTGCCAGAACTGTTTGCTCCCTGCCGAAGCTAAGGGGGGTGGGGCTAACATTGGCACTGTGAGCTAGCTAGTCCAAGTGACAACATATCCTGCGGGGGTGCCTGGACTCAGTCTGGCCCCATCCTAAGTTTATGTCACCTGCAAATGCGCTGTTCCTACTGATTAGTGGAAACTACACGGCATGTCATTACATGTCTAAGCCTCTACCCTATAGAAATCAATCCTTAGCATCTAAGAGTTTAAGGAGACTTTGGGAGGTACCGCAGAGGAGTAAAGAATTACCTGTTCAGCACTGCTCATTGACCCCACATTGGCTAATGTCTAAACTCTATCCTGCATAATGAACACCATCATACCCCAGTGGATGATCTGGCACCTAAGATGGCGCCATAATTCTTGCAAATAACAGAGCAAGTGCATTAGCTAGGGTGAACTTTTTCTCTATCTTGATCAAGGCTTTAAGATTACATTACACACAAATGCTATGTGGACCTCTTGATCATCACAATAGACCCATGGCTTGACCTACTAGCATTTGGTCTGACTACCATTCTTCAATATGCTCTACTTTCTAAACCTCTCAAAGTGCTTTGAAGTGGCCAGAATGTGGAAAATTTACAACAAATGTACATACATAAGTATAGCAGTGTTGAGAAGGAATGCAACCTGCATGGTGAAATAGGCATGTACCCCTGCCCTGAGCAACCCAGCTACATCTGAAACTGGTATCCTGACTTTTGTTGCCCAGCAAATATGCTACTCTAGAAGGTGTGCTAAAGCCTAAGCCTGCCCGTGGTGATTCAACGGTCCAGAACCTGTTCTGTGATCTGGAGGAGCGCACACCATGCCCCCTCTTTTCCAACAAGGGGCTACTGTTCATGTCTTGGTTTGTTGATGTGAAGTGATGGTGGCAGCATACCGACATTTTTGTGAATTGATAGAACCTTCCCTCTGCTTCAGGAGAGTGTGGCCTAGAGGACACTCGTAAAGTCCTGCTTAGATGTACAAAGCAGATCCTTACACTGACATCCCATGTGCATGTCGACTGCATGTAGGTATAGTGAGCATGGTAGCAGAACTCTATATTCTGCTAAGTCTGATTGCTGGCACCAGTGGGATCCATTTTGTATAGCCCCTGGTTTGATATTGCACAAGATGGAAGGAAAGTATATATCTTCCCCAGACAGTGGAAGGGTATTGCCTGCATTCCTGAGTGAAGGGAGGAGACTCAGACATTGAAGCGAATGATGATGGAGACAGGGTTACACTTAGAAATGCCAAATATTATTTTTAGGAAGGGATCATTGATTAGTACATTCTCAGCAGTGCTACTTAGTGGATGATAGCGGTAAGGCTGTCAGTCAGCAAAACTTAAATGTATTTAAATTAAAAGTAAAGTGCATGATATCTCTATGTTGTATATATTATCAAAGTAACTGTAAATAGATCTGAAACAGATATCCCTGCACAAAGAGGTCATGAATCTGAAGGCAAGGAGCACGAAGACACAGAAATGGTCATTGATGAAGGCAATGAATCAGCCTCCCTGAATCCACCAACCCAGCCACAATGTTCCACTCCACAAGTTGGCACTCGTACACAGTCTATTGAGGAAGTTGTGGAGCCAGGCACACAAACTGAAATGGAAGAAACGCCAGTGAGGCCCAGACAGCTGCGCAGGAGAAGTAGTGTGCGACATCTCAGTGTTTGCGGCCACAGTCAACCAGAACTGTTCCCATTGGATATAGTGGAGAGAATGCACAGTGGTTTGGAGGTTTAGAGGACTCAATGTTGAGCATCTAGCACCTACAACACAAGCAAATAAAATTAGAAATAACAAATTGGTGGACATTGAAAGAAGCATCAAAAATGGCTTGCAACATTTAGCTAATAGTATAAAAGAAAGCCTAAGGCTCATGGGTGAGAAATGGACAGAATGACAGAGGCAACAAATAATGTATGTGGCCAGTTAAAGAAGGAAAATGTAACCCAAAGGTGTAAGCAACATAATTATTTTGCCCGTATATCAGTTGCCGTGCACAGGTGACTTCAACCTTATCTCGCCGCACTGTCAACTTGCAGACAGAAATGGCCCACTATGGTGGGAATGTTGCATGGGGCCTTGTACAAGTGACAAATGCAATAGAAAGTTTGCAAACGCAGCAACCTTCAATTTGGGATATTTTGGGGGCTGGAGAAAGAGCTGTCCAGTGTCAGCAGAATGTCTGTGACAGATGCTATGAGCCTGCATCGCCATTGTAGTCGTGGGGGAGTTGAGGGAAGTGCAGGGTCAACAACATCTGAAAGACCCACTGCTGGTCGTGGTAAACGCAAACATTAAAAATTTGTAAGTGCCTGTAATTTCGCTTATGTACTAATTTCAAAATTTTCATTTAGCATAGTTTAAAGATTATTGAAGCTCTGTGAGCATGTATATGCCTACCCGAAAATAAAGTTATATGTTATTTTTTGTAATGCAAACATTTTTTTATATATTTTTTAAATTCACAATTTCACATCCCACTTACTTTAAATATAATGACTGGTAATGTCAGCAGCACGTCTTGCTCTGCCTTAGAGCCATCCTGGGTGTGATGTGCTAGTTGCTGTTGATCCTCATCATCTAACTCGGGCTCAGACATGATTATTGCTAAATCTTTACACGTTGGATGTTTAGTGAATGAAAATGTTCCCATTTCCTAGAGAGACACGCATTGTCAGATGGTAGGCATATAGGAACACGAGTTCCATCTTACAGCCAATGACGTGTGAATAGTGCAATCCTATAAAATGTAAACGTTGTTAATTGCAAGTCCTTTGCAATGCTAGGTAAACTAATATGCAAATGCATTCTCATTAACATTGCATCCAGGAAAGTTCTTAAAAAACCTGGAAAAGTGCACTTTGGGAAACCCCGCCTGCGGCAGCAGACACACCTTGGTAACTTCTAGGTACTAAGAAGTGCAGCGAGCATAATACCAGCACAGGGGTGGGATAGAATTACTCCTGATAGTGTTTATAACTGGGACTTAATTTCAGCTATGACATCCAAAATTGATCCACTACTTAGCCTGCATGTATCAAAGATGGCCTCCCCTGTCTGTTAGAAAAATCCTTCCCTGTCTCCTCCTCCGCAAACCAGACAGTATCTGCATCCTCCCCACCATCATGTACAAAGCAGCCATTGTGGAAAACGCTGATGCATTCTGGGGCTGTTTATATAGGTTGCGCCTGGTTACCAGTTGTTTATACTTGATTGTAAATTGCATGTCCAAGATAACCATTCTGCGACTAGTCGCAATTTGCAAAATGCTTTGTACATTGAAATAATAATTTGTTAAAATGAAATCGTAAAAAGCGACTCTCTATTTGATGTCCCAAAAATAGACATTCGGTATTAATACTTTTCGCAAAAATAGCGAAGTGAATGCCTTTGATACATACGAAAAGGCAATTTTTAGGTCTCGCCTAGCGTTGCAGCGCATGCGCTGCGCGCTCGGCGAGATTTAATGTCAACGAGGAGTTTGAGAAAAGGGCTTGAAGCCCGCCCCTTTTTTCCATTGGCTAGCGTCACCGTTTATGGTAAACGGTGGGCTGCCATTGGAAATTAGCTGTTTGGGTTTCCTCCCTTTGGCTTTTTGGGCCGGCCCACCCGGACTGGCTTGTCTGCTTACCTTCTGTCGCAAAGGTATTTCTTATCTTAGGGGGCCAGCCATCTGCTTTCACTCAACCCCGTTTTTATAAACAAGCAGCTGAATGAAAACAGATGGCGAGCGCTTGTATTTTATAGCATGGGCCTAACGCCGAGAGTAGTGGGAGGGATGTGGCCCAAAGACCAGAGATGCCGACTTTAGAACTAGGAATCAGGTTCGAGTCCGGCGTCTGCTCTACATCCTATGATTCTGGGCAAATCGGCTAATCTCCGCGTGCCTACAAACATGTTCTTGTTACTATCGTTGTGAAAAGGGTGACTTCACACCAGCAGTGAGGGGTCACACAGGGTACGAGCCGCTGCTCCATCGCCACTGGCAAAGCTGCCCGGGGACTCTGCCTCAGTTCTTCACGGTGAGGTTTGTTTAATCGGTTCTAGCAGTTTTAAGCAGCTCATACAAAGCCCGCGTTTTGTTTTTAACACACGCACTGCATTTACCAGGGAGAGAGTGGCTCTTTTATGGCAGCCGATACTATTCATTTTATTTTATTGGGGTATTTTATAGCATGGGCCTAACGCCGAGAGTAGTGGGAGGGATGTGGCCCAAAGACCAGAGCTGCCGACTTTAGAACTAGGAAACAGGTTCGAGTCCCGGCGTGTGGTCTACATCCTGTGATTCTGGGCAAATCGGCTAATCTCCGCGTGCCTACAAACATGTTCTTGTTAGTATCGTTGTGAAAAGGGTGACTTCACGCCAGCAGTGAGGGGTCACACAGGGTAAGAGCCGCTGCTCCATCGCCACTGGCAAAGCTGCCCGGGGACTCTGCCTCAGTTCTTCACGGTAAGGTTTGTTTAATCGGTTCTAGCAGTTTTAAGCAGCTCATACAAAGCCCGCGTTTTGTTTTTAACACACGCACTGCATTTACCAGGGAGAGAGTGGCTCTTTTATGGCAGCCGATACTATTCATTTTATTTTATTGGGGTATTTTATAGCATGGGCCTAACGCCGAGAGTAGTGGGAGGGATGTGGCCCAAAGACCAGAGCTGCCGACTTTAGAACTAGGATACAGGTTCGAGTCCCGGCGTGTGCTCTACATTGTATTGTATTGTATTGTATTTGCATTTGTATAGCGCTTACTGCTGTGATTCTGGGCAAATCGGCTAATCTCCGCGTGCCTACAAACATGTTCTTGTTAGTATCGTTGTGAAAAGGGTGACTTCACGCCAGCAGTGAGGGGTCACACAGGGTAAGAGCCGCTGCTCCATCGCCACTGGCAAAGCTGCCCGGGACTCTGCCTCAGTTCTTCACGGTGAGGTTTGTTTAATCGGTTCTAGCAGTTTTAAGCAGCTCATACAAAGCCCGCATTTTGTTTTTAACACACGCACTGCTTTTACCAAGGAGAGAGTGGCTCTTTTATGGCAGCCGATACTATTCATTTTATTTTATTGGGGTATTTTATAGCATGGGCCTAACGCCGAGAGTAGTGGGAGGGATGTGGCCCAAAGACCAGAGCTGCCGACTTTAGAACTAGGAAACAGGTTCGAGTCCCGGCGTGTGCTCTACATCCTGTGATTCTGGGCAAATTGGCTAATCTCCGCGTGCCTACAAACATGTTCTTCACAGTGCGGTTTGTTTAATCGGTTCTAGCAGTTTTAAGCGGCTCATAAAAAGCCCGCGTTTTGTTTTTAACACACGCACTGCATTTACCAAGGAGAGAGTGGCTCTTTTATGGCAGCCGATACTATTCATTTTATTTTATTGGGTATTTTATAGCATGGGCCTAACGGCGAGAGTAGTGGGAGGGATGTGGCCCAAAGACCAGAGCTGCCGACTTTAGAACTAGGAAACAGGTTCGAGTCCCGGCGTGTGCTCTACATCCTGTGATTCTGGGCAAATCGGCTAATCTCCGCGTGCCTACAAACATGTTCTTCACGGTGCGGTTTGTTTAATCGGTTCTAGCAGTTTTAAGCAGCTCATGTTTTCACTCAGCCCTGTGTTTATAAACAAGCGGCTGAATGAAAACAGATGGCGAGCGCTTGTATTTTATAGCATGGGCCTAACGCCGAGAGTAGTGGGAGGGATGTGGCCCAAAGACCAGAGCTGCCGACTTTAGAACTAGGAATCAGGTTCGAGTCCCGGAGTCTGCTCTACATCCTGTGATTCTGGGCAAATCGGCTAATCTCTGCGTGCCTACAAACATGTTCTTGTTACTATCGTTGTGAAAAGGGTGACTTCACGCTAGCAGTGAGGGGTCACACAGGGTAAGAGCCGCTGCTCCTTCGCCACTGGCAGAGCTGCCCGGGGACTCTGCCTCAGTTCTTCACGGTGAGGTTTGTTTAATCGGTTCTAGCAGTTTTAAGCAGCTCATACAAAGCCCGCGTTTTGTTTTTAACACACGCACTGCATTTACCAAGGAGAGAGTGGCTCTTTTATGGCAGCCGATACTATTCATTTTATTTTATTGGGGTATTTTATAGCATGGGCCTAACGCCGAGAGTAGTGGGAGGGATGTGGCCCAAAGACCAGAGCAGCCAACTTTAGAACTAGGAAACAGGTTCGAGTCCCGGCGTGTGCTCTACATCTTGTGATTCTGGGCAAATCGGCTAATCTCCGCGTGCCTACAAACATGTTCTTCACGGTGCGGTTTGTTTAATCGGTTCTAGCAGTTTTAAGCAGCTCATAAAAAGCCCGCGTTTTGTTTTTAACACACGCACTGCATTTACCAAGGAGAGAGTGGCTCTTTTATGGCAGCCGATACTATACATTTTATTTTATTGGGGTATTTTATAGCATGGGCCTAACGCCGAGAGTAGTGGGAGGGATGTGGCCCAAAGACCAGAGCTGCCGACTTTAGAACTAGGAAACAGGTTCGAGTCCCGGCGTGTGCTCTACATCCTGTGATTCTGGGCAAATCAGCTAATATCCGCGTGCCTACAAACATGACTAACCTTATGTAATGTAATCTGGTGGTCCTATAAAGCCCCACAGTGCCCTTGAAGCAACTTTGTGCTATATAAAAACTGCAGGAAAAAAACACATGTACATAAAGCTGGGTCCGAGCGGTCTGAAACAGACTCACCGGTCCAGGCGGCTAGTTGCCAGAGTAGCATGCAGGCTTACAACAAGGGTTTTTCATGGGTAAGGTTTGGCATGAAATAAGGAAATACACACATTTTACGTACATTTTATAAAAATAATACAGTGAGGCTGACAAATGCAGCGAGACAGAAAACGAGAGTTTGAATTGCTTCAAGGCAGACTCAGCCTTTCATCCCTCCAAGGTGGATTCATTGATCAGCATATGTTAAGTATTAGTAACATCTGTTATTTACAGTGACGCTTTGTTGCCGTAGGAAGGAGCTATGTGAGCGGTACATTCGGCGTTTGGGCGCTATATTGTACTGCTGGGGTTCCACCTGCAGATACAGCGGCTTCGTCCCTCTGGATCTCCGCAGGGGCTCAGGTAGGTTCCACTTCCTGCTTTGTGTGGCTTGAACACGACGTTTCAAGAGTTTTCCAGTTGTTTCAAGCTTTGCTCTGTTTGGTTTGCCGGTGCCGCCCCCTGGTTCGGTCAGCTGCATACGCTGGAGCCGGTGGTGCCTGGCGGGAAGGACGGCTGCCGCTGCGCCCTAAAGCACCCCACCCTCTCTAAACCAGTCACCCTGCTCAATGGACCCTGGGATGCTGCAGGGAGCTCTCCTCTTCCTCAGACACTGCTGGCAGCTGAACTACAGCACCCAGAATGCACCGGAGGTTCCTGGAACTTGTGTTATTTCCCTCCCGAGGTGGGTTGTTGTGCCCGGAGACGTAAATCGTCTAATTCCTTGAAATCCAGGGCCTGCCTGAACTTTAAAAGCAGACACTGTACTGTCCAATATATTCTCTAACTGTGAATCTTGCTGTGTACGTGTGAGATTTGTATAGTGCATATCTGGCTACAAAGCCACAGCACTGCACAGAAATAGCGCACAAGTGAGGGGGTGCAGAAGGGGCGGGGCTCGCACGAGGACACGTGACAGAGAGTCTCGCACCATTGAGCAGGTCATTACAGGCTGAGGGGTAAGAGCTGGAGGTGACAGGGGGTGCCAGGCGGCCACCTAGCCTCCGACGCGTAAACATGCACCTCACTTCCATGGCCTCACAGTTCACTACTGGAACAGACGAAACGTGTTCACTTCCTCAACCGGCGAGGCACCTGAGTGGGTTAATGCACCTTCTAGAGAATTGAGTGCAATGTGCATGTCACGGGTCTCTTCTTCCTCACATCCATAAAAGGAGTACAGTCAACAACTTAAAGTGCTACTAAGAAGCAAGACTACAAGGCTACATAAAACACTTACTATCGTTGTGAAAAGGGTGACTTCACGCCAGGAGTGAGGGGTCACACAGGGTAAGAGCCGCTGCTCCGTCGCCACTGGCAGAGCTGCCCGGGGACGCTGCCTCAGTTCTTCACGGCGCGGTTTGTTTAATCGGTTCTAGCAGTTTTAAGCAGCTCATACAAAGCCCGCGTTTTGTTTTTAACACACGCACTGCATTTACCAAGGAGAGAGTGGCTCTTTTATGGCAGCCGATACTATTCATTTTATTTTATTGCGGTAGTTTATATCATGGGCCTAATGCCGAGAGTAGTGGGAGGGATGTGGCCCAAAGACCAGAGCTGCCGACTTTAGAACTAGGAAACAGGTTCGAGTCCCGGCGTGTGCTCTACATCCTGTGATTCTGGGCAAATCGGCTAATCTCCGCGTGCCTACAAACATGTTCTTGTTACTATCGTTGTGAAAAGGGTGACTTCACGCCAGCAGTGAGGGGTCACACAGGGTAAGAGCCGCTGCTCCATCGCCACTGGCAAAGCTGCCCGGGACTCTGCCTCAGTTCTTCACGGTGCGGTTTGTTTAATCGGTTCTAGCAGTTTTAAGCAGCTCATACAAAGCCCGCGTTTTGTTTTTAACACACGCACTGCATTTACCAAGGAGAGAGTGGCTCTTTTATGGCAGCCGATACTATTCATTTTATTTTATTGGGGTATTTTATAGCATGGGCCTAACGCCGAGAGTAGTGGGAGGGATGTGGCCCAAAGACCAGAGCTGCCGACTTTAGAACTAGGAAACAGGTTCGAGTCCCGGCGTGTGCTCTACATCCTGTGATTCTGGGCAAATCGGCTAATCTCCGCGTGCCTACAAACATGTTCTTCACGGTGCGGTTTGTTTAATCGGTTCTAGCAGTTTTAAGCGGCTCATAAAAAGACCGCGTTTTGTTTTTAACACACGCACTGCATTTACCAAGGAGAGAGTGGCTCTTTTATGGCAGCCGATACTATTCATTTTATTTTATTGGGGTATTTTATAGCATGGGCCTAACGCCGAGAGTAGTGGGAGGGATGTGGCCCAAAGACCAGAGCTGCCGACTTTAGAACTAGGAAACAGGTTCAAGTCCCGGCGTGTGCTCTACATCCTGTGATTCTGGGCAAATCGGCTAATCTCCGCGTGCCTACAAACATGTTCTTCACGGTGCGGTTTGTTTAATCGGTTCTAGCAGTTTTAACCCCTTCGCTGCTAGGCCTTTTCCCCCCCTGTGCTAAGCCTTTTTTGGCTATTTGGGGTAGTGCGGGCTTAGGCCCCTGTAACTTTTTGACCACATAAGGTATCCACGCCAAATTTGCGTCCTTTTTTTCTAACATCATGGGGATTGTAAGGTACCCAGGGTTTGTGGATTCCCCTGGAGGGGACCCAGAAATTAGCCAAAATACAGCAAAATATTATTTTTGGGGGAAAAATGCGAAAAAGGGCTACAGATGAAAGCGTCTTGTTTTTTCCCTGCAAATGGCATCAAAAAAGGGGTTGTGGTGCTGAAATCACCATCTTCCCAGCTTTCAGGGACAAGCAGACTTTGGCAGAAAACCAACTTTTTTACACAGTTTTGGCATTTTTCTGGGACATAGCCTATTTTTGCTATTTTTTGTGCTTTCAACCTCCTTCCAGTTAATGGTAGAAATGGGTATGAAACCAATAATGGATCCTGAAAAGCCATACATTCTGAAAAGTATACAAAATTCTGATTTCAGCAAGGGGTCATTTGTGTAGATCCTTAAAGTTTTCCTTATAGAAACTAACAGTTAAATGAAGGAAAAATTGAAAATTAGTTGGAAAAAACAGCCATTTGTGTCAACGTTTTCACCTGTAACTTCTTCTAATTATGACAGCTATTTGAAAGCAATATACCGTTATATCCGCTGGACCTTTCTGGTTGTGGGGATATATAGGACTTGTAGGTTCACCAAGAACCCGACGAACCCAGAGCCAATAACTGAGCAGCATCTTGCAATGGTTTTTTATTATGTACCGGGTATATAGCAATTATTTTGGGAAAATGTATACATGGAAAAATTGTTATGAAAGACACCTATGTATTTCTGAAATGGGAACAAAATGTAGATTTTAGAAACAGTAGATATTTGCACATTTCCGAAATTGGGAGTACCCATACTAGCATGAGAATTATAGGTCATTTTTCAAAATGACTTATTTTTTACACATTGTCTTTCATTTGGAAGGCAGAAATGCATCGAAAGTCAATAGGTAATAACAGTTGCTCTACAATTCTGTGTTACCCTAAGTCTCCCGATAAAAATGGTACCTCACTTGTGTGGGTAGCCCTTGTGCCCACAACAGGAAATGGCTCAAAATGCAACGTGGACGTACCACATTTTCACAATGAAAAATTACCCTTTTTTTGCAAAGTGCCTAGCTGTAGTTTTTGAACCCTAGCTCTGCGGGCACTTAGGGAAACCTAGCAAACCTATACATTTTTGAAAACTAGACACCCAGGGAAATTCAGGACGGGGTGACTTGACTGGCTCTCACCAGGTTCTGTTACCCAGAATCCCTTGCAAACCTAAAAAATTGGTTAAAAAAACACATTTTCCTCACTTTTCTGTGGTGGAAAGTTCTGGAATCTGCGCGGATCCACAAAAGTCTACCCACCCCGCGTTCCCCAAGGTCTTCCAAAAACAATGGTACCTCACTTGTGTGGGTAGGCCTAGTGCCCGCGACAGGAAGCAGCGCAAAACGCAACGTGGACGCACCACATTTTCACAGTGAAAAATGACCCTTTTTTGCAAAGTGCCTAGCTGTAGTTTTTTAACCCTAGCTCTGCCGGCACCTAGGGAAACCTAGCAAACCTATACATTTTTGGAAACTAGACACCCAGGGGAATCCAGGATGGGGTGACTTGACTGCCTCCCACCAGGTTCTGTTACCCAGAATCCCTTGCAACCCTAAAACATTATAAAAAAAAACACATTTTCCCCACATTTCTGTGGTGGAAAGTTCTGGAATCTGCGTGGATCCACAAATTTCCGCCCACCCCGCGTTCCCCAAAGTCTTACGAGAAAAATGGTACCTCACTTGTGTGGGTCGGCCTAGTGCCTGCGACAGGAAACGGCGCAAAACGCAACGTGGTCACACCTCAATTTCGCAGTGAAAAATGACCCTTTTTTGGCAAAGTGCCTAGCTGTAGTTTTTGAACCCTACCTCTGCCGGCACCTAGGGAAACCTAGCAAACCTATACATTTTTGAAAACTAGACACCCAGGGAATCCAGGATGCGGTGACTTGACTGCCTCCCACCAGGTTCTGTTACCCAGAATCCCTTGCAAACCTAAAAATTGTCCAAAAAAACATTTTCCCCACATTTCTGTGGTGGAAAGTTCTGGAATCTGCGAGGATCCACAAATTTCCACCCACCCTGTGTTCCCCAAAGTCTTATGAGAAAAATGGTACCTCACTTGTGTGGGTCGGCCTAGTGCCTGCGACAGGAAACGATGCAAAACGCAACGTGGTCACACTTCAAATTCGCAGTGAAAAATTACCCTTTTTTGGCAAAGTGCCTAGGTGTAGTTTTTGAACCCTAGCTCTGCCGGCACCTAGGGAAACCTAGCAAACCTATACATTTTTGAAAACTAGACACCCAGGGGAATGCAGGATGGGGTGACTTGACTGCCTCCCACCAGGTTCTGTTACCCAGAATCCCTTGCAAACCTAAAACATTGTCCAAAAAACACATTTTCCCCACATTTCTGTGGTGGAAAGTTCTGGAATCTGCGTGGATCCACAAATTTCCACCCACCCGCGTTCCCCAAAGTCTTACGAGAAAAATGGTACCTCACTTGTGTGGGTCGGCCTAGTGCCTGCAACAGGAAACGGCGCAAAACGCAACGTGGTCACACCTCAATTTCGCAGTGAAAAATGACCCTTTTTTGGCAAAGTGCCTAGCTGTAGTTTTTGAACCCTAGCTCTGCCGGCACCTAGGGAAACCTAGCAAACCTATACATTTTTGAAAACTAGACACCCAGGGAATCCAGGATGAGGTGACTGGACTGCCTCCCACCAGGTTCTGTTACCCAGAATCCCTTGCAAACCTAAAACATTGTCAAAAAAACCACATTTTCCCCACATTTCTGTGGTAGAAAGTTCTGGAATCTGCGTGGATCCACAAATTTCCACCCACCCCGCGTTCCCCAAAGTCTTACGAGAAAAATGGTACCTCACTTGTGTGGGTCAGCCTAGTGCCCGCGACAGGAAACGGTGCAAAACGCAACGTGGTCACACCTCAATTTCGCAGTGAAAAATGACCCTTTTTTTGCAAAGTGCCTAGCTGTAGTTTTTTAACCCTACCTCTGCCGGCACCTAGGGAAACCTAGCAAACCTATACATTTTTGAAAACTAGACACCCAGGGGAATCCAGGATGGGGTGACTTGACTGCCTCCCACCAGGTTCTGTTACCCAGAATCCCTTGCAAACCTAAACAATTGTAAAAAAACACATTTTCCCCACATTTCTGTGGTGGAAAGTTCTGGAATCTGCGTGGATCCACAAATTTCCACCCACCCCGCGTTCCCCAAAGTCTTACGAGAAAAAAGGTACCTCACTTGTGTGGGTCGGCCTAGTGCCCGCGACAGGAAACGGCACAAAACGCAACGTGGTCACACCTCAATTTCGCAGTGAAAAATGACCCTTTTTGGCAAAGTGCCTAGCTGTAGTTTGTGAACCCTAGCTCTGCCGGCACCTAGGGAAACCTACCAAACACACACATTTCTGAAAAGTAGACACCCGGGGCTTCCAGGGAGGTATGGCTTGCATGGATCCCCCAACCTTTCCTTACCCAGAATCCCCTGCAAACCTCAATTTTAGCTGAAAGAAATCACTTTTTCACACATTTTTGTGTGGGAAAGTGTGGCATCACTGGCCTCACACAAATTTCCTACCACCCAGCGTTCCCCCAGGTCTCCCGATAAAAATGGTGCCTCACTTGTGTGGGAGGCCCAAGTACCCGCGACAGGCAAGGGCCCAAAACGTAGTGAGGCGACATCAAAATTGCCTATCTCAAAACCACCTGGTTTTGCAAGGGGTCACCTGGGTTTTGGCCCGTGCTCGGCGGCCATCTAGGGAAACCTACCAAACCCACACATTTCTGAAAAGTAGACACCGGGGATTCCAGGGAGGTATGGCTTGCGTGGATCCTCCAACGTTTTCTTACCCAGAATCCCTGCAAACCTGACATTTTGCTGAAAAAATCCCTTTTTCACACATTTTTGTGTGGTAAGTTGTGGCATCACCGGGCTGACACAAATTTCCTACCACCCAGCGTCCCCCAGGTCTCCCGATAAAAATGGTGCCTCACTCGGGTGGGAGGCCCAAGTACCCGCGACAGGCAAGGGCCCACAACGTATTGAGGCGACCTCAAAATGGCCTATCACAAAACGACCTGGTTTTGCAAGGGGGTCCCATGACGTTTTGGCCGGGGCTCGGCGGCCACCTAGGAAACCTACCAAACCCACACATTTCTGAAAAGTAGACACCGGGGGCTTCCAGGGAGGTATGGCTTGCGTGGATCCCCCAACGTTTCCTTACCCAGAATCCCCTGCAAACCTCACTTTTAGCTGAAAAAAATCACTTTTTTCACACATTTTTGTGTGGTAAAGTTGTGGCATCACCTTGCTGACACAAATTTCCTACCACCCAGCGTTCCCCCAGGTCTCCCGATAACAATGGTGCCTCACTAGGTGGCCGCCGAGCCCCGGGCCAAAACGTCATGGGACCCCCCTTGCAAAACCAGGTCGTTTTGTGGTAGGCCATTTTGAGGTTGCCTCAATACGTTGTGGGCCCTAGCCTGTCGCGGGTACTTGGGCCTCCCACCCGAGTGAGGCACCATTTTTATCGGGAGACCTGGGGAACGCTGGGTGGTAGGAAATTTGTGTCAGCAAGGTGATGCCACAACTTTACCACACAAAAATGTGTGAAAAAGGGATTTTTTCAGCAAAATGTCAGGTTTGCAGGGGATTCTGGGTAAGAAAACGTTGGGGGATCCACGCAAGCCATACCTCTCTGGAATCCCCGGTGTCTACTTTTCAGAAATGTGTGGGTTTGGTAGGTTTCCTAGGTGGCCGCCGAGCCCCGGGCCAAACGTCATGGGACCCCTTGCAAAACCAGGTCGTTTTGTGGTAGGCCATTTTGAGGTCACCTCAATACGTTGTGGGCCCTTGCCTGTCGCGGGTACTTGGGCCTCCCACCCGAGTGAGGCACCATTTTTATCGGGAGACCTGGGGAATGCTGGGTGGTAGGAAATTTGTGTCAGCCTGGTGATGCCACAAGTTTACCACACAAAATGTGTGAAAAAGGGATTTTTCAGCAAAATGTCAGGTTTGCAGGGGATTCTGGGTAAGAAACGTTGGGGATCCACGCAAGCCATACCTCCCTGGAATCCCCTGGGTGTCTACTTTTCAGAAATGTGTGGGTTTGTAGGTTTCCCTAGGTGGCCGCCGAGCCCCGGGCCAAAACGTCATGGGACCCCCTTGCAAAACCAGGTCGTTTTGTGATAGGCCATTTTGAGGTCGCCTCAATACGTTGTGGGCCCTTGCCTGTCGCGGGTACTTGGGCCTCCCACCCGAGTGAGGCACCATTTTTATCGGGAGACCTGGGGAACGCTGGGTGGTAGGAAATTTGTGTCAGCCCGGTGATGCCACAACTTTACCACACAAAAATGTGTGAAAAAATGGATTTTTCAGCAAAATGACAGGTTTGCAGGGGATTCTGGGTAAGAAAATGTTGGGGGATCCACGCAAGCCAAACCTCCCTGGAATCCCCGGGTGTCTACTTTTCAGAAATGTGTGGGTTTGGTAGGTTTCCTAGGTAGCCGCCGAGCCCGGGCCAAAACCCAGGTGACCCCCTTGCAAAACCAGGTCATTTTGAGATAATGTGTTGTTTATTTCTGCAGCGTGAAAATTTTGGCACAATATTGCAATGAAAATGTGACAGACATTTTGAGGTTTGCAGGACATTGTGGGTACCATAACTTGTTGGGATCCTCAAGAGAGATATCACCATGTACTCCCATGGGTGTTTCGTTTACGACAATATCTACAGTTGGTAGGTTATTCTTAGACGGAATGTACACCTTGGCAGACAGACTAAAAAGACAAAGATTACTGCACAGCCATCTATTCCTCAAGCACACACACATACTGGTTGGATTTGGCACGAGGGCAAGTGATGGTTCAGTATATACAATTTTATTAACAAGAGATTTCACAAAAATGAAATGCACTGTCAATAATTGAAAGGACAAAAAACTGAACCAGTGACTCGCAGCTCGTGAGCTGTAAAGCCACGTCAAGGCCCCAACCGCTTTACAGGCCATTCACACACCTTTCATACGTGATACACACAAGACCATTCACACCACCAGGCATGAAATAAACACATTACAACATTCACAAAAAGGGACAAGGTACACCCTGCTTGAGAAAGACAAAAAAAATATTACTGCACAGCCATCTAATCCTCCACACACACATACTGGTTGGATTTGGCACGAGGGTGAGTGATGGTTCAGTATATACAATTGTATTAACAAGTGATTTCACAAAAATGAAATGCACTGTTAATAATTGAAAGGACGAGAAACTGAACCATTGACTCACAGCTCGTGAGCTGTAAAGCCACGACAAGGCACCAACCTCTTTACAGGCCATTCATACACCTTTCATACGTGTGACAAATACAAAACCATTCACACCACCAGCCGCGGGCCCATCACATTACAACACTCACACCAGCAGACAGCGCCATTCAAGGGCCCATCACTTTCACACGCCCACATTCCTAACACAGCAACCACACAAGCTGATGGATTGCGTGGAGTGTCGCTCGGCTAGCAGTGTGTGTAGTGACCAGCAGCAAGTCACTACTCACACACTGCCAGCCGAGCGCCACTCCACGCACACCGCCAGCCAAGTGCCACTCCACGCACACCGCCAGCCAAGCGCCACTCCACGCACACCGCCAGCCAAGCGCCACTCCACGCACACCGCCAGCCAAGCGCCACTCCACGCACACCGCCAGCCTAGTGCCACTCCACGCACACCGCCAGCCAAGTGCCACTACACGCACACCACCAGCCAAGAGCCACTCCACGCACACCGCCAGCCAAGCGCCACTCCACGCACACCGCCAGCCAAGCGCCACTCCACGCACACCGCCAGCCAAGCGCCACTCCACGCACACCGCCAGCCAAGCGCCACTCCATGCACACCGCCAGCCAAGAGCCACTCCACGCACACCGCCAGCCAAGCGCCACTCCACGCACACCGCCAGCCAAGCGCCACTCCACGCACACCGCCAGCCAAGCACCAGCCTACACACACCACCATCACATTTAGGATTTTTTTATACAAAAAAGAAAACACAAACAAATTGCAAATAGATACAAATCTACTAACACAAAATCAGAAACTAAATACATTGCACTAATGCCAACCTTGAAACAGAACAACAATTCTTAAACATTACAGACCAGGCAGTTCACTTTACCACTCATGGTTGCTCCCAATAATTATTTTGCTTGTGGTACGCTCTATAACAAGCAGGCACACACAGCCCAGGGTTAGAAGGACACTCAGGGCAGTACATACGAGTCTCCTTCCGCATACCTCTTCCCCAACAGACTCTACATCTCCTAGTGGGAAAGTCTTTTGAGGGTGTAGGAGGAATGTGATCAGGAAAGTGGCGATCTTTCAATCGAGCCACATCCTCCACCACTCCAACTCTAGGAACACTTGCCTGTTCCACAACAACAAGGCTGCCTATGACAGACTGCTGAAACTGAACAAAAGTCAACTTTGACGCAGGAGAACACTCCTTGAACACAACAAAAGCATTGAAAGTTGCTAAATTGAAGAGATGGATGGCCAACTTCTTATACCAAATGTAAGCCTTACGAATAGCAGTGTAAGGTTCCAACCTCTGATCTACTCTATCAACACCACCCATGTGCTTATTGTAGTCTAAAATGCACACAGGTTTGCGCACTTCAGCAATCTGACCCCAAACAGCCACAGGTGAAGTACTCTCATCATGGATGGTAGTCAGCATGTACACATCCCTCCTGTCCACAAATTTCACAGCTAGCAGTTCCTCACTACGCAAGGCACTGCACTGTCCCCTCTGAAGTTTTTGCAAACAAGCTCTTTTGGATAACCTTTACGGTTAGAGCAGATTGTGCCACAAGCAAAAGTGTCCACTTTGAACAATTCCTTAAACAATTGCACAGCAGTGTAGAAGTTATCAAGGTACAAATGGTGGCCTCTGTTAAACAGTCCTCTAGCAAGATCCCACACAATTTTCTCTGAAACGCCAAAAGTGGACGGACAACCAGGGGGTCAATAGTGGAATCCCTACCAGTGTACACACGCAAATTAAAAACATATCCTGTCCTACTCTCAGACAACATATACAGCTTAATTCCATAGCGTGCCCTCTTGCTAGGAATGTACTGCCTAAAAACCAAACGGCCCTTGAACAGGACCAAAGACTCATCAATAGATATTTCTTTCCCTGGAGTATAGATCTCTGAAAATCGATCTACAAAGTGATCAAGAACAGGCCGAATCTTAAAAAGATGGTCACATTCAGGGTGATCTCGTGGCAACGCCAAACCATTATCAACAAAATGCAGCATCCGAAGCAAAAGGAAATACTGATCACGAGTCATAACTGCAGGAAATATGGCCGTTGCCATCAAGGGACTGGTAGACCAATATGAACCCATGGACGGCTTCCTTATCAAACCCATCAAAAAAGTCAAACCCAAAAACTTCTTCATCTCTTCCAGATTTGTGGGACTCCACCGGGTAGCTCTAGAATGGGGCACTGTTGTCCCTCAAAAACTGTTCAGCATACAAATTAGTCTGCTCAACAATCTCACCCAAAAATACATCATCCATAAACAACTGAAAATACTGTATAGGCAAATAATGTTCACAATCCACTCTACACCCTGCATAACCACTAAAGGCAGGCAACACCGGCAACACCGGCTGCACCATGTTTGGATCAACCCAGAGTCCAGCACTTCCAGTAGGAAGCCTAGCAGCCCCAGGCTGCAATCCAGATGCCTCTGGCACCATCGGCACAGTAGTATCCTCCTCTAAAACAGGCACTTGAAATGAAATGAAATGAAATGAAATGAAATAAGGGATTTATAAAGCGCATGGATACTCACAAAGAGTGTCCCGGCGCTAATCTCCAAAAACCACCAGACAGAACCCCAACCTACCTACCATCGTATTATTGTTGGAACAGCCATGTTTTAAGTAGTCTTCTAAAGGACAGCAAGTCCTGAGTCAGTCTAAGATGAAGGGGCAGGTTGTTCCATAGACAGGCCGCTTGAACCTGGAAGGAACGACCTCCAATCTGAGAGCGAGTGAATTTGGGAATCACCATCAGGGATTGTCCTGAGGACCTTAAGACACGTTGAGGCTGATAGTGCTGGATCCTACTTCTCAGATAGACCGCACCCGTATCGTAGAAAGCACGATAGGCAAACACCAAAGCCTTAAACTGAATCCTCTTTCTCACCGGGAGCCAGTGTAGTGCTTTCAGGTGAGGCGACATGCGCGTTCTGGGGCTAACCATAAGAATAGCTCTGGCTGCGGCATTCTGAACAACCTGCAGCCAATTGAGCAAATATTCAGGGAGCCCCAGATACAAGATATTTACATAATCCAACCTGGATGTAATTAAGGCTTGCACTACGATCTTCCGGGATTCGACCGGGAGTAGAGGAAGGAAGTTTTTGCCATTCTAATCAGCCCGATACAGGTACCAGCAACAGTTTGGATATGGGACTTCATTGATAGACTAGTGTCCAACTTAACTCCCAAGTTTTTTACTGTGTCGACTGGAGCAGCGGGAGGAGACATGTCGCACGGCCACCATAAGCTCCAGTCGACGCATGGGGGACATCCAAAAACATAATTTCTGACTTTTCAGGGTTACACTTAAGTTGATTAAGTTGCAACCAGGAAAAAACCTCCGTTAAGCATCTATTTATCTCCATTCCATGAAAATTCGCCCCTTTGTCACACGTGAACAGTAGTTGAGTATCATCAGCGTAAGAAATAATCTTCGCTCCGTGTGACTCAGCCAGACATGCAAGTGGGGCCATATAGATGTTAAAAAGCGTAGGGCTCAAAATAGCGCCCTGCGGGACACCCACTTGCATTTAGGGAATAGCAGCTGTAAAGGGCGGGGACCAGATTTCCTGCTGCCGCTCAGACAGAAAAGAGGCAAACCAATTGTACACCGCGCCTCCAATGCTGCACTCGGCTAACCTGCACAAAAGCCGGTCATGGGGCACGGTGTCAAAGGCCGCGGACAAGTCCAGCAGTATCAACACCGCACTGCCCCCTTTATCCACCTGAGATTTGATGGTCTCCGAAACCTCAAGAAGAGCAGTCTCAGTGCTAAGAGAAGGTCTAAAACCTGACTGACTGTCATGGAGGACATGGTTTCCTTCAATATAATCTGTTAGCACGGAGTTGACATACCTCTCAAGGACCTTGGAGAAAAAAGGCAGCAGTGAAATGGGCCTATAGTTAGAAGCAACCTCAGGGTCTGCAGTGGGTTTCTTTAGGAGGGGAACAATTTTTGCCTTTTTCCAGCAGCTGGGTACCATACCCTGGCCAAGCGAAGAGTTAAGAACTGAATTAACCGCAGAATTTATAGGTTCCGCGATATTCTTCAGGATCCTAGCTGGACAGGGATCAGAAGGAGAACCCGACTTCAATGTTCCCATAATGTCAAGAGACTTTTCCAAAGAAATGGGAGGAAATTGGGTAAGGGAATGACTGGCCCTCGACGACAGATCATAAGCATTCCACATGTCACCAGTTTCAGATGTGTCCCTGGGGGGAAATGACAGTTGTATCAGAGAAATTTTGTTGTAGAAGAAACCGGCCATCTGATGAGCCCAGCTAGAGGTAGGGATAAATGCCTTACTCATGGCGCTGGGGGATGAAAAATCCTTAACAATTTTAAAAATGTCCTTGCTTTTATTGGCAGCATCTTGTATTTTTAAAGAAAAATAATTTTTCTTCGCAGTACGGACCTCATTATAGTGAGCTTTTAAAGCTAGCTTGAGAATGGCTTTATCCTCAGAATCAAACTTGGTCCGCCACGCTCTCTCTAACCGTTTGCAGGCACTTCTGCTTTCCCTAAGTGATTCAGTAAACCATGGCGCGGAAGTGCGACCAGTTTTGGCTTTCCGGGTAGAGGAGGGCGCCAGCTCCGCAACCCGATCTCCAAGCCACATTTCCAAGCTGAGGGCATCAGTCTCAGGGTTTCCACTAAAGGGAATTGGGTACTTGCTCAAAGCAGTTGCCAATCTATCGGCCGTAACCTGACTAAAGGATCTAAAAGTAAATGGACGAGGCTCAGCCCTATATTGAGCATGAGTTAACGACCTCGGGGGTTTAAAACTCAGGAGATAGTGGTCCGACCAAACTAAAGGTTGTGGGGCATCCGTTGTCATACTAACGTTAGAAAATACTTGGTCTAGCGTATGTCCCTTAACATGAGTGGGAAGATGAATATGAGGGGACAGCCCAAAAATCGCTAAAGATTCCAACAGCCGAACAGCCTCAGGGTCACATAACTCATCCATATGGATATTAAAATCTCCCAATACTTCATCTGCACTGAGAGTACCTTCATCATCCGATGATTCCATGTGGAGAGAAAACTCACTGCCTGAATCTTCCCCTCCCTCCTCTCCCTCAGACGCACTGTCAGTCTCATAATCCTGCTCAGAGGAAGATTCAAGAAGCAAACCAACCACCTGCTGAGCAGTAATTCTACGGCTAGCCATAATGCTTACTAATAAAGGTTACTTGTCAAACAAGTCAACAACAACAAACCCTTTGTAAAAATAGAAATAAACAAAATGTAGCTTTATCACAAAGACCTATATACTCCAACACTATACCACTCACGTGACAGAAGCAGCTAGACTCACCACCACCTACTCTGCACAGACACAGTAAGGATCAACAATATCCCACTAAAAAAGAAGAAAAAAAAAATTACACATAAGACAATGCAAAACATCGCAAAGAATTTCATGCTCTGAACACTAACAAATATGCTGCCATTACGACACCACTTACAAAAAAATTCATTCATGCATGACAATAATACTCATTTGGAGTACACACAACAAAAATATTTTTCTTACCAAATAAATGCAATTAGGCAAAACTGCAGAACAACCACTGCCGAAACCGCAAACAGGAATCAAAAGCTTTACACTAGAATAAAAAGGAGAAAAAAACATTACAATCACATATGCAAATAATGCACCAGTCCACACACAATCCACCAGCCAAGCTAAGGGGTAGGTGGGCCAAAGAGTATAAATAAAATATTCACCCCCGTAAAAGGAGCAACCCTTGCCCTTTTGGCCACTCCCCAACACAAAAATTTAAAAACCCTGGTGTCTAGTGGCTTCTGCCCTCCTTGGGGGCAGATGGGCCTAAAAACATACTGCTATTCTGCCACCCAAGGGGTCACTCTCCACAAATAAATGCCTGGTGGACTAGTGGGAAGATACCTTTATCTTCTGCACACGATCTCTCACTACTCAACTCTACTCTCAACTCTATTCACAACTGGATGTTAGCTCACCAACTCATTCTGAATCCCGCCAAAACTGAATTCCTCCTCCTCTCTACCTCTCTCTCACCTCCTCCTGTTCAATCTTGGATGGATCAGCTGAACCTACTCAACAACAAACCCATCATTGTCGACAGCGCTAAATCCCTAGGTGTCATTCTTGACAAAAGACTCAACCTAATCTCCCACATCAACTCTATTGCTAAGAACGCACGTTACCAGTTGTGCCTTCTATGGGGGATCCGTCGGTTCTTCCCGGAGAAAGACTTAAAAACCTTGGTACAATCTCTGGTTCTCTCAAGACTGGATTATTGCAATTCTCTTCTGACGGGCCTACCCAAATCCCACCTCTCCCCTCTCAAATCCATCCTCCATTCAGCAGCTCGCTTCATTTCAGGGTCTAAACGAAGCGATCACGTCACTCCTATCCTGTCCTCTCTTCGATGGCTTCAGATCGAGGCAAGATCTATTTACAAAACTGCCTGCATCACACACAAAGCCTTACACACGTCCTCCCCTCGTTACCTGGCGAATAAATTGAAATTGTCCGGTGGCTCGCAATGCGGAAAAGCTTCTGCTTGCGCGCACCCCCCCGTCTTCAAAAGGGAAAGATCGATGGCGCAATCCGGTGAGAATCTCTTCCCCCATTGCTCCGTGCCACCTCCTCTACCCGGATCTTCAAAGCTGACCTCAAATCTCTTCTCTTCCAAAGACACTATACTTTCACTCTCAGCCCCCTCTAGTTCGCTCTTCATTGTGTTCTGAGTGCCACTTATTGCAGTATACCTCTATATCATGCACATGTGTGTGTGCCCGGAAGCTGTTTCACACACGGGGGGGTGCACTGCCAGCAACCTGCCAGGTCGGTGCACAACACTTGCCATCACCCTCTCTCTGCCTGCCATATTGCGCTCCATTGGTAACCCGATTCAAGGCCCCATTCTCCCGATTTATAAAAAAAAAAACTGCCCAGGGGGGGCAGAGCACCAAAAACATATGGCCCCCAAAAGGGGAGCGACCCTTGCCCAAGGGGCCGCTCCCCAAAACAGTATTTTCACGTTTAAAAAAAGAAGTTCCCTGGTGTCTAGTGGGCATTCCTGCTGCACGATCGCATGATCGTGCAGCAGGAATGCACAAAGAGGCATCGGGGAAAGGAAAACCCTTTCCTTTCCCTCGATGCCTCTTTGTTTCAAACCCCCCTCCCCGGAGCCAAAACTCACCTTATTCCCCGACGCGCTGGAAGCAAATGGCTTCCAGCGCGTCAGGGAACAAAGGAAACCCCCAATGACGTCAGCGCGCTCGCGCGCTGACGTCATTGACGGGGGGCGGGGGAGGCAGGGAAGCCCTTCCCCTGCCTTCCCCCAAAAAAACCAACGATCGGATTCCCACGGGGGAGCGCCAGCGCTTCCCCGTGGGTGGATCTATGACGAGCTGGACTCGTCATGAGCACACGACCACTGTGTGCCATGACGAGTCCAGCTCGTCATAAGCATCGAAGGGGTTAAGCAGCTCATGTTTTCACTCAGCCCTGTGTTTATAAACAAGCGGCTGAATGAAAACAGATGGCGAGCGCTTGTATTTTATAGCATGGGCCTAACGCCGAGAGTAGTGGGAGGGATGTGGCCCAAAGACCAGAGCTGCCGACTTTAGAACTAGGAATCAGGTTAAATTCCCGGAGTCTGCTCTACATCCTGTGATTCTGGGCAAATCGGCTAATCTCTGCGTGCCTACAAACATGTTCTTGTTACTATCGTTGTGAAAAGGGTGACTTCACGCCAGCAGTGAGAGGTCACACAGGGTAAGAGCCGCTGCTCCTTCCTCACTGGCAGAGCTGCCCGGGGACTCTGCCTCAGTTGTTCACGGTGAGGTTTGTTTAATCGGTTCTAGCAGTTTTAAGCAGCTCATACAAAGCCCGCGTTTTGTTTTTAACACACGCACTGCATTTACCAAGGAGAGAGTGGCTCTTTTATGGCAGCCGATACTATTCATTTTATTTTATTGGGGTATTTTATAGCATGGGCCTAACGCCGAGAGTAGTGGGAGGGATGTGGCCCAAAGACCAGAGCTGCCGACTTTAGAACTAGGAAACAGGTTCGAGTCCCGGCGTGTGCTCTACATCCTGTGATTCTGGGCAAATCGGCTAATCTCCGCGTGCCTACAAACATGTTCTTCACGGTGCGGTTTGTTTAATCGGTTCTAGCAGTTTTAAGCAGCTCATAAAAAGCCAGCGTTTTGTTTTTAACACACGCACTGCATTTACCAAGGAGAGAGTGGCTCTTTTATGGCAGCCGATACTATACATTTTATTTTATTGGGGTATTTTATAGCATGGGCCTAACGCCGAGAGTAGTGGGAGGGATGTGGCCCAAAGACCAGAGCTGCCGACTTTAGAACTAGGAAACAGGTTCAAGTCCCGGCGTGTGCTCTACATCCTGTGATTCTGGGCAAATCGGCTAATATCCGCGTGCCTACAAACATGACTAACCTTATGTAATGTAATCTGGTGGTCCTATAAAGCCCCACAGTGCCCTTGAAGCAACTTTGTGCTATATAAAAACTGCAGGAAAAAAACACATGTACATAAAGCTGGGTCCGAGCAATCTGAAACAGACTCACCGGTCCAGGCGGCTACTTGCCAGAGTAGCATGCAGACTTACAACAAGGGTTTTTCAAGGGTAAGGTTTGGCATGAAATAAGGAAATACACACATTTTACGTACATTTTATAACAAGCATTAAAAATGCAATAGGTCTCGCCTTTCATTAAGTTAAAGCCATTTGCTTTGCTATACAATACAATTAGCAAAGCAAATTGCTTTAACTTAATCAAAGGCGAGACCTATTGCATTTTCAATGCTTGTTGTGTTTGGTACCGAGTTTGTGACTGGTTATCTTTTCGCAAACGCTTCATACATCTGGCCCCTAGTCTCCAAAGACCACCTAACGCCGAGAGGCGGTGCTACACTAAGGTCATTGTACACAGCTGCTTCACAGTGCCACGCCAGATGGGCACAACGGAGTCCCTGATTGCAACCAATGGTTTAAAAATGGCCTCGTTCCTAAGCGAAAGGGAGTGCCAAAACAGCGAAATACGATTTATCCGAGTTTCTGAAACTACTTCCACCAGATCTTCAAACACCATGTTGTTCCGTTTAGCGCACCTTGGGTTTGTGATGTTCATGCAGTAAGATTATTCTCTGACAGGCTCTCTGCTGCCTCTTGAGGCAGGTATGTACTAATTCAAATACCTAAAACTAAAATGAATTAACTGACCTCATATGCAGGAGCGAATCCAGAAGCTGCATGTGTCTAACAGATTGCCTAACTTATGCCTGAGATACCGATAGGGGAAGTTAGTTAGATTGACTGATTATATGTTTGTTTTTCTAATAGAATGTATGATGCTTTCTCCTGAAAAAGGGTTCCACAGTTCCCCTTCCAAACGCAGTAGCAGGTCGGAGGCGTCATTTTTTAACGAACATGAGCCAAGTGCAGCCCACAAGCGGGGTCCCCGAAACTAGCTACCAAGCTTGCAGTGCGTGTAAACTCTGTTTTCAGTGGGTAGGGAGAACTGCCCACTACGGACCCATGACAGAAAATACCAGCCAGGAGGCCGTTCACAAGAGGAGCATGTTCTTCTGCTAGTGGTGTCAGAAAAACCACTAAACGGCTTCTGTGCCTGGATCTGAGGAAGGTGCAGTTTAAAATAGTGCAGAAAGATATTTCTTTGCCCGAGGACTCCTGCCGATAGTGCCCTATCACCAGCAGGGGTGCCCTTTCACCCGCAGCTCCCAGCCTTGATCTTGTTTCAATGGTTCTATATGTTTACTCTTTCAAGTGCTTGCTTGCAAGGCTAACGCCCTTTTAAATAACCACGCAAACAGTATTAATCGCCTGCTGCAAAGATCTGTAGGCAGTCTGAAGGAAGAAAACAGGTTCCGATTGCGGTAGGGCCTACTTAGGATTTCATCATTCAAAAACAGGTGAAATCGGGAGCAGTCTTTTTTTTTATACTAGACGTTCTCTTACATATTTTGAAAAGTTGGTGACACTAGCTGATCTTAGGGTTTCCATGTTCAGCTGACTGACTGCTCAAGCGAACTTGAGAGGGTGCACTCTTTTTTGGGAGGGTGCACGTGCGGCAGCGAGTGCACACTCTTCCTGGTGGAGAGTGTACGCACTCTGGGATGATGCACGCGTTCTGTGGAGACCGTGTATGCATATATTTGCTGGAGCCAGCATGCTGTCTCGGAAGGTCGGCAGTGGCGCAGTCTGGGGACGAGGGCACGTGGTTGGTGCTGGTTGGTTATGGGCTGTGGTGAAGATGCATGCCCTCTTTAAGCATCGTGTGCAGCGTGCATGCACTGGGGTGGGGGTGGGGGGTCGCATTCTGAGCGAAGGCGGCACATGCTGCGATGGGCAAGTATTTTAGGAAGCAGTGATATTTGTGAAAAGTGAAGGCTGTCTGGTGATCACGGCACGCGCACTGTGAGGAGGTGGCCTTGGAGATGGCATGGAGATGGGGGCCGGGCATGCGCCTTAAAAAGGGATTAGGCACCGCAAGGAAGGTGAGATACTGGCACTCCGCCAGCCCTCCACTGTTTGTATTGTGATGCTCGCACTGGCATTTGTATAGAGGCTGCTGTCATTGTGCTGGCTCTGTGTGGTCCTGTTTAGGCTTTGTAGGATTAGGTGCATGCCTCAGCTTGCACGATTGGTTGCCATAGTCAGTACAGTTCAGACAAAGGGGCGTGGCTTCCGTTGGTAAAGCAGGTGCAGTGGCACCGGGGCCCAGAAGCCTAGGGCCCAATGAACCCCAATTATTGTTGTATTTTATCATTCAAACAGCAGCTGCAGGGATGCATTACCTCGTTTGCACTAGGATCCAAGGCCCACTGCTACGTACAGACCACAGCTTGTGAGTCGGGTTGCCTTGTCCAAATTCAGTGCAGCCGAACTGTTGATAAAGTGGGTGATGGTTGGAGTGTGGCCTGTGTGGGAAGCATTCGGTTTATGTGTAAGGTTCTGAGAGGAGCCCAAACTTCTTACTTCGACCCAATGCTGCACAAATTTATAGGAGAAGAGGAGAAACGTGGATGGAACTGGGCACTTTTTCGTTTAATTCATACCCCACTTGTTGGCCAAAGGAGGCGCAGCACAGACAATTAACTCGCTGATTATGTGTGAAAAAGGCCGCTTTATTGAAGACAGGTGCACCTCACAATGTTAACCTTGGCCTGTGCCTTACAAAACTACACCTCACTATACATTTGTTCACCTACTTGCCTCCTCCCCCCACCCTAAGGTTCCCACCCTTATATCCTTTCCTTGCAACTGTTTAAAACCCCTACTCAGTCATTAACTGTCATACTTTAACCCCTGTAACCTCTTACCTACTTCAATAAACATCTACCCATCTAAGTATCTCCTATCTTAACTTCTCATTTATTGCTTTCTCCCGGTGTAACTTGTTCACAACTGTAAACTTAACCTGTAACCATGTAAAAACTAGCTGCCAACCGCCTTGCACCTGCTTCAAGCGACAACCATAATACAACCCCCCCGGCACACCTGTGCTCAATAAAACAGCCAGAAAGCCATGCAGGACATTATGAAACCCCAAAATTGAAATAGGGAGGGAGGGAAAAAATTTCTAATATCTCTGGCCGGCTGCCATGTCACCTTACTCAAATGGTGACACAGAGCGTAAAATGGCTGCATAAGTACCCCGCTCCCCCAGCCCAAAAAGTATAGCCCAAAAGAGCCCAATTAGGCCCAGGCCGCACCATTGGCCCAAAACTCCTGGGAGTGCAAGCCTCACGAGCAGTTGGCTGCCCCTCCAAAGCCCCAATCTAAACTTGCATGGGATGTGGCACTGTGTAGTGCGAGACCCAACTAGATGACCTACACTCCCATAAGCTAACATAAGATGATCTCATCATCATCAACTCTCTCCGTGCTATGTGTAAGAAGCCGACCCCCTCCAACCACCACCCAAACCATTTCGCTCAGTGCTCTCTTTCAAACAAAACAACACGAAAAGAGAAAAACAATATTGGCAAAGAAAATAGGCCTGGTAATGGCTGTCAGCTTTTGGATTTGCCAATTAGAAGTGGGTGAGCCAACATATTAACGGGGAGAGCCGAGCCAGAGACGAGCCAAGGGTCTAGGTTGGATCTTAGAGCCCGTGCGCGAGCCGAGCCCTGGAAATGTTTGCTGTTTAAATCATATACCAAGCATCACTTAAAATATGTTAAAGTGTCCTCAAAATTCAAAAAGTTTATTTCTTTAGCAAGTGGAGGCTTTGACATTAATACGTAATCTTAGAGTACTACACTGAGAAGTATTTTATTAAAAGTGATAGCTTTGAATCATGAACCACTAGTGAACTAAAACGCAATGCAATTGTCATATAAACCCTTTAGGTGGCCCAGATTATTATAGAACAACATTCCTTATGTTAAGGCATTGTTTTTATCGCTTTGTGCACCTTTGGTAGTTTTTACATAGTGCAGACTCGACCCTAAGGTATTGGAGTGCTTTACATAAGCATCTGTTACATTACACAAGACCACCATTCATTGTTTTAAGGATGGGGAAATTAAGTGATTCGCCCAGTGCACAGCCACACTGGTCCAAATTCTAAATGTGTTTCCATCTTATATTCAGGAACTGTAATGTGTGTGTTTCAATAGTGTAATGCAGCAGCTCACTAATGTGATTGCACATAATTTCTGTGACGCCCCTCCCATTTCTCATATGTGAGGTCCTGTTTCGATCTAAAATAAACTTTTTATGGATTATGCATGGTGGTGAAAAACACAAACACAACATTTCCCTGCAAAATGTCTGTAATAAACTCTAACAGATTACTCGTATTCAAAATACATGAAAGGAAAATGGTATTTAAAACTATCTATGTTTAAGAATCATTCAAGATTTATATATATATACAAGGAGCCATGGGCATCATTCAGTAGGTGGGAATCGCACCATGGAAGAATAAAAGGTCTGACATGGGTTTCTTTTGTTGACATGCATTTTCAAAAAATTCTCCGCAATCATCAATATACTTTTTATGCACAAAAGTGCAAACGACGCAGTGCTGAAGTGAATGTGACAATAAATAATTGTGAACTCAAGACACTGTACAATCCAGGCTCATCCAATTTGTTTTTAAAGAAAAACACTAACAAATATTGCTGATTTATAATAGAAATGTGAGCCAAGGATAAGATGCCGACGTTTTGACCCAGGCTGATTGAAAGCGTCTCCTCAGGACTAAGTGGTTTGCTTGGGACCAATGAGTACGTACAGTGTATCATGTGATTTCTTCATATGAACTCCATTATATGCATCTCAAGTCAGGTGCAGGCCGGGTGCCAACAGGGTCCACCCTGCTTACAATTATCAAGCGGTATCACTTGCTGATACCCTGAAGGCAATAGCAGGCTGAAATGAAAGTAATAGTGCCATGCCCACCATGCATCTGAGATAACATTCTACGGCGTTTTCAATAATTGGAGTAATTCCAATGTCTGAGCACAATATCAAGAGATCCGAAGGAGGCTCCTAATGGCATGCTCTTCATCCACCTCGCAACAAGACAGCAGGTCGCAAGACGAATGTGTGACTTTTTGTGTGTGTTTTGCGAGGTTCCAACAAGACATCGAGCTGAGCCAGAGCCAGGCATCAGGCTCGAGCTTTGAGTGACTCACCCACCTCTATTGCCAATGCTTCTTTTTGTTGTCATTGTTTTTGTAAAACTTTGCACTTGGGGGCACAGCTGGGACCTTGCCAATAAAAAAAATGCTATGAAGCAAAAACAATTATTTTGGTCTCAAAAAAGCACATGTTGCCTTGTTAGCCTCTGGCATTAAGGGGGCTGCTTTGTTTGAGGATTTGCTCATTGTGAAAGAGCAGAATTATTTCACTCACACTGAAGTTAGACAATGGCTAAAATGGGCTGAAAAATGTCCTTATGCTGTGTGCTGCAGTGGGCAGAAGAGTAATATGAATGACACAACAACAGACCAATAGATGAAAAGGGCTGACTGAAAGTCCTTATAAGAATGGTCTCTATATTTTTAGCAAAATCAAAAGATCTTGCATAGCACCAGATAAAAATCAAGCATTGGAAAAAGCCAATAGGTCTCGCTTATGCAAGAGCTTTTGGCTTTGCCAATGTGTTTTAACCATGTTGTACATCAGCTTGGCTGCTGTTCAGCATGGCTAAAAGTTAATAGCATGGAGGAGAGTGGCTTGGAGTGGAGTGTTGTAGAGTGGATTGTCGAAGAGTGGAGTGGATTTTCATGCAGTTGAGTGGAGTAGAGTGGAGTGTCGTAAAGTGGAGTGGCATAGAGCGGCGTACTGTGGAGTGTTGTAGTGTGGAGTAGTGGAGTAGAGTGGAGTAGTGTGTTGCAGAGTAGAGTAGAGTGGCCTAGAATGGAGAAAAGTGGCATAGAGGGTGTTGTTTAGAGTAGGGTAGATTGTTGTAGAGTGGAGTGGAATAGAGTGAAGTAGAGTGGCACAGAGTGGAGTAGAGTGGAGTGTCGTAAAGTGGAGTGGCATAGTGTCGTAGAGTGGAGTGGCATAGAGCGGCGTACTGTGGAGTGTTGTAGTGTGGAGTAGTGGAGTAGAGTGGAGTAGTGTGTTGCAGAGTAGAGTAGAGTGGCCTAGAATGGAGAAAAGTGGCATAGAGGGTGTTGTTTAGAGTAGGGTAGATTGTTGTAGAGTGGAGTGGAATAGAGTGAAGTAGAGTGGCACAGAGTGGAGTAGAGTGTCGTAGATTGGAGTGGCATAGAGTGGAGTAAAGTGTTCTGGAGTAGAGTGAAGTGGCATAGAGTAGAGTGGAATGGTATAGAGTGTCATGAAGTGGAGTGGCATCAAGTGGCGTCGTGTAGAGGGGTATAGAGTGGAGTGAGGTGGTGTAGAGTGGACTGGCGTAGAGTGCCTTGGCATGAAGTGCACTGGTGCAGAGCAGAGTGCAGTAGCCTACAGTGCAGTGGCATAGAATGAGTGGTGTACAAAGCAGCATCATATAATGGTTTAGAGTGAGTGTAGTGGTGTACAGTGGATTGGAGTGGCGTATAGTGGACTGGCATAGAGTGCGTTGGCATAGAGTGTAGTGGAAAAACAACAATTGATGGACAGAATGCAGAACAATGTCGTACATTCACCCCAGTACAGAGATCTGGGCCTAAATCCATAGTTTTTTTGCTCACCATGCCATTCCAGTTTGGACCCAGCCATATGCAAATCAGTCTTGACCCTGCCCCCAATGGGAACAGTCCAGCCCGAACTGCCAGGCCAGGTCCTCCCTGGACTGGAAACAAGCATCCTAGGACCGGTTTCGGGCTTTCAGCCCTCATCAGCCAGGATAGCTTGACTCCAGTGGCATGGAGAGCACGGGACCCACGTCTGGGCATAACCGTCCCACTCGGGGTGACAAATGCAAAAACAACAATTGATGGACAGAATGCAGAACAATGTCGTACATTCACCCCAGTACAGAGATCTGGGCCTAAATCCATCGTTTTTTTGCTCACCATGACTGGGGGTGAGTGCTTGCAATGTTCAACACTCCGTCCATCATCCCCTTTGGTTTTGCTTTGTTCGCCCTAAGTTGGCAGGGTATGCCCAGACGTGGGTCCCTTGCTCACTTTGCCACTGGATTCAAGATAGCCTGGCTGATGAGGGTTATGAACCCGAAATCGGTCCCAGGATGCTTGTTTCCGGTCCAGGGAAGACATGGCTTGGCAGTTCGGGCTGGACTGTTCCCATGAGGCACAGGGTCAGACTGATTTGCATATGGCCATGTCTGAACTGGGGTGGCGGAGTGAGCTAAAGAATGATGATGGATTAAACCCAGATCAGTTGATTGGGGGTGAGTGCTTGCAATGTTCAACACTCGACGTGGGTCCCTTGCTCACTTTGCCACTGGATTCAAGATAGCCTGGCTGATGAGGGTTATGAACCCGAAACCGGTCCCAGGATGCTTGTTTCCGGTCCAGGGAAGACATGGCTTGGCAGTTCGGGCTGGACTGTTCCCATGAGGCACAGGGTCAGACTGATTTGCATATGGCCATGTCTGAACTGGGGTGGTGGAGTGAGCTAAAGAATGATGATGGATTAAACCCAGATCAGTTGACTGGGGGTGAGTGCTTGCAATGTTCAACACTCCGTCCATCATCCCCTTTGGTTTTGCTAGAGTGTAGTGGTGCAGAGTAGAGTGCAGTGGGGTTCAGTGCAGTGGCGTAGAATGCAGCAGCATGGAATGCAGTGGTGTACAATGCAGCATCATAGAATACTCTGGTGTAGATTAGAGTGGTGCACAGTAAAGTGGCGTTGAGTGCAGTGGTATAGAGCGCAGTGGTACAGAGTGCAGTGACATTGAGTGCAGTGGTGGAGAGTGGTGTACAGTAGAGTGGAATGGCATATAGTGGGGTGGGGTAGAGTGCATTGGCATAATGTGTAGTGGTGCAGAGTAGACTGCAGTGTCGTAGAGTGCAGGGACATAGAATGCAGCAGCATGGAATGCAGCAGTGTACAATACAGCATCGTAAAATTCTGTTGCGTAGATTAGAGTGGTTCACAGTAGAGGAGAGTGGTGTAGAGTGCAGTGGTGTAGAGTGGTGCAGAGTAGAGTGGCATAGAGTGTAGTGTCATTGAGTGCAGTGGTGTGGAGTGGTGCAGAGCATGGAATGCAGCAGTGTACAATGCAGCATCGTAGAATGCTGTTGCATAGATTAGAGTGGTTTACAGTAGAGTAGAGTGGTGTAGAGTGCAGTGGTGTAAAGTGGTGCAGAGTAGAGTGGTGTAGAGAGTAGTGTTGTAAAGTGCAGTGGCGTAGAGTGGTGCAGAGTAGAGTGCAGTGGCATAGAATGGAGTCCTGCAGAGTAGAGTGGCACAGAGTGCAGTGGTGTAGAGTGCAGTGGCTTAGAGTGGAGTGATGCAGAGTAGAGTAGCATAGAGTGCATTGGCGTAGAGTGCAGTAAAGTGGTGTAGAGTGGTGCAGAGTAGAGAGCATTGGCGTAGTGTGCAATGGCATAGAGTGCAGTGGTGCAGAGTAAAGTGGTGTAGAGTGGAGTGTTGTAGAGTTGAGTGGCATAATGTCATAGAGTGGAGTGGCATAGAGTGGCATACAGTGGAGTGGTGTAGTGTGGAGTAGTGGAGTAGAGTGGAGTAGTGAGTCGTAGAGTGAAGAGGCATAGCATGGAGAAAAGTGGCGTAGAGGAAGTTGTGCAGAGTGAAGTGGTATAGAGTGAAGTAGAGTGCCATAGAGTGGTACACAGTGGAGTAGAGTATCGTAGACTGGAGTGGCATACAGTGGAGTAAAGTGTCATAGAGTACAGTGAAGTGGCGTAGAGTAGAGTGGAATGGTACAGTGTGTCCTTTAGTGGAGTGGCATTGAGTGACATCACGTAGAGTGGTGTACAGTGGAGTAGAGTGGTGTACAGTGGACTGGCGTAGAGTGCCTTGGCATAGAGTGTACTGGTGCAGAGTAGAGTGGAGTGGCCAGAATGCAGCAACATAGAATGCAGTGGTGTAAAATGCAGCATCATAGAATGCTGTGGCATAGATTAGAGTGATGCACAGTAGAGTAGAGAGGTGTAGATTGCTGTGGCGCAGAGTGCAGTGTCATAGAATGCAGCAGCATGGAATGCAGTGGTGTACAATGCAGCATTGTAGAATGCTGTAGCATAGATTAGAGTGGTGCACAGTAGAGTAAAGTGGTGTAGAGTGCAGTGGCGTAGAGTGGGGCAGAGTAGAGTGGCATAGAGTGCAGTGTCACAGAGTACAATGGTGTAGAGTGGTGCAGAGTAGAGTGGTGTGGAGTGAGGTGTTGTAGAGTGCATTGGCATAGCATAGAGTGGTGCAGAGTATACAGGCATAGAGTGTAGTGTCGTAGAGTAGAGTGGTGTAGAGTGCAGTGGTGTAGAGGGGAGTTCTGCAGAGTAGGGTGACATAAAGTGAAGTGGCGTAGAGTGCAGTGGCATAGAGTGGAGTGATGCAGAGTAGAGTGACATAGAGTGCATTGGCATAGAGTGCAGTAAAGTTGCGTAGAGTGGTGCAGAGTGGAGAGCATTGGCGTAGAGTGCAATGGCATAGAATGCAGTGGTGCAGAGTAAAGTGGTGTAGAGTTCAGTGTCATAGAGTGCAGTGGTGTAGAGTGGCGTAGAGTTCATTGGCATAGTGTGCAGTGGCATAGAGTAGAGTGGTGCTGAGTAGAGAGCAGTGGCATAGAGTAGAGTGGTGCAGAGTAGAATAAAGTGGCATAGAGTAGTAGAGGAGAGGTCTGTAGAGTAGTGTTGCAAAATAGAGTATGTTGGCGTAGAGTGCAATGGTACAGAGTGGATTGACATACAGTAGAGTAGTGTAGAGTGCAGTTGTTTAAAGTAGAGTGGCATAGAGTGCAGTGGTGTAGAGTACAGTTGTGCAGAGCAGAGTGGCATAGAGTGCAGTGCCATTGAGTAGAGTGGTACAGGGTTGAGTGAAGTGGCGTAGAAAAGAGTGGCATAGAGTGCTGTGACGTAGAGGAGAATAGAGTGGCATAGAGTGCAGTGGTGCAGAGTAGATTAGAGCAGAATAGAGTTGATTGGTGTAGAGAGAAATGCGATAGAGTTAAGTGGTATAGAGTGCAGTGTATTGGCGTAGAGTGTTTTGACATAGAGTTCAGTGCAGCATTTGCAGAGTAGAGTGGCATAGAGTAGAGTGGTGTAGAGTACAGTGGAGTGGCACAGAGTGAAGAGGCATAGAGTGGAGTACTGCAGGGTAGAGTGGTGCAGAGTAGAGTGCAGTGGCATAGACTGCTGTGGTGCAGAGTAGATTAGAGTGATATAGAGTGGATTGGGGTGGAGTGGAGTGGTACAGAGTAAAGTACATTGGCTTGGAGTATATTACCATAGAGTGCAGTTGCATAGCTCGAAGTAGTATAGAATGCAGTGGTGCAGAGTAGAGTAGTGTAGAGGGCATTTGCATAAAGTAGAGTGGTGCAAAGTAGAGTAGAGAGGCGTAGAGTGCAGTGGTATATAGTGTAGCAGAGTGGAATGACGTGGAGTGGAGTGGCGCAGAGTATAGTGCAGTGGCATGGAGTGGCGTAGAGTGGAGTGGCATAAAGTGGAGTATGCATGGTGTGGCAGCGCATTGCCATTACAGACAGCACATTTTCAATTGAAATGACCATTACATTTGCACAGACATACAGTTTTACTGTGCACAAACGATAATTTGCAGAAATGTCATCACCTAGTGTATTTATTTGTTTTGACCGGATTAATATATTTGTTTCTACCACACTTCAGAATTACCCAAAAATTTGCTTTATTTGTGCATTCCTAATTTTTGGATATTCTGAAATATCTGCACAGCTCATTTACAGACATTTACATTTTGTTGTGTGCTGTAGCAGCAAGATTGTCACATATCATTTCAAAGCAAAATTGCCACATAAATCCTCTCACTTTGAAGACAGAGAAAGAAAAGTAAACACCAAGCTCCTGCTGAAGACAGAGCCTGACATTTGACCTCTGTCTTTGAATGCACAGTGCATGTGCCAAGATAAGAACAAGATTTAAATGCTTGGTTACAGAAAACGAGCACTCCGATGGATATAGTAACCAAGCATTGCTCCACAAGACGGCCGAACGCAAGCTGGACGGCCTAAATCAAATAAAGCCTGCAAATAGAAACAAGCAAATTTGAGTTACAAAGCCAATGGTCAGCAATTAGTGCAATGCATTCCCAGAGAAGCTTTCCGAATGTTCCCAAGATGTCTTCAGCAAACCAGACACTTGTGCTGTCTGGAAGGCTTCCATCTAAAACAAGCATTGAAAATGCAATAGGTCTCGCCTTTGGTTAAGTTAAAGCCATTTGCTTTGCTAATGGTATTGTATAGCAAAGCAAATGGCTTTAACTTAAAGCATGGTATTACGTTTTAAATTCTGAGTTTGTGTTTCTCCAGACCAATCACTATTAAACTATGCTGCCTACTAGTATGGTTGTCATGTGACTCCTACACCTTGTAGTCCTTTGTCTTATGTAACATTTCCTATACAGTGATTTACACACGTATGATTGATTGTCTCTGTGCAATATGTGTGATGTAAAGTGCTCCAACACCCTACACTGGTATTAGTGGTGCTGTAAATTTTCTGATACTTTATTATTATGACATTTTTACACATGCTAACAGTCTCAGCAAAGATTTTTCCTTATTAGTACCAGTGGAACATACAACCGCAGCAGTGAGAAAGGTGACCAGTCAACCTTTGCAAAGGGCCCGCCACTTCACAACAGGAAAGCGTGCGCGCGCCATAAAACTCGACGAATTCAATTAACAGCGCCTGTATATTAACAAAGTAGCGTAGACTGAACAAAACATCACACACGCAAAAGAGTGTAAAATAAACAAAATACATACCACACGTTAATAACATAACCGATATCTCCCCAAAAAACCATTAAGTTAAAGCCACTAGTTAAATGCATTCCACACGCAAACGAAAGGCATGCAATAGTTAAAAAAGAAAAGGCAATTCAATGAGGTTTGGGGAAGATTCTGGCATTGAGAGAAAGTTCGGCATTGGTCGATTTAGCGCCAGCGAGACTTCCTGTTAAAATGAGGGATATTGTTAGTCAACAAACACGGGTCTAGCTGAGGGAGACTTGAGTCGCCTGTAGTGAAAAGATTGCACGAAAAAGAACTACTGTAACGTAGCCGTTTATCCTTTGCAAGTCGATACTGTGAGTGCCTTTAAAAACGAAAATAGCAACAACTCATGTTATTTACTATAATTAGAAATGGCATTAGGAACTATTTAATAAATTATCGTAGTGCCAACCATACTGCCATTTTCAAACACACAATTGACCATGGTGGCAAAGTTTTGGAATCCATTTTAGATTCCAAGCATTATCTGTACATTAAAACAAGCGCGGCCGAGGCAGCACATCACAACAATGGAAATGTGAAACACAGCACAGCTGCAGAGTACTCGGCTTCCCTAAACACGCACAAGCTCTTCAAGAAGCAGCATGCCCGGTTACTCACCGGTAATATTCATTACTCCGAGTCCTGGTCTTCCCGTCCCATTCCTTAACAGTGAGCAGCTAGTCTGCTCCACAGAAACCTACTACCTAGCAGAGCTTTTCGCACTTCCCCCAATATGGCGCCACCGTCAGGTGACGATAAAGGGGGAAGTGCATCACAGTACATCCCGAGAATACCAAAGAAAACCCAGAAAGGAAAACAATCACCAAAGACAAAAACCAGGGAGGGAGGGAAGGGCTCAGGAATGGGACGGGAAGACCAGGACTCGGAGTAATGAATATTACCGTTGAGTAACCGGGCGTTACCTCCTCGTCCTGTCTTCCCGTCCCATTCCTTAACAGTGAGCCCATACCCAAGCACACGGTGATTGTAAGAAAACAGACCAGAAAATGCGGTAAACAGGTCCATTTAATCAAAACAAAGCAGTACAAATCATAAACCATGTACAGCAGACAAAACATGTGCACCAAAGGCAGCCGAGGCCGCCATCCCCAACTGAAGTCGATAAAGGGAAACAAAAGTATGGGAAGAAGCCCATGTGGCAGCATTACAAATGTCCCGCAAGGAGGCCCCCTTGAACATGGCCCAGGAGGAGGAGACACCCCTGGTCGACCGACCCTGAACCGAAGAAGGGAGAGGACAGTGGGCGGACCCGTAGGCCGAAACAACAGCACCCTTGACCCAACGAGTCAAGGTGGACAAGGAAAGACGAAGACCCTTCCCAGAGAGGCCGTAGGTGACAAACAAGGAATCAACCTTCCGGAAACCACAGGTCCGCTCCAAATAGATGCGGAGAGCCCTCAGCACATCCAAAGAATGGAGGACCAACTCCTCCGGGGAGGCAGGGTCCGGAAAAAAAACAGGGAGAACAATATCCTCCTGACAGTGGAAAGAGGACAAAACCTTGGGCAGAAAAAAATGACTGGGACGGAGAATGACCTTGTCAGAACAGAAACACAAAAAAGGGGGCGAAGCCATCAAAGCACCAAGCTCACCAACCCGCCACCCAGAAGTAATGGCCACCAGAAAAAGAACGTTGGCAGAAAGGAACTTAAGGTCCACCGAGACCAAAGGTTCGAAAGGGGGCCCGTCAAGGCCTGGAGAACCAGAGGAAGATCCCAAGCCGGCACAGGAGAGCGAGAGACAGGCCACTGAATCAAAAAACTCCGCAAAAGTCGAGCCACCAAAGGGGAGAAAGAAGACACAGAGGAACCCCGAAATGCAAGAATGGCAGCCCACTGCGCTCGGAGCAAAGAGACAGCGAGCCACAGGACGAACCCATCCCGCAAGAAGTCCAGCACCCTCACAGCCTCACAGGAGGAAGAAGAGAGACCCTTCCCAAGACACCAGGAGGAGAAGTTCTTCCAATGACGGTCGTAGGACTTCAAGGTGGAAGGGCACTGAGACAACTGGATGCACTGGGCAACCTCAGCAGAGCAACCCTGACCCAACAAACTCAACCTCTCAAGTGCCAAATCCCCAGCCGGAGGCGGCGCAGGGAGGCCACCCCGAGAAGAGGAGCCCACAGAGGGGAGGGACACAGGGGAAACCGCCAATGGGGGCACACAGACAAGGTCAGAAGCAGGGGAAACCAAGGCTGACGGGACCACTCCGGCACCACCAGAAGAACTTCCGCCCGGTCCAACCGAATCTTCCGTAGGACCCGGGGAATCAAAGCAAATGGAGGGAAGGCAAACAGGAGCCCCAGCGACCACGGAACGGAGAAAGCGTCGATCGCCCAGGCCATCCGGGAGGGAACGAGGCCGCAAAACCGAGGAAGAAGGGCCGAGTCCTCCGAGGCAAAAAGATCCAGCTATGGAAGGCGGAACCGGAGGACAATCAGATCGAACAGAGCCGGGGACAGACACATAGTCACAGAGGAAGGGAACACCCTGCTCAAAGAGTCCGCAGGCCCATTCTCCTTCCCCGGAAGATAGACAGCTGTCAGAGACAAGAGATTCCGCTCAGCCCAAAGACCGATCACCCTGGAAAGGAGAAACAGAGACCGGCACATGCCCCCCTGACGATTGACATAAGCCCGAACAACCTGGTTGTCGGTCTGAACTGAGACAGCATGGCCCAGAAGGAGAGGAGCAAACCACAGAAGAGCCAACCAAACTGCCCGCAACTCCTTCCAGTTCGAGGACTGGAGAGACTCGAATCGGGACCACCGACCCTGAGCCTTGGAAGCAACCAGGACAGCACCCCAACCCACGGCACTGGCATCGGTGGACAACACAATCACAGACGGAGGAGGAAGAAGGTCGAACCCCTGGGAAAGAGACTGAGGGGACAACCACCACTGGAGAGCAGCCCGAATCCCCGGAGTGACGGGTATCAGGGCATCGTAGTCCAGAGAGGCAGGATTCCAGAGGGCCAGGACATGATGCAGGAGGGGATACAAATGCAGACGGGCCCAAGGGAGGAGATGCAGAGTGGAAGCCATCTCCCCCTGACTGCGCAACCAGAGCCGGGCAGACACCTGGGACTGGGACGGAACCCAAGAAAGGTGACGGAACAAAGTCAACTGTCTTTCCTGGGAGAGGAACACCATCCCCAGATCCATGCGGAATAGAGCCCCCAGGAACTTCAGAGTCTGGGAGGGCAGCAGGGAGGACTTCCGGTGATTGATGAGGAACCCATAGGACCCCAGAAGATGACACAGCTGGTCCACATCCGACAGAGCCTGAGAAAAAGAAGGAGAAACAATCAACCAATCATCGAGATAGGGAAAAACCTGAAGATCTCTGGAATGGAGAATACCCACCAGAGGGGCCAAGAGCTTTGTGAAAACCCTTGGCGCCGATGAAAGGCCGAAAGGAAGCACCCGGAACTGGAAGTGCCGGGAACCAACAGCAAACCGGAGATACTGCTGATCCACAGGATGGATAGGGACGTGCAGATAAGCATCCATCAGGTCCAGGGACGCAAGGAAGCTCCCGGAAGCACCAGATGCAGGATGGACAGCAAAGTCACCATCTTGAACGTACGTCTGGGTATGAAGAGATTGACCCTCTTGAGATCCAAGACAGGGCGCAGATCCGACGTATCCTTCTTGGAGACCAGGAAGAGGATCGAATAACAACCCTTGCCCCTTTCCAGAGGAGGAACCTCCACGATAGCCGCCTTCTCCAACAGAAGGCGCACACCCTCCAGCAAGGCCTCCCGCCGCAGAGGATGACGGGGCAGGGGGGTCACCAGGAAGACCGGAGGGGGAGGAGAGGAAAACTCGATCTGATAACCCTCGGACACAGTCTGCACCGCCCAGGCATCCGGAACAGCCAACCATTGGTGAAGAAAAAAACGAAGGCGACCCCCAACCGGAAAAGGCAGACAGTCATTGTGCAGCGGAAGGAGTGGGGGCAGCACCACCGGCAGGGGCCCGGGACTTGGCACCTCCAGGGGCGCCACGACCCCTGCCACGAAAGAGCTGCGAAGCACTCCGAGCAGAAGGCCCAAAAGCACGGCGGTAGCCAAACCCACGCCCCCGAGAAGGAGGGCGGACAGGAGCCACAAGCTTGCGGTTCTCCGCTGACTGCTTGACCATGTCCTCCAGCTGGGGCCCGAACACCTTGGACCCCACAAAGGGCAATCTAAGCAGGACCGCCTTCTGAGAAGACTCAGTCTTCCAGGAACGCATCCAGATATGACGCAGAGCAGCAATCAAAGCACCAGAAGCAGCCGCAGCGGCACTCAAATTGTCAAAAGAAATGTCAGACAAATAGCGCACCTGCAACTCCATGAGGGCCAAGAGAGAGGAGGCATCCTCCCCATGCTGCAAAAGAAGAGCCAGGGCCTGGAAATCCTTGAGTAGGGACTGGACCATGTAATTGGAATAGGCCGTTGCCCTGACAGAAAAGTTGGAAGCAGCGTAGGAACGCTTCACCGCCCCTTCAACACGTTTATCCACAGCATCAGAAGGAAGGGCGTCATCAGACAGAACCAAACCCTGCGAGGAAAGACCAGCCATAAAATTGTCCACTTTGATGGACTGGGGAAATTCAGCAGCAAACCCCTCCAAAGGATAATGCTTAGACAAAAAGCGAGGGAAGGCGGACTTATCCACCTCCTTCCACTCATGATCCAGCACCTTGCGCACAGCCCCATGCAAGGGGAAGGACTCAGGAGTCGGCTGGTGATACTGTGTAAAAACGTCATCCTCCAGGACATCAGACACAGGAGGAGCGAACCCCAAATTATCACGCACATGGTCGAACAAGTCAGAGAGCTCTGCACCCAGAACAAAGCGCCCACGCACACACTCCTCCTCCTCAGGGCCCAAATCGTCGGCAGGAGCGTCAGGTGGAGCGACAGACCCACGAGGCACTTTGGCAGGAGGGCCAGCAGCCTCCCGAGCCTGGAAGGCAGCAACAACTGCCTCATTAATAAGGAGGCGCAGGGCATCCATAGGAGGAGCGGAAGAAGAGGCACTCTGGTCCATGGCAGCAATGCACCAAAGGACACACCACGCGAAACACAGAGGACCAAAACAGGCACTCACAGAGGACGGGAACCAAGAAAAAAGGACCCGCATTTAAAGCAACGAAGTCCCGAGGTCCCGACCTCACGCGGGACCAGGAAAAGGGGGCGGATGCTGAAAAAGCGGACGGCCGCCCCAAAAAATCCCCAGGGAAGCCAAGAACACTCGCGGACCCAGCACGCCGCAGGAAACACCGCCGAAAAATCCCCGCCCACTAAAGCAGGGCGCAGCGGGACCGGCATGGAGAGAAACGGCTGCTAAAGCAGGCCGAGCCACACAGGTGAGAGCGGCGGAAAACCAGCACAAGCGGCCGCTAGAGCGGACCGCGTCAGTGGCAGTGTCCCCAGAAAAGCACATATACAAATGCACAAAAAAGAAAAAAGGCGGCCGCTAAAGCAGGCCGCCCCAACACACTAACAAAAGGATAGAAGAACTTACCCCAACAGCACTGCTAGGAAACGAAGTAAACTGCGGAGGCAGAAAAAAAAGAACAGGATGTACTGTGACGCACTTCCCCCTTTATCGTCACCTGATGGTGGCGCCATATTGGGGGAAGTGCGAAAAGCTCTGCTAGGTAGTAGGTTTCTGTGGAGCAGACTAGCTGCTCACTGTTAAGGAATAGGACGGGAAGACAGGACGAGGAGGTAATGCGTGCGCACACAATGCACAATAGAACGGCAACCGGCCCAGGGGCGATCTGAAGGAAAGCGTGCGCGCGCCATAAAACTCGACGAATTCAATTAACAGCGCCTGTATAGTAACAAAGTAGCGTAGACTGAACAAAACATCACACATGCAAAAGAGCGTAAAATAAACAAAATACATACCACACGCAAGAAACCACACGTTAATAACATAACCGATATCTCCCCAAGAAACCATTAAGTTAAAGCCACTAGTTAAATGCATTCCACACGCAAACGAAAGGCATGCAATAGTTAAAAAAAAAAAGGCAATTCAATGAGGTTTGGGGAGATTCTGGCATTGAAAGAAAGTTCGGCATTGGTCGATTTAGCGCCAGCGAGACTTCCTGTCAAAATGAGGGATATTGTTAGTCAACAAACACGGGTCTAGCTGAGGGAGACTTGAGTCGCCTGTAGTGAAAAGATTGCACGAAAAAGAACTACTGTAACGTAGCTGTTTATCCTTTGCAAGTCGATACTGTGAGTGCCTTTAAAAACGAAAATAGCAACAACTCATGTTATTTACTATAATTAGAAATGGCCTTAGGAACTATTTAATAAATTATCGTAGTGCCAACCATACTGCCATTTTCAAACACACAATTGACCATGGTGGCAAAGTTTTGGAATCCATTTTAGATTCCAAGCATTATCTGTACATTAAAACAAGCGCGGCCGAGGCAGCACATCACAACAATGGAAATGTGAAACACAGCACAGCTGCAGAGTACTCGGCTTCCCTAAACACGCACAAGCTCTTCAAGAAGCAGCATGCCCGGTTACTCACCGGTAATATTCATTACTCCGAGTCCTGGTCTTCCCGTCCCATTCCTTAACAGTGAGCAGCTAGTCTGCTCCACAGAAACCTACTACCTAGCAGAGCTTTCGCACTTCCCCAATATGGCGCCACCGTCAGGTGACGATAAAGGGGAAGTGCATCACCGTACATCCCGAGAATACCAAAGAAAACCCAGAAAGGAAAACAATCACCAAAGACAAAAACCAGGGAGGGAGGGAAGGGCTCAGGAATGGGACGGGAAGACCAGGACTCGGAGTAATGAATATTACCGGTGAGTAACCGGGCATTACCTCCTCGTCCTGTCTTCCCGTCCCATTCCTTAACAGTGAGCCCATACCCAAGCACAAGGTGATTGTAAGAAAACAGACCAGAAAATGCGGTAAACAGGTCCATTTAATCAAAACAAAGCAGTACAAATCATAAACCATGTACAGCAGACAAAACATGTGCGCCAAAGGCAGCAGAGGCCGCCATCCCCAACTGAAGTCGATAATGGGAAACAAAAGTATGGGGAGAAGCCCATGTGGCAGCATTACAAATTTCCTGCAAGGAGGCCCCCTTGAACATGGCCCAGGAGGAGGAGACACCCCTGGTCGACCGACCCTGAACCGAAGAAGGGAGAGGACAGTGGGCGGACCCGTAGGCCGAAACAACAGCACCCTTGACCCAACGAGTCAAGGTGGACAAGGAAAGACGAAGACCCTTCCCAGAGAGGCCGTAGGTGACAAACAAGGAATCAACCTTCCGGAAACCACAGGTCCGCTCCAAATAGATGTGGAGAGCCCTCAGCACATCCAAAGAATGGAGGACCAACTCCTCCGGGGAGGCAGGGTCCGGAAAAAAACCAGGGAGAACAATATCCTCCTGACAGTGGAAAGAGGACAAAACCTTGGGCAGAAAAAAATGACTGGGACGGAGAATGACCTTGTCAGAACAGAAACACAAAAAAGGGGGCGAAGCCATCAAAGCACAAAGCTCACCAACCCGCCACGCAGAAGTAATGGCCACCAGAAAAAGAACGTTGGCAGAAAGGAACTTAAGGTCCACCGAGACCAAAGGTTCGAAAGGGGGCCCCGTCAAGGCCTGGAGAACCAGAGGAAGATCCCAGGCCGGCACAGGAGAGCGAGAGACAGGCCGCTGAATCAAAAAACTCCGCAAAAGGCGAGCCACCAAAGGGGAGACAGAAGACACAGAGGAACCCCGAAATGCAAGAATGGCAGCCCACTGCGCTCGGAGCAAAGAGACAGCGAGCCCCAGGACGAACCCATCCCGCAAGAAGTCCAGCACCCTCACAGCCTCACAGGAGGAAGAAGAGAGACCCTTCCCAAGACACCAGGAGGAGAAGTTCTTCCAATGACGGTCGTAGGACTTCAAGGTGGAAGGGCACCGAGACAACTGGATGCACTGGGCAACCTCAGCAGAGCAACCCTGACCCAACAAACTCAACCTCTCAAGTGCCAAATCCCCAGCCGGAGGCGGCGCAGGGAGGCCACCCCGAGAAGAGGAGCCCACAGAGGGGAGGGACACAGGGGAAACCGCCAATGGGGGCACACAGACAAGGTCAGAAGCAGGGGAAACCAAGGCTGACGGGACCACTCCGGCACCACCAGAAGAACCTCCGCCCGGTCCAACCGAATCTTCCGGAGGACCCGGGGAATCAAAGCAAATGGAGGGAAGGCAAACAGGAGCCCCAGCGACCACGGAACGGAGAAAGCGTCGATCGCCCAGGCCATCCGGGAGGGAACGAGGCCGCAAAACCGAGGAAGAAGGGCCGAGTCCTCCGAGGCAAAAAGATCCAGCTATGGAAGGCGGAACCGGAGGACAATCAGATCGAACAGACACATAGTCACAGAGGAAGGGAACACCCTGCTCAAAGAGTCCGCAGGCCCATTCTCCTTCCCCGGAAGATAGACAGCTGTCAGAGACAAGAGATTCCGCTCGGCCCAAAGACCGATCACCCTGGAAAGGAGAAACAGAGACCGGCACATGCCCCCCTGACGATTGACATAAGCCCGAACAACCTGGTTGTCGGTCTGAACTGAGACAGCACGGCCCAGAAGGAGAGGAGCAAACCACAGAAGAGCCAACCAAACTGCCCGCAACTCCTTCCAGTTCGAGGACTGGAGAGACTCGAATCGGGACCACCGACCCTGAGCCTTGGAAGCACCCAGGACAGCACCCCAACCCACGGCACTGGCATCGGTGGACAACACAATCACAGACGGAGGAGGAAGAAGGTCGAACCCCTGGGAAAGAGACTGAGGGGACAACCACCACTGGAGAGCAGCCCGAATCCCCGGAGTGACGGGTATCAGGGCATCGTAGTCCAGAGAGGCAGGATTCCAGAGGGCCAGGACATGATGCAGGAGGGGATACAAATGCAGACGGGCCCAAGGGAGGAGATGCAGAGTGGAAGCCATCTCCCCCTGACTCCTCAACCAGAGCCGGGCAGACACCTGGGACTGGGACGGAACCCAAGAAAGGTGACAGAACAAAGTCAACTGTCTTTCCTGGGAGAGGAACACCATCCCCAGATCCATGCGGAATAGAGCCCCCAGGAACTTCAGAGTCTGGGAGGGCAGCAGGGAGGACTTCCGGTGATTGATGAGGAACCCATAGGACCCCAGAAGATGACACAGCTGGTCCACATCCGACAGAGCCTGAGAAAAAGAAGGAGAAACAATCAACCAATCATCGAGATAGGGAAAAACCTGAAGATCTCTGGAATGGAGAATACCCACCAGAGGGGCCAAGAGCTTTGTGAAAACCCTTGGCGCCGATGAAAGGCCGAAAGGAAGCACCCGGAACTGGAAGTGCCGGGAACCAACAGCAAACCGGAGATACTGCTGATCCACAGGATGGATAGGGACGTGCAGATAAGCATCCATCAGGTCCAGGGATGCAAGGAAGCTCCCCGGAAGCACCAGATGCAGGATGGACAGCAAAGTCACCATCTTGAACGTACGTCTGGGTATGAAGAGATTGACCCTCTTGAGATTCAAGACAGGGCGCAGATCCGACGTATCCTTCTTGGAGACCAGGAAGAGGATCGAATAACAACCCTTGCCCCTTTCCAGAGGAGGAACCTCCACGATAGCCGCCTTCTCCAACAGAAGGCGCACACCCTCCAGCAAGGCCTCCCGCCGCAGAGGATGACGGGGCAGGGTGGTCACCCGGAAGACCGGAGGGGGAGGAGAGGAAAACTCGATCTGATAACCCTCGGACACAGTCTGCACCGCCCAGGCATCCGGAACAGCCAACCATTGGTGAAGAAAAAAACGAAGGCGACCCCCAACCGGAAAAGGCAGACAGTCATTGTGCAGCGGAAGGAGCGGGGGCAGCACCACCGGCAGGGGCCCGGGACTTGGCACCTCCAGGGGCGCCACGACCCCTGCCACGAAAGAGCTGCGAAGCACTCCGAGCAGAAGGCCCAAAAGCACGGCGGTAGCCAAACCCACGCCCCCGAGAAGGAGGGCGGACAGGAGCCACAAGCTTGCGGTTCTCCGCTGACTGCTTGACCATGTCCTCCAGCTGGGGCCCGAACACCTTGGACCCCACAAAGGGCGACCTAAGCAGGACCGCCTTCTGAGAAGACTCAGCCTTCCAGGAACGCATCCAGATATGACGCAGAGCAGCAATCAAAGCACCAGAAGCAGCCGCAGCGGCACTCAAATTGTCAAAAGAAATGTCAGACAAATAGCGCACCTGCAACTCCATGAGGGCCAAGAGAGAGGAGGCATCCTCCCCATGCTGCAATAGAAGAGCCAGGGCCTGGAAATCCTTGAGTAGGGACTGGACCATGTAATTGGAATAGGCCGTTGCCCTGACAGAAAAGTTGGAAGCAGCGTAGGAACGCTTCACCGCCCCTTCAACACGTTTATCCACAGCATCAGAAGGAAGGGCGTCATCAGAGAGAACCAAACCCTGCGAGGAAAGACCAGCCATCAAATTGTCCACTTTGATGGACTGGGGAAATTCAGCAGCAAACCCCTCCAAAGGATAATGCTTAGACAAAAAGCGAGGGAAGACGGACTTATCCACCTCCTTCCACTCATGATCCAGCACCTTGCGCACAGCCCCATGCAAGGGGAAGGACTCAGGAGTCGGCTGGTGATACTGTGTAAAACGTCATCCTCCAGGACATCAGACACAGGAGGAGCGAACCCCAAATTATCACGCACATGGTCGAACAAGTCAGAGAGCTCTGCACCCAGAACAAAGCGCCCACGCACACACTCCTCCTCCTCAGGGCCCAAATCGTCGGCAGGAGCGTCAGGTGGAGCGACAGACCCACGAGGCACCTTGGCAGGAGGGCCAGCAGCCTCCCGAGCCCGGAAGGCAGCAACAACTGCCTCATTAATAAGGAGGCGCAGGGCATCCATAGGAGGAGCGGAAGAAGAGGCACTCTGGTCCATGGCAGCAATGCACCAAAGGACACACCACGCGAAACACAGAGGACCAAAACAGGCACTCACAGAGGACGGGAACCAAGAAAAAAGGACCCGCATTTAAAGCAACGAAGTCCCGAGGTCCCGACCTCACGCGGGACCAGGAAAAGGGAGCGGACGTTGAAAAAGCGGCCGGCCGCCCCAAAAAATCCCCAGGGAAGCCGAGAACACTCGCGGACCCAGCACGCCGCAGGAAACACCGCCGAAAAATCCCCGCCCACTAAAGCAGGGCGCAGCGGGACCGGCATGGAGAGAAACGGCTGCTAAAGCAGGCCGAGCAACACAGGTGAGAGCGGCGGAAAACCGGCACAAGCGGCCGCTAGAGCGGACCGCGTCAGTGGCAGTGTCCCCAGGAAAAGCACATATACAAATGCACAAAAAAGAAAAAAGGCGGCCGCTAAAGCAGGCCGCCCCAACACACTAACAAAAGGATAGAAGAACTTACCCCAACAGCACTGCTAGGAAACGAAGTAAATGGCGGAGGCAGAAAAAAAAGAACAGGATGTACTGTGACGCACTTCCCCCTTTATCGTCACCTGATGGTGGCGCCATATTGGGGGAAGTGCGAAAAGCTCTGCTAGGTAGTAGGTTTCTGTGGAGCAGATTAGCTGCTCACTGTTAAGGAATAGGACGGGAAGACAGGACGAGGAGGTAATGCGTGCGCACACAATGCACAATAGAACGGCAACCGGCCCAGGGGCGATCTGAAGGAAAGCGTGCGCGCGCCATAAAACTCGACGAATTCAATTAACAGCGCCTGTATAGTAACAAAGTAGCGTAGACTGAACAAAACATCACACATGCAAAAGAGCGTAAAATAAACAAAATACATACCACACGCAAGAAACTACACGTTAATAACATAACCGATATCTCCCCAAGAAACCATTAAGTTAAAGCCACTAGTTAAATGCATTCCACCCCAAACGAAAGGCATGCAATAGTTAAAAAAAAAAAGGCAATTCAATGAGGTTTGGGGAGATTCTGGCATTGAAAGAAAGTTCGGCATTGGTCGATTTAGCGCCAGCGAGACTTTCTGTCAAAATGAGGGATATTGTTAGTCAACAAACACGGGTCTAGCTGAGGGAGACTTGAGTCGCCTGTAGTGAAAAGATTGCACGAAAAAGAACTACTGTAACGTAGCCGTTTATCCTTTGCAAGTCGATACTGTGAGTGCCTTTAAAAACGAAAATAGCAACAACTCATGTTATTTACTATAATTAGAAATGGCCTTAGGAACTATTTAATAAATTATCGTAGTGCCAACCATACTGCCATTTTCGAACACACAATTGACCATGGTGGCAAAGTTTTGGAATCCATTTTAGATTCCAAGCATTATCTGTACATTAAAACAAGCGCAGCCGAGGCAGCACATCACAACAATGAAAATGTGAAACACAGCACAGCTGCATAGTACTCGGCTTCCCTAAACACGAGCTCTTCAAGAAGCAGCATGCGTGCGCACACAATGCACAATAGAACGGCATCCGGCCCAGGGGCGATCTCTGAAAGAAAGCGTGCGTGCGCCATAAAACTCGACGAATTTAATTAACAGCGCCTGTATAGTAACAAAGTAGCGTAGACTGAACAAAACATCACACACGCAAAAGAGCGTAAAATAAACAAAATACATACCACACGCAAGAAATCACACGTTAATAACATAACCGATATCTCCCCAAAAAACCATTAACCCCTTCGCTGCTAGGCCTTTTCCCCCCCTGTGCTAAGCCTTTTTTTGGCTATTTGGGGTAGTTCGCGCTTAGGCCCCTGTAACTTTTTGACTGCATAAGGTATCCACGCCAAATTTGCGTCCTTTTCTTCCAACATCATGGGGATTCTAAAGGTACCCAGGGTTTGTGGATTCCCCTGGAGGGGACCCAGAAATTAGCCAAAATACAGCTAAATTTTGTTTTTTTGGGGAAAAATGGGAAAAAAGTGCTGCAAATGAAAGCGTCTGGGTTTTTCCCTGCAAATGGTATCAAAAAAGGGTTTGTGGGGCTGAAATCACCATTTTCCCAGCTTTTAGGGAATGACAGACGTTTGTCAGAAAACCAAAACTTTTACACAGTTTTGGCATTTTTCTGGGACATAGCCTATTTTTGCTATTTTTGTGCTTTCAACCTCCTTCCAGTTAATGGTAGAAATGGGTATGAAAGCAATAATGGATCCTGGAAAGCTATACATTTTAGTAAAGTAGACAAAAATCTGAATTCAGCAAGGGGTCATTTGTGTCGATCCTTCAAGGTTTCTTTATAGAAACTAACAGTTAAATATAGGAAAAATTGAAAATTAGTTAAAAAAAACAGCCTTTTGTGTTAACGTTTTCACTTGTAACTTCTTCTAATTATGACAGCTCTGTGAAAGCAATATACCGTTACATCCGCGGGACCTTACTGGTTGTGGGGATATATAGGACTTGTAGGTTCACCAAGAACCCGACGAACCCAGAGCCAAAAACTGAGCAGCAACTTGCAATGGTTTTTTATTATGTACCGGGTATATAGCAATTATTCTGGGAAAATGTATACATGGAAAAATCGTTATGAAAGACACCTATGTATTTCTGAAATGGGAACAAAATATAGAGTTTAGAAACAGTAGATATTTGCACATTTCCGAAATTGGGAATACTCATACTAGCACGAGAATTTTCGGTCATTTTTCAAAATGACTTCTTTTTTACATATTGTCTTTCATTTGGAAGGCAGAAATGCATTGAAAGTCAATAGGTAATAACAGTTGCTTTACAAATCTGAATTACCCTAAGACTCCCGATAAAAATGGTACCTCACTTGTGTGGGTAGGCATAGTGCCCACGACAGGAAACGGCTCAAAACGCAACATGAACACACCACATTTTCACAATGAAAAATTACCCTTTTTTTGCAAAGTGCCTAGCTGTAGTTTTTTAACCCTAGCTCTGTCGGCACCTAGGGAAACCTAGCAAACCTATACATTTTTGAAAACTAGACACCCAGGGGAATCCAGGATGGGGTGACTTGACTGCCTCTCACCAGGTTCTGTTACCCAGAATCCCTTGCAAACCTAAAAAAATGTTTAAAAAAACACATTTTCCTCACATTTCTGTGGTGGAAAGTTCTGGAATCTGCGTGGATCCACAAATTTCCACCCACCCCGCGTTCCCCACAGTCTTCCGAGAAAAATGGTTCCTCACTTGCATGGGTAGGCCTAGTGCCCGCGACAGAAACGGCGCAAAACGCAACGTGGACACACCACAATTTCACATTGAAAAATGACCCTTTTTTGGCAAAGTGTCTAGCTGTAGTTTTTGAACCCTAGCTCTGCCGGCACCTAGGGAAACCTAGCAACCCTATACATTTTTGAAAACTAGACACCCAGGGGAATCCAGGATGGGGTGACTTGACTGCCTCTCACCAGGTTCTGTTACCCAGAATCCCTCGCAAACCTAAACAATTGTCAAAAAAGACACATTTTCCTCACATTTCTGTGGTGGAAAGTTCTGGAATCTGCGTGGATCGACAAATTTCCACCCACCCCGAGTTCCCCAAAGTCTTCAGAGAAAAATGGTACCTCACTTGCGTGGGTAGGCCTAGTGACCGCAACATGAAACGGCACGAAAGGCAACGTTGACACACCACAATTTCACATTGAAAAATGACCCTTTTTTGGCAAAGTGCCTAGCTGTAGTTTTTGAACCCTAGCTCTGCCGGCACCTAGGGAAACCTAGCAAACCTATCCATTTTTGAAAACTAGACAACCAGGGGAATCCAGGATGGGGTGACTTGACTGCCTCTCACCAGGTTCTGTTACCCAGAATCCCTTGCAAAGCTAACAAATTGTCAAAAAAAACACATTTTCCTCACATTTCTGTGGTGGAAAGTTCTGGAATCTGCGTGGATCCACAAATTTCCACCCACCCCGCGTTCCCCAAAGTCTTCCGAGAAAAATGGTACCTCACTTGTGTGGGTAGGCCTAGTGCCCGCGACAGGAAACGGTGCAAAACGCAACGTGGACTCACCACAATTTCACAGTGAAAAATGACCCTTTTTTGGCAAAGTGCCTAGCTGTAGTTTTTGAACCCTAGCTCTGCCGGCACCTATGGAAACCTAGCAAACCTACACATTTTTGAAAACTAGACACCCAGGGGAATCATGGATGGGGTGACTTGACTGCCGCTCACCAGGTTCTGTTACCCAGAATCCCTTGCAAACCTAAAAAATTGTCCAAAAAAACACATTTTCCTCACATTTCTGTGGTGGAAAGTTCTGGAATCTGCGTGGACCCACAAATTTCCACCCACCCCGTGTTCCCCAAAGTCTTCCGAGAAAAATGGTACCTCACTTGTGTGGGTAGGCCTAGTGCCCGCGACAGGAAACGGTGCAAAACGCAACGTGGACACACCACAATTTCACATTGAAAAATGACCCTTTTTTGCCAAAGTGCCTAGCTGTAGTTTTTGAACCCTAGCTCTGCCGGCACCTAGGGAAACCTAGCAAACCTATACATTTTTGAAAACTAGACACCCAGGGGAATCCAGGATGGGGTGACTTGACTGGCTCCCACCAGGTTCTGTTACCCAGAATCCCTTGCAAACCTAAAAAATGTAAAAAAAGCACGTTTTCCTCACATTTCTGTGGTGGAAAGTTCTGGAATCTGCGTGGATCCACAAATTTCTACCCACCCCGCGTTCCCCAAAGTCTTCCGAGAAAAATGGTACCTCACTTGCATGGGTAGGCCTAGTGCCCGCGACAGGAAACGGCGCAAAACGCAACGTGGACACACCACAATTTCACAGTGAAAAATGACCCTTTTTCTGCAAAGTGCCTAGCTGTAGTTTTTTAACCCTAGCTCTGCCGGCACCTAGGGAAACCTAGCAAACCTATACATTTTTGAAAACTAGACACCCAGGGGAATCCAGGATGGGGTGACTTGACTGCCTCTCACCAGGTTCTGTTACCCAGAATCCCTTGCAAACCTAAAATATTGTCAAAAGAACCACATTTTCCTCACATTTCTGTGGTGGAAAGTTCTGGAATCTGCGTGGATCCACAAATTTCCACCCAGCCCGCGTTTCCCAAAGTCTTCCGAGAAAAATGGTACCTCACTTGTGTGGGTAGACCTAGTGCCCGCGACAGGAAACGGTGCAAAACACAACGTGGACACACCACAATTTCACAGTGAAAAATGACCCTTTTTTGGCAAAGTGCCTAGCTGTAGTTTTTGAAACCTAGCTCTGCCGGCACCTAGGGAAACCTAGCAAACCTATATATTTTTGAAAACTAGACACCCAGGGGAATCCAGGATAGGGTGACTTGACTGGCTCCCACCAGGTTCTGTTACCGAGAATCCCTTGCAAACCTAAAAAATTGTCAAAAAAACACATTTTCCTCACATTTCTGTGGTGGAAAGTTCTGGAATCTGCGTGGATCCACGAATTTCCACCCACCCCACGTTCTCCAAAGTCTTCCGAGAAAAATGGTACCTCACTTGCATGGGTAGGCCTAGTGACCGCGACATGAAACGGCGCAAAACGCAACGTGGACACACCACAATTTCACATTGAAAAATGACCCTTTTTTGGCAAAGTGCCTAGCTGTAGTTTTTTAACCCTAGCTCTGCCGGCATCTTGGGAAACTTAGCAAACCTATACATTTTTGAAAACTAGACACCCAGGGGAATCCAGGATGGGGTGACTTGACTGCCTCTCACCAGGTTCTGTTACCCAGAATCCCTTGCAAACCTAAAACATTGTCAAAAAAACCACATTTTCCTCACATTTCTGTGGTGGAATGTTCTGGAATGTGCGTGGATCCACAAATTTCCACCCACCCCGCGTTCCCCAAAGTCTTCCGAGAAAAATGGTACCTCACTTGTGTGGGTAGGCCTAGTGCCTGCAACAGGAAACGGCGCAAAACGCAACGTGGACACACCACAATTTCACAGTGAAAAATGACCGTTTTTTGGCAAACTGCCTAGCTGTAGTTTTTGAACCCTAGCTCTGCCGGCACCTAGGGAAACCTAGCAAACCTATACATTTTTGAAAACTAGACACCCAGAGGAATCGAATATGGGGTGACTTGACTGCCTCTCACCAGGTTCTGTTACCCAGAATCCCTTGCAAACCTAAACAATTGTCAAAAAACCCACATTTTTCTCACATTTCTGTGGTGGAAAGTTCTGGAATCTGCGTGGATCCACAAATTTCCACCCACCCCGCGTTCCCCAAAGTCTTCCGAGAAAAATGGGACTTCACTTGTGTGGGTAGGCCTAGTGCCCGTGACAGGAAACGGCGCAAAACGCAATGTGGACACACCACAATTTCACAGTGAAAAATGACCCTTTTTTGGCAAAGTGCCTAGCTGTAGTTTTTGAACCCTAGCTCTGCCGGCACCTAGGGAAACCTAGCAAACCTATACATTTTTGAAAACTAGACACCCAGAGGAATCGAATATGGGGTGACTTGACTGCCTCTCACCAGGTTCTGTTACCCAGAATCCCTTGCAAACCTAAAAAATTGTCAAAAAAACAACATTTTCCTCACATTTCTGTGGTGGAAAGTTCTGGAATCTGCGTGGATCCACAAATTTCCACCCACCCCGCGTTCCCCAAAGTCTTCCGAGAAAAATGGGACTTCACTTGTGTGGGTAGGCCTAGTGCCCGTGACAGGAAACGGCGCAAAACGCAATGTGGACACACCACAATTTCACAGTGAAAAATGACCCTTTTTTGGCAAAGTGCCTAGCTGTAGTTTTTGAACCCTAGCTCTGCCGGCACCTAGGGAAACCTAGCAAACCTATACATTTTTGAAAACTAGACACCCAGGGGATTCCAGGGAGGTATGGCTTGCGTGGATCCCCCAACGTTTCCTTACCCAGAATCCCCTGCAAACCTCAAATTTAGTTGAAAAAATCATTTTTTTCACACATTTTTGTGTGGGAAAGTTGTGGCATCACCGGGCTGACACAAATTTCCTACCACCCAGCGTTCCCCCGGGTCTCCTGATAAAAATGGTTCCTCACTCATGTGGGAGGACCAAGTACCCGCGACAGGCAAGGGCCTAAAACGTATTGAGGCAACATCAAAATTGCCTATCTCAAAACAACCTGGTTTTGCAAGGGGGGTCACCTGGGTTTTTGGCCCTGTGCTCGGCGGCCATCTAGGGAAACCTACCAAACCCACACATTTCTAAAAACTAGACACCCGGGGGATTCTAGGGAGGTATGGCTTGCGTGGATCCCCCAATGTTTCCTTACCCAGAATCCCCTGCAAACCTCAAATTTAGCTGAAAAAATCACTTTTTTCGCACATTTTTGTGTGGGAAAGTTGTGGCATCACCGGGCTGACACAAATTTCCTACCACCCTGCGTTCCCCCGGGTCTCCCGATAAAAATGGTGCCTCACTCGTGTGGGAAGCCCAAGTACCCTCGACAGGCAAGGGCCCAAAACGTATTGAGGCAACATCAAAATTGCCTATCTCAAAACAACCTGGTTTTGCAAGAAGGGTCCCCTTTGTTTTTGGCCCCGTGCTCGGCGGGCATCTAGGGAAACCTACCAAACACACACATTTCTGAAAACTAGACACCCGGGGGATTCCAGGGAGGTATGGCTTCCGTGGATCCCCCAACGTTTCCTTACCCAGAATCCCCTGCAAACCTCCAATGTTGCTGAAAAAGTCACTTTTTTCACACATTTTTGTGTGGGAAAGTTGTGGCATCACCGGGCTGACACAAATTTCCTACCACCCACCGTTCCCCCGGGTCTCCCGATAAAAATGGTGCCTCACTCGTGTGGGAGGCCCAAGTACCCGCGACAGGCAAGGGCCCAAAACGTATTGAGGCAACATCAAAATTGCCTATCTCAAAACAACCTGGTTTTGCAAGGGGGGTCACCTTTGTTTTTGGCCCCGTGCTCGGCGGCCATCTAGGGACACCTACCAATCACACACATTTCTGAAAACTAGACACCCGGGGGATTCCAGGGAGGTATGGCTTCCGTGGATCCCCCAACGTTTCCTTACCCAGAATCCTTTACAAACCTCAAATTTTGCTGAAAAAGTCACTTTTTTCACACATTTTTGTGTGGGAAAGTTGTGGCATCACCGGGCTGACACAAATTTCCTACCACCCAGCGTTCCCCCGGGTCTCCCGATAAAAATGGTGCCTCACTCGTGTGGGAGGCCCAAGTACCCGCGACAGGCAAGGGCCCAAAACATTTGTTGATAGGCAATTTTCATGTTGGCTCAATACGTTTTTGGCCCTTGCCTGTCACAGGTACTTGGGCCTCCCACACGAGTGAGGCACCATTTTTATCAGGAGACCCGGGGGAACGCTGGGTGGTAGGAAATTTGTGTCATTCCGGTGATGTCACAACTTTCCCACACAAAAATGTGCAAAAAAGTGATTTTTTCAGCTAAATTTGAGGTTTGCAGGGGATTCTGGGTGAAACGTTGGGGGATCCATGCAAGCCATACCTCCCTAGAATCCCCGGGTGTCTAGTTTTCAGAAATGTGTGGGTTTGGTAGGTTTCCCTAGATGGCCGCCGAGCACGGGGCCAAAAACAAAGGTGACCCCCCTTGCAAAACCAGGTTGTTTTGAGATAGGCAATTTTGATGTCGCCTCACTATGTTTTGGGCCCTTGCCTGTCGTGGGTACTTGGGCCTCCCACACGAGTGAGGCACTATTTTTATCGGGAGACCCGGGGGAACGCTGGGTGGTAGGAAATTTGTGTCAGCCCGGTGATGTCACAACTTTCCCACACAAAAATGTGCAAAAAAAGAGATTTTTTCAGCTAAATTTGAGGTTTGCAGGGGATTCTAGGTAAGGAAACGTTGGGGGATCCACGCAAGCCGTACCTCCCTGGAATCCCCCGGGTGTCTAGTTTTCAGAAATGTATGGTTTTGGTAGGTTTCTCTAGCTGGCCGCCGAGCACGGGCCAAAACTCAGGTGACCCCCTTGCAAAACCAGGTTGTTTTGTGATAGGCAATTTTGATGTCACCTCACTACGTTTTGGCCCTTGTCGCGGGTACTTGGGCCTCCCACGCGAGTGAGGTACCATTTCTATTGGAATACTCAGAGAAAGGCGGGGGATAGGAAAGTTGTTGTTTCTTTCTGCAGCGTGAAAATTTTGGCACAATAATGCAAGGAAAATGTGACAGACATTTTGAGGTTTGCAGGACATTGTGGGTAAGATAACGTGTTGGTATCCACAAGAGAAGTTAAACAATAATGTGGCGACCCTGTGTCCCTCAGAACCTGGGTATGGATAAATTAACAAAAACAATGGTTCTGTTGGGTATTACCTAAATATTTCTTATGGAAACGCCTAGTGTTATCATATTATTCAATAATCATGAACATCAATATCTCGGTTATCCAGACAAAAACAATAACACACAAGACACAAATTGTTGTCTATTTCCTCGTTTTTTTATATAAATTTAATCATTCATATATATACAAATTCGTAACCAAGGCTGTCAACACGAGGTGAAGTTTTATAATAAGTGATCAAGTGACATTAGTGCTCAGTGCTAGTGCTCCGTGCGCAATATATACAAAGTGTTTAAAATATGTACATGGGAAAGAGTAGGCCAGAATTTTATAAGACAACAATGACTCTACTAAATATTGAATTTTATTAGTCAAGTAGAGCCTCGATCAGTCTGGACCATGTGAGGTCGTCGACGTTTCAACCCAAACTCAGCTCCATTAGGTAGTCAAGACGGGTCTTCATCAGGACAAAGAACGGGGGTCAAGGGTGACAGCCCAAATAACACCTGAATAATTCCTGGTTATTCATACATCTTGTAGATCAAGATAGAGAAATCCAATTTTATTGTACTAAATGACGCAAATCCAATAGAAGGTCCGAGTGATGAATCTCAATATTTTAATAAAGGCAGCAACGGCAAATTCAGTGCTGTCTAGCGGAAACAGGCATGTATCCTGTAAAGCCGCGACCATCCGTAAGGTATCCACAAGAGAGACATCACCATGTACTCCCATGGGTGTTTAGTTTACGATAATATCTACAGTTGGTAGGTTATTCTTAGATGGAATGTACACCTTGGCAGAGAGACTAAAAAGACAAAGATTACTGCACAGCCATCTATTCCTCAAGCACACAAACATACTGGTTGGATTTGGCACGAGGGCGAATGATGGTTCAGTATATAAAATTTTATTAACAAGAGATTACACAAAAATGAAATGCACTGTCAATAATTAAAAGGACAAAAAACTGAACCAGTGACTCGCAGCTCGTGAGCTGTAAAGCCACGGCAAGGCACCAACCGCTTTACAGGCCATTCACACACCTTTCATACGTGATACACACAAGACCATTCACACCACCAGGCACAAAACCAACACATTACAACACTCACAAAAAGGGACAAGGTACACCCTGCTTGAGAAAGACAGAAAAGACAAATATTTCTGCACAACCACCTATTCTTCAAGCACACAGACATACTGGTTGGATTTGGCACGAGGGTGAGTATATACGACAAGGCACCAACCGCTTTACAGGCCATTTATTTATTTATTTAATTTGTAAGGCGCATCAGCTACCCAAAAAGGGTTTCCCGGCGCCAGACAAATGGAGACCAGATAGTAAAAAATTAACAGCAGAAATTACTTGTTAAAAAGCCAGGTCTTCACTGATTTGCGGAATTGGGCATAAACTGTTTCATTCCGAATGGCTATGGGAAGGGCATTCCAGAGTGAGGGCCCGAGATAAGAAAAAGATCGACCACCCATCCGAGACAGCCTGAATCTTGGCACAGAAAACCTCCCCTGGGTGGATGAGCGTAGGCATCGGGAAGGAACGTATGGGTAGGTTAAAGAACGTAGGTATTGAGGTGCAGTCCCCGCTTTAATTTTGAACATAACTTAGAGCTTTAAATCGAATTCGATTTTCCACCCTAAGTCAATGCAAATCTCGTAAATGGCCGGAGACAGAAGCGGCCCTGGGAATCCGACAGAGAACTCTTGCCGCGGAATTTTGAACCATCTGCAGCCTATGGGTCACCTCCTTATTGGAACCAAGATAAAGAACATTACCGTAGTCCAGTCTTGATGTGACTAATGCCTGAACTACTGTTCTTTGGGTGGACTCTGGTAGCATCCAGATGATCTTCTTTAGCCACTTAAGAATGGTAAAGCAAGTGGCAGCTACCTTGACGGCCTGGTGATGCATTGTTAATGAGTCATCTATGATGACACCCAGATTTCGAACTTGACAAGAGGGTTGAGGTAAAACCCCCATCTCACTGGGCCAATGTTGTGGGCCCCAGAGACCCTTGTCTTTGCCAAGTATTAGCACCTCAGTTTTTTCCCCATTAAGCTTGAGAAAATTCAACTGCATCCATGATGCAATTTTACTCAGGCCTGATTGAAGTAGGGAGAGCCCGTCTGTTTTTTCCTCAGAGAGGGAGAAGATGATTTGGGAGTCGTCCGCATAGGAGAACAGGGACAACCCTGCATCTTCCGCTACAGCAGCCAAAGGCCTCACATATAAGTTGAAGAGCAAAGGACTGAGAATAGAGCCCTGAGGTACTCCATAGGGAGATGAATAGATATCAGAGCTGGCTGTTGAGGAGAAAACTTGGAAAGTGCGATTGGCCAGAAATGAAATAAGCCAATTGAGTGCCGGGCCGCAAATACCTAAGGTTCTCAACGTATTTGCTAAGACGGTGTGAGACACTGTATCAAATGCTGCACTTAAATCCAATAGAATAAGGGCAGCTGTATCTCTGGCATCCAGATGACAACGCAATCTTTCCGTGACTCCCAATAAAGTTGTGTCAGTTGAAAAGCCAGCTCTGAAGCCTGATTGGGAGGGGTGAAGAAAACCTTGGGCTTCAACAAATAGTGAGAGCTGAAAATGGATATGTTTCTCCAGAATTTTCGAAAAAGCTGGCAGTAATGAGATGGGTCGATAATTGGAATGTACAGCAGGGTCTGCATTGGCCTTTTTAAGAAGTGGAAGCACCATGGCGTGCTTCCAATCCAATGGAACTGACGCTTCTTGTAGTGAGAATTCATACACCTTTCATACGTGTGACACATACAAAACCATTCACACCGCCAGCCGCGGGCCCAGCACATTACAACACTCACACCAGCAGACAGCGCCATTCAAGGGCCCATCACTTTCACACGCCCACATTCCTGACACAGCAACCACACCAGCTCACGGATTGCGTGGAGTGGCGTTTAGCTAGCAGTGTGTGTAGTGACCAGCAGCAAGTCACTACTCACACACCGCCAGCCAAGCGCCCATCCACGCACACCGCCAGCCAAGCGCCAGTCCACGCACACCGCCAGCCAAGCGCCAATCCACGCACACCGCCAGCCAAGCACCAATCCACGCACACCGCCAGCCAAGCACCAGTCCACTCACCGCCAGCCAAGCACCAGTCCACGCACACCGCCAGCCAAGCGCCAATCCACGCACACCGCCAGCCAAGCATCAATCCACACACACCGCCAGCCAAGCGCCAATCCACACACACCGCCAGCCAAGCGCCAATCCACGCACACCGCCAGCCAAGCGCCAGTCCATTCCCCGCCAGCCAAGGTCCAGTCCACTCACTGCCAGCCAAGCGCCAGTCCACGCACACCACCAGCCAAGCTCCAGTCTACGCACACCGCCAGCCAAGCGCCAGTCCACGCACACCATCATAATTTTTTTTTAAACAAAAAAGAAAACACAAACAAATTGCAACTAAATACAAAATTATAACTACAAAAACAACAGCAGTAACTGAAGACATCATTCTATTGCCAAACGTTAAACTGAACTATATAAAACCATACAGACCAGGCAGTACACTATTAGACTCATGGTTGCTCTCAAAAACTCTTTTGAGTGTGATACAATCTGAAACATGTGGGCACACACAGCCCAGGATTAGAAGGACAATCGGGACAGTGCATACGACTCTCCTTCCGCACACCTCTTCGCAAGCAGACTCTACATCTCTTACAGGGATTGGTTTTTTTGGGCGTGGGAGGAATTAAATCAGGAAAGTGGCGATCTTTCAATCTAGCCACATCCTCCACCACTCCAACTCTAGGAACACTTGCCTGTTCCACAACAACAAGGCTGCCTATCACAGACTCCTGAAACTGAACAAAAGTCAACTTTGACGCAGGAGAACACGCCTTGAACACAACAAAAGCATTGAAAGTTGCTAAATTGAAGAGATGGATGGCCAACTTCTTATACCAAATGTAAGCCTTACGAATAGCAGTGTAAGGTTCCAACCTCTGATCTACTCTATCAACACCACCCATGTGCTTATTGTAGTCTAAAATGCACACAGGTTTGCGCACTTCAGCAATCTGACCCCAAACAGCCACAGCTGAAGTACTCTCATCATGGATGGTAGTCAGCATGTACACATCCCTCCTGTCCACAAATTTCACAGCTAGTAGTTCATCACTACGCAAGGAACTGCACTGTCCCCTCTGAAGTTTTTTGCAAACAAGCTCTTTTGGATAACCTTTACGGTTAGAGCGGATTGTGCCACAAGCAAAAGTGTCCACTTTGAACAATTCCTTAAACAATTGCACAGCAGTGTAGAAGTTATCAAGGTACAAATGGTGGCCTCTGTTAAACAGTCCTCTAGCAAGATCCCACACAATTTTCTCTGAAACTCCAAAAGTGGACGGACAACCAGGGGGTCAATAGTGGAATCCCTACCAGTGTACACACGGAAATTCAAAACATATCCTGTCCTACTCTCAGACAACATATACAGCTTAATTCCATAACGTGCCCTCTTGCTAGGAATGTACTGCCTAAAAACCAAACGGCCCTTGAACAGGACCAAAGACTCATCAATAGATATTTCTTTCCCTGGAGTATAGATCTCTGAAAATCGATCTACAAAGTGATCAAGAACAGGCCGAATCTTAAAAAGACGGTCACAGTCAGGGTGATCTCGTGGCAACGCCAAAGCATTATCAACAAACTGCAGCATCCGAAGCAAAAGTAAATACCGATCACGAGTCATAATTGCAGGAAATATGGCCGTTGCCATCAAGGGACTGGTAGACCAATATGAAGCCATGGACGGCTTCCTTATCAAACCCATCAAGAAAGTCAAAACCAAAAACTTCTTCATCTCTTCCAGATTTGTGGGAGTCCACCGGGTAGCTCTAGAGTGGGGCCTAAGTCTGGCACTGTTGTCCCTCAAAAACTGTTCAGCATACAAATTAGTCTGCTCAACAATCTCACCCAAAAATACATCATCCATAAACAACTGAAAAAACTGTTTAGGCAAAAAATGTTCACAATCCACTCTACACCCTGCATCACCACTAAAGGCAGGCAACACCGGCTGCACCATGTTTGGATCAACCCAGAGTCCAGCACTTCCAGTAGGAAGCCTAGCAGCCTCAGGCTGCAATCCAGATGCCTCTTGCACCATCGGCACAGAAGTGTCCTCCTCTAAAACAGGCACTTCATCCGCACTGAGAGTAGCTTCATCCACACCGAGAGTAGCTTCATCCGCACTGAGAGTAGCTCCATCATCCGATGATTCCATGTGGAGAGAAAACTCACTGCCTGAATCTTCCCCTCCCTCCTCTCCCTCAGACGCACTGTCAGTCTCATAATCCTGCTCAGAGGAAGATTCAAGAAGCATACCAACCACCTGCTGAGCAGTCATTCTACAGCTAGCCATAATGCTTACTAATAAAGGTAACTTGTCAAACAAGTCAACAACAACAAACCCTTTGTAAAAAAAAGAAATAAACAAAAAGTAGCTTTAGCACAAAGACCTGTATACTCCGACACAATACCACTCACTTGCCAGAAGCAGCTAGACTCACCACCACCTACTCTGCACAGACACAGTAAGGATCAAGAATATCCCACTAAAAAGAAAAAGAAAATTACACATAAGACAATGCAAAACACATCACAAAGAATTTCATGCTCAGAACACTAACAAATATGCTGCCATTATGACACCACTTACAAAAAAATTCATTCATGCATGACAATAATACTCATTTGGAGTAAACACAACAAAAATGTTTTTCTTACCAAATAAATGCAATTACGCAAAACTGCAGAACAACCGCTGCCGAAACCGCACAAAAGAATCAAAAGCGTAACACTAGAATAAAAAGGAGAAAAAACCATTACAATTACATATGCAAATAATGCACCAGTCTACACACAATCCACCAACCAAGCTAAGGGGTAGGTGGGCCTAACAGTATAAATAAAATATACACCCCCGTAAAATGGAAGCAACCCTTGCCCAGGAGGCCACTCCCCAACACCAAAATTAAAAAAACCCTGGTGTCTAGTGGCTTCAGCCCCCCTTGGGGGCAGATGGGCATAAAAACATACTGCTGATCTGCCACCCAAAGAGGGCAGAAGTGGCCCCAATCATTCTCCCATAAAGGAGAGCGACCCTTGCCCAAGGGGCCACTCCCCACAAATTAATCCCTGGTGGTCTAGTGGGCCACTAAATAAACAATGGCGAGATCTGCCCCCCTAGGGGGGGAACAGACAGCCAAAAACATTGCCCCCAAGGGGGAGCGACCCTTGCCTAAGGGGCCACTCCCCACAAATTAATCCCTGGTGGTCTAGTGGGCAAGTACATAAAAAATGGCGAGATCTGCCCCCCCTAGGGGGATGCAGACAGCCAAAAACATTGCCCCCAAGGGGGAGTGACCCTTGCCCAAGGGGCCACTCCCCACAAAATAATCCCTGGTGGTGTGGTCTAGTGGGCACCTATACCTAAATATATCTTTTATTTAAAGGTGATCTGCCCCCCCCCCCCAAGGGGGGCAGACCAAAGTAAAAGCATTGCTCCCCCAAGGGGAGCAACCCTTGCCCAAGGGGCCGCTCCCCAAAACAAAATGGCCATTTACAAAACATTACACATCCCTGGTGGCCTAGTGGGCACATATAAATACACATTAAATTAATTTAGGGACATCGATCTGCCCTCCCAAGAGGGGCAGAACAAAGAAAATACATTTTTCCCCCAAGGGAAGCGACCCTTGCCCAAGGGGCCGCTCCCCAAAACAAAATGGCCAATAAATTTTTTTTTTTTAAATCCCTGGTGGCCCAGTGGGCACCCATTAATAAAAATATAAATTTGCGCCCCAATCTGCCCCCCCCCAAGGGGGGCAGAACAAACTACAAACATTGCTCCCCCAAGGGGAGCGACCCTTGCCCAAGGGGCCGCTCCCCAAAACAAAATGGCCATTTACAAAATATTGCACATCCCTGGTGGCCTAGTGGGCACATATAAATACACATTAAATTATTTTTGGGACATCGATCTGCCCCCCCAAGAGGGTCAGAACAAAGAAAATAAATTTTTCCCCCAAGGGGAGCGACCCTTGCCCAAGGGGCCGCTCCCCAAAACAATATGGGCAATTAAAAAAAAAAAAAAAAGTCCCTGGTGGCCCAGTGGGCACCTCTTAATAAAAATATACATTTGCGCCCAAATCTGCCCCCCCCAAGGGGGGCAGAACAAACTACAAACATTGCTCCCCCAAGGGGAGCGACCCTTGCCCAAGGGGCCGCTCCCCAAAACAATAAGGCCCTTTAAAAAAAAAAAAAATGGTCATTGATGACGCGGAAGGGGCGGCGGGGGGAGGCAGGGGAAGGGCTTCCCCTGCCAATCCCCGGTGGGGGCACAAAGATCGCTGGCCCACGGGGGGAGCGCCAGCGCTTCCCCCGTGGGCGGGTGCCAGGACAGCCGGGAGCCGTCCTGAGCACACGACCACCGTGGCTCAGGACGGCTCCCGGCCGTCCTGAGCATGGAAGGGGTTAAGTTAAAGCCACTAGTTAAATGCATTCCACACGCAAACGAAAGGCATGCAATAGTTTAAAAAAAAAAAGGCAATTCAATGAGGTTTGGGGAAGATTCTGGCATTGAGAGAAAGTTCGCCATTGGTCGATTTAGCGCCAGCGAGACTTCCTGTCAAAATGAAGGATATTGTTAGTCAACAAACACGGGTCTAGCTGAGGGAGACTTGAGTCGCCTGTAGTGAAAAGATTGCACGAAAAAGAACTACTGTAACGTAGCCGTTTATCCTTTGCAAGTCGATACTGTGAGTGCCTTTAAAAACGAAAATAGCAACAACTCATGTTATTTACTATAATTAGAAATGGCCTTAGGAACTATTTAATAAATTATCGTAGTGCCAACCATACTGCCATTTTCGAACACACAATTGACCATGGTGGCAAAGTTTTGGAATCCATTTTAGATTCCAAGCATTATCTGTACATTAAAACAAGCGCGGCCGAGGAAGCACATCACAACAATGGAAATGTGAAACACTGCACAGCTGCAGAGTACTCTGCTTCCCTAAACATGCACGAGCTCTTCAAGAAGCAGCATGCGTGCGCACACCTTGCACAATAGAACGGCATCCGGCCCAGGGGCGATCTCTGAAGGAAAGCATGCGCGCGCCATAAAACTCGACGAATTCAATTAACAGCGCCTGTATAGTAACAAAGTAGCGTAGACTGAACAAAACATCACACACGCAAAAGAGCGTAAAATAAACAAAACACATACCACACGCAAGAAACCACACGTTAATAACATAACCGATATCTCCCCCAAAAAACATTAAGTTAAAGCCACTAGTTAAATGCATTCCACACGCAAACGAAAGGCATGCAATAGTTAAAAAAAAAGGTGCAGCAAGTCAATATTAAACCCACCGTCTCCCGCCGCCAGTAAAAGATCCAATCCCGCTGGGTGTGGCATAAAACGGACAGGGTGGCAACCAGGAGGGGCTAAAAACCCTGCGGCACAATCAACAAAGTCTATTAGGAATAATTACTGGCGACAAACGACGCACACCAGTCAGAAAAGCGGGCGGAGCTCAGACAGGGCTTCTGGAATCGTATTGATTCCAAGAAGCCCTCGCATGGCGAGAGCAGCGCATGCGCGCTGCTAACGCCAGGCGAGACCTAAAAAGTACACACAGATGAGATAGGGATCCACCTTCATTGCAATGGCAAATGAAGTTAGCTTTTCCCACTTTCCTGCACCACCTCAAGCCATGTGCAACTTGAGATCTAGGTGCATGAGAAAGAGAAGCTCCAAGTTAGCCTTCCACTAATTCAGCTCTTAAAAGAGCTCAAACCACTCAATAACGAGAACCCAGTGTGCCACCCTTGGAACTGCAGAGTCATAATTCCAAGCCTTATCCCTTTGTGTATATTAGCAAGTGCTATATGGTGCTGAAAATTGATGCACCATCTTTTAACGAGTTACTTTAAGACAGTTTTCTCACATATTTGAACAGCCTAAAAGCGACATGAAAATTCCAGTTGGAATGTGAAAACCCACATGAAGAAAACTTTATGAACTACAGGTTGTAAGCATAGTATTTGTGACAATAACATGAAGCTCCCAACCCAGAGTCAGGGCCACTAGAATTATGCGAGAAGGAGGACTAAATTATGCGGCAGACAACTAAAGAAAAGGGCCAAGAAAAGGAAAATTATATGGTGCAATGGGGCACATTTATTGATAGAAGTGCTTCATTATTTTATCATTTTTCATATGTTACCACTGTCTGGGCTAAGGCTTCATCTTATTAGTACCAGTTCAATATCCAGATACAGTAATAAGAAACTGAAAAGTAACCAGTCAACATTTGCTATGGACCTTCCACTGTACGGCAACGTGTAGCAATGTTTTTAGTAACTTTTGATCCATTTGAGCTAGAAATGCATTTTTTATTGTTAAAATCTTCAAATTATTCTTCATATGATAGATTATGTATCAAATGTAACAAATTTATAATGATGCAGAAAACGCTGTGACCACACAATTGCATAATTCCTGCAAATAATGTATATTCCATGGGTACTCACAAACATTTTCCCAGGGGCCAAAAGGTTTGGTCTGTGATGTGATTGAGGGTCGCATTAATGCTAGTTGGGAAGAGGTCAAGGGTTTGGGGGGTAGGGAGGAGGGAGTTGTCGGTAAGGTTGGTGTAGGTAAAGTGAAGCATATACATCTAGTGGCTGAACTACACAATGTGAAACCAGAAAACCTAGGATTAATCCCGGCTTCCCCACTTAACCAAATTGTGTGATGATTCTAGGCAGTTGTTTTATTTTACTTTCCCTTTTTTTTCTTCACTATAAGAGGGCCACGAAATACATGACTTCATGATGTGCGCTGTACAAAATCTTCTCCTGTGTTTGATTTAAGAATCTATAATGTTGTTCATGTATAATAGGATCTCAAGCCTCCTTGGATTACATACTCATCGGAGACCTCAACTTCCACCTCGACAACCTCAGCGACCCCAACTCCGCCACCCTCCTGGACAACCTCGCCAACCTCGGACTGAAACAACTCGTCACCACCCCCATCCACAAGGCAGGACACACCCTCGACCCCATCTTCGCAGAAGGTAACAACATCCACTTCAGCCACACCACGCAACCCCCTGGACGGACCACCACTGCGTACACTTCCACGTCGACAAACCCACCGCCCCCAAACCGGCACCCCGCCCCCACTAAGGAACTGGAGCAAGGTCACCGAGGAGCAGCTCAACTCCACCCTCAACCGTGATGCTCCCTCCACCTCGACCGACGCCAACCTCGCAGCCAAAGAACTTCACAGATGGATCGCCAACTGCGCAGACGAGCTCACACCCCTACGTAACCCCGACAGACAGCGCCCCAGAAAGGCCATTTGGTTCACCGCTAACCTCCAAGAATCCAGACGCACCTGCAGACGTCTCGAGAAGAACTGGAGAAACAGCAAATCCTCGGAAGACCACACCACCCACAAGAACACCATGACAGAATACCACCAACGCATCAGATCCACCAAAAGGACCTTCATCCAAAACAAGACCCGCTCCAACTCCAGCAACTCAAAGGAACTCTTAAGCATCATCCAGGAACTCACCAAACTACCCAGCGAAACCGTAGACATCACCTCCTCCCAGGAACTCTGCAACAAGCTTGGATCCTACTTCCATCTGAAAATCAAGGGCCTCTACGACAACTTCAAAGGCCGGACACCTGACTCCGAAACCACAACCCCCGTCCAGCAACACCAGCCAGCCCACCATCTCCTTCTGGACCCCAGTCACCGCCGAAGAACCCGCAGCAACCATGAAAGGCATCCACTCAGGGGCCCCCATGGACCCCTGCCCCCCGCACATCTTACACAGAGCCGCCGCCGCCATCGCACCGGAACTACGACGCACCATCAATGCCACCTTCGAAACCGGCACTTTCCCCGATGACTGGAAACGCGCAGAAGTCAGGCCCCTACTCAAGAAGCCCTCAGCAGATCCTAAGGACCTCAAGAACTACCGACCCATCTCCCTCCTCCCCTCCGTGGCCAAAGTCACTGAGAAGACCGTCAACGCCCAACTAACGAAATTCATTAAAGAAAACTCCATCCTCGACCCCTCCCAATCCGGATTCCGCAGCAACCAGAGCACTGAGACCGCTCTACTCGCCGCTACAGACGACATCCGCACCCTCCTCGACCAAGGGCACACCGCGGCCCTGATCCTACTCGACCTCTCTGCAGCCTTCGACACCGTCTCCCACCGCACACTCACCACCAGACTCCACGACACCGGCATACAGGGAACCGCCCTCGACTGGCTCCGCTCTTTCCTCACCAGCAGAACCCAAAGAATCAGACTTCCACCCTTCCTCTCCGAACCCACAGAGATCAACTGCGGAGTACCCCAAGGATCATCGCTCAGTCCTACGCTCTTCAACATCTACATGGCCCCCCTCGCCGCCATGGTCAGACAGCACGGACTCAGCATAGTATCCTACGCCGATGACACCCAGCTCATCCTCTCCCTCACCAAGGACCCCATCACCACCAGACTCAAATTCCAGGAAGGAATGAAGGACGTCACATCCTGGATGAGCAGCAGCTGCTTGAAGCTCAACTTGGAGAAGACAGAGGTCTTCGTCCTCGGACCCTCCCCCTCTGCAAGGGACAACACCTGGTGGCCCATCGCCCTCGGCAGCCCCCCCACCCCAAGGGACCATGCCCGGAAACTCGGCATCGTACTCGACTCCTCCCTCTCCATGACCCAAAAGGTCAACACAGTCGCCTCCACCTGCTTCAACATCCTCTGCATCCTCCGGAAGACTTTCAAATGGATCCCCCCGAATCAAGGAAGACCGTCACCCACGCACTCATAACCAGCAGACTGGACTACGGAAATGCCCTCTACGCCAGGATCAACAAGTCTCTGCTCCGCAAACTACAGACCATACAGAACACCGCAGCCAGACTCGTCCTCGGCATCCCTCGACACGAACACATGACCCAACACATGCGAAACCTCCACTGGCTCCCCGTCGAGAAGAGAGTAACCTTCAAGATACTCACCCACGCCTACAAATGCCTCCACAACCCCAATATCTAAACGATAGAATCTCCTTCCACATACCCTAGAGAAACCTTTGATCCGCCGACCTCGCCCTCGCCGAACCCCCGCGCATCCGCAGAGCAAGAACGGGTGGAAGAGCCGTCTCCTACATTGCGGGCCAAGAACTGGAACGATCTACCGATCGACATCAGACGCGCCCCCACCCTGCACTTCTTCAGGAAGACCCTCAAGACCTGGCTCTTCGACTGACCGAAGCTGCTCCCCCCCCCCCCCCAGCGCCTTGAGACCCTCACGGGTGAGTAGCATGCTTAAAAATTCCCTGATTGATTGATTAAGGCCACCAGAAGAGTGCACATAACATCAGACTTGCCTCTTAGTTCACTATTGGCATTGTTGTCAGGGAGGAGGTCGTAATTAATGTTTCTAAATGCACGTTTCAAAACTATCACTTTAAAAAAAATACTTCTCAATGCACTGATGTAATCCAGTGGCTGCTGGTAAGAAAACTTAGAGGGGGCGGGGGAGTCAACACACACACACACACCCTCACCTACCTCCATGCATTCACATGCAGGCAAGCACTCACACATGCCTTCACAACACTCACGCACAAATAAACATAGATTCATACATACATGTACGCACCAAACAGTCAATAAAAACACAACACTTACCTGCTGCAGTTCTCAGGGAGGGATGCCTCGGAGGTGCCAGGAGGGTTGGGACTGCTGCCTCCCCTCATTGGCTGACCTGAGATCAGCCAATGAGGGGAGGCAGCAATCCCTACCTTGTCACAGAGTAGGATGGGGTCAGAGAGACTACTTACCCCACTCCACTCTGTGACGAGGTTTCAGTGATAGACACTCTGCCCTGGGCACTTCAGGGATTAAGACTGAAGCGCGCAGGTATGAGACTATCACTGACGCTCCCCCTTGTCATGAGGAGCAGCGGCGTCACTAGGTGGGTGCGGGGGGTGCGGAGCCTGCATTAAGCACAAGTCTAACTCCTGGTTTCCTGACCTGACAATAAGAGCGTCTGTCAGGCTAACCTTTGCTCAGCTCGACAGACACTCTTTATGCCCATAACCTGCTGATGTAATCTGATGTACTAAGGTGAAACGGCTCTGCATGTTAATTAAGTACACTTTTTTGAGTTTTGAAGAGACTTCTGCTGCAGGATGTCTTTTAAAATGAAGGTGTTTCTAAAGTTAAGCAGTGCAAGACACCTTAGCTACTTTCTTTCTTTAACTTCAATTAATCTTCAAATAAATACTTGCCTGTTTATTTAATATCTTTTTGATGTTAGTGCTAAGTTGAGTAAATAGTAGCCCTGTGCTGTGGCTGACCAGGGGGCTGCATGTAAAGGTCAGGAGGGCCGCTTGCTACCCCAGGACATACTTGAGTATCACTGGTATATACCCTTTGCTCGCCCTTGCTCTCATGCACTCTTGTACAACTGCTTTTAAGTCGGCTTGGAAGCATGAACGCTCCCCAAAAACTATACATGAAATAAAGACAAACGGAAAGAGCTCTCACCTCCTGTAAAATGCTTTATAATGTGTAAATACAAAAATAATAATAAATGTAATTAACGCAGGCTGCTCTGGAAAAGATGTTGCTCTCTGGAGAGTGATCATATGCTCTGGTGGCATTTCAGGAGCTGCGAGTCTTCCACTCTTGCGGATTCACATGCACTATTGCATGTTTTTATATGCACAAGCTCTAGAGGAATGCATTTAGGGAAGAGCGCATGACCACTGGAGGGGTGCACATGCTCTTATGGGAAAGATGCATGTATTCTGGACTGGGCTTTCTGAGGATGGGGCACATGCTCTGAAAAAGGGTCTGCACTTTGGGAAAGGCAAACACCTGGAGACTGGTCACTCAAAGAAGGGCACAGGCTCTGTGAACGGTGCATGTGCTCTGAGAATGGTGCAAATGCTCTGGAGGACATGCTTATATATTGGAGAGATAACACAAAACACACATACGCCTGTGTACAGTCTGTCTGCACCTTTATTAAGCAAATCAAGCAAATCAAGCAAAGTGCAATATTGCTGCGCAAAGCAGTGATCACCCCCATTTCCATGCCTTTTATAGATTTTCTACATGCATTGCTTTGAATGAGAGAACCTGTGACAGAAACCTAATCCCAAATTAGCAGGGTGTACAACTTTCTCATGAGAAGAATGAAAAAGAACCTTGAAAAAGAACTGTAAACTACCAGATTCTGAGCTAGTCATTTATGAATCCTCGCTTGGAAGTGCAAAACATCAGAATGGGGTTGAATATGTCAGAAGGGGGAAAGAAGAGCGGGGCTATGTATACCATGGCCACAATACAAAAACAAGATGTCAGTTAATGACGCAATGTGGCGTTAGTATGGTGTTGGTTTTAAAGCAATTTTCATGCGGTTTCTCAATCCCTGTTGATTGCGCTAAAAAAGTGCACCATCTACAACACATCTATTGACATTAGGCTAATAACTTTGGCATCAAAGTAAGTACCACCAACATTTTTCAATATCAAAATCAGTATCACTGTTAGTATCATCATTGTCTTAAAGAACTGTCTGGGGAAATGACGAGGCAGTGCCGTTATTAGTGGTGAGACGATGAATGGTGCACATGCTGATCAATATGCATATGTAAACAAGAACTCAGAAAACAAAAATGCAATAATCCTTATCCCCTATGTTCTAAACAGACCTTTCAACAAGGGCCAGAGGCTATGTTCCATCTAAATCAAATCCATTGTTGTTTTGCTTCAGTTACTTCACCCTTTCTCTAATATGACCTGTGTGTTCATGGATGCTAATGGAAGTATTCAGTATAAAGGAAGAACACTCTGTACCAACTATAGCGCACAGTCATCCCTTGGCAGCAAGGACAACATCCAGAGCCATTCTGTTTTGCAGCATGACAGTTCTCTGATCCTCCAATTGGTCCTAATTGTGTTCTAGTGCAAAAACTGCTGCAATCGAGACTTACAAAGTTGTAGCAAGAGTTTGAACTTCGTAGATGGTCAGTACAATCCCATACCAGGGAAACAGCATTGCGAAGAAACAGGCGGTGTCTGAGATAGCTTGCAGTAATCTTGTAGGACGATCGGGTCGGTTGGGAGTGTGGTGCATGGTATGAACAACATAGGTTGGGTAACCGGTTCCTGACCAAACAAGGCATAGGCCTTGTGCCCACAAACATAGTAAGTTCCGTACTGTTCATTGGGTTGTACACCTTGGTACAGGACTTTTGTGGGCACTTTGAGTGGGAATGCCGGTTCTGAATCATAAATTGGGACAGGGATAATGAATACACAATATGTTCTACAAAGATGCTGCAGTTTTCAGTCTCACATGCTTAGCTGCGGGCAGGGTTTGCGAGGTAAATGGCAGAGTATATAATGCACTGATTTCGAAAACGTAAACCCTCATTGTATATGGAGTCAACCTTTCAATGGTCCTAAGTGGCAGAAGCCAGTAACAAGTGATTAACATATTGAACACGTTTGGGCCCTTCAGGAAAGATTAGAGTGTTGAGGTCCTTTTGAGAGCTTGGGCAAACATAGAAGGGGAATATATACTCCTGAAGGAGCCTTTGACTCATCAACTGCCCCACACCGAATTGGAATGACAAAAGATATTGGCTTTCTTCATGAATAGGAAAAGAGAAGAAGGCAGAACACAATTAAAAGACTAATCCATTTTGCTGATGCAGGAACGCGTGCTAGAATAGTAGCAGTTCGGGAACCACTGGGAAGGTAGGTATGTCAATGTTATTAATCACGCCCAAATCTTGCAAAAATCTGTAACAATTATATTATTAGTACCCATCACTCTTATCTGGGTCATGGGGTGGACTCCCACTGGGGACTAAGGGCCTGACTACGAGTTTGGCGGACAGGGTTACTCCATCACAAGCGTGACAGATATCCCGTCCGCCGTATTACAATTTCATTATATCCTGTGGAACTTGTAATATGATGGACGAGATATCTGTCACATTTGTGACGGAGTGTCCCATCCGCCAAACTCGTAATCAGGCCTTAAGACTCCTATTTTAATTGAGCTACTCTGGAACTGCGAATTAAAAAGGGATGACCACAGAAAAGGCTCCTTCATCCAATCACATTCCTCTTTTTAAAGGTCTGGATCCCCAAATCCTAAGTGGCACATATATACGAAGTTGTTACCCCTTAAAAGCCCGCTCTGCAACTGTTTAAATGCTTATATCTCACGAACAATTCAACAGATTTACACTAAACCAACAAAAGAACGCTTTGTGAGTAAAGTTTCACTTCCGTGCAAACTTTGGGGTAAATCTTTTTAGCAGTTTGGGCTGTAGGTGAAAGCTAAACATTTGTGGAACCTTATTTGAGGGGCACAGTTTGCATCAAACATTGTGTGTCATATAAGTCACGATGATGTCTACCTTCATTGCTGTTATTGCACCGCAGTTAAACAACTCAGGGGCGAAAAGAAATCCCACCTGCTTGAGGACCCTTTGGGGAAAATGACCAAGTATTTTGCGAAAGATGCTCTCCATGGCGCATACGCTTTGGGGTACCGATGTATGCACTCGGGGAGAATGTATATGTGCTGCAGCAGGTCTCTGCGCGTTGAAGGTGTGGTATAAACTCTGGGCGAGTGCACAGCCCACCCAGTAGGAAGGGTCCTAAGGCGTAGGCATGCCCCAGGGATCCAACGTAGGTCCAGGAAGTACACATTCATGACAGATTTTCATTATATCCGGAGAAGATAGATTTACACACAATTAATCTGAATGGAAAACATTTATCCAGTTATTGTTTACCCTGAAAATCTAGCGTGATTCTGCCTCTCCTTTGCCTAGGCTGGCGCCCCTAGGTAGGCGCATGAGGTCTCTCGGGCATGCATGGCGCTCTGGAAGCTGCCCTAACTCTGGGGGATATTTACAATGAAATGGCGCAGATCCGCACACAAGCAATTTTGCTGCGCCGAGCTGCGTCATTTAAAAAATGCAGGGATGCGCCTTATTTACAGGAATACGGCGCACCCCTGTGCTCTCCCCTACGCCGGTGCTAAAACAGCGCGATACCAAAGGGGATGATGGACGGAGCGTTAGAGCAAATCAAACACTCACCCCCAGTCAACTGATCTGGGTTTAATCCATCATCATTCTTTAGCTCACTCCACCACCCCAGTTCAGACATGGCCATATGCAAATCAGTCTGACCCTGTGCCTCATGGGAACAGTCCAGCCCGAACTGCCAAGCCATGTCTTCCCTGGACCGGAAACAAGCATCCTGGGACCGGTTTCGGGTTCAAAACCCTCATCAGCCAGGCTATCTTGAATCCAGTGGCAAAGTGAGCAAGGGACCCACGTCTGGGCATACCCTGCCAACTTAGGGCGAACAAAGCGATACCAAAGGGGATGATGGATGGAGCGTTAGAGCAAATCAAACACTCACCCCCAGTCAACTGATCTGGGTTTAATCCATCATCATTCTTTAGCTCACTCCACCACCCCAGTTCAGACATGGCCATATGCAAATCAGTCTGACCCTGTGCCTCATGGGAACAGTCCAGCCCGAACTGCCAAGCCATGTCTTCCCTGGACCGGAAACAAGCATCCTGGGACCGGTTTCGGGTTCAAAACCCTCATCAGCCAGGCTATCTTGAATCCAGTGGCAAAGTGAGCAAGGGACCCACGTCTGGGCATACCCTGCCAACTTAGGGCGAACAAAGCGATACCAAAGGGGATGATGGACGGAGCGTTAGAGCAAATCAAACACTCACCCCCAGTCAACTGATCTGGGAATAATCCATCATCATTCTTTAGCTCACTCCACCACCCCAGTTCAGACATGGCCATATGCAAATCAGTCTGACCCTGTGCCTCATGGGAACAGTCCAGCCCGAACTGCCAAGCCATGTCTTCCCTAGACCGGAAACAAGCATCATGGGACCGGTTTCGGGTTCAAAACCCTCATCAGCCAGGCTATCTTGAATCCAGTGGCAAAGTGAGCAAGGGACCCACGTCTGGGCATACCCTGCCAACTTAGGGCGAACAAAGCGATACCAAAGGGGATGATGGACGGAGCGTTAGAGCAAATCAAACACTCACCCCCAGTCAACTGATCTGGGTTTAATCCATCATCATTCTTTAGCTCACTCCACCACCCCAGTTCAGACATGGCGCTAAAACAGCAGCCATGCGCCAACGAAGGCATCCTTGCACCATGGTGCAAGGGTGCCAGCATTGCAGGGACACTTGTATTTGTGTAGGAAGGGACACCTTCCTGCACAAAAACAATTATTAATGGTGTTTTGCTCCTTCTATGTGTGCAAAAAAGCAAAAAACGAGGAGAAATACAAGTATTTCTCCTCGTTGAAATAAAAGTATTTCTCCTCGTTGCACCATTTTAATGCCTTCCCTTGAAAGGCATTAGTTCTTGGCGCTGCCTCGAATTTACCAATCCTTGTAAACCTGGGGCAGTGTCAAAAAGCCATGGGTGTTGCATGGGAACATCCACAGCAACACCCATGACACGCCCCTTTAACGCAGAATACTACATGAAAGAGGGCCATACTTACAAGGCTGTGTAATGCCAGGCAAAGTTGCTTTGCGTGGCCTAGTAAATATGGGCCAACACACAATGCCATGGGAGTGTCAAAAGAACATGATGCTCCGGTGGCGCTAGGGGCTTGTAAATATGCCCCTCTGAGAGGTGAAAGTCACTGGGGATTTTTTTCTGGTGATTCTTCAACCTGGCTCTCAGCTAAAAGATTTTAATTAACGTCTCATTAGTCTTTAGACCCCAGGAGGTCCAGAGACAGAAACGTGTTTTAATTGGTGGTTTCCCGTTGCGGTAAATGCCAGAGATGCAGGGGACATCTCTCCGGGCTCCAGGAGGGGGATTTTCTTCTGCTGCTGCCTGAAACATACCACAGGGTGTTGCCATCGCAGGCAGGCAGAGGGACGACATAATGGCATTCACACACAGGCAGGGTGGCATACTAGCACGCGCAGGCAGGGTGGTGACAAGGCGCAGGAGTGCATGTCAGTCAAAGAGAGGATGGCTTGGCTTCCAGGTCAAGTCATGATGTCATGGCAATGAGAGACAGGAAGCGTGGCAGGCATACAGAGACAGGGTGGCATGGCACAAAGAGACAGGATTGGGGGACAGTCAGAAACATCATAGCGGAGCCAGCAGGGTGAGATGGCATGGCACATACAGAGGGACAAGAAGGTTTGGCAGGAAAATGCGGAATGGCATGAGAAAATATGACGTGGCATGTACAGTAGGGCATGATGACATGGCAGCCAGAAGCAGGAGGGAATTGCTAGCAAACAGAGGGGATATTCACAAGAACGTGCGCAAAACATCTCCAAAAAATGTTAACGCAACTTTACACATCGCAGTCTATCGCGGGAAAATAACCCTGGATTAACGTGGAATTCACAACACGGCGGTACCATGCGATAGTCTCCCGAAAACGCAGACAATGTCCGCGATACAACAACCGCGACGGTGATAAAAACCCAAACCCCAACGCAAAAAAACATGCGATGGGCCAAACCGCGATGAGGAAATCAGCGATAAGCAGCGCCAGGCCTGCCATACACACATGGGAGGCGGGAAAATCACTACAAAAGTAGAAAAAACACACAAACACAAAATGACCAACACCGAAGCACCATGGAGGCAGCCAGAGCAGGCGCAGAGGACGAGCGGAACCCCACAAGCACCCCGGACGACCAGCCTGGGACCTCGGGGACAGGGAAGGGCAAGGACAAGAAGAAGAGGAAGACGAAGTTCAGTCCGCAGGAGAATAGGATCCTGGTCACGGAGGTGATAGAACACCATCAACAACTGTTCGTCACCTCCAATGTGTCATTGGGCACCAAAAATGGAATATGGCGGTCCATCGTGGACAAGGTGAATGCCGTCAGAGAGCACAAGAGGTCAATGGACGAGGTCAAGAGGCGATGGATTGACATCAAGCGCAAAACCAAGGAGAAACTCGCAGGCAACCAGAAGGCAGCAATGCAGACTGGAGGTGGGAGCCCAGTGCCACAGCTGGAGCTGGATGACATGGAGGAGCTGGTGTCGACAGTCATCAGTGTGGAGACCGTGGCAGGTGTAGGGGCACCATACACTGCTCAACATGACACAACACAACAGCAACAGGGTGAGTAACCACCAGGTACTGGGGGGACGGGGGGAGATGGCCACAATGGCACACATGCACAATCAAGCAGAGCACAGTGCACACCCACAATGACTCTGGATCATGGCCCTGATCTACAGACTGTCACAATGTACATTGCCATGCTGTCTGAATGTGAACATGTACCATGCGGCTACTTACATGTGGACACATTGTAACACAGCATCTCCCCTTCACATTGCAGGGGCACCGTCAACACCTCCTGCAGAGCAGTCCCAGCCACTCTTCACTGATGACGAGGAGGACACCACCAGCATCGACACCCAAGCCCTCCAAGACATCATTGAACTCATCCGCCAATCACCTCCAGGACCAGGGCAGCCCAGCTGCATCGAGGAGACCCCACCCACTCCACAAACCACCCAGCAGGAGGCACCCACAACCCCGGCTGTCTCCCAAGACCCCCCCGAACGACACATGGCCTTCCAACGCCGTGTGTTGGAGGGCCAGAGGGAGATGGCTGAGCAGGTGCGGGTGGGGTTCGACCTCATGGCTACCAAACTTGACACCATCCATGGGTGTCTGAGTCCCATCAGGGACCACCTCCAGTCCCTAACGGACACCCACACACCGCTCCATGGTCTCCAACAATCCCTGGCTGACATCGCTGGAGTCATGACTCAGAGACAAGAACACCTGTCCGCCCAGAGTGGCTCCAGCGATCTCAGCCGTGAGCTGAGCGGAGGCTCATGGAGGACATGGTGCGGATGGAGGCTGAAAGGATGGCAGCCACCGCTGCACATCATCAAAATGTAGCTGGGATCTTCCATGCCCTGCATGTCCTCATCATGGCATTGCTGCCACAAGGCGTGGCGCAGATGAATGCTGCTGCTCCTACACCATCCACATCTCCGCCCCCTGGTGTGTCAGTGCCTCACAATGCGGCAGGCATTTCCACTCCGGCACCTGATGTGTCACTGCCACACAGTGCAGCCGACAATCCACCTCCGGCCCCTGATGTGTCAGTGATACACAGTGCTGCAGCCGGAACTGCACCACCCACAAGTGGGGCAGAGCACACATCCGAGGACGTGGATGGGCTTGAGATCAGAAGGAGGCACTAGCATTCATGTCCGCCACCTGGCCTGTTGCTGCTTGGTGCCGTACATGGCCCCATGACCTTCCACTGACCCCCGATACACTCTGCTGCACTCACCTTGGACCGCGACATGGACTGCCATATCCTGTTTGGTGACCAATGACACAGCGACCAGACTGCGGACTGTACCCTTCCTCTTCCGCTGTACTTGTCATTCCCCGATGGACTCTGGCTGGCCCTCCACGGGCCCATATTGTGAAGTGGGGTTGGCATGGCCCTGTACTGCTCCAGCTGCAAAACTCCACTGGATGTGCATTAAACATTCAGATACGCACTGCTGTGTCATGTCTTTCATCATTCATGTATGAATGTGTGGATGAATGTAGGGTCAGTGATTCCCCCTAACGTCAATGATGCTCATCTAGTGGGATTCCAGTCACAGTGTGCTACATTGCCGATTGCGTTCCGGGTGCCGTAGACACTACAACAGGGACACACGCATTAGTCACTTCCTTGTCCGGACATGGACTGAACCACGCCCAGAGCCCCCGAGTCATTGTTGCAAGCCCTGCGCTGGTCCGGCGTACGCCAGGCCAGACCACTCCGCTTACGCTCCGAGAGGGGGGCCACATAGCTACAAGTCGCAGGTTGACACGCTAGTGGTTTGCAGGTCGCTGGTCTAGTTGTCAGCATGTCACGGCCACTCCCTGAGGGCAGGTTTGCACACACACCACACCCATCCGGCACAGGCGTCACAGGCCATGTGACCCCGCCAATATAAGGGGCCGACAACGTCACATTCCCCACTGCTGGTGGTGACTGGATGACGGACGTTCCACGAGTCTCAATCATAAAGGGCCCATGAGTTGTTGCGCACAGGGTTAGTGGCACCCGGAGCCATGCGGCCGTCACGGGCCTACCACCACGTGGCGCTGACTGAGGTTGCACAGGGTTAGTGGCACCGAAATTGCTGAGCGGGTGTGTGGCCTGCGATGATGACGTGTGCACTGATGTGGTCTCTGCCATTGATGCCTCAGGACTCAGCGTCATGTGTGGGACCTGCTGGGCCGCGGTGCGGGTCCGCATGATGTGGAGCATGCCATGGTGGCAGGACCTGGGCCTGGAGCTTGCACGGGCACGTGGTGTGCCCACTGGTGGACACACCGTTGGCGGCAGGTGAGCAGTGGGGCCTGGGTGCGCAAGTGGAGACAGCCAGCGCTGGCTGAGGGGAGGGGGTAGGGTGCGGCTGCATGTGTGCGCAGGGACGGACAGGCATTGTTGCTGTGTGCAGTGAGATGGACTCTGCCATGATTGACTCTGGCCTCGATTACAGATTGCAGACCTGGTGGCTTGCAGTGTATACCGGCACGTGGTTGGAGACACACCGGTGGCAGCAGGTGAGCAGTGGTGCCTGGGTGCGCGGGGCGGCAGTGTCCCTCTTTCTCTCTCTCTCTCCCTCTCCCTTCCTTTCCTTCTCGCTCTCTCTCTCTCCCTTCCTTTCCTTCTCTCTCTCTCTCTCTCCCTTCCTTTCCTTCTCTCTCTTTCTGCCTTTCTTTCCTTCTCTGTTTCTCTGTGTCTCTCTCCTTTGATGTGCACATGACACACGTTCTGATTTTGTGCTTTATTTTCCAGGCTGTGACATCAAGATTCTTCCGGACGGACCCGCATTGGTGCTTTGTGTTGTATTCAATAAAGTTTTTGGTTGTTACTTCAATGATGAGTGACTGTTTCTCGTTCTTCTGACCACACATGTGTTTCTTGTTGTCATTGTGCGACATCATGCGCTTTTTGTGGCTCTTGTGTCGTGCATGGTATGTGTTTGTCCCGGGGGTGGGGTGGTCCGGGGGGGGGGCCTGGGAGTGGTGGCGGTGGGTGTTGTGGCCCTCATGGGTCTCTGAGCTGCATGATCATTGTCTCCATGGCATCTGTGGGTCTTCAGATGTAGCTCTGGCCTGGGCTCCCTTTCATACTGCAGGTAGTCGTCCTGCTTAACACCAGCAGAAGGCAGGTGTTAAGTCCCTGCTGCTACCGCGGCTTATCGCCTGTTTTTGGTTCGCATCACAGATCTGGCAGTTCGTTGTGAATGTGGTGTAGTGGTGTTTTCGTGTGTTTTTGCACGGGAACGCCTACTCTGCATCTCATTAGGGTTAGTTGGTGGTGTCACCCGTGGAGGTAAATTTTGCGGCAGTTATTGCGGGAATACTTGCGTTGTCTGCTGTTTGCACCCGCTTGTGAATGGGGCTTTAAATCTATCTCCACTTTTGATGCGTTAAGGTGGCGATAACTCGGCGATAAGTCCTTGTGAATATGCCCCAAAGACTTTTGTATTTATTAAAGGCATTTATAGCGTGAATCAAGCCACAACGGCAAGAGGGTGCTGTTAGCTTAGAGAAATGCTGTTTGTCACGGAATCAATTTGGTAACAAATGTAGTGTCCATGGAACTCTTTAAAGCCTAATACGTCACATGCGAACATTTGCCATACAGAGACCAGACCTTGTTAGATTTTTGCACTCCCCAAAACTCTCAGGTTCCCGAAAACACCCAAAGATAAGTGCTTTTCAGGCAAGCTAGTCCTAGTGTCTAATGCCCCGCGCCCCAACAAGACTCGCCTCCTTCTGCTGCCAAGGTGCGACTGAAATAGTGGTAGGCCGCCACCACCCTTGCATGGAAAGGGCCCGGCCGACTCTGCTCGTCACCCGGGCCTTCCTTCTCTCTTCCTCCTTTCATCTTCATACAATCTTCCTACAAGCAAACACCTAGGGGCCGATTCCGATCTGGGTCGGAAAGCTCTCCGACCGATCCGGATTGTTTTCCGACCGAGCCGGACTCCTGCAGTCCGACCGAGCGAGTACGATCCGGCCGTATGCTGCCGGACTCTGTTCGGTCGGACTCCCATTGAAGTCAATGGGAGCTGGTCGTACGATGCGTACATGGGCTCCCATTGACTCAATGGGTACGTTGCGCACAAGGGGGCCCCCTGTAGTGGGTACGCGTTGGTGCCATCTGCACCGTACACGCATGTATAGGGGGGACCCATGGGTCCCCCCTGTGTCCGACTCGTACGGCTACGGGTGAAGGGGGGTCCGGCACGGACCCTCGAAGTCCGCTTCCGAGAGCTTTTTCGTGTCGGAGGCTCTGACTCGATCCGGCTGTTCGGATCGTGCATCGTACTGGCTCGGTCGTAAAACTTCTCCATTGCGCGGTATGAATCGAGTGCGAACGAGTCGGATGGAGCGGTTCGCACCCGGAAACGAGTCGGGCGGTGATTTCATGTTCAATCGCATCGTACTTGGGCGTCCGGACCTCAGTACAACTCGGTCGGAAACAAAGCCTCCGACTCGGATCCGGTGAAGCCGAATCCGATTCGGAGCCCTACCGACCAAGATCGGAATCGACCCCCTAGTCTCTAACATAACCAAGTAATACTATCACAAAATGTGCTGCATTACACCGCATAATTTGCCTTTTCTTGCCACACAATTTAGTCAACCCTGCCACATAGTTTGGCCTTCAACTGCTGCATCACACCAGTAGCCCTGTCTATAAGGTGTGCTCAATATGAAAATGTAACTGCAAACAATGTATATTATAGGCGATGTCACAGTCTTTGTTCGTGGAGGGTGTGTACCATAATGAGGTATCTGTGGTAAAGGCCAGCATTTCCCAATCGTTGCCCACTATAAACGTCCGCCAGGGCGTTTTCAGTTTCAATTTGTTTTAGAATTATTATTCAAGAAAGAAACACAGATATTTTACCAGTGGACTGGGGATGCTGTGAGGAAGAAACATATCTCTGCATTTGGTTACTGTGGGCAAGGCGCCAGCTGGCAGGGTTTGCTTTTAATTGTTTAATCTTAGCCCACTTGTCCTCTGAATGAATTAAACATAGATTCTTTGCAGACATCGATTATATGTATGCAGCCAATGGCAGGTATTGTACATAACCCTTCTCAACCCCTCTCCTGCACCAAAGCTCTTTGATTCAGAGACAAACAACCAAACAGGTGATGACTGATATATGATAAACTCGCTTAACACCACAGTCCGTGGTTGGAGCTCCATTTTATCACTGGCGACGAGGATGGGATTCTAAACACAGTGCAAAGGACAGGGGAAAAGGGATAACAAATTTACAAATAGGACTGAGGTTAACATACGTTGTGGGTCATGGTCATGGCCAATGTATTGAAAACAAATGACAGTGCAATATCTGATGCAGACAGTTTTTAAGGTGAGAAAGTACAACAAACTCCTCAGTAGTGTACTTTCACCTGTCATAAAACACCAAAGGTTCCAGCATGGTCCTCCAAATGCAAGAGACAGCTAGGAAAGTGCGCTCACTACTTTCAGGTTCCACTGTGTCCACTTTATTTCTTCAGTTATTATTTATATAGGTTTTCTCATGCAGCTCCAAGGTGCTCCCTTCGGGCAGCATGAAGAGGCTTTGAGGCACTGCAAGCAGACAGAAAGGCAGCAAATATAATAAGGGAATTAAAATATTACTGCCCCAGCAAGCACAGTTTGCCCTGTGAACATCATAGGCTCTGAGTATTCTTTCTTTGCTGTCCTATACGTTTAGGTTAGGTTTCCTCCAACATGTGTGAAGTGTATTTCAGCCATTTATTTGCCCTCATAGCAGTTTTGAAGTCTGGCCACCCTTTCTGCATGGTCCTGGAGTTTCTCTTTAACAAAACTGTGGTGCTATGTTAAGAAAACAGGGCTTTTGCAGATGCCCCCCACTTTTTTCCCTCATTTGGACTACTAGATGCTGGTTCTCGACTCTGACAGGGCACTGGAGCCTGCTAACCAGGCCCCAGTGCCAGTGCTCTTTCCCCAACTGACAGCAGGCCTGCCATTGCAGACTGCAAGAGCAGTGCAAACTGCTTGAACTCGAGTGTGCCCTCATCATGTGGGACACAGTCAAATGCATTACCTTTACTATATTTTCAGACACCCCTAAGGTAGGCCTCCACAGCCCAGGAGGCAGGGTGCAGTATATTAGAGGTGAGGGCAAATAAGTGCAAGCCTATATGTCCCTATAGTGGTGTTCCCAGGTGGAAACTACTATAAGTGTTAGTAGTCCATAGGATAACATGGGCTGCCAACCGGGCCCTCTCAAGATTGGCAGCTCCATTATGGTACCACTAAAATATGTAATATTTGGTATCAAACAATGTGCCTTCTCACCCCTGACAGGATTCTCATACCCTGGGTGACGTGGCATGCACTCAGGTGGCACCTTAGTGTTTGCCTACCTGGTTACCCCAGCTTCTCTGTGCTCAAGCTGATTAGCCAGCACATTCCCGTACCTGCTGCCGCCAAGACAGGATTCAGACCTCCTGCCAGACAGAGTGATCACTCCCAGGAGTCAGGAGCAAAGGCTTGGGCAGAAAGGAGGTCATACTTCTCTCATCCCAAGCAGGCTAGTAAAGTGGCACATCAAGGCAGTGAGCTGCAAAGGCTGCACCCCCATCTAATATGCATCAGGGCTGACTCCCAGTGGAGGAAACAGCCCTCCTCCTGCCCCAGGTATATTTGCACCTGGGCAGGTGGGAAATTAGCTATGGAGAGAGGTGTAGACCCCCAGAAGGCTAGTCACACCTCCAGGGTGGGCAGCCTGGTCTGTACACTAAACTTTGATTTCTGTTATCTTTAGGAATGACAAAATAGAGGGTTTGGGGTAGAAAAGGTGACCTACACCCCCAGAAGTGGTCACCTCAGGGACGGACTAGCTGCAGGGACTAGCTGCCTATTGGGTACTAGCTCCCAACCCCTAATTTCCCTAAATCTAGGATTTAAGGGACCCCCCGACACCAGAACCTCAGATCTGAACAACTTGCATCAAGGAAGGACCAAGAGGAGACCCGTGTCGCTGACAACAGGACTTTGCCCACATCACCAAAGCAAAAGAGGGATACTTTGTCCCTGTGGCAACAGACTTGTAACTGAGTGAACGACCCTCGTCCTTGGCTAAAACTTGGCACTCCCGAAGTGAGAAACCCCATGTGGAAGCCAGAAGCACCCTCAGTCTCCCCTGGACTAGTGGTACTAATCCCCTGCAAACTGCATGTAAAAACACATACCGGATCCAAAGAATCACTGGCCATCAGGCCCTCTGTGCGATCTTCCAAATCCAGGTGGTCCAGTGTATTGTGGGAGTGGTAGTCTCACCTGCCACACAGTTTCAGGCCACTACCTCACTCCCCGGGACCTAGTGAAGTTCCAGAACCTTTTCGCTGTGCTTACCGCTGCCAAGGCTTGTTGGCCGCCAATCCAGCAACTGACCCCCACACTCGGCGCTGCATCTACAGGGAACACCATTCAACCTTATTCGACGTCAGCAGCTGTTTACCTGTTGTGTTTTTGCATTCTGTTTCTTGCAGCAACGTGTAAGCAGTAAAAACAGCATCCCTGTGGCTCCGTTCCGCACCAGGGACAGCCAGGACAACTCTGCACCCAGACTCCACGGGCTAGGTAAAATTGATCTGACTGTCATGGCCTGGTCCAGGGGCCCACATTGACCTTCACCCTGTTAGGCTTCGTGTAACTCGGCCTGCAAGTGACAAATTGTCACTAGTGGATTTTGCCATTGACCGCAATGGTATATTTCCATGTATTATTTTGGACTGATTTAATACTGCTTCAAAAATCTATAACTCCAGTTATATGTATGCTATTCTGTTCATTTTGGTGTCTAAATTAAGATAAAAATACACTCTAGTTTTATAAATTGTTATCAGATTTCTTTCCAGTCGTGTCAATTACTTATCGCCCGTGTTGGTACTCTGAAATGCTTAACACACATTCCTCTAGTAAAGCCTGACTGCTCTTTTCCACACTACCAGGACTGAGTTAAGGATTTATTAGTGTGAATCCAAGGACCATCTTTGGGGTATTGTGAGAAAATTGCATGGTAAGGCTACCCAGTCATACCACATAATATTCCACTTTCCTACACTATGGTACCATTTGTTTTTAGGCTGCATACCGCTGTATTTATTGATGGTTTGTTTTTGTTCAGTGTGACAAATTCGACATGCCTGATCCTGCAAGTGTGTGTGAGTTGTTTGCTATTTCTTTTGATCCAAGTGGTGCATGGTTGTCTATTCCTCGGCCTAGAATATCTATGCTGTTGAGCAGCTCTGTTTACCTGCTATATATTTTTATATCAACACTTGTGTGTACTCACGCGATATGTTCTAACTAGAATGCTCTGCTGATTCGGTGAAGCGTGGTTGTGTGAGTTATTAGCGCATCAATGACTGGCCAACAATATGTCATTGGTGCTATGTTTTGCTGGTGTTGTGTTGTGTGTTCATAATGAGATGCTAAGTCAGTTGTGCTAGGAATGATTGTGTGCGATTAGGATATGATATCGGACAGCAACACTTTTTCCAACTATACAACTTTGGTGGTATTTCGTACACTTGAGAGTGCAGACAGTGCTGTTCAATGTGTTATTTGGAGTTGAGACATACATATGTATTCTGTTAAGACTCACTAAGAGGCTCCATTGGCTAGCATCTAGCAGGTGCTGTTGGGTGCCCCCGATGGCGCACTATATATGTTCTGTTTACTGTGTGGTATGTCCTGTCTAATGTGCTCTGATAGTTGTATCTGTACAGGGTGCCTTAGAGGTATGTACTATTGGGAGCCTTTTGACAGCTAACTCTAAAGCTTATTTGACTCATTGAGTTTGATGCCCTTCATCTTCTGCCTTGCCAAATCAGGTGCATCCAAAATGGATTCCGCTGGCCCCAGAACTCGGAGTCATATAACACATAGTCATACTACCCTTCATGTTCTAGACAGGCTCTGCGCTACACCCACATTCAACTTTGCGACAGAATTTCTGCACGAGGTTCTGGGTTCTACATAACAGCAGAACTTTACACAAGAGGGCTTCATAGATTGTGGTCTCAATGGAGAAAAACTCTGGTCACACTATAAATTCACAAAACATGGTGCGCTGCTAACACCGCTTTACATTATGTATCCAGGGCAAGGACAGTAGTCCATTGCCTAATTTGAGGGCCTCCTTGGTGCATCCCCACACTCAGGCCAGAGGACAGGTCCTGGACCTTACACTGTCCTGGAGAGGCCTATGCCTCTGGGCACGCGCTAGGTTAACATGACACCAGGGCCAAAATAAAAGTCATCATACACTTTCACATGCAGGGCAGGGGTACACACTCGTATGCCATGCAGGAGACATTCATGTTCCAACACTATTACATTCTGTGAGGCTACACCTAATTTGAAAGCCTGCGTATGGGACTGAAGTTGCTTCGGGATCAATTTTACTTTGGCCACATTTACTGAGTGACAAGGTCACTTTTCCCAAAGAATTATGGTAGTTAGAATTTGTAATTTAGTCAATACTCTAAATTATTAGTGAATGATTTATTGGAATGTATTTCATTTCAATTCATGGTTTATTTTAATGTAATTAACTGAAAAATTAGTTAAGAATTAGGGTACAATAATCTTACTTATTGGGTTAATTATATTCAATGTAAAATAAATCAATAAAATATACAGTTAGAACTAGTGGTACATTAAAACAATGTAATAAAATGAATTTAAATTGAATTAATTATAGTGTTGAATCTTGAATAACAATACGTTTATTACATTTTAATGAATTAAATAGTCAATAAAGAGAATTTATAATAATATTTCTATGAATGTATTATAATATGTGTAGATTAAATTAATTTAATGTGGCGCTCGGGTTAAGAGTAGAGTCACAGTTAGATAACCTCTTATTCTAATTAAGTAAAAACATGCAATCTAGTTGAATTTAGGTAGAGGATAAGGGGTTAATATTAGTAACATTTAAAGCAATGAAGAAAAAAATGTAATTAAAGAAATAGTGTGCTTTGTGGTAAAGTTTAGGGTTTTGACAAGGAGAGAAGTGAAGATAGGGCGAAAAATATGGAAGAAAGAAATCATAATTTCAATGCTATGGATAGGTGGGCGATTTCAAGCTAGTTTTTGGTTGCTTATGTTCTAGAATACTGTGATGTGCTGTTTCCAGGGTGTTTAGAATGTTTGGGATTGAAATAGAGATTGGGAGTTGGAGAGACTATTGCTGAAACCGTACGCTCCTGATGGATGGGGTCTTTGTACAGCAACTTGGCAAATAAACCCTGTATTTCCTATCATCTTTAGTGAGTTTATCTTTTCACACTGGCGACGACAGCTATTATTGAGCCAGAATCAGGATCTGGGCTATCACCAGGAAGTATGCTGAATCTGGGACACATTCAGCATCACCTGTACGTTGTCTGCTTTCTGTCGGAAGCGGTGATTTTTACTTCCAGCTGGACACAAAACAAAGACCTGACATAAAGAGCCATTAGCTCTCTTTTAGTTCGATTATCATCCTGCCTGGGAGCTATCTGGAGCCTAACACCTAGATGGCAATGAAATGTAGGGAAAGAAAGTCACTCAGTTTGTTATCGCTTCACAAGTGCTTAAGAGAAACTACGATTTAGAGGCAGGTTTTTGACTTTGTTCAACACCTGTATGTAAATGATATGCATGCACTGTTAGAATGTCAGACACATCTCTCTGGATGAGTAATTGCACTGATATTAATTTAAATAGCACTTTCTATGTTCTTTTTACTTAATTTCTAGCACTACTCACCCCAATGTAGGGTGTAAGGGCACTTTTTAACGCACAACATTATAAGGAGACAAGAAATCATTCAAGTGTGTATATCAATGTAAACAAACTGTTACTTAAGACAATTAAGGTTACATGGTGTAGGAGTCACATATTGCCTATACTAGCTCACTGTGCTATATAAGAAGGGTTGCAACTTATGAACTGCAAAGTAAAAAAAATATTTCTATGACAGAAAAGATGTAACTCACTGAGCTATCAGCATAAAATACAAATCTGTGGTCTGCTTGTTACATAATGTGCTTTGCATCAGGCACATTAACCCTCTATGCTACTTTAAGTCAGAACTATGACTAGACACAACACAGATTTATCCAGCAAGTGCATTAACCACAAGAGTTATCTTGCCATTATTATTATCCTCCACCCGTGCCCTCTGTGTTACTTTTTGCATCGCCCCCACCCTCCCCCATGTTGTTTTTGCTCTCCCCTGTTGCTTCAATGCCCACCCCCTGCTTTATGCTTTAAATAAAAAAATTGGTAACTAAAAAGAAATAAAAAGCCAGTGTAATTCTGTTGGTGCACGCATGTGTGGTGCGTGCACAGCACTCTCGTCAACAGGTTTTGTAAAAATGTTTAACTTTTTCCACACTCACAGCATCAGGGATACTGTGCAGCATGGCTAAAAACCACTGCCAAAGCCAATAGGTCACAAATGTGAGATCTATTGGCTTTACCAATGTTTGTTTGAGATTGCATGCAATCTGAGGATGTAAAACTGTTGAAAGAAACAACATTACTTGCTTGTGAGACAGTGCTATATTAGGTACTTTTTATTAGTCCTAGCAAATACTCTACCCCCAGAAAGCCTACCGCTATATAGCCACTGGAACAAGAACACCTTATCAGTTCAAGGGTTGGAACCATAAAGTAATGCCCAGACCCATCAATAGGGAAATACGGAGAGCTCTTGGCTGCGCTTTCAGTCAGCAGTAACTTCATGATTGTAGCAACGTGAGAGAGTATACGGGGTAAATAATGCAAACATTGAAGAGAGGATTCTGCAAATGCTGGGGCATAAATCTTCTTACGTTCCCCCTTAATGTTTGGCCCAGTAGAGGTCAGGTGAAAGCAAACAGCTTGTGGCCAATTCTGGAACCTAATTTTGCAAGGACAAACCTTCCCCTCTCCGTTTTAGATGAAGAAGCTGGCCAAACAAACTATCACACTGCACTGAAGTAGACAACTCTTTACAGGGTCATAAACCAAGAACATGGGTGTTCAGCTGGGTACCCACTCACAACGAGGGCCACCCCCCAAAGGAAAAACCTCACACAATCTGTTCTTCACAGCCTGAGGCACCACATCCCAGTATCTATGGCTACGACTTTTCCTACTCCACGTCCTATGGTAAGGTTGCCACCTCGCTGCAGATCACTGGGGCCACTTGTTTCCAGATCTGGGCTTTCATTTGACACCCTGAGCTGCTCTGGAAGTTTAAGGCTCATGCCTGGAATTTAATAAACCACATCCTTCCCCATGCCCTGACGTCATGCCATGAAGATAAACTCCTCCCTTCCCTGTGCCCTGAGGAGAATAATGTCACGTGGTATAAAGCACACAGGAATCTTTTTATGAAGTGAGCAGGTGTGTTGTCATTGGAGGCCCCGCGGCAGTCGTTGTATGGGTTGGTATCTTCTCTCCTGATCCAACAGGCACTGGATTTCGGTACCAAAGAAAGGTCTAATTTAAGAGAGACGAGGCATTAGTGCCAACCACGCTATTTCTAGTCTGTTCTTGGCTCGGATAATCTGCTGCTCTGAAGTTCTTTTGTTTCCGTGTTTGTTTTTCCCTCTCTTCCGTGCTTCAGCAGTGCACTTTTACTGCCCTTATTTGTTTAGTGGTTTTTCTTGTTATTTGCGTTGTCGCTCCCTTTAACGCATCTCGGCTGGAGCCTTGGCAGCCCCAAATAGGGTGACCACTGCGCACGGAGGCAAATTCAGGGCAGTGACTATAAAAATTCAGATCAAAGGGTCAAAATTCAGGACAAAAATTCAGGACAGGAGGTAAATTTTACGGCCAAATTTGAGGAGGTTGTGCAGTTATGAAATAGATGGTTGACACTCGTACAAATCAAAAGAGGTTTATGTTCTTTGGTTTGTTTCATATACATCAAACACTCACATGCAGCCGGGCTTAATTAAGAATTAGAATACTAGCCAGCATTTGCACACTAAACAGAATTTGACAATTGACATTAGATGCAGCTTCCAATTCTACCACCATACCACATTTGCTTTGTTAATGGAGGGACTGGTGGAACTCTAGAAACAAGGTGCTGGGGGAAGCTCTGTATTTTAATAAGGCGAGGCAAGGCAGCAGCCACCAAGCAATGGAACGGAAAAACTACAAATGGCCAGAAAAATGTCCAACAGGAACATGTGTGAATGTAACAACTCAAACCTGAGGAATGTATACACACCAACTTACCATACACTACAGTACAGCTCAGCCATTATCTTCCAATGGGGAACAACTACACGTATAGCCATAATGTATGCTGAAATTGGACCTCCACCTTAGTTTTATCATCGAAAACCTCTGTCTCGATTATGTATATCTATCATCCAGCTAGCTTTCCTATGAACTCGATTCACAAATTTATCAATACCTTTTCTGCCTTCACTTGTAATAAAAAATGAAGAAATATGGCCCCACTTGCTATTTGTGCTCCTCAACATCTTTTCTTCTAGCTCAACCTTTCTGTAGAAACATTTCTTAAGGTGGAAAGCCATTCTCTTTTTACCCCATACCCCCACCCACCACCACTGGAACTCTCATCCTGGATATCTGAAATACACTTCCTAGCCCAGTATGTCCTGGATAAAACTTTAAACGTTTCTTTTCTCTTGATCTCTTTGTATCACTGGTCAAGATTCCATTTTATCGCCAAGAGACCTTATGGTGTAGATGCACTTTAGAAATTCACATTAAAATAACATACCATAACCAGCACAATAGTATCCCATCGGATAGGTGGTCGAACTACCCAACCCTCAAAATCTTTAGTTGACATCCAATGTGGCCCCTGCCCACAGGTGTGGGAAAACGTGCATCAAAGACACTGCAGAGTCTCAACTGGTGGGTCCAGGCCTAGTCACAATGCCAGTAGGTCCAGGTCTTCTGGTCTGAATGCAGTGGCTAAATTCCATACAAGAAAGGCTGCATCCTTTCTGGAAGAGCGTCACCATGGCAACTAAAGAGAACAGCTCTTAGCTCAGCCATCACCACGTGCGCTCTGCCACCGGCATTGCTAACTGCCACTTTATTTTACTTTAGTATAGCAATTCCAGCTGAGGGACAATATTTTATATTTAAAAAGCATATTTTGGAATGCTTCCCTTCAGGACATTAGATTATATTAGGGCACTGAAAGGCCTTTTTTAGAATTAGTGAGCCAGACCCTTTCTGCCCTGAACATTTTGTCACTGGCTCAAGGACAAGTCACATTTCTTGTGCCTCCTATTAAAGCCTTTATTTTTACAGAAGGAGTTATGATCTATTAAACCTATAGAGGAGAGTTTTGTGTACAGTGTGCATCCTCAACTGAACTATGTGAAGGTGATTTAAAATATGATGATCTCAGTCAAGGAGGCACAGTGAAGAAAAATAATAGGATCACATAGTTTGCTCAGGGTAGCAAGCAGGGATTGAATATGCTATCCCAAAAAATCTAAGAAAGGGTGTTTGAATCTGATGTGAATCAGTAGCCCCACAAGCGAGGCGCCTTGAGGGAGCCAAAATACAATTCAGTTTGTCCTATGTGGTCATATTAGGTGTTAGTGCCATATGGTATCAGAGTATGTGTTTTCTGATCTTTTTAACATTTGATAATACATGTGTATTATGGTGATTAAATATATATTTGTTCGTAATTGGTTTAATGTATTTTAGATGTCGTTATTTATGTATTGTTTTATGTTGATTTCAGCCCTGATGAAGTTCCTTTAAAAGGAACGAAACGCGTTGGCTGTTGTCCTGTTTTAACCTAAAGAAGAATAAAGACATATTGATTATTGTGACTTCATCCCTGGTGCTGCCTCCATTTTTTTATTTTTTATTTCTGGATTTCCAGTGAGACCCAACTGCAGCAGGTCTCGGAGGATACGGGCACAGGACTATAAGATACTGTGGACATTTAAATTGAGGTGCCAAACGTATAGTCAGCTGCAGTTTTGCTATATTTTGACAATTCAGTTTGTGGCAGCCTTGCAGTCTATTGAACCACATATCAGTGAGACTTTTCTTTGTATTGCTCTGTCTGTGAACTGAAAGGCTTCTGCTTCAGGTTCATCATTGAGTAAAATGAGGCAATGCGAGGTAAAAGTGATCTACCCAGAAATAGACTTTGGGGCAAGTTGATAAAGGAAAAATTTGACTAATGCATGACCTACTTTGCCAAGGTCTAGCCTTGTCAGTCTGCTGTTGCCACCAGACTAACTTGAGTGCAAGTTTCTGATTTAGTTACAGCCCTGTCCACCTCGGAGTCTGAGGCTCTAACCACACACAGAACCTCTGACAATTCAGGTCCTGCATATATCAGGCAGTTTATACTAATGTGTTATATAGTACATGTTGATCATAAAAAAAATAGCCATGTTCACAGGAAATCCATTTTGCTTTCTTTTGTACATTACTGTTTTATGCTTTAAAAATGTCAATTTTATTTGAGGCATGAAAACATAGATTTTTTTTCTTTGATAATGCAGATGCAGTAAGCATGTTCAAACTTCCCGCCCAGGTCTGATTCATCACAGACCTCCAGACAGAAACGTACGTATTATGGAGCCGCTGTTGGTTAATGCAATCACTGCGGATGTCTGTTTGTGCAACCAGAGAACAACAGAATTGAATCCTGGTTGGTGTAGCGGGGAATAGTGACTTGGGTAATTTTAGTGAGGTCAGCGGCGTCACTAGGGTTGGTGTCACCCAGTGCGGACACCTTTCCCAAATGAGACTATTTAGTAAATAGTCTCATTTGGGAAAGGTGTCACCCCATGTGATGGTGTCACCCGGTGCGGTCCGCACCCCCCGCACCCCCCTAGTGACGCCACTGAGTGAGGTCCCAGTCTGTGACAGAAAGCACTGTGAATGTGTAAATCATTATTTTATATTTGCATTGCACATAGTATAAGATAGGGTGCCACAGAATGCGCAAAAACTATTAGGTTTAAGACAAGAAAAAGTTCTTCCAATTATAGATTTTAGTAATACGCAGAGTGCACCGGGTGGAAGCATTTTTATAATTGTCTTTTGGAAGGACTCACTAAAGAAGTAACACCCTTTCAAAAACAAGAACCTTTGTCTTCAGAAAGCTTCAAGGGATTCCATCAGTTAAGGCCAATGTCGGCTTCCAAGCCGCCTTCACATTTGCAGATAAGTCAATGGCACATATTGACATTTCTTTCAGGCAGCAGACACCCTGGCAAGAGGGCTTGTTTCAAGTTTAGCTTTCTGCCCCTCCCTTGGGATCACAGCACAGGCGGCCCTCTCCTTCTCCACCTCAGCTGAGGCATCTCAAAGGTTGGAGTTCACCTTTGTCTTTTAGCACAAAGGCTAAAATTATGGAAAAATGCAGTCAGTTGAAACATGGATCATGGACAACTGACATTAGGGCTAATTTACTCTGTGTAAATTACGGATGGGTGGTTACCCTAGTCCCAAAGAGGCAGCATTGGCATAGAGATCCTGGCAATGCTACGAAGAAAGAACGAGTGGATAAAGAAACAATGGCTAAGAACCAGCTGCGGACCACAATAGTCGCACCTCTCTGCTTTGTTCCTGTTGTAATTATTGAAAATGGTGATTGGAGATGATGTGCACAAAAAGATGGATAAAGAAACATATTACACGTGGACAACAATTTGGGGTAGGACCTGCTTCTTCGGACTTACCATATCTTACCCTTGGCATTGTCCTCGGTACATATGCAGTACCCCAGGCCTCAGGGGTTACGAAGGCAGCAGCAGGACCATACAACTAACAGGACTCTAGCAGCCCTCTTTACTTTAATTTGCTCTTCTTACCCATCCCCTGCCCCCTTAACAGCGTGAGGTGGGGCTAAGGCAGGGAGAAGGGGCAAGCCCTGTAATGTCATTAATGGTTAAAGGGTGTGAAATAGGGTGATCGCCTGCCAAAGAGGCTCATTCTGGACAAGGACTGTAAAAATTCAGGACAAAGTTTCAAAATCTAGGTCAATAATTCAGGAAAAAAGGTCCATTTTACAGACACATATGTGTAAGTCAAGCAGTCATGTAATAGTAAGTAAATAGACGGCTGACACAAGCATACATAGATTTATGGTTTTTATTTTGTATAAGATGTAGCAGTATTGAGCAGCATTGGTAATTGGACTTATTTCCAGATTAAAAATCTAGCAGATATTTGCAAAATTTGAAATCCCACATAAGCGATAGTTATCACCCGATTCTGCCCCCCTGCCCTGAATAACAAAACAGAAGCCGTGCTCTGTTGATAAACGTGGATCTCCAGTTCATTGGTAGTAATGGTGCAGAGAGAGAAAAATGTAGGGTAAGTGGTTATAGGATATTTGAGGGAGATAGTGTGTGTGTGTCACTGTACTAAAGCCCCTGTGATGAAGCGTAGAATGCAATATGTTCACAAAGAATGATTCTAGAACAATTACACCGTCAAAGCATGAATGAGAGTTAGAAAAGGAGCACATACAACATTATGAAAAATCCCACCCATACAATACTCAATCATCATGCCAGAGATATGCCAACCAATGCACCACCATATGCTCTGGACAGTGCACCATTAGCCACTGCATTGTATATCTCCATTAACGACATAACTCGCCACCACACTACGACTCACAGACCAATGCCCCACCATCCACAGCATATTCAACTATAACCTGTGGCACATTGCTCCTTCACCCTCAGAACTGTGCACCACCACCTTTGGCAAAGTGCACCATCACCCACTGAGTAATGTAGCCCTGCTAATAAAATAGTACGTCAACATACATAGACCAGTGCACTAATACCACAAAACAGTGGACATTAGGCTCAATTTACAGACAGTCTGTGTAATTAGCGGACAGGTGAGGTAAGGTGACGACCTTACCTCTGAAAGACATTGAAAGGGAATTACATTGGCTGCCGGTGCTACCATTCATCATCTACACCTTCATTTACCCACACATTCTCCACCCATTCATCTAAACCCTCCATATTCATCCCAAACACTATCCCTTCATCCACCATCTACACAGCCTTTACTCATCGCCACACCCATCCATCCATCTTCCACTCATCAACACAGCTTTTGTCCACACTAAAATGTTTAAGGAACTGCTTTTTGTTCAGAGACCATTTGAGGTTTGGAGGGCATTGAGCATTTGAAATGTTTTAGAGCTATGCAAGGAATAATGGGGCATCTCAATTCAGCTATATGAGTGTTTGTGTTTAATTAGAATGCAAAATATAGATGAGCTCTACTTTAAAAAAGAAAAGTACCATGTAAGACACGTCAAATCCAGACATAAAAAAATCTAACCTCAATCATCAAAAATATGGGTGCCCTTTTTATAAAATTAATAAGTAGTCTGGCGGTGTTAGTGCACTGAAATAAAACAGGCTGAAAAAAATAGTTTGATTCTCTGGGAACGTAAAGCAAATTGAGATGCAATAGAAATGCTCATTCCATTTTGGAAAGGTTTAACTCACCCAGGACATTTGAATTCACTTTAGTCCTTGGTCACTAGCACATTTTCCGAGGGAGGGGTCGCACATTGCAAAGGAGCTTGTTCTATTATCAGGTTTTAACAGGGTGCCTGCATGCATCTCTTTGGAGGGATGGATGTGTGTGCACCTCTCTGAAGACCACCCACCACGCCTTGCTCCAGTTCCGTATATGGTGGTCAGGTTGGAGAGAAGACCAGGCAGGCTTGACCACTCATTCACATTTTCTCTTCTCAGTTATCTGCATACTTAGGAGACTGTGAATCAGTCACTGCTCTTGAAAGAGCTTTTACAATGTTTAAAATCAGAGGTGGCCCTCAACATTTTGAACAGGTGCAGCACCGAGACTGGGATTGCACAGTGCCTGGTGAGCAGGCACCTTCAAACCCTTTCAAAGAGGTTGGCACGTGTGTGCCTGTCTACTGCTTAGTTACTAAGGCTGCGGACGGGCTGCTCTAAATAGCCATGATGTACTAGGTGATGGCTACTTCTCAATATGTGGAAAACCAAACAGAAGGTCTCTGAGTAATAGCAGTGGGACTTTCAGGATGCTGACGTGGAATATCACCAACGTATTTTGATGTCTGTTTACAGCGAGCGTCCAACAGCTCTGTCCCTCGTTAGTGTGTTAGCTACCTAGGTTGTACCTGTCCTGCATGTTTAAGAGAATCATCTGATGCTCCTCCTGCTACTGCCACCTTTCCTGTACTTATTATTTGTTTTAGGGAAGGTTGGACCGCAGCTGTCCATGCTGTACCTTTGTTGTGCTGTGAAGCACAGTATTAAACTTTCCACTACGCAAAAGACAAAACGATTTGCATTACGATTGCCTGTTTTGATGCATGATGTGAATGTAAGAGTGAACCCTCACAAAATATATGAGCAGAGTTTTGCATGTAAAACGTTTGGTTTTACAAGTGAAATAAACAGGTTAAATGGACCTGCTGACTTTGCAAAGTTTGAAAACACAGCTGACAAGTGGCTCCCTGACATATATAACACATTTGGCCAGTTCTGGCATATCAGAGAACATCACTTTGCCATCTGGGGTTTTTGATCCATAAAAAAAGTATTAAAAGTAAAACTATAAGCCCATAATGGAACACACTGTTGGCTGAAAGGGCAGGGATTGCTGATCACACTTTATGTCATTGTGCCAATTGGCAGGCTTGTGAAATGCAAAATAACATGTAGTTCCTGATTTTCTGCCTTTTTAGGTCTCACCTATTAGACAGTGCTGGTTGCCTTTTGCTGAAAAAACATACTGTCATCTTAGAGTTCGCTTAGAGTCTGCATTTTGCTAACTATTGGTTAGCCTTTATTGTCACTCACATTTGCTGGATTTCTATTCATCAGCTTATGTGAGCTTTACTTCCTCTTCTTGTGTTTGTCCAACCCCTAGAGCATGGACACATTACTTGTGTCCTCCCACTGTTCACTTTTGAAGCACTACTTTTTTCTTCTTGGTCATGTACTCCACAAGAGTGCATTGTTTTCTAGTTGTCTGCTTCATCTACTGCTCTTCCCCCTGCCTCCTTGCTCCTCATTGATCTCCGTTGTCCATGTGCTTCTCTCCCACCATGTGTTATGCTCGCCCTCGTGTGCTTTTCCCCTGTGTTGTGTTCTCACCCATGTGGTTCTCTTTCCCTCCGCACACTCCACATTCCTCTTTTATCCATGTTGCTTCCCCCGTTTCCTTGATGCTTTCTCCCCACGTCTGTGGTGCTCTATCCATGCGTTGCTTCGCCCCTCGTATTACTTCCTTCCCCACCTGTGATCACTGTGCTGCTTCCCCCACTTGCACCTCTAAAACAAATGTAAAAATGCTTTTACCTACTGGTTTTTATTTTGTTATTTACCAATCCATCTCTCAGCAGTAAAAAAAAAAAGAAAAACAATCTATTGTCATTTTGTATACGCTCCTCTCTGTGTTGTGTGCACCTACAAAATGACACGAAAGGATACGTCATTGTGCTCTTTTTTGCTTATTCATTAGCCATGCTGCACAACATTGGGGATGCTATACAGAATTGCTAGAAACTATAGGCCCAGAGAAGAGACCCCAGAAGCGAGACCTATTGGCTTTGCCAATGCTTGTTTTCTTTTGGGCAGTCTAGTGTTAAACAGCCCAGTGAGTGACAGTGCTGAGATAGCCTTTCAAATGCAAATGTGAATCATTAACACTCCTTGAAGAAACAAAGGGCTACTTCACTAAAACAAAAAAAGTTGTAGCTACTGAACCTGTTCTAAGCAGGGGCGTGGCTTCCCTTGGTGCAGCAAGTCCTGTGGCACCGGGGCACAGAGGCTTGAATATTGCTGCTTTTTAGAGTTCAACGAGCGGCCAGGAGCACAATTCCCAGGCAAGTGGAAGCCCAGCGGCACCACTGAGATGGTGTAATAATCCATCAGTGAATTCTTCAGTGAACATGCCACCCCCTCCTATAGGTCCTAGGGGCACTGTCAGACCACCACAAAAGGTTATCAAAGATTATGTCCACTTAAGACTAGTTGTAGAGGGAACCTTGAGCTGCATTCATGATACCTCATAGGAGTAAAATGTCTTACACATGCTACCATTTACAGCAGCAGGTTGGGGGTACGCACACCATGTGAGCTGTACGATAAGAGGCCACCTAAAACCCTCTCACAGCTCACTGATTGTGAATTGCAATCTTCTGCCTTGACGAGAGGCCACAATTTGAGGTCTGGCTGTCAGCAAGGTTTCTTTCAGAATCTGTTCTCGAAATAAAACATGTCCGACCAGTGCCCTCAGAGGAGAGCTGGTACACCACTATGATGTTAGTTGCAGCTTGCGTTGCCGATGCTGCACCACAAGCACACGGGCAGTGTTGCAAAAAGGCATCAGTAACAGACCAACCATCAGTGGCTGCACCTCCGCTAAGGCGGAGGAGCATCGCCCCACTGCTTTGCAGTAGTGAAATCAGGGCACAAGTCCTATAAAAAGAAGTGGGGGGACTGACCAAGTTAGGCAGTATGCAAGTGACATCATGACGCGTGCCAGCACAGCGCATGACGTCACGACGTGTTACATCCCACATGGCATCACAGGTACATCCCACATGCCATCACAGGAAGTGACCTCACTGGAAGATTCTGCATTAGGATGAGTAGCGCTATAAAAAGAAATAAAATAGTGCTATTTATATTATTATTTGTGTAAATACTTGGACAGACCATCCCATCTGACATTCTTACAGTGCATGCACTTATATATAGGGACTGAAAAAAGTAAAAAGCATGCATCTCTTAAATATCTGTGAAGAGATAACATGCTGTGTGCTTTTGTTTCCTCTCCTGTGCATTTGCATTTACTTGAGAGGTTCCAGCCGCCTCCCTTCCAATACTCGATCAAAAGGAGGCCTGATGGCCCCTTAACTTCTGCCTTAATCTTTGGCACAGCTGGAGGTGTAAAAAGCCCCCTAACTGACTGCACGTTGCTGCTGAGAGTGAAAAGCAGACAATGTGCGGGAGCTGCTGAACGTGTCCCGGTGTCTGAAAATGACACTGGGACAAGTTCAACATATTTCTGTGGGGCCCAACTTAGTGGCAGGGGGGACGGCGTCCACCCTTTGAAAATAGTGGGTGGACGCCGTGTACCCGCGTGTACCCCCGACTCGTGCCCTGAGTGAAATAAAGGAAAAATAAAATGATAACTCGGAGTTATTAACATTATATTTTGTCCTGCAGCAGCAGCTTTGCAGGGCGAGGCGGGGCTGCTCTCACGCCAGGAGCAGGGTGAGTGGTGTATACACTTTGTAAGGGCTCATGAATGTTTGGTCGGCCGTCTCGGGCATGCCAAACATTCATGCACACTTTGAATGTTGTCCACCCAGGCTGCCGAGGATGTGGTACTGAGAAGCGCAGGCTGGGGGAGTGGGGGGGTGGGCTATTGTCAAGCATTGTTGCTGATTTTCTTACAGGGGGGCGATATTGCAGCACTGCTCCAAAACCAGCCCCCAGTAACAAAAACGGCCCCCACAGGTCAAAAATCAGCCCCCGCCTTCCGGCCCACCGGGGAAACGCCCGGTGCCCGGTATGGCCAGTCCGGCCCTGGCTATTCCCAAAATAGAGTGCTGGTGCCCACCACCAGCAACCACCAGCATAAATTAAGCATTGCTCCCTAGTTCTGGGGTGAAAGATTATTTTATTGTAAAGATCTGCAATTTCCTTGTTTGTCCCTCAACCAAGAGAAACTTTCATACAAGATCAGGCACCGCAAAAGTGATCCAGGGATTTCCTGTGTCTTTGAGTACCTACAGTGTGAAATCCAGCAACAATAAGAAAAAAAGATGCTTGTGAAAGATGCTGTGTATGAACAGACACTAGAAAATTAAAAAAACTTGTACATAAAAGATTTCCTCAAAAGAACACAAAACAGTTTTTTATTTAAAAACCATTGGCGAATTAATAATGCAGTGCAGGGATGAAATCTGCCTTGTTTAGTTTATCCTGTGTGAAAATGTTCTGGTTCAAGGACAGGATCTTCAGGCAAGAGTCTTGAGCCACTCATGATAGGCCCGTAGGTGACAGCCACAGCCTGATAGGTCCTGTTTAACTCTGGGTGAAATTTGTGTGAAGCCCGCGTAATTACCGTAATTTCACGCGAAATTCCGAATTTATGCTATTGCATCACATCACATAATTACATGCTGTTCATGGTAAAAATGTACTGTGAATGTGGCGTTCACAGAAAAAAATGACCATGAACGCGAATGGCGGGGCGCAAGCAGCAGTTGTTCGTTGTGGTTTTGTCTTTTTGCACTATTTTTCTTAGCACAAATTGTATCCTTGCACCCAGAGTGGAGTGTACTCAAGGACGCATTTCATGCACAAAAAAACAGATACGGGGTGCGTGTCCAAGGCAATGACCAACATGGCCGCACGGCATTGAAGCTCCGGCAGATGGTGCCCTAAATCGCACTGAAATGAGCTCCATATAACCATCCAACCCCATCCAAGCCGCGGGCTGATGGCCAGGACACCATTGGCCTACATTTGCTATTCTGGTGGTGAGAATTTCATCCGGACAGGGAAGCGGAATCCCGGTGTGGTATGCGGCCTGGCCTTCCTTGAAGGCCCCGCGCTGACGTTGACACGGGCAAGCCTGAGGTGGAAGGAGCATCTGGCCTCGCTGGGTTGCCGGAACACTACCTGCACCCAAACAACACTGCTACATGCTGAGACTGTTCATCTGGGGAACCGACCGCATTTGACCACAACCCTGTTGGCTGCATCTGCCTGAATTGTGGCCGAGGCCTGTGACCACATGGGCCGCAGTGGAGATGTCTCATTCCTGCTGCTGGAGGTGCTGGGCAGTGCTGGGCGAGTCCTCTATATTCACCCTGCCAAAGCCTTCTCGGGGTGCTGTAGCGGCATTGGTGACCTCCCTGCCTGCCTGTGCTGTTGTGGCGGGGCTCTGTTGAGCTGCGGGAACATGCGGAGAGCGACAGGGGATGGTGCCAGTGTGAGCCTGCCGACACACACAAGGTAACGGTCGGCCCTGATACTCTCCAGAGGCCCGCGGCAACAGGGGCCATGGGTGAGGCTGGGGAATCTCGGCCACCGGGCCGCACTGAGCCACCTCCATTACTTACGCCATCTCCATCGCCTTCTCTCCTCCATTCCTCCCACCGCTGCCTTGCAGATTGCTACAGCGACTTCCCATCTGTGGGGCGCTATACTGCTCCAACCGTTACTGTGGCCACTGCTTCAAGTAGACACATACTGGAAAACACCCTCCATCCTGCTCGGGCTTGATTGCTGTGCCTCACCGCCTTTCTTGTTATTGCAACTGGCCAGCCCCATTAACTGACTGGTCGGGGTCTGCTGTTGCAGGCTTTGTTGCTGCCTCTGCTCCTGAGCTAATATTCAGGATTTGAACCTCGCTTACCACTCCAGGTGTCCGCGGCCACACGCCTGCAGCTCACTGCCCCCCGATCAGGTTGCGACCAGGTGTCATTAGACCTCCTGCAGGGAATTTTTTTCCTTCCTGAGCCTGTTCTCTGTCCTTACCTATTGGTTCCCTGGCTGCCCATCCAAAGGTCCTCCTTCTCTGCCTCACCCTTTGGACTGTACGTTGGCCTTCGTCTCCCCCTGCACCTCCTTCTTAGCCCCTCACCAGCGCCGCCTAGGATCCCGTAGCGGGGGTCGTGCTGGGGGGGTTGTCCCTCCCCTTCAAGGTCCAGACTCCACTCATAAGTCTGATCACATGCTGCATTCCCTGAAAGATAACCACTGACACCAACTGAGCCATTAATCTTCATTTACTTCCTCAGGAGGCCTTACTCTGTACATATTTTGGCTACACCCGTCTGCTTTGCGGCATTTCTGCAAATAGATTATTTTCATATCAACCTCCTCCTGGTCCAGTCACACCAGCTTGCAAGCCTCGTTTGTCATGGGGTAGGACTGTCCCCTCTCCACTTTGCAGGATATGGTTTATGGAGACCCGAAACAGAGACGCCTTAACTTCAGAAAGCGAAGCAACCAGACGCCGCACAACCTGTACCTATGGTGGAGGGTAGGATCACGGGAAGCTCAGGCCCGGAACAACTAACAGGCACAGACGCTATAAGGTCAAAACTTAGAGCAGGCTTCTGACCAATTGACGGTAGATTTGACACCCTGAGGGGAGGGTGTTGGACCTGGAGGACGGGGCTGCGCAAAGCATGAAGTGATTAGAGAGAGTGGAAAAATTGCTAAAATCTGTGGCCATCAAGAACTAAGATCTGGAGGTGAGAGGTAGGCGAAATAACCTGTGCATTTTGGGGATTGCAGAATCTACCAATACAGGGCGCCTTGATCTGTTTGTTGAGAGATTGATGACAGACACGTTGGTCAGACAACACTTCACTTCCACCTCGTGGTGGAACATGCGCATCGTTCGCTGGGCCCGAACCCCAACCCTGGCTGTACCCCGAGACCTATAATAGCACGACTGCTAAATTTCAGAGACCATGATGTGGCCTTCCGGCTGGCTCGTGAGAGTGGTCTGTTACAGTGGCAGAGCTCCACCATCTCCCTGTTCCCTGACTTTACCATGGTGGTACAAGAGGCACGTCAAAAATTCGTAAACTTCAATTCAACACTGCAAAAAATGGGGTAGCGTTATAGCATGCTATATCCGGTGCGCTTAAGAGTTGATGTAAACGACAAAACCGATTTCTTTGACACACCCGGCAGCGGCACAGGCCTTTTGCAAATAACACTCTGGTGAACGTCTGCCATCCCGACACTCTACTCCAGACAGATCCCCCCGGGACCTTCACTTCAGCACCAGCGCCGTTCTATTTCCTACGGATTAATGTCTCCGCATCTTACCTGCCTCCATTCCATACCACGCATTGGCCCGTGGTCCCTGTTCTCCAGGTCTATACTATTATGCCTGTTCAAGCCTACAGACGTGTCCTACAGACCTAGTGGTGCTCGTTTCATCCCTCTCCATAAGGATACTCATGCAATTGTTGTCTGCCATAGCGTTGCCACCCCCTAGTGGTACACACACTCAAGGTTAATGTTTTGTTGTTTTGTATAAATGGGGTTGTTTATTTGGGGTATTTGCCTGGTGTGGGTGGGGGTGGGGAGGGGTCAATGCGAATGTTTGATTCTGTGTTTGCTGTTTTCCTTGATACTCCATTGTTCACTCTAGTCAAAAGCGATACTCACTTTCTAAATCCCTTAGACACAACTCATGGTCCGTACACGCCCTCTTGAGCCAGGCTCTATTAACCTAATGCTCATGTCTTGGAATATCAGGGGTCTCAATAATCATCATAAAAGCAAACAAGTTCTGCAACACATCCTGGGAGATCACACACATTTGCGTCTACATGGGACCCACACCATATTTTTTCCAACTACAGCACTTTTCTAGAGGGGTTTGTACCCTAATTCATAAAAATGTGCCATTTCGCCCCACAAACTCCATCATAGATGATGACAGCAGGTATGTACTAGTCGCGGGTACGCTGGCAGGTCACTCTATACTGTTAGCCAACATCTACCTCCCTAATGTGGACTACCCAGAATTCTTCCTGATGCCATATACTCAGATTGGGTGCATAGAATTTGATCATCTCATCGTGAGCAGGGATTTTAATCTCCTAATGGATCCTACCCTTGATACTACTGCATCTTCTCCAGCCAGTAAGCAGAGAACACTCCACATACTAAGAGACATTTGTGGCACACACACATTAAGAGATGCTTTGCAACTGAAAGGTGCATTAGCATTGGGGTTCACCCACTATTCTGCCCCCCACAACACATGTTCCCGTATTGACTGTTGCCTTCTGTCTGCGACCCTCTGTCCGTGGTTGGACTCAATACAACACCTAACTCGCACACTTTCCAACCACTCCCATCTACAAGTCATGCACCATGTCCCTTTTGGTGGTTGCCAGGAGAGACAATGGCGCTTCCCCCCACTGGTGTTACAGGATGAGCTATTCCATGCCGAACTGCATATAGCAGTTTTGGACTATTTTTGTCTCAACGAGGGTTCAGTGAATTCCCACGCTACCCTCTGGGAGGCGTTTAAAGCTTACATCAGGGGCATTTGCATATCCAAGCACTCTTGAGTGCTTAGAGACATATGCAGAGGACTCCAACACCTTGAGAAAGAGCTGACCGACCTGGATTTGTATACTATACTTCACCTTGGTGAACCACATCCGCACACCCGAGCATCACTACTGACTGAATGCATGAGACCTGGCTGAACAAGAGGTTCTTTTTCTAGGTAGACATGCTAGAGCACATAGACATGGAGAGGGTGAATGTCCCGGGCGCACTCTTGCCCGACTTCTTCACCCCCCTAGAGGCACCTCATACATATGCAAACTAAGCACGGATGGAGGCATGAAGATCACCTCCAATGAGGAAATATTAGACACCCTACTCCAATACTATACATGCCTCTACACTACCCGACTCTTTGGAGATGTTACAGCCCAAACAGTTTACATTGATGAGGTGGCAATGGTATGACTCTCCAATCCGCAATGCCAGTTCCTCAGCGAACCTTTATCTAGTGAGGAAATCGTACAAGCCATTGATTCCCGAATGGCTCCAAGGCCCCTAGCCTTGATGGTTACACTGGCGAATTCTGTAAATATTTCAAACATCTCCTTGCACCAGATTTGCTTGCTATCTATGGGAAATCCCTTTGAAGGGGAATTGTGACGCTCTCCCTAAGTGAGGCCGTAATAACTGTATTTCTTAAACCTGTCAAGGACCCCCAACACTGCAGATTCTATAGGCCTCTATCGCTTTTAAATTTGATTAATAAAATATTACCAAAGGCCCTTTCTAACCATCTTGCACTACTATTGGAGCAGATCATTTCCCCCACACAATCGGGGTTCGATCCGCATTGTTCTACTTCTCTGAATCTGTGTGCAGTCTTCTCCATATTCCATAGAATCTCCCAAGATGTCCCTGCCGCAAAAGCTTCATTAGAAGCTGAGAAAGCATTTGACTCCCTGGAGTGGCCTTTCCTCTATGCCGTGCTTTGCAAATTGGGTAACCCCCTTGGATTCTCTTCATTGATAAATCTCCTGTATGCACAGTCCACTGCTCGTATCAGGGTTAAGGCTCAATTACCGCTCCCTTTCCCATCATGAGGAATGCCTGCAAGAGCTGTCTCCTATCCCTTTTACTTTTTATAATAGCAATGGACCCACTGGTCAGACATCTTCATATGTGCCACATCCATCAAGGCCTCCAATTCAAACCTGGCTCTATTCTTACATCACTCTATGCAGACGACATTTTTCTATTCGTTATGCACCCGGAAGATAACTTAACCCCAATTCTCCGTGAAATTAAATGATTTGGGAGCAATTCCTGCCTTCACATTAACTAGTCCATATCTGAACTCTTTCTCATTACTCCCACCACAAAACATACCCAGTGTGACTTTCCATTAACCTGGTGCGATGGGCCAGTTAAATATCTAGGCATATTGCTCCACCAAGACAGGAAACAGGTGGTGTGGCTAAACTATGGCCCCGCTATCGACATGTTATCGACACAAGTAGACCGATGGATCCGCTTACCGATATCTATGGCTGGCAGGATTGCGATAATGAAAATGGTGATTCTTCCCCGGTTCCTTTATTTATTCCTCAATAATATTGCTATACCACTCACAATCCCATTCTTTATTACGTTGGTTGGCTTACTCCTCAAACTCATTTGGGCTGGCAAGTGACCTCGCATCAGCTGGGACACATTGGTGCTCTCATACGAGAGAGGTGGATTTGGAGTGCCCCACCTCCGCCTATACTATCTGGCTGCACAGTGTCAATACGCTCATCATTGGTACCATGTGGATGCCAGACTGATGTACACCAAACCTGAGGTAGATCTGGCTGCGCCTACTCCGCTTGTTTCCATACTTCCTAAAGGGTTTCCTCTTGATCCCAAGGATGTCCAAACCCTCTCCACCACATGATGGGCATGGTGGAAACTTCAGAAAATTCAAGGTGGTACCCTCCTTCACTCTCCTGCCTTAACACTAGTAGGCAAACCTTGGCTCCCCATAACCTGCGAAACCCTAGTGAATCGAACCTTGTTGAGATATGGCCTGCACACCTTTGGAGACCTCTTCCCAGAGGGTCATGCACTAGCGCAATCCACAGACACACGCTTCGCTGCAGCTCCACTTATGGACTGTTTCATTCTACACTGCGTAAACAATGCATTGAGAGTGAACATATTGATGTATTCAGTAGCGTCAGATGAGTTACCTCGTAACATTAGTAATTAACAACCCAGACGGCAACACACATAGAAACAGCAAATCGCCTTTAAAGATTGTTTATGTGCAGGAAGGTGCCTCTTCCTTTACACAAACAATCGCCCCTGCAGTGCAGGCCCCCTTGCAACATGGCGTAAGGGTGCCTGAGCTGGCGCTAGGCTGCTTTTTTAGCACCACAGCTAGGGGAAACGCAGGGGTGCGCCGTATTTTTGTAAATATGGTGCATCCCTGCATTTAAAAAATGCCAGAGTGCGGCGTTACCAATTTTGGAGTAACACCACGCGCCGACATTTTATTGTAACTATCCCCCTCAGTATCCAAATTGTATCATGCCAGCAGGGCCCTGCTCCCGTCCCAAGATGCAAAACTCAGAACCTATTGGGAAAAAGGCCTAGGAAGACCCATAACAGATAAGATGTGGTCTGCATGCTGTGCACAAACCCGGATGGTTTCGCCTAACCATTGTCACAAACGTACTCAATTCAGATTTTTGCGGCTAGCCTACATCACCTCTAATGGCCAACACAAATATGACCACTCGCGATCTTGGGAATGTCTTAAATGCCCCATCTCTGGTGCAGCTTGTTTGCATATCACATGGACATGCAGGCACATTGCACGCTACTGGTGTGAGATTTTCTCCCGATTAACTCAAATGATAGAGATTGACCTAGACCCTGACCCTCTCCTCACCCTGCTGAGTTATGTACGAGACCTCCCAAAACGTACCAGATGGTTCACTGCAATGGCCCTGCTGCTGGCCAAACGTGAAGTAGGCTTGCACTGGGGTAAACATCTGCTCCCCACCGACAAAAAACTGGCTCACCAGCATGACCTGTTGTGACGCTACTAGCGAGCTTTACGCTTCTCTCCAGCCCCCAACCTCTAGACCAAAGGAAATCTGGCAACCCTTGCGCAACTATCTACTCGCGATCACTGAACTGTCCCAAGATGCCCGGACCGCCATATCGGAGCATACCTTTCATGACCAATCACCTACTTCATTGACACCACTCTCTTCCGGCCCTTACTCTGGCTCTCCATGGACAACACATAGATGATAGCGCCCCATGCTCCTCTGACATAAGCCTTCACTTTCCCCCTCCCCACCCCCCCTTCAGCCCCTTCCCTGTCTCTTCCGCCCCACACCGGAACACTGGCTCTTACGTTTCTTTTATCAAAACGCGACTGTATGGATTATGCGACTCCCTGTATATGCTATAGAGAAAACAGCTTGACTTTATTGTTCTTCTTATTATTTCTTTTGACGATTGCTGTAGATCACAATGCATGCACTGGTTATAGTTTACCTGAATGCGGCCATTACGTTTTTTTGCAGTATTTATCCACAGTCTTCAATCACCCTACTAACTTCACAATAAATAATGTTCTTATATGATGAATAAGATATTGCGTTTCTTTTCACCATTGTATGCTCTTACATGATTAACATGCTTTAATTGATGCTTTTTTGCATGCATGCTTACTCTATGTTTGCACTTTTCAAACTTAATAAAAACAGTTAAAAAAATAAATGACCAGAAACCAGTTTTGCATTAGAAATAATTATGTGTAATTATGCAAAACTTTTCCTAAATATTGTGCAATAATGCAAAAGAAAATTACGCAAATTCCACACACCACTAGTCGTGTTAGAGCTCCTTCCTCCCTCCGAAAGTCCATAACTGCTAGCCTTCACCCAACACACAGACCCCCAAATTTCATGTATTGTCACATTCTCCCAAAATCCGTACTGAACATTTTGCAGCATGCCCACTTAGTGTATGCACACACAGACACATCACGTCACTACATCACTCCCTTTCTGTACACACAGTACAAATGAGACCCAACATGTCACTATATCACCCGCTTTCCTTGCACACAGGACAAACAGCACACACCTTCCCCATCTTCCACAAGCATCGCACACATGTTCACAAGGTCAGTACACTCCATCACATTCTATTGTATGCACACTAGAGAGCAGATACACACTTCCCTATGCCCAACACGCAGTCACACTAGCAAGCTAAACCAGCAGGACCACGTGCCAGATGGAAGAAGGCATCTGAAGCTGCACTCAGCACCACACCCTCTGAATCCTGAACAAACATTAGAAACTCCATAAGCAATGATGGCAGCCTCCAATACGCGCAGACTAAAACTTCTGGAAAAGAGCAGCAAACACCGGTGCATTCCAGTATTTCCACCTCAACACCAGTCCATGTGATCACACCACACCAACACCCTAAGGTGCCAGGAAAGGGTAGGAGCTACATGCTACACCCTGCATTTACACCCTCTAAAGCTAAAGTAGATCCTCCCATCCAGATGTAATTATGGCTGACTCCACTTCAAGCAGGCTGAATCACAGGCACGAACAAGACAAACACCAATGTACTCTGCCTCTAATACCACACAACTGTCAATTCTTCCCATTTCTATGAAATGATGACTGGTTCCAGAGCACATATAGGTCAAACAAAAACTTAGAAGATAGCCAATGCACACAAGACACCTCACACTGATGTACTCTGCCTCCGGTACCAGGCACTTGCCGACAATTCCCATTCATAACAGTGCCAACTGGTCCCAGGGCACACTCAGGCAGGACTTGTGGCTTCTCACTGCAACAACATGCCAGTATACTTCTCTTGTGACAGGGTACTACTCTTTCCCACCTTCACAACACTCTAATGCATACCTCTCAACAGTTTACCCCTCTTCTCCAGCTTTGCAGCACATTATGCATACGTTGTGACAGGGTACTCTTCTTCCCCACCTTCTCATCATCATACACAAGTGTACTACACTTTCTCAAAAACTGAAAACGTATAATCTCCTGGGACAGGGTACTCCTTTTTGCCAATTTTGCAACACCAAAAACTAGGCTACTGCTGTACTTCCCCCTAATCGCATACCAAACCTCAAGTGCTCTACTTTCCCACATTGACAACACCAAGTTCACATGATGCAACAGGTTACTCCTCTTTCTCACACTTGCACACTAGTATACGTGCATTCAGTACATAATTCCAAATTAACACTTAGGGCCAGATTACGAGTCTGGCGGTCCTAGGATCGCCAGAGTTTTGGCAGCGTAATGGATATATCCACTGCCGCACCTGCGGTCCGACTACCCGATTGCGACTCAGGCAGTCGGATCGCACTTGGACCGCCGGGCCTGCCATTCCCTAGCGTAGGAGCTGCGGTCAGAGACCGCAATATGCTTGACGGGACTGCCATGGTCCCGACAAGCATATTACTAGTTTCCTCTCTGCCAGGCTTTTCATGGTGGTTCCACCGCCATGAAAAGTGTGGCAGAGAGGAAACAAAGAGGGCCCTACAGGGCACCCCTGTGCCTCAGACATATGTGGATGCATACAGGGGGGCATAACATGTGCTCCCTTGTGTGCATGCACATAGGTTCCTGCACGGCATGGACTTTTAAGTCCATGCCATGCAGGAACCTTGCGAGGCGTTCCCATTGCGGTGCCCTTTTAAAAAGCACAGCCACCTTTTAAAGGGCACCGCAAGGGGAACCGCCAAGCCGCCCGCCTGCCAGACCACTGTAAAGTAGTAATCTGGCGGGCGAGCGGCGGTGCCCTTCGGCAGATCGGCGGCGCTCCGCTCTGCTGTTAGGTCATAATCTGGGCCTTAGAAGGGTACCCCTTCCCTAGCTGCCCACTAGTCTCTCACATACCACACATAGGGGCCGATTCCGATCTCGGTCGGAGGCGCACCCAATACCATTCGGTCGGGAAAAAAGCCATGCGAAAGCCAGTTTCCCGACCGATCCGTACAGCACACCGAACGAGCAAGTACGATGCGCACAACAGCAAAAATTCCGGCCGAGCCGTACTCACCCAAACCAGGTCCTGTTCTCCGACCGAGGCGAATCCGGAAACGCCGAATCGAGTCGCACGGAAGGGAAAATGCAGCCCCGTCCGGCCGGACAAGTACGATGCGCTTCCGTACGCGCCGAACCCGTCGCTACGCACGGCACGTCAAAGCATCCGGGAGAGGCGCACATAAGCTCCGACCGCGCCACAACACGATCCACGGCTACGAGACGAACACAGCACAGACGAGGACGACGCGAAGCGACGAGGACGAAGCGAAGCGACGAGGACGAAGCCAAGCGACGAGGACGACGCGAAGCAACGAGAAGGACGAACGACACGAACCAACCATGAATCCCTTCGTCCCGATCATACCAATATTCTACATCTACTACCGGAACAGGCACGGACGCGTACGGCGCAGAAGGTAAGTCAGACACCAACCACAAAACACATACAACACGTACACGACACATCACACACATACACTGGGAATCTGAATATACTTGCAACAGCAGCACCATAGGGGCGGGATGCCCATCACCAATGCCACATATGCACACAGGGGCCTGAATGCGCGCCACCACCCCAACCCAGGGGGGCTGGATGCCAACCACCCTCAACCAGGGGGGCAGGATGCCTACCACTACTACCACCCTCACCCAGGGGGGCAGGATGCCTACCACTACTACCACCCTTAGCCAGGGTGGCAGGATGCCTACCACTACTACCACCCTTAGCCAGGGGGCAGGATGCCTACCACTACTACCACCCTTAGCCAGGGGGCAGGATGCCCACCACTACTACCACCCTTAGCCAGGGGGGCTGGATGCCTACCACTACTACCACCCTTAGCCAGGGGGCAGGATGCCCACCACTACTACCACCCTCACCCAGGGGGGCTGGATGCCTACCACTACTACCACCCTCACCCAGGGGTGGCAGGATGCCTACCACTACTACCACCCTTAGCCAGGGTGGCAGGATGCCTACCACTACTACCACCCTTAGCCAGGGGGCAGGATGCCCACCACTACTACCACCCTTAGCCAGGGGGCTGGATGCCTACCACTACTACCACCCTTAGCCAGGGGGCAGGATGCCCACCACTACTACCACCCTCACCCAGGGGGGCTGGATGCCTACCACCACTACCACCCTCACCCAGGGGTGGCAGGATGCCTACCACTACTACCACCCTTAGCCAGGGTGGCAGGATGCCTACCACTACTACCACCCTTAGCCAGGGGGCAGGATGCCTACCACTACTACCACCCTTAGCCAGGGGGGCTGGATGCCTACCACTACTACCACCCTTAGCCAGGGGGCAGGATGCCCACCACTACTACCACCCTCACCCAGGGGGGCTGGATGCCTACCACTACTACCACCCTTAGCCAGGGTGGCAGGATGCCTACCACTACTACCACCCTCACCCAGGGGTGGCAGGATGCCTACCACTACTACCACCCTCACCCAGGGGGGCAGGATGCCCACCACTACTACCACCCTCAGCCAGGGGGGCAGGATGCCTACCACTACTACCACCCTTAGCCAGGGGGCAGGATGCCTACCACTACTACCACCCTTAGCCAGGGGGCAGGATGCCTACCACTACTACCACCCCAACCCAGGGGGGCTGGATGCCTACCACTACTACCACCCTTAGCCAGGGGGGCAGGATGCCCACCACTACTACCACCCTCACCCACGGGGGGCAGGATGCCTACCACTACTACCACCCTTAGCCAGGGTGGCAGGATGCCTACCACTACTACCACCCTTAGCCAGGGGGCAGGATGCCTACCACTACTACCACCCCTAACCCAGGGGGCTGGATGCCTACCACTACTACCACCCTTAGCCAGGGGGCAGGATGCCCACCACTACTACCACCCTTAGCCAGGGGGGCAGGATGCCTACCACTACTACCACCCTTAGCCAGGGTGGCAGGATGCCTACCACTACTACCACCCTTAGCCAGGGTGGCAGGATGCCTACCACTACTACCACCCTTAGCCAGGGGGCAGGATGCCTACCACTACTACCACCCCTAGCCCAGGGGGGCTGGATGCCTACCACTACTACCACCCCAGCCAGGGGGCTGGATGCCCACCACTACTACCACCCTCACCCACGGGGGGCAGGATGCCTACCACTACTACCACCCTCAGCCAGGGTGGCAGGATGCCTACCACTACTACCACCCTTAGCCAGGGGGCAGGATGCCTACCACTACTACCACCCCAACCCAGGGGCGGCTGGATGCCTACCACTACTACCACCCTTAGCCAGGGGGCTGGATGCCTACCACTACTACCACCCTTAGCCAGGGGGCAGGATGCCCACCACTACTACCACCCTCACCCAGGGGGGCTGGATGCCTACCACTACTACCACCCTTAGCCAGGGGGCAGGATGCCTACCACTACTACCACCCTCACCCAGGGGTGGCAGGATGCCTACCACTACTACCACCCTTAGCCAGGGTGGCAGGATGCCTACCACTACTACCACCCTTAGCCAGGGGGCAGGATGCCTACCACTACTACCACCCTTAGCCAGGGGGCAGGATGCCCACCACTACTACCACCCTTAGCCAGGGGGGCTGGATGCCTACCACTACTACCACCCTTAGCCAGGGGGGCAGGATGCCCACCACTACTACCACCCTCACCCAGGGGGCTGGATGCCTACCACTACTACCACCCTCACCCAGGGGTGGCAGGATGCCTACCACTACTACCACCCTTAGCCAGGGTGGCAGGATGCCTACCACTACTACCACCCTTAGCCAGGGGGCAGGATGCCTACCACTACTACCACCCTTAGCCAGGGGGCAGGATGCCCACCACTACTACCACCCTTAGCCAGGGGGCTGGATGCCTACCACTACTACCACCCTTAGCCAGGGGGCTGGATGCCTACCACTACTACCACCCCCACTCATAGGATGGACAATGCATGACACAACAAGCACACCACAACCTAGGGAATGCAAGATTAAGACATCCCCCCACCACCATGACAAGCGTGTGTAGGCTGTGTCAAATGCCTACAACACCGAACATGACTTTCAACATACAATGTGACCCCCTAGCACATGTGCCACACATATATGTGTGTGGCACCCACAATGCAAGCAGCCCATGACCATTGTGGCAATGGGGCCTAAACCCCCATCATCACAGTGACCAAAAGGTAAGTGTGGGGTCCATAGCTGAAGCACATTTTGACCATTGTGGCAATGGGGTCTAAACCCCCATCATCACAGTGACCAAAAGGCAAGTGTGGGGTCCATAGCTGAAGCACATTTTGACCATTGTGGCAATGGGGTCTACACCCTCATCATCACAGTGACCAAAAGGTAATTGTTGACAAAGAAAGAGCTGCAACTGCCAAACTGCATGGATCATTCCTGCTCACAGAACCAAAAACTCATCTGTGGCAAAGTAGTGTATGTGTCCCATTGCAACATAAATTGGGGGAGCCAAATACTGCAGTGCAAATGAAACATTCCTTTGGCCATGTGCAGACAAACAACACCCATGGGGGCTGAGACCGTCAACAGTCATCAATGACACAATGACAGAAGTGACCATCAGAATGCAGAACCACATATTTGCACCAATGGGCACACAAATGCAGATACCCTGTGGAGACAGCAGATGTGAGGTGAACAGATACCATACCATGGCAGCAATGGGACACACAAACCATGATCACTGTGCTGACCGATGACCTAGGAGTCCCAGGGACAGCAGGGGAAACACACCAAACAACATACAGCCAATGGCACACCCAAGATATGCCAATGCAGTGGTGCAGATGCACAAACACAAACAGGCAGACCAACACTGTCATCATACACAGCAGGTGAGGGGTGGGGGTGCCAGTGTCCCCAGGCAACCACACAACACATGAGGAGAGCTGAATACCAATCATACAGATGTGCATACACTGCCACACTAAGGTAACTCATGGATCTAAATCCCCTATGTGGGCAAGCAGGCATTGTCAGGTGAGAGGGAGCACAAAACACACATGTCACACAGGCACGTAGGAACAACAACTGACACAGCAAGTCACAGACACACCACAGCACCACCCCCAGGGCCCCCACAATGTGGTGACCCTGGGCTGAATAAAAATACCACTGTGATGACAAAGCTAAATGTCGTTCACACTATGAACCACAGTCAGGTGTCCTGAGCAACAAACTACCATCACACCTACACAAGCACAAATCAATCAGCATGGCCAGTAAGCCAAGGCCAACATGGAGGCAGGGGCCTAGCCGGGCAACAACTCTCATCTGCACACACTCAACACCACACCCCTCGACCTCCAACAATGTGCAGCAGTGAAGTACACATGCACTGGTGACATTGCACATGCACCCATGACTATTCCAGGGTGGTGGGTGGGAACCAAGGTGTAGAAACACATCACACATGGACACTCAACAAGACTCCTGAATGTCTGACACACTGCACACTACGCTGTACATGGACATGACGGCAATACCACACCGACCAATGGGATCCCAGCCACAGTCACACACCAATGAAGAAGCCAAGGTCACCCACAAAGAACACACATAGACAACTTCCAACATTGCAGCTCTGACCCTGAGGAGTGGCAGCAGTCACACACACAACATGTCACAATCACTGAAAGATAACACAAACTGGAAATCACATGACAGGGGCAAACAACAAGTGCCAAGGGGAAACCTGACTGTGACCCATCTGCGTCTGCACACAAACTCAGCCCTGACAGCAAACACACCTATGGGTGACACCCTGATGACCAGTAATGTGCCATGCACCCACATCACAGAGAACACAGGAGAAGACTTTGGGGAACATAGCTCAAGTCAGCAAGCATCACAAACAGGTACAACACTAGGGATCACAGCATGCGCAGATGAATGGAAGTGAACACACAGACATGCACATACAACACACACCTTGGGTGCAGGCAATGTCACACGTGTACACACTGCCATGAGGGGACTCCACTCCTGTGTGAGGAAAGCTGTGCCATATGTTGCCTCAGTAGGGCCCCATCATGTCAGCTGAGCACTTGGTCACACAATCAACAATTAGCACCAAATGAGGGCTCCCATCACATCAGCCTGGTCATGGATGTGCCAACGGAATCATCAGCACAGATCCAACACACTTGTATAGCAATGTTGCACTGACTACACGGATGAGTCCCTCCCCATTGATGCCCAAACCTGCATGTCCACTGGAGATGGCAACACGGTCAGGGAAGTAGACAAATGCAACGATGGCAGGCACAACAGATGTGCAGGGGTGGAAGCCACAGATATGAAATTGCCAATGTAAGTAGGAAACCCATTGCCAAATACTGAACACATGACACCCTCAGATGCTGCTATTGATGACATGGATACACCACATGATAGGACACATTCCCCCTGGACCACATGGGTTCCTGCACAGTAACACTTCATAATCATGAGACCAGATATCACCATCACTGCAGCAAGGGCATGGTTAGCTGCACCAACAACATGTACATCTGAAGCATGAGCACTAGAGAAAAGAAAGTTGCTTTATTCAGCATATGTGTTGAGGCCAAACGAAGTCCTGAAAAAGAGCAAAGGCCAATGGCCAGTCCATTGTCAAAGTTCAAACAGGGTGACACTGGCAGATGTCACCCTACGCATGCCTGCACAATACCAGGGACAATCCACTAGGAGGGGCAACCGGGGGGCAGGCCAGGCACCGCAGGGACAGGATCAGGGCTCACCAGGGGGAGTCAGGGAAGGGGTGGTGGGTGCAGGAGAGCCACTGACAACTGCAGTGGAGGTGTCTGACATGGTGTGTGCCGGCACAACTGGGGGCATGACACAGATGTCGTGGGTGCCGGCACAACTGCAGTGGACCCTGCAGATGGGGTGGACAGGTCCGCCACTGCAGTGCCCAAGTCAGACAGGGCGGTAGTGGACTCCACTGCAGTGCCTACCTCCAGGGGAGGAGAATGGGGAACAGGCAAGGTGGGTTGGACAGAGGGGGGACACCCTCACCACATCAGTGGCACAGACAAGCGCAGCGGGGGGTGTGGTGCTGGGAGAGCAAGTGGCAGGGGAGAAGGCCGGAGCATCTTGGGGATGGTATATCTGTGGGTGGGGGAACCTGGGGCAGGGTGTGGTGGGGGCACCTGTGCAGTGGGGGCCTGAGGGATGGAGGACGGAGACCTTGTGCCTGAGCTGCAGGGTGGTGGCGGGGTCTTGCTCTTAGCACTCCGGGGGGACTTGCGGGTGGGGGCCTCAGTCCGTCTGCGCCTGGGGGAGGGTGTCCGGGGGCGAGGGGCACTCTGCTCCGTGTGGGTGGGCTTCCTCTTCCCCGGGATGCTGGAGCAGCTTCATCGGTGGGGAAGAGGCCGAGGTCACAGAGGAAGAGCTGCTGTGACTTTGGGGTTGCAGGTGAGGCAAGGGAGGGTGCTTTGGAGGGAGAGGGAACTGAGGACTGCGCAGTGCATGTGGATGCGTGTGTGTGTTCCAGGGCCCCATCCCCTGTGAGTCTGGCTTCAGTCCCCTGAATGTGCGTGCGTGTGCGTTTTGTCATTGGCGTGTGTGTCAGTGTGCTGGATGTGTGTGTGCTGGTGTGTGCCTGTGCCAGTGTGTGTGTGCCTGGGATGGGTAAGGTGCTGGGGAGTGTGGATGGAGCAGAGGCAGGAGGGGTGAGGGACCGTTTGAGGAGGGACACTGCTGCCGTCAGGGAGGAGTCCATGGACCTATTGCCCCTCTGTAGGTCAGACATGCCCGATGAGATGCCCTCCATGAACGACACCAGCTGAGTCAACAGCGCGGTGTGCGCATGGAGGACACTCAGCATGGCTGTCTGCCCTACATGGAGCTGGCGAAGGAGGTACACAGACTCCTCACTCAGGGCAGCAGGGGACACAGGGGCAGGGGGTGCGGTGCCTGGCCCAAAGGAGACACGCTCCCGGACATGGGAGCCTCCACGGACCTGGGGAATGGGAGCCGATGGGAGGGCGGTGGTGGTGCTGGTGGTGGCGGGGACAGCAACACTAGCTGGGGTGTGGTGGCTGCTGACACCCGCCTCCACAAGGGAGTCATCCTCCGAGTTGCTCTGGTCCTCAGCTGAGGTGGATGCTGCTGAGGACTCCTCGGTGTGGCTCCCCTCGCCCTCCGTGCCACTGGGTCCCTCCGACCACTCCTCGGCTGCTGACCCAGTCTGGCTCTCCGGCTCCTCCTGGTCCGTGGAGCTGTCCCCTTCCGTGGCCGTGGATGTATCTGCAAACAATGGGGAAACAGACAGACATCAGTCACCTGCACCAAACGCACACACCACTGTGAGCACAGCACATTACAGAGCAAGCCCTGGCATCATTAGTTGTACATTGCTAAAAGTGCCCTAATTGAACAGGAGAAGTCAATTGTCAGTCTGATGCCAAGCATGGCACTCACATCCCACATGGCCTTGCACCCATCTGTCTGGTGTCTGTTGGATTGCAACACCCCAGTGTTGACACATGCACCAAGTACACAGTAGTTGGACAGTGCAGAGGACACGGTGTGGACACATCACAGCTCTTGCCACTGAGTCAGTACAGGTTTACGGATGTAAGGGATGCCCAGAGTCAAATAGGAAATGCATGTGATGCATTCCAGCGACAGACACCATGATGCACCCATGTCCTGATAGCCAGCGCCACTATGGTGTGCATGTAGCACATGTCACTCCCCTGCAGGATCACCAATCAGTAGACACATGCCATGGCGGAGGCATGACTGCAAAGTCATACATCACTGTCTCAGTGATGTATGACTTTGCAGCCAGACAACAACACTCTGCACTGTGTCACAATAGTAGGTCATGGGGAATGCAAGTCCTGGAGCTGCACAAGTGCACATGTACATCCCCCCACAACACATCCTCTTAACCCTCATCTGTCCAGGTCATACCTATTGGACATATGGGAGACCTGTGACACTACCCTCTGAACCTGAGCCCCTCACACTCTGCTGTGCATGGGGAACAGCTGCCTGAACTTCACATTTACATGCCCCAGTCTGCATGGGCAGCTGATCAGACACCTATGTGTCACACAAGTATCGTCTCCTATGGTCACATCTCCAGTGGCATGCTGAGCCCCTACCAAGAAACTCCACAGCAGTCCTGGCGACTAATCCACAGCACACTGACACAGAGGCAGACACCTGAGGGGTCAAAACACTGTGCACAATGTGTCCTCTGATACACGGGAGTGGGAGTACAGAGTGTATTGTATGGCCTGGAGTAGGCATGACTGTCCAGCCCCACATGAATGAGGGATGAGCCCTGGACTGTAGGCAGCTGGCTAAGTATGTGTGACACACGTCATATACATACTCCTGGGGCCCAAACATTGTTCCCACCCGCAGCATGGGTGTGTGCCAGGTACCCCAGCCACATGTGGTGGATCAGCTCAGCAATTGGACCACAGATCAAAGTAACACGCTGAATACATGTCAGAATACAGGCATTGTGTAAGCAATGGACCCACCCATGATGCCCACCACAGAGTCAGGGAAACAGATGCTGTCTCCCACCTTGAGTCAAGCAAACTGCAAGGACACAGTCCTAAGTGACAGAATTCCCTGCATGTAAGGGCCACACCTGGGTATCAGATGAGGAGTGGGCAGTGCACAATAGAGGGACATGGCTCCTGGACAACATGACTGCTGTACTGTGGCAGTTCAACCTGGCCCGAGGAGGGCACATAACATGTTAGACAGAGTACACAGTGCAGTCTTTGACTCACCCCCTCCTTGCTGCTCTCTGGCCTTCAGCTGCCCATCCAGGTCTGGAAAGACCACCGCCAGGATCCTGAGCATGTGGGGGTCAGGGTCCGTGTTCCGCCCCTCCTGCGAGGAGGCGACAGCTTCAGCTGGACCCGTGCAATCCTCCGGGTCCAGCCCCGAAGGTCCTGCCACCTCTTTTGGCAGTTGCGGATCCGGCGCTTGTAGACCCCCACGGACCGGACAGCCCGGACGATGTCCTTCCATATCTCATGCTTCCGATGGGCAGAAGCCTGTCAGGATGACAAAGTGATAAGGCCATTATTACACATGCAACATATCCGTGCATGACACAGTTGCATATACATGTCGCAATCACAGGGGCACATGGTGTACCCAGGCAGTGCACGGCTGCCCATGGACAGTTTTCCAGAAGTCACTACATGGTATCATAGCATGGGGAGTAAAACCCTGTTCAGAAGCACTGTCACTGCACCATACCTGTCCAGTGCAAGTCACTACACACTATGGGGGGTGACAACTACTCAGTGAGCCTGCTAGCCAGTGGTGTGCTGACTCTCAGCCTTGCTAGTCAGACAAAATGCACATTCAGAAAGGCAGTGCACAGAACACTCACCTGCTCCCCTGGTGTCCCATACAGCTTGCTGTACTGTGGAAGTAGGCTGTCCAGCAGGGCCTGGTTCTCTTCAAGGCTGAAGGCTGGGGCTCTCTCCACAGTACGTGCCATTGCAGGGTCCAGAGGGGCAGAGACAGCAGCAGTGCAGTGGCAGATGTCGTCCTGGAGCATGTAGTGCAGGCAAGTGGGCTCTCAGGGGAACATGCAGCAATATATATGTGCTGGAGAGGCAGATACTGTCCCTTGTGTCCAAAGTGATAGGTCCAAGTCGTTTGCATCTTCTGAATCTGGCCAATCCATGGAATAGCAGCACCAAAACACGCCCACAGCATCCTTCAAAATTTCAACTTCATGACATACATGATTTTGCAACATTGTTGTGGGTGACCAACTGATTTTCCAGCAACCGACTCGTTCGAATATTCGAAAACGCGTCCGTTGCCAGGCAAGCCCATTGTCAATGGGTGCGCACCGATCGGTCCATTGAGGTACAACGCGCACAGGGGTACAACGCGTACCCGCACACATTGAATGCAATGGGCCGGCCGGAGGCACCGATCGGTCCATTGCAGTACAACGCGCACAGGGGTACAACGCGTACCCGCACACATTGAATGCAATGGGCCGGCCGGAGGCACCGATCGGTCCATTGCAGTACAACGCGCACAGGGGTACAACGCGTACCCGCACACATTGAATGCAATGGGCCGGCCGGAGGCACCGATCGGTCCATTGCAGTACAACTGCGCACAGGGGTACAACGCGTGCCCGCACACATTGAATGCAATGGGCCGGCCGGAGGCACCGATCGGTCCATTGCAGTACAACGCGCACAGGGGTACAACGCGTACCCGCACATTGAATGCAATGGGCCGGCCGGAGGCACCGATCGGTCCATTGCAGTACAACGCGCACAGGGGTACAACGCGTACCCGCACACATTGAATGCAATGGGCCGGCCGGAGGCACCGATCGGTCCATTGCAGTACAACGTGCACAGGGGTACAACGCGTACCCGCACACATTGAAAGCAATGGGCCGGCCGGAGGCACCGATCGGTCCATTGCTGTTCAACGCATCACTGTACATGTGACTGGCATATGTCAGCATGCCTGTCTCAGATGGACATATGCCAGCCACAGATAGCTCCCAGGGAGTGAGGGGCACACCTACATCACGACAGCCTGTCCAAACCTTATCATAAGGCATGTAAGGCTGCATTTCCTATTGTGTGTATGTTGGTGTACATGTTGTCCTGTGGGTGTCACCTGTGGGCAGCCACCCCCAGGCTGTGCACGTGTTAATGGGGACAGGATCCTGGGTGTTACGTGTACGTGACCACTGTGATGTGCAACTGTTCATATCTGTGCATGTGCCATGGTCACATTTCACAGTGGTGTTTGTGTATGTCATGTCACATACCCCGTGAGTCCCATGTGGGACGGTATGTTTGAGCCAGGGTGTCCCAGTGGCACAATAGTGATGGCCCTCCACAGTCTTTGTGCATGTAGTGTTTACAATGTCTCTGATTTCATGTGCACAATGGGAGACAGTCTCCACATCCACGTTGTGTGTGCATGGACTCTGATGTTGTGCGTGTGTGTCACAGACGTCCATGGCTCTCCTGCCATGGCAAGTGTAGCCACTACCTGTGGGGGTCATGTTTGTTTTGTTGTGGTGTACACATGATACTCCAGGTGATGCCAGTGTCCATGTGGCATTACAGGGTCCCTGGGAATGTGCCTGTCGTTGAGCTGTGGTGCCTGGGGCACATCTGTCCTCACATGTCACTGGGGGGTGACTGTGACACAGCATCATGATATCCAATGGGCCAACCTGGGACAAATTGATGCCACCTGTAGGACCGTGTTGACAGATGTTGGCCATGTATGTACCATACATGTCGTTCCGGTACTGCACACTTCATGTAGTTGTGCCTCATGATGATGTATGTTGGGATCTTGAGTGTGTTCAATGCCGCATATGTGGGGTGACTGACGATCTTGCTTACTTCTCCTCTGCACTGCAGGGCTCCTGCTGTCCATCGGCCATTCCCAGACCTGGCAACGATGGTGGAACGGGACAGCATCCGGCGGTACCGCTTCACCAGGCAGCTGATTGAGGATTTGGCAGTGCAGTTGTCCCCACATTTGCAGCCTGGCCGGCCGTATCCTACAGCGCTGACCCCCAAGGTGAAGGTGATGGCAGCCCTACACTTCTTTGCCACGGTACCTTCCAACATACTGTGGCGTCTGCTGGTGGGATGTCACAGACCATGTTCAGCCGTGTGCTCCGCGATTTCTTGGCGGCAATGTTGCTCTTCCTGAACCGGTACATCTATTTCCCTAGACTGCGACGACTCACTGACGTGAAGAGTGACTTTTATGCCCTGGGGAGGATGCCGCATGTCATTGGCTCCATTGATGGGACACATGTGGCTTTGGTACCACCACAGGCCCAGGAGCAGGCCTACAGGAACCGCAAGCACTACCACTCGGTCAATGCACTGGTGGTGTGTCTTGCAGACATGACCATCACACACGTGTGTGCCCGTTTCCCTGGTTCAGCACACGATGCCTTTGTGATGAGGAGTAGTCGCATCCCCAGGTTGATGGCACAGATGCAGAACCAGCGTGCCTGGCTTGTCGGTGTGTACTGACTTTGTGCCATTGTGTGTGATCTGATCTGTAGTATTCCGCCCACTTTTCCAAGTCAGCTGATGTGCACTTGTCTGTCCGTAGGTGACTCGGGATACCCCAACATGCCGTGGTTGCTGACACCCCTCAGGAACCCTGTGACACCTGCCCAGATGCGCTACAATGAGGCACATGGTCGGACCAGGAGAGTGATTGAGCGGACCTTTGGTCTCCTGAAGAGCCGCTTCCGCTGCCTGGACAAGACCGGAGGGTCCCTCCCATATGCCCCTGCGAAAGTGTGCAAGATTATCATCGTCTGCTGCATGCTCCACAACCTGGCAGTGCGGAAGGAGTTGCCTCTCATCCAGGATGACGATGACCAACATCCGCCACCTGTGGAGGATCCTGGCCTGGACCACGATGCCAGTGACGATGATGATGATGATGGTGATGGTGATGTCCGCACACAGCTCATCACCAACTTCTTTAGCTGAATGTGAGTATCCTGAGGTGTCATGTGAATGATGTGAGTTGGCATGATGTGTGGGTGGTGCTCTGGTGCTGTTGGAGTGTGTCCATGGGCTACTTGACTGGATGTGTGTTGCGATGTGTGGTGACAGGTGGGCTGTACTCCCCAACAGTGTTGACATGCTAACTTGGTTCTGGGTGGGTATCTTGTAACATGTATTGTGCATGAGTTTTGCTGTTCTGTCCTGTACTCCATTGCTTTTGACTGTGTGTCATTTCTGTCCTTCACAGGGTACTTTCAGATTCGTTTGGTCAACTGTGTCCACCGACAACGTGATTGCACATCCAGGCTGGTAGCTGTTGTGTCCCTACAGGTGATGTGCGCCACACCCATGGACTTCCTTCTGTCTACAGTTGTTGACTGTGTGCCCGCTACCAGGTGGGGTTACCTTGCATCTGTAGTGGTTACGGCATGTTGCTACTGTGTAATAAACCTGTGCTTCACTTAGTGATGTGCGTTGTCTGTGGTCACACATTTGACTGCCATTTGCTTACTGCACCTGTGGGCTACTTGACTACAACTGGGAATGGGTGTGGTGTCTGTGCATTGCACCGTCTTCCCTGGCAACATCAGTGTAGGCAATGAGTCAGATGGCCTAGGTGTGTATGTGTTGTGTAGCCCTGGTGGTGTGTCTCCCTCATATGTGTCACGTTGCCTGTACTCACATGCCTGTGTTGTCCTTGCTGTTGCAGTTCGCATACACAGTGTAATTTTGTTGTTCATCATCCCCATAACAGTACCCACGTTGGAATCACGACAGAGGCAAGTATGGTGTATTATTGTGTTTATTGTGATACATCTGTGATAATAGTGCATAGGATGGATTGTGCTGTACATGAATCTTGCAATCCCAAGTTCCTAGATGAATAGAAAGTCCAGGTAGACAGGATCCCCAGTATCGGGGCCACAGTTGTCTGACACATTGTTCCAACTTGTACTCCCCATGCAATGTGTGGGAGTAGTGTTGCCATCAACAGGGTGAACAGTCTGTGCACAAAGGCGAAAATCCAGAACAGGTTCAGGCTTCCTGGGAGTTGCGCTTGGCCATCAGCCTCTCACTTTCCCCTCCTCGGACGACCCTCTCTTCTTGGGGGGGCCCTCAAGTGCAGGCTGCTGCGGTGCAGGGGACTCTCCGCCAGAGTCCTCCTCCCTCCCTGTGGCAGTTGCAGTTTGTTCGGTACCAGATGTTGTTGGCACACAGGGAGGTGTGGACTGGTTGCTGTTCATCTGGCGGAGGCATTGTAAAATGTCCCTGTGCACCGCCGTCATCTCATGTAGTACATCCCACTTGGACTCCACGCGGGTCATGTGGGAGTCCACACGTGACATGTGGGAGTCCACACGTGACATGTGTGACTCCACATGGGACATGTGGGAGTCCAAGCGGGCATGATGGGCAGCCTGCTGCTGTTTGATGTCTCTGAGGAGCCCCACTACCTGGCTGAGCTCTCCGGTGCTGGACTGGTACGCATCAGCTATGCGTACCAGTTGTGGGTCTTCATGCACACCAGCAACGTCTGCAAGCAGCGACCTCTGTCTCCCACCCCTCCCACCACCCCTGCTGACATGTGCAGTGTGTGCAGTTGCACGCACAGATAACCCTGGTCCACCTTGGGGGTTGGTGGTGGTGGTGGTGTCCATGGCCCCAGGTTGGTCCAGGGTCACTGCGCTGGTGTTGTTCCTTATTCTGTCCATGTCGGCAGGGATGGTATTCGTGGTGACAGTCGTTGGAGGGGTGGGTGCAGGGGGTGCAGCTGGTGGACCTGCTGGTGCTGCAGCTGGTGGTCCTGCTGGTGCAGCATGTTGACTTGCACCGGATGTGCCAGGTTGTTCTTCATCGTCCGAGGAGGACAGAGGCTGTACGACGCCAGTGAGCTCGGCATCCTCTTGAGCCTGGGACTGGGACTCCTCAGCGTCTGCTGCTGTGTCCCTATCATCACCTGTTTTTGGGAGACACAAACAATGTATGTCTATGTTTCTGCAGGCATCAGTGGTTGACACACCTGACAGTTGTGACTGTGCCTCGGGGTGCGGGCCTGTACATTGTATTGTCCTAAGTCGTCACAGTCAGGGGGTTGATATTGGTGTAGCACATTGTCCTGCATTATTTGGGCATTTCTATGTATTCTCTGGGGTGTGAACATGGTCTGCATTGATTGTGTTTGGTTGACAGCCAGACCTCCTTCCCACCCACCCACCCACCCAGTCAGTTATCCCACCATGGAGCGTGCTTGCATTGCAGGGAGTGTAAGTTGTCTCTCAGGATGTCAGTCAGAGGTGTCCTGCTGTTTGTTGGTGCACAGTTGGCAGCAGGGCCTTGTGCTCCCGCAGCAGTAGCCAGTGTCAGCCATCTTGTGAGTCCTTCTCCACTCCCTGTGATGTGAGCATGGTTCAGGGTGGTGTTGATGGGCCAGTTGTGAGGCTGAGCAATGTCTGTGACTACGACTCCCATCATGCTATTGCCTCCACCCCCTTCCCAGCATGCCCATGCTTCCTTCCTTTTGACTCTGCTTCCCTGTGGGGTGGGCTGGCTGTGCTGACAGGATGGCTGGGAGTGTTGTCCTGGCAGTTGTTTGGCTAAGAGTCCCAAGAGTGTCCCTGTGCTTCACACAACATAACCCAGGGTGGTGGTGCTTTGTGGGATCTTGTGTTAGGATGGAGGGCATTGCATTCTACCAGGTGGGTACTGTGGAGTTTGTGTTGGGGGGGTGTGAGGAGGTGCTGGTGACTATGGTCAGTGCTGCAAGTCCCCCTTCCCACCCAGCCAGCCGGATATCCCACCATGGAACGTGCTTGCATTGCAGGGAGTGGAAGTTGTCTCTCAGGATGTCAGTCAGTGGTGTCCTGCTGTTTGTTGGTGCACAGTTGGCAGCAGGGCCTTGTGCTCCCCACAGCAGTAGCCAGTGTCAGCCATCTTGTGAGTCCTTCTCCACTCCCTGTGATGTGAGCATGGTTCAGGGGTGGTGTTGATGGGCCAGTTGTGAGGCTGAGCAATGTCTGTGACTACGACTCCCATCATGCTATTGCCTCCACCCCCTTCCCAGCATGCCCATGCTTCCTTCCTTTTGACTCTGCTTCCCTGTGGGGTGGGCTGGCTGTGCTGACAGGATGGCTGGGAGTGTTGTCCTGGCAGTTGTTTGGCTAAGAGTCCCAAGAGTGTCCCTGTGCTTCACACAACATAACCCAGGGTGGTGGTGCTTTGTGGGATCTTGTGTTAGGATGGAGGGCATTGCATTCTACCAGGTGGGTACTGTGGAGTTTGTGTTGGGGGGGGTGTGAGGGAGGTGCTGGTGACTATGGTCAGTGCTGCAAGTCCCCCTTCCCACCCAGCCAGCCGGATATCCCACCATGGAACGTGCTTGCATTGCAGGGAGTGGAAGTTGTCTCTCAGGATGTCAGTCAGTGGTGTCCTGCTGTTGGTTGATGTGCAGTTCCCAGCATGCCCTTGTGCTCCCCACGACACAGCAACAGTGTCAGACATCTTTGATGGGCCTTTCTACTCTCTGTGGGATGTGCATGCGTGAGTGTGAGCTTGCTGGGCCATGTGGTGGGGGATGTAGAGCTGTGACTACGACTCCCATCATGCTATTGCCTCCACCCCCCTTCCCAGCATGCCCATGCTTCCTTCCTTTGACTCTGCTTCCTGTGGGGTGGGCTGGCTGTGCTGACAGGATGGCTGGGAGTGTTGTCCTGGCAGTTGTTTGGCTAAGAGTCCCAAGAGTGTCCCTGTGCTTCACACAACATAACCCAGGGTGGTGGTGCTTTGTGGGATCTTGTGTTAGGATGGAGGGCATTGCATTCTACCAGGTGGGTACTGTGGAGTTTGTGTTGGGGGGGTGAGGGGAGGTGCTGGTGACTATGGTCAGTGCTGCAAGTCCCCCTTCCCACCCAGCCAGCCGGATATCCCACCATGGAACGTGCTTGCATTGCAGGGAGTGGAAGTTGTCTCTCAGGATGTCAGTCAGTGGTGTCCTGCTGTTTGTTGGTGCACAGTTGGCAGCAGAGCCTTGTGCTCCCCACAGCAGTAGCCAGTGTCAGCCATCTTGTGAGTCCTTCTCCACTCCCTGTGATGTGAGCATGGTTCAGGAGTGGTGTTGATGGGACAGTTGTGGGGGGGCAATATATGGTGAGTGCGACTCCCATGATGCTATTGGCTACACTGACTTGGCCAGCATACACAGAATTCCTTCCTTTGAGTGGTCTTCACTGTGTGTTGGTGTTGTTGTGGTGGCTACATGTGTGGATGTGTGTGTTAGTTCTATTTGTGCCACTGCCTAGCTGTAGTTGTGGTTGTGTTTGTACATGTGTTGGCACAGTTGGATGTGACTTTTTTGATGGCATGTGTTGTGTTTATCTGACTGACATACACATTTTGGGATGATTCTGTTCTAGTTGCTGTGTAATTGCTATGAGTGCATGGTTTGACTCTCCCCTTGACAGTGATGTGTGTGTTTTGTGGCAGTTTATTGTGTACATTTGTTGTGTACTCACCAGGCTCTGGGATGTCCTCTAGTCCATATACGCTCACTGAGCGGAAGGATGGCCCGCACCTTCTCCTCCCAGGGCCTGAGGTATACTGGCTTGGCAGGAGGGCCACTGCCGGTGTATTGGCTCAGGTGGTAGTCTTTCTTGAGCAGCTCCCGGACCCTCCTGCGCACGTCATACCACCTGTTCTGGATGTCGGTCTTTGTGCGCCGACATGGTGATTGGGCGTTCACCC